>JAWWMU010000001.1:6590876-6632525 GCA_035048155.1 Cinnycerthia olivascens
AGGATCAGGGAGAGGCAGAGATCCACCTGCAGCCCAGGCAGGATCAGGGGAGGCAGAGATCCACCTGCAGCCCAGGCAGGATCAGGGAGAGGCAGAGATCCACCTGCAGCACAGGGAGGATCAGGGAGAGGCAGAGATCCACATGCAGCACAGGGAGGATCAGGGAGAGGCAGAGATCCACCTGCAGCACAGGGAGGATCAGGGAGAGGCAGAGATCCACCTGCAGCCCAGGCAGGATCAGGGGAGGCAGAGATCCACCTGCAGCCCAGGCAGGATCAGGGAGAGGCAGAGATCCACCTGCAGCACAGGGAGGATCAGGGGAGGCAGAGATCCACCTGCAGCACAGGGAGGATCAGGGGAGGCAGAGATCCACCCGCAGCACAGGCAGGATCCCACACCAGAGCAGGTAGATGCCCAAAGCAGGCAGTGCTGCCTGGTGGGAACATGAGACAGTAGGAATAAGCTAAAATTAAGGAGGTCTGAACAGGCTACAGTGAGAATTTCCCTCCTCATGATGGCAGCAATGCAGGTTGCCCAGAAAGCCTGTGCAGTCTCAGTCCTTGGAGGCTTTTCAGCTTCTTCTGGATCCAGAGCTGAGTAACCTGGTGAGACCTCACAGCTGATCTTCTTCCAAAGCAGGAGGATGGGTTAGAAATCTCCAAAGGAACCTTCCAACTGGAAGTATCCTATCCTGTGTTAGCATATTAGAAATCATATCTATCAAATTTTTTTTTCCTCAGTTGAATTTCATCTATCCATTAACTTGCAATTAAGTACCTTGCAATACCTGACAGGCAGGACATTTTAAGTATGACTAAATACAGTAATTTCTTATTTACAAGGCTTAAATATACTGAAATTGCTGACTAACTGAAGGAAGTGACATCCTCTCTTAGCTAGTCTCGTTAAAGTAGAAATATTCAATTGTTTCTTTTTTATGTTTCCCAATTTTAGTGGTTTGTGGGTTTGGGTTTGTTTATTTTTTTAATCAAAGCATTTACAAATAGCTATGACCAGGCCAATTTAAACTTCAGAATTCCCAAATTTAAAAATCAATTAAACTATTTTTTTTGTAATTAAACAGATTACAGTAGAAACATCTGCTTCAACTGGATGTTTTCCAGAGTATTTACAATTCAAATGTAGCTACATTGTTTAAATAAAGAAGTAGAAATAATAAAACAAGCTAATAAAAAATGCCAACCAATAATCAGACGAGAACATGTCCAAGTCTTTACTTATGCCTGATGAAATGAAAACCTAATTTAACTGCAAGTATTAGGTATTGAAATACACCTTCGGCCAGTGTTTGAAATTCAAAGCTGCCAGCCACCCTTACCAAAGGAAAAATTAAGTCTTTCTCCAAAAATCTTCAAAGGCAGAAAGAAATAAAATTATAAGGCGAAATGTAAGCCATTGTCATATTTCAGAAGTATTGACTTGGCAGGTAATCCCCTTTCAGATGAGCTCCTCTGTCTCCTTTACTTTGTAACTCCACATCAACTCAGACACTGTAAGGAACAGAAGGAAGGAATTCCACGTCTCCCTGTAATTCCATTTTGCTCTTTCCTGCTGCTGTGCCACCTACTCTGACTGCTGGCTTCTGGTCTGTGGAGGAGATCCAGACACAAAATAACCTAGCAGAATGATTAGCTTTAATCTGCAAGCTCTCAGAACCCATGCCATCACAGAAACACTATTTTTGGCCTTGCTGTTGGACCACCAACCAAAAGTGTTTCTTAAACAAAAAACACAGTACTTGAAAAAAGAAAAAAAAACAAAAAAACCCAACTACTTATATCTATGAATGTAGCGGGAAAAAAAAAAAGGCAGCTTTATAAATAACATTTTGTAAGTTTTCATATTCTAACTCTATTTATTTGGATGACATTCATTGGAAGAGCAAATGCAAGAAAATAAGAAACATCTTGTTTCTTATTTTTCCACATTTAAAACTTGAAGCATATATACAAAGTAGTAAATATTCTCACCCAGCATTTGATGCTCAGAAAATTCAGTCATCCTGCTTGTACACACTAGCAGATCTAAACCAAGCATCTTTAAAGAAACTACTGAAAGAACCAGGAATGATAGGTTTAAAGACCTCTAAATAACTAGTCAAGAGTAGGAGAAGAACTGTTCAATTAGAATAAATGATCTTCAAAGACAGCATTCTATACCACAACACAACAGTGGCAGCCAAGAAACAATAGCTAATAAACATGAAATCACTTCATAAAATTATTTTTCTTTGAAGTAAAGGCTGCCAGATTCTAAACCTTTGTATTTGAAACCCTGAACCGTGCACCAAATGCAAACATGCATCTAAATGAGCCTCCAGGAAACATACATGTCAAAATTACAAAGATAGAGGATTAGCACATTTGACAGTCTGAGATAAGTATGATCTGTGGCTCTCACACAGAAAAAAAACATGTATAAGATTTTACTGCACATGTACTGAAATGCCCACCCATTAAAGAGGGAAGTTCAATAAACTCAGAGAAACAAACAAAAACATATTAAATAGTTCATGCATAAAAAAGTTATGTAAACAAATACTCAATGAGTACTGACTAAATACTTCACTCATTAGCTGAAGCAAGGACTAAAACCTAGAGTTCATAGAGAGAAAGTATTCTGCAATATAATGCTGTATTTTCTAAAACCCTACCTCTACTGAATAAAAAAAGTGAGTTTGCTTGAGAAGGGATTAATCTACAGCTCTAAGGAGGTGGAGAAGAATGTAGGTGATAGTAAAAAGGAGGTGGTGCTAAAATAAATTAAGAGAGTTCTTCACAGGTTAGCGCATGAGTACACTTATATTTTCTACTGAATTTCTCCGAATCTTCCGCTGGCCTTTTATCAGAACATCAAACCCCAGTCTGGTCAACAACTGGGAGCAACACCAGTTTAACTTCAGTTCCTGCTGGCAACTGAATCCTTAATAATTGGCACAGATTAACTCTGAGCAGCAGAGGTTGCAATGCAAAGAGAAGCTCTGACAACTACATGAGGAAGGAAAACAAATGAAAAACCCCCTGCTATTCTAAGTAATCCATTTTAAGTAATCCCACTTGAAGTTTGACAGAGCCATAGTGAGAACCCAATGTGAATTGCAATAGGTGTCTAAGCACTCAAAAGCAGAACTGTTCATGTGACATAATAGTTCTTACAAGTAGAAACAGGCCTCATGTAAAGTTGCAGTGTTTTTGATTGTATTTCTTTAACTGTATAGTTGCTTTAATGCATTTATTTTCACCTTATAATTATTCTCAGATTGATTTACTCCTTGATTTCAGACAATCATCTGACAAAATTTTTGAAATAGAGTGAACTTTTCTGTAGTCAATTCTTGTGGCAGTTGTATGACACTCCTACAAAATCTGCTCTTTTCAAAAATACCAACAAGAGGCCTAAAACACAAAACTCACCTCAAAAATAGCACCACTATGGGGTTACAGTAACCTGGACAGATTCATTACTTTTGAGAACAACATAGAGAGATTTTTCAGTTTACAATAAAAGATTAAGCTATTTTCAGCTTGCAACTGCACAAACTTCAGCCTTCGCATTCATTAAGGACTACTCTGCATGATCCACAGCAAAAATTTCTCAGAGAGAAACTTCTTTGCTGCTGCCTGCGAAACCTCCCTCTGCAGGGAGCTGCTGCAAACACGATCCAACAGGCACTCCAGCACTGCTCACATCCAGCTGGAACAGCTGTGAAACCCTGTTTGCACAGACACAGCTCCCACTCAGCACAGAGAGCAGCATCACAGGCAGCCAGGGAAGAAGCTTGGTACCGAGATGAAGCAGCAGATTGTTCCCGAATTGAAGCAGACCTAGTTAAGTCTCAGAGAACTCGGGCAAAACTTTTGCCAAGCTGAAAACTAAGAAAGGGAGGGAGAAGCTAAAAAGGAACATCATCTTTCAATTATCTTCTGCTGCCTCTAATTCTGCATTAATTCAATTACAGAGGTGTTTGTGCATCCAAGCTGCTCACCTGCATGTTTTAAACACTAACTTGTTTTTGCAGCTGTACACTCTTTCCAGCAGTTTCTGAGCATGCACCAATTATGACAGAACCCAAGCTTTTCTTTTTTAATTACTACAAAATATAGACAGTTATTCTTGACTCACTATGCATTGTCAACTTTTAGAACACAATTCAAACAGTCCAGTCTAGAATGGATCTTTGTAGGCAGATGTGAGCCTATTTCCTCTGACAGCATTAGCTCTGCCCACTGAGCACATGGACAGTGTCAGACCAAAAGCAATAATTCATGGTGAAACACAGGGTACATCAGTTTAAAAATCTATTGCTTACAGCTGAATTTAAGAGCAGGGAAAGTCTATCTCATCTCAGCCACTATGGAATTAACTACACAGCCCAGTATCACATACAGAATGCAGGAACTCAATTTATCCAGTGTTGCCTAAGAAAAAATATGTTGAGATATTAATCAAAAATACTAGTGTTGAGTTTTAATAACTGAAAGCTTTTCTGAGGTGTGTTTATGAAGAGGAAAACAGTCCTTGCACTGCAGTATAAGAGGCCTGGAGGTATCACACGGACTGAATGATACCTCTGCTCACCTGTTTGCAATAAGGGACAGTGTTGAACCTCCTGCAAACACTGCTCAGCTAACAGGACTCCATGGATATCACTCCTGCTTTTCCCACATCAGGTGGGACTCTCAGTGATGTCTAGAGCTTTTTTTGTGTAACCAGAGGTGCAATGTAAAGATATAAAAAAAACCCCAAAAAAATATTTACACATAAACATTTAGATTGGAAAAGAGCTCCAGGATCATCCAGCTTGACCTGCCAAGTACATCCCTAAACCATGCCCCTAAGCATGACACTGACAATTTTCTGAATACTTCCAGAGACAAGGATTCCCCCACTTCCCTGGGCACTGTTCCCACGTCAGAACAACATCTCAGTGAAAAGTTTTCCTAATAGTCAATCTAAACCCCTCCTAGTGCAACTTGAGGCTATTTCCTCTTGTCCAATGGCTTGTTCCCTAAACAACCTAGAATATAATTGCCTGTATGCAAGAGATGATCAAAAGAGCCTTTTCATTTATTCACAGAATCTGTAAATACAGGCAACAGAAGGAAGAAAAATGAGAGACCAAAACTAGAAGCTCTTGATAGCAGTCCTTGAAAATTTTACAGTAATGATTCACTTTCAGTTAAAGTTATAAAAAAAAATATAAAATATGTAACTATGCTAGAGCAAATCCAAAATGGACATACAAGACTTTCATAAGAAAAATTAAAAGTATGTTAAGCTTCAGTGTCTGCAGCTTATGGGTGAAAAATTGAGGAAAAGAGACTCATCAAATCACAGGACAGAACATTCTGTCACTGCTGCTTTTTTTTTTTACAACATGCACTACATCATTGCTTTTTAAGTTTATCTTCCTTGATAATAAAAAAAAAAAAAAAAAGGATGTTTAACAGCAGTTCAACTACTTCAAATCTATAAAACTCACCAAACCCACTGGCAGAAAGCAGCAAGAGCTGGGCTTCTCCCCAGGCAAGGAGCTGTGGATGACCCCAGCACAAAAGGTGAATCCTGAGCAGAGAAAAAGCCCCGAAGTGCCTGAGCACAGTGAACAGGGACACAAAGAGTTGGTCACAGGTGCCACCAACACACCCCTGGGAGCAGCAGGGCAAGGAACGAGCCAGGAACAAGCAGGGAAACCCCACCGCTGCTCGAGAGCAAAGCTGGAAACAGACTCAGAGCAGGTTCAGCTGCCTGCCCTGAGCTTAAATAGAGCTCCATGGCCCAGGGGCAGAGGGTTCCAGTGCCAAGTGATGCTGGTCAGGGCAATTAAGGGCTCTTAGCGTCCTTTTGGGGCTCTGGCAGATTTTTTTTTTAGCTTATTCCACTCACCATCGATTAAAGTTAATATTGACAAAATTTGTTTAAATAGGGACCTTTCTGTTCGCCAGGGTTTAATTAATATTGAAATAAAATGCCATTTAAACACCACAACAAGCATTAAGCAGATGAACTACGAGGATTAGGACTGAAAGAGTGTTTTACCTTTCTTTCTTTATCTTTTATCAACAATATTACTGTTGGGCTTATTTTCAAGGAGCAAGGACACTTGACTGAAAAAAAAAAAAGCAGCTGAAAGGAAGCTCAGAAGAGTTCATCTTTGCAGACAGTATAGAGGCAAACAAACCCCTATATCTCCATGAATTTGATGTTATTTTTTGAGTAGATTAATATAAACTGTTACTAAAAACGGGGTAGAAGGTTTAAGGATTAAAGTTAGACATGAAGTTTTGCTTTTGTAAAGGGGACTGATAATTCAGAGAGCTATTGGGGTCTTGCCAAGGTGCCAAAAAGTCGTGCACAGGAGTGTACTTACACAAAAGGCTTTTGAAAATGCCCCTTCCCCAGGTGCTTAAAGGAACAAAGCTGCCACCAGGTGTAAAATCCAGCAGGAGGAAATATCTGGCTAAGGAACAGTGCAGCAGCACACGGCCACAGTTCACAGCAAGGAGAAGCCACTGGTTGAGCTCTGCAAGGATTGATACTGAAATTGGAGATATTCAATTAAGTGCTCTAAAATAGCAATGGGATAGTCCATTATTAAATTATCTCAAAGAAGAGATGAATAGGAAAGTAATTGAGTTTGCTGATTAAAGGCAGCTATTGAAGATAAGATGACTGAACATGAACCAAACACCTAATTAAAGAGGAAATATCACCTGTAACACAGGTATTATTTTAATCATAATTTATTGGAGATTAGGATAATATTCCAGAGAAATTTCACCAAAGATGTTCACTTTGCCTTAACTTTGTTTTGCCATCTTTTCTTTTATTACTTTTGTGGGCACAACTAGTCTTTCATTCTATGTGGAAAAAACACCTACATATTCTGACTAGGAATTCACATCAGCTGGAGCAGCACAAATTCCCATGTGGCTAGCCATTAAACTCAGCTAGAAACATGCATCCTGTTTTAACAAAAAATAAAAGTATTTAAAAATGAAAAAAGAGCCTTACTTTGGGCAAGGCAGGCACCTAATTGAGGTGGGATTCTGCTTTTGCAACACTTAGAGAATTTCAAATTGCTTGCATCATTTGGTTATTTATCCAATTCTTTTAGACTCAGTTTAAACTGTATATATTAGTAGAGAGGTCACATTAGAATAATGGAGACAGCCATTTTACCTAGTATATTTACAAAACTGCTTCTGCTGTATTATTTTGTGACAAATTTTCTACTGTGAAGATTTCTCCTTCTGTAGAGCTTGAGCTATCTGATGTGTTGACAACCTCTCCCCGTCTGTGAAAAGTCAGCACATCACAAACTTTCCTATCCAAAGCACATTTTGTGCTCTGTTATTCACTAATATTGGATAACTGCATCACATATCTCACCTTAAGCCTGCTGGAACAGCCTGAAATTGCTAAATTAGGATGGAAATTACTTTTTAAGGATCGTATTTAGCCAGAATCAAATGAATATCTTGATCAGCACCAGGAACTGATAATGGATCCTCAAGGCAGTCCAAACTATATTTTCCAGTTAACAAATTTTAAAAATCCAGCAAAGATACTCCCACAAATGCCGAAGTTGGTAGGGAACCACCCATCAAGCACAGTGTATTACTTGCTGTCCAATACATCACAGTTTGCACAATAAAATCACATTCAAAATTACCTTCCTATCTATAAAGACAAATGACAGTTGTTAAAAAAATAATTATAAAAAGAAGATAAAATTAAAATGGTTTCGTGGTTTGTTAAGGGAACTGTAGGTTCATGGTCCTGATTGCTAGGAACACAAAGAGAGCAGTGTTAATAAAACGTGTGGATAAATGTGATTTATATTGGAAGAGTCAACATGGGTTTTTTAAGAAAAGCTTGGAAACATAATGCAGTTCTGTGAGGAACAACAGCACAAGGTTAATGATGTTCCATCTAAGGAATTTACAAAGATTTTCAAAGGCTTTTAAACAAAGCCAAAATCATTCATTATGGGGTTTGGGTTTGTTGTGTTTTAAAAGGAAATCAGGCAACCACCTGAGATAACAAGAAAGGCATAAGCCACAGATTGTAAATCCTCACAATTCATTTCAAAACATGTTTAAAAAGGTCAATCAGGAGCAGTCAACATGGATTTACAAAAAGCAAATCATGCTCGACCAACCTAATTTCCCCCTGTGACAAAGTGACTGTCTATGCAGATAAGGAAAGCAGAGTGAATGCAACGTACATTGACTTTTGGAAAGCTTTTGAACGTCTGACACAGCATTCAGATTTAAAAGCTGAGGAAGCCTTCCAGTTGACAAGTAAAAACTCTGAATTAAGTGACTCAAGAGATTCATCTGGCATTACAAATAATACACACAGGCATGGAATATTCTGTCCTATTTGAACAATGCATTTATTACATTAGTTATAACATAAAAAACGTTCTGAACTTTATATAAGCATTACAAAGAAGCAGGGTGTCTCAATGGCAAAAAGCACACACATGGCAGAAAGAAAAGCAAATACCTAGACATTAACCTGAGCACTAGAAGGCAGCACCACATGAGCAATCTAATTTAGGAATTAGATTAATAGTCATTATTATCTCTCTCCTGTCTAAAACCCTTCTTTTCACTTATTAGCTGGATCTAGTTCAGAAAGCTGCACGAAATGGAGGTGATTCGGTGGACCCAGACCGGGGGGGTTTGTTTGTTTGTTTGTTTGACATGTTTCCTAATTCTCTGGAGTTCCACAAGAACATGGTTGGTTGGTTCCATCTGACACTTCCCAAGAACCAAAGAAGTGTCAGGAAGAACAATGGCTAGAGAGCCAACTACATCAAATAGTAGGCAACCTGATTACCAATCTTTAATAAAGGTTAAAAACAACACAACAGGAGAGCACACTTATCAAAACAAAGTGTTTTGACAGACCCAAAATGTGTTTTCTTTTGAGAATTTGTCTCCTGGGTGTTTTCCATTTTCATCTGGAAAGGACAAAACAAAAACAACACTTTCCCATAGGACAAAATAAAACGTAAGTTTGGTTATGTCTCTAATCAGATTTTTCAGCAATGGAGAAAAAAAGCCCTGACATCTTCCATCTCCTACTTCCTCACTACCAAAACAAAGTTAGACAGGGAAAAACTAATATTCCCAGAAAAGAAAAATACCTGCACCACTTAGCCAGCAGTCCTGCTCAAGCTCCATCTCAGACACTTTCACTGATCCCAGTTGTCTGGACAAACTGGTGTACTGGTGTCTGACGGCCAATTCCCTGTGTCATCCTTCTCACAGCAGTTTTGCTTTGCTTTCATGTAAGTTAATTGTTTACACACAATATTGGCCTTTTCTGGTGCTAAGCACAGTTCCTATTTTCATGGCTAAATAGAGTTATTCTAGGCTGTGCCAAGAAGTTACAGCATGCTATTCAGTAAAATTAGAACAAACAGGAAAATTTGTCATCACATAAAATGCAGCACTAATTCATTTTTCATGACTGAAAAAACGTAATTATAGAGCATTTCTAATATAAAAGACTCTGTTGCATAAACTTAACACACAATTTGCAAGTTCCAACTAATTAAAAAAATATTTAGGAAGTGAATGATTTTAGAATGTTGTAGAAATTAAGGATATGAGAAGAGTGACAGAAGATTCACTCATACTAATTTTTAATCACCCAACTGGGATACCAAGATATTGTTTATGAGGGTTCTGAATGCACCAATATCAAATGGAATTACAAAATAAACATAATTCTAAAGCCACGTCAGTAAGTTAGTGCAAGTCACCAATACAAACACCCAAAAAAGACATGAGTTAACAGTCAGTTAAATGATTTCAATTGAAACATACTTAATGATAAATATTCATTGCTGAAAACAGAAGAAAGAGAACAATAATGAAAATATCCTTGAAATAAGCCCTCTGAGTTTAGTTCAGAAGTCCATTGACTGTTTCCTTGGCTAGAGAAAGGTTTTTTTTGTAATCAGGAGCATCACAAGAAAAGAAAGAATAATTCCAAAGGATAGGAATTTCTCCCTCTCAAAGAAAAATCATATGAGCTCTTCTTTCTCTCTTATTTAAGCAATTTCAGCTCAATGTCTTTCCATTGTGTATAAACCATGGTGGACAGCTAACCTGTACAGAATGAAGGTATTGAGCCTTGAAAAATTTCACAGAAATCTCACTTAAAACTGGTTTGTAATTTTTAGGCTGTGAGTACCTATTAAAAAATACCTCTACAAGCAAATTTATATTCCAGTGAGTTAATCATGTTGCAACATAAACCTGGAACATTCACTTTGGTGGTCAGAAGACCTATACCCTTACAGCAGGCTCTATGGAAAATTAATTTGTTTTCCCCGATACATCACAGCTGTGGATTGAATTTTCAAATACCATTCAGAACTGCCATTATCATAGCTCCTAATTTCTCCTTTGTACAAATATTACCTGGGGTTTGCATTGAACCGAGACAATTCTTTTCCCTAGCAGTGATGAGTAATCACACCACTTCATTTGGCAGGCATTAGCTTTTTCAGGAAAAAAAAATAAAAGACAAACCTGAAAAATGTATGATTTTGAGAATATTATGAAGACATTATAAAGAACTTTTCCAGTTCAAATAAAAGAAAATTAAAAACTTAAATCATGCGAAAGCTGTCTTTAGTAGAGTCAGGTAACTATGGTACTTCAGAGTAATGTTACTCAGCATTTACACTGCAATTATTTAAGTGTCATATCCAGTTCAACAGGAAGAGTCCAATTTGCACAGAGCATTCAGAGAAAAGAGAAATTTAAGAGCTGAGGATGCAATTTAGAGCAAAGTATACAAGTTGGTTGACAGCAAACACTTCATTTCACTCCACAGGTCTCAGAGGTTTAAGCATCTATGCTGAGAATCTACCATTGTCAAATAAACAGGTCTAAAATTTGCCATCACTAGAAATGGAATTGTAAAATGAGGAATGTTTTTGTATTTCAAATAACCACCACAGAAAGCCAAAGGGAACGGGGTATTGCTGATCCACTACCATTTAAGTGGGATGTACGGAGTCCCAAAAGTGCACTAGTTTAAATAATCAAAAAATGGTGAAGTGCAGAGTCACTACACAGATAGAAGAGTTTGAATCCATCCTGTCTCACCAAGGGAATATTATGCTTTTTTAGCAAGTGAAGTAAGTTATTTTACTTCATGCTCTTATCAGAATTGTAACATTGAGCAGCTAACACTTTATAACCTGCTGTTCAAGAGAGGGAATTCATGGAGCAGCATTCTCCAAGTCCTCTGGTTAAAGCACTTATCTGAGGCAGGTGACACCTGCCAGGAGGCCCTGATGGCTGTGGGGGGAGTCTGTTCTCTGATTTGGCATGAAAGAGATTATGAGATATGCAGGTGGTGGTCCTTTTTCTTGTCCAATAGGAGATGTCTCGGAACATTATTTAGTGCACCCTGATTTTCCTTCATATCTAGACTCCTGGATAAGTAACTGCAGATCACCCCTCAGATATTTCCTTCCTACACCAGTGTTCTGCCAATCTGGGCTTGAGGTCCTTGCCCAGAAAGGGATAACAGCAGACTAAACCAAAATTTATACTTATAATTTCCTAATGACTTTCATCTGGCAGGAAAGACACTTAAGGAACCCAGACAGCCAAGAATTTCTATAATATTATGTAGAGAAACATCAAAAGATGATGGCCATAATCCTCCTTTACATTAACTTTTTGGAAGAGTAGCAGTAAATAGGGCTTAAAATGGTGACTTAGCACACAGATACATTACAAAGAAAAATAACTCATTATGACAGCAAACTCTCCGTCTTCAAATCCAAAATGCAATCTGTAACACAGAAGACATAGCAAAAAAAAAATGCAAATTCCTTGTAAATTTCCATGTAAATCCTCAGTGTTTTACTTTAACTCAGTTGCTTTCTATCAAACTAGGTACTGTTACTGTACTCATGGTTCTTTTCTCCCTCATTAAAATAAAGAATGAACTCAGTAATATTGGAGGAGGGAAATAAACAAGCAGATAGTTAAGAACCAGTTTATAATCTATCAAGCCAAAGTAAAAGGGAGCTGTCCAACTGGTATTTTCCCCCTCCTAGCCTGTTCTCTTGGGAAGTTTTTCTCTTTCAGATTCTAGAATATGAATCATTAGAAAAACAGAATGGCCACTGAAATTATTAGAAAATAAAACTTGACACTCAACGAAGCAAAGCTATTTTTTTGTTGGTAGAGATTAGGAGTACAGACTGTAATACACAAAGCTTCAATTTGAACTTCCCTGTAAGAACAGGGGTAGTTTTGTGGTCTGTTACAGAACACAGGCTTTCTGTAGCTAAATAATGTACTGGGTTTTTTTTTAAGAAAGTAACTAATAAAATGTAATATAAATTGTATTCCATGTTGGAGAGATAGGCTAGTACCTCCTTTTGCACATCTGTAACATGCTGCATTTCAATACTAATTCTAAATAGAGCTGCTTATTTTCTAATGGATTTCTGGAAAACACTAAATACTATCAAAATGTCTCAAAGATGATTAACCTTTTACAAAATCAGAAAGTCCAGGGCACACGAGGTTGCCTTGCCCTGTTTGCAATCCCTGGACGTGGTGCCATCACATCAGCAATTATTTATCAGCTCGTGTGACCTGGCAGGGAACAGCCTTTCTGTGCCCAAGTTCCTGTGTCCCTCTTCTCTGCTGGAGCAGGGAGCCTAAATGCACTTTGGAGCTCAGGAATCTGAGAGTGCCTCTGCTCAAGAGCACACGAAAGCTCAGAGCTGGTGCCTGGTATGTGAATACTTCCAGCTTGTGGCTGAAGAACTGGGAGGTTTCTTGTTTGTAGATAAGTCTGAGCAAACTGCCTTAAAAAGCCTCAAACTACTCAGCATGTCATGTTCTTCCCATCTGCTGCACGTTAAAATCTGCAATTCATTAAAATACTGACTGCTACCTCCTCCAGGCTTGGGGGTTTGTGTGGGGTTTGATTTCCTGTCTTTTTAAAGGTACTTCCCATAGTATTTTTTTTCCCAAATATTGTTGCGGTTTTTAATCCTAAAAAGCAAACCTGGGAAAAATATTTAATCTCAAATTGGAAAACAAAAACTTAAACAAAAAAAACCTTTTCAAATCAGCTATTTACAGTTGTACAAATATTTCTCATGAATTAGAAATAAAGATGCCTAAAACTAGTACTGAAGGCCTCTGATAAGACACAGTTATGTGGTTTAATATCAATAACTCCTTTCATAGAAGAAAAATCCAGAGACCTTGGCCTTTTCCCCCCACCTCCCAAGTTGAAGACAGGAAACTTTGTTCACTCCTCCCCTCACTGCACTCTCTGTACTCACAGCTTGGCACCTTTTTGGACCAGGACACAGAAGCCTTTCTGGCCTGGGTGGAAACATGGACAGCATGTTATCCATAAAACCTGTCTGCATCCTAAATGACTCTCCACGATGTTCTGTGCAACAGAGATTAATGAGACAGACTTCCCCTCTGTCTGCTGCTCTGCATGTTTGTGTTCCATGCTGAAATCATGAGGAGTTTCAGGGCAGAATTAATAAAAATTGATTAAAACAAACTAGATCTCTATTTTTCTTCATTTGTGCCTGGAAAAATATGTTGATACATTACATTAAATTTCATTAATAAAAGCCACAATTTAGGAAGTGTTAAATGTCCTGATTACTAATATTTTTTTAATTGAATATTCACTATCCTTAATCTAACATGCAGATCAACTTTCTTTCTCTTCCTGGGAATTCTAATAATAACTACACATTTTCTTAATACTCTTAGTACTGAAAGCATAAGGAGAAGGGACTGGGGAGGAGTCTTCCATTGGAGAGATTAAAAAAATTTTACTTTGCTCATTAACTGGCACAAGCATTCAATCCATCAACTGAAAAGATTAATTACTGTGTAAATATTATACACAAAGATAAAAATCCAGAATCTCAGGAAAGTGGGGGTATAGGGAAGGCAAACGATAGTCAAGTCTAATTTTGCAGAGCGCAGAATTGCAGAGTTCAAGCTCAAGCAATGGCTTATCCCTTCCACAGCAGATTTGTGAGATAAGATTTAAATATGCCTTGCTGCTTTCCCCAAGGACTCCCACTGCCCAGCAGCAGCCAGAAGGTGCAGTTGGGATTCTCTGTACACCTCCTTCTGACCACAGGGATTCTCAGTAACTCCAGTCTTCTCAGGCCTCCTGACTCTACAGCCTCTAGAACAAGTATGCTGAGGTAACTGATATTTACAGCCATGCTGTTTCTAACAAGGCACTCTTTTCCCCAAAGATATTTTGAATTTTATTTATCAAAAATTATCAAATAGCATGGGCATTCTCCCTGTCCCCAGAAATAGCTTTGTCCTCTTTGTCATTTACAAATTCCTTACAGCCAAAGAGTGAAATTCAATAAATCAAACTATAGCTGTGAAGCTGGTCCCCACGTTGGTGAGCACTCTGGTAACTAAGTATTATGCATAGGTTTGACAAATTTTATTTTTTTTGGTGTTTAACTTTGTAATGTGATAAAAGGTTTAAAATTCTTCTCAGTATAAAGATACACATATAGTCTACTTTTTATGTTTATAAACATGTCAACACTACTCTCATATTTAATAGATCCGTATTAGTTTACATGGAAGAACATCTGTCCTTTAATTCCTCAGTCCAGTACACTTTCAAATAATTCCAGCTGCACAGCACTCCAATCCTATTTTCTCCCAGCTTGATGTTAATCTGACATCCAGGATGATGTTCAAGGCCCCCAAATGTAAACAAATTTCTTCCCAAAATGTATTCCGATAAAGGGACTACCCAGAAGAAAAGTGATGCTAAATAAATAAATAAATTATAACATATATGTCACTTTAACAATAGACAGAGCCAATCACTACAAACATGCAAAAGATAAAAGGAAAAAACCCAAAAAACAACAAAGAATATAGTCCAACAGAAACCTATTTAGATACCCAATAAACAAAACCTATTTGCTACCACTTAGGCATATGCAGAAAGAAGATTTCTTTCCATTTAGTTTCCCAAACTAACAGCCATGGAGATATAAACACACACTTGTCAGGACACCCTCCCCAGTGTGAATGTCAATTCTGCAGAACATAACTCTGTATGCACCAAAGATTAAAAAACATTTTTTCAGGGTCAAGAGAGATTTCAGGGAAAAAAGCTGCATTTACCTCAGCTGAATAAATGATAAAGAATAGAAATCCATTAACACAGCAAGAAGATCCACACTGCATCAGTTTTCTGTAGACTTGACTAACCTAGACTTCATTTCTTATAGCTGGATAGTCTCCAACTTATTGAAAAATCAAATGGCAGATTGGACAGAACTATATTTAGATTCACATTGCAACAGAATGAAAAGGAAAGGTTGGTCAAACTGCAGAAATAATAACAACGAAGTAAGAAAAATTACCCCGAAATTAAGTTGCTAGGATACTGCACACTAATGTGAAATCAGATATAACAATTAAAGTAAAACTATACTTTTTGGATGTAAGAACAAAACCGTGTATTAGCCTAAGCCAAGTAATTAAATGGAATATTGAAAACAGAAGTAAATGGAAGAAAGCAACTCAAAATGCACGTAATTGACTCTGCATCAAAAGCAGGAATGGTGAATTGATAACACCATTACAGACACCAATTTGACAGCAGATTAGATACTTCTGCACTTACATCATCAACATGATCTTCTGTTTTGGCAAGTTTAGAAACTTTCTCAGTGTTGCTGAGAAGCCAGTGATAGCACAGAATATTAAAAACCAAATGTTAAAACCACAAAAAAAACCAACAAACCACAAAAACAAACAAACAAAAACCCATCAAAACAAACAAACAAACAAAACCCTAAGACCACTAAAAGAAGAGATCTAACTACTTGGCAAGAGGGTCAAAGAAACTGGTTTGCATAGAAAACAAGACTCCACAAAGTACCCCTGTTAGTTTTTATCTGCTTAAATATGTATGGGGAGAAATTCCTCAAAAGAGCGAAACTAATTAAGCAACCAAAACAAACAAACAAACAAAAACAAAAAAAAACAATGAAAATAAGGGAAATTTTGAGAGAATTTGCCTCAAACTTGTAGATAAAATGAGCACATCAGCCTATAGCAGTGATTTCTCTAGACTGTACTAACATCAGCTTGCCTTTGTACGAATAGGCAAATAGTTCTTGCCCCACTTTCCATCAAATCAAGATTTACAAATTCAGCCACAATTATGAGAAATCAGTGCATATTCTAGTATGCAAAAGTAAGCCTTTGACACATTTCTTTAGGCACCTGTGATTTCTTATATTATGTAAATACTGACCTCTCTGTCCCAGGCATGCAAGTTCCAGATTTGCACTGACTTAAATTTACTTATCTGTATTTTGCATTTTATTTGACCAACTGATAGCAGGCTGAAGCACTTTTTAAGGTGACTCAGAAAACCCTGAAAGTGTCTTAAAACCCCAAAACACAAAAGCTTAATGTCCAAAAAGATCCTCTGCAACCACTGTGGCCGAGCACCAAAGCTACAAGTGTTTATTATCAAAGCTAATAGTGTTCATTGTCAATATACTGAATACATTTATCCTTACAAATATGGAGTACATTCTTACATAAAACTACTCTGATGTAGCAGTTTTACTGTGCAAAATAACACTGCTCTCAAAAACAAAAAAAATATGATTTGAGAGTTTTCAAACCAAGTAAGCACCAATATTAAAATTGGGCTATTTCATAAATAAAGCCCTCCAGGCCTTGCACTACATCCCAATGATGTGCTGGCACATGGAGCTGACAACAGATGCAGCAGAAGGTGCATTGACACTTTCAGCATCAAAACACCTGTCTGCAAGGCCAGCATGGAAAAGGACAGGGCCTTGGCTCAGCAGCTAAATTCCAGATAATCCACACAATTCAGGCAGTGAATTGCATCAGGCAGTGATGGCAAAAAAACTTTTGACTTCATAAAACTTAAGAACCTGCTGAATCCTGATGCCCTGAAACTGAATAAAATGTTTCAATTATTTCTATGCAGGACCTTCGAGGCAGTAATCATTTGCAAGAATGCCTGCATATGGCTGATTTAGAGATCCTGACAACTGACCATGGCAAGGAAGAGCAAGCTCTCAGCAGAATCTGCCACCCCTCCTTTTTTCCAGCTACAAGTCACTCAAATTTGCTACTCCCCAATACCAGTTGTATTAAAAAAGCCTCTGCAATGCTGCACACATCTAATCCTTGCACACAACATCCTCCCTATCCAACAGCGGGCTCTGCTTCAAATTGCCACTGAATCAGGCAGTTCTTGCAACCCAAGACAACTTGTTGGCTTGTTTATGTCCAACAGATGGGCCATAAACTTGGAGGCAGCCAAAATAAGAAATAAAACTGGCAAAATAGTTCTCATAAGCCAGAGGGAAGTTGCATTCACAGAAGGATATATTTAGCTCCCCTCTGTCCCCTCCCAAATATCACACCGATAAATGAGGGAAAAATCAGTGATGGGAGTTTGCTCTGTCTTCTACTGTTCTATTTTTCACTTTCACCTAAATCATCTAAGACATGCAAAAGAGGAAGGAGAGGGAAGTGTTAGCTTTGGGCTTTGAATGTTTTGGGGGTTTTTAAACTTTTAAAATTGACAATTTCAGATAGGTTTCAAGGATGGATAACTAAAGAGTATTCTTAGCTCATGCAAAAGCCAGACATGAAGATGAGAAAAGAGCTAGACAGAAATTCTTCCTGATTTTCGCAGGATGACTGTGTTTACTGCATAGTTTGGAACATAAGGTCTCAGAATCTTTCTTAAATACATATTTATGCAATTATTTTAATCTATTTATATACATACATTAATGAAAAAATAATATTGGTTTATTTTTGATATTATATTTTTTCAAATTAATACAATATCCATATTTGAAACTTGTTTAACTCGATAATATTTGGCACAGTGCCAAAGTCTCGATTCAACTATACTTCTCATTTACATTGACTTTTTTGCAATGTGGGGAACAGTCTAAGCAATACAATTCAAAATAAAGAAAAAGGAAGGACAGAAACTTTTAGCATTTATGAAAAACAAGTTCTGTGATGCTCTCAAGTTTGCAAATTTTGGCAGCTGTAAGACTGTTCTACCTAGGAAAAGAGACAATTTAAGATGCCCTAAATTTGGAGCAAAACTATCTGTGTCTCAGAAACTGTTCGAGTGCAAAGACACACACACACAGGACAATACCAGGCTGGCTGTGTCCTGAACGCCAAATTCAGGGATTAAACTTTCAGCTATGCTGGGGTTATCCGGTTATGTTGCTACATCATGAGAAGAGGCAAAGGAGACATCATAGTTTTTACGTTCTTGCTTGAAAGACTTTAGTGCTGATGAAAACAACAATGTAGAAACACACAATTGGAAGAGGCTTCTGTCTGGTTTGAAAAGATAGATGTCTGCTAAGGAAGGTAGGAACCTTCCTTGAAATGGAAAATGCAAACCTCCTCCCTCCGAATCATTACAATTAAGGGCTCTCAGGTAAAGATATGGGAATAGAAATAACAGTTCTTTATTAGGAAAATTTAGATAAAAATGCACTAATACAAAAAAAAAAAAAAAAAAAAAAAAAAAACAAACCAAAAACAAAAAAAAACCCCAAACGACTGACAGAGTCAGAATATAACCTGACACCCTGTGGGTCAGGGTGTTGGTAGCAGTCTGATTAAATGGTGGCTGCAGTCCTTCTGGGGTGGCAGATGTGGTTCTGTTGAAGCAATGATCCTGTAGTTGAAGCTCCACTGGTGGTGTAGATGGCCCTGGTCTTCCTCCAGGAATCCAAAGGCTGACTGCAGTTTTCAACACTGCAGACTAAATCTAGGTAGGAATGCTTGGCTCCTCCCCCTGGGTGGAGCATTTCCCAATGGGATGATGGAATTTTTATCGGTCATGAAGTGGGACTCAACGGCCCATTAGAAGAAGCTCACTCCTGGAGGGAAGATGGGTTGTGGAAGAAATAAAGAAAATTGCCCTTCCTGGTTTCAACAGATGGTGATACAATACATACTTCTGGTTACATCTTGAATTGCAACCTTCTAACACAATTCTAAGCACAGTGTCTGAGTGATTCGTTCTGCTTTTCTCTAAAGACGCCCATGGCCATTTCTTCTTCCTCCTCCTTATATTCCACAGAGCCTTGTCTCCTCACCACACCCTGCTGCAGCTTCTCTTCCCCTTTGCTCTCATCCCATCCCACTGCCATATTCTTTTCCATTTTCCCCTACTGCAGGCAACACCGTGTTTCCTCTTCCCTACACCTCCTCTCCTACCCTTCCCAGCTCGCCAAAAGTGCCTGTGCCACCACCTGCCCCCCCTACCCCAGTGGAGGATGCGAGGCACAGAGCTGGAGCAAGCTGCTGCCTCAGGATAGCTCCGTGTTTCTCGGAGCTGCCAGGCACACAAAGGATGCCACGAGGAAAGCCCCCGTGGAGGCACAGGGCCAAACTCAAGGGTTGAGCATCGCAGCGTGCTCCACCCATCACCCTGGAGCAGCTGAAGATGCTGACTAACAGCGCCAGCCAAGCGAGCTGTAATTTTCAGAGTATTTAGAGCATATCTAACAGCTTTAAGTCGCAGAACAAATGCATCCTGGCAAAGTCAGAAACGATGAAAAATTTGGTCAGTCTCCCAAGCAAAAATGTTTAGAAACAATGTAGGAGGAGAGCAATTTTTTCTGGCAACTGACACCGTGAAAATAAACAACCAATCAGTCTTTTAATTTGTCATCCCCACTTTAATACTTTAAATAACTTAAGTGACTTGTTAAATGCTCACCTGGATTTAGTAAGATTTTAGCATGTGCCCTTTGTGGTAAACACAGCACATAATGACAACTTTGAACCTTTTTTAGCTACTGCTTCCTCATCTGCTCCAACAGTAAAGTGAATCTTTGGAAACAGTGCAGTGGAAATAGATCAGTTAGCTTATCCTATTGGTTTTTCTTTCTTCAGTAGCTATGATGGAAATAAATCGTTAACCATTGTCTTGGTGCTTACTGCAAGAACTGAAATTTAAATTGACTTGTAAACAAACACGAATCTGTGTGAATACCACATGATGAGCAGATTTCAGAAGGCAGCTATTCGGGTGTCTCACTTGTCTTAGGCACCTGCAGCTTCTGATGAAACACTTCAAAAGATTTGCTGTAATACGCTCTGCAGAGGAAGCACTTTAGGAGCACGACTAAGCAAAGCAGAAACAGAAGATTGTTCCTGAATACCTATTAAATTAAATGGTCAATAACATGCCTGCAAAATATTCCAAGAGCATTTACATCCATATGCACACTTCTACAGTATATCTGTATGCTACAGAAGATACACAAGCAATTCAGAGTTATTTAAGTTCTTTAAGTCCACTACCTGCTTTCTAAAAGTTACTCTTAGTGAACTGCTGTGAACTTTTAGGGGAAGAAGTGGAAGCCAAAATAACTTCAGCCTGAGCCACATTACATGAAACTGCTGTGAGTAAAGAGATGTAAAGATATACTTTCCTTTTAAGAAGAGTGAAAACAAAGCGTAATCCAATATGTCACATATTCCTAACCTCACACACATATACGCACCAGATTAATGCAATTTCTGCCATAACCTTTTATAATTTTATAATTCAACTTTATTTTACGCAAAACAACTATAGACAGTCAAGAATCAATTTCAAAACTATATGTACTAAGAATCAATCAAGTCTTGTTGAATGAAATGCCAAAATAACGTTTCAGGTTAAAAGCTTTGGTTTAGTAAAAAGATTAATATTATAATAAGCAGTGATTTCTTTATTCTATTGTGAAATAACTTTATATGCTATTCTGAAGTCATAATTTTGCAGGTCTGCAAAACCATATTTTAAAATGTTATCCAAAGGCAGAAGTACATGCTTATAATTAATTGAAGAGTAAAAGTAAAACATAAATTGTTTTCTCTCCTTTGTGACTACAACCCACAGAACACTGCAAGTCCTGTAGGAAAGCTTCCTTCTCAAGTACAATCTCTTTTGACTGCTTGGCGGGTTTGGTCCATCAGCAGATACCACTAGAAATTAATAGATTTTCAACTCTCCAGATATACATTCAAGAACATTGAGTACTAGCATTGGGAACAGAGAAATCTGATTGAGATGGGATTTGTTTGTTGAGTTTTTGGTTGTTTTTCGCTACAAAGTATCAACCAGACTTCTTATTATCTCACACATTGCTTTGTCAACTGGTTTAGATCAGAGGCCAGAACACATAACCTTGGGCTGCACAAGTGGAAAACCTTTTCTGATGAACTAGAACAAAAAAATCAAACTGTTGATTTCAGAAAGACAAAATGAAGACTTGAATCATCTACAATGAAATGCAACAAACACTCAGAGTCAGCACTTTGACAAGAGTTTGTCTGGAAAGACAATCTTAATCCGTGGGCAGAAACCCAAAAAATTATTGAGGAGCTTCCGACTTGAATGCATTGACAGCTACATCAAGAGACCTCTTTGATCAATTTTCACCTAAACTTGTTGAAAACATTACGGAAAATGTAATCATAAAAATAAAACAAGGCAAGAATAAATTAATATTTACAAGGATAATGAAAAGAACATCAATTAACAAATTAACAAGTAAGGTCTTGCAATGAATAAAAAAGGAAGATGGAGGGAGGAAAAATATTTCCATCTGTATAAATTTTTTTTAAAATGCAACATGAATGGAATTTTGATTAAAAAGTAAAGCAAATTCTGTATCAGAAGACAAATCTTTTTACTGTAATAAATATCATGCTGGACACATTAAAAAATAACAAACCAAAAAAAATCCTATCATTTTTTGACACAAGTAGAAGGTAGAACCAAATATTCTCGGATCTTCTTAAGACAACAAATATTTCATATATGAAGTGGAAATCAAACTCTACTAGATTCTGCTTATTTCTGGACAGCCTCAGATTGATCTTTGGACAAAATTCATTTAACATTCCCATAAGGAACAATTATCACATAGGTAGCACAGTGCTAATTAAATTTACTGATGATAGACTTGGGAAGAACTATCAGTGTAGGGAAAAAAGCACAACTTAACAGTTAAAAAAAACTTCATGGCTTAAAACACTGGACCAATACAGCAGCCTGAAATGAGAAATGGTAGCTATTCATTCCTTCTGCATAATATAGAGAGTTCCCTGTTTTAAGTTTCTGGTTTAAGACTTGGAAGCAAAGAAAAAAATATTTTAAAAATAAACAAACAAACAAAAAAAATAAAAAATATGAGCTCCAAATATTACAGTTCCTGTAAATGACAAGCAGAATAATCCAGCACCATTGGACATTAAAAAATAAGGAAGGATTAGTAAGAACAAATTCCTAATCTTACTTATAAATGAATTCTTGGTTCATAAAGGGAACTATAGCATGAGACAACTTAGAATAGCAGAATAGTGCTGATATATATTCTAAAAACTATTAGAATAGGCTTTGTTCATAGAGGGATATTCACCCTCTGGATTGAGGCTAGTCAAGCACACTGCATTTGGATTGGAAGCATGAGATACTTGTCACTATATACAAACTGAATTGAGGAAGTCACTCAAGCTGTTCTTCTGAAAACAGACACAGGAAGAACCAACCACAGGAACAAGAATATCATTATTAAAGAGATCCCATAGAGAAAAAAGAAACAAACCAGAAGGTGGAGAAATGAGATAATATAAATTTGCACAATATGTTTTAGGAAAACCCAATTTATAACCATACATTGGTATTTAATGTTTCACACTGAAAAGTATTTTATTCTTTTATTACAGAAAGGATGTGAAGATATGTAATTTCTTAGTTCTAATGAAAAACTTAGAATGCATTTTAAGCTGCAATTTGATTAGGACTAAACTGGGTAGTGAGGCTGAACACATGGCAGGGATCTCAGTACACATCCGAAATTATGTTATTTTCCTAAACTTTACAGCAGGCAGTCCACCCTTCATGCCTCAAATCACACGCCCTGTTTCTGTCCGTTCTGCAATGTTATTGTGCATCAGTCCTACCCCTCTCCTTTCCATCCAGCATCTCAGAATCTCTGCATTTCCCGACTCCATTGCTCGTTTCCTATGCTGCCATGTGAACGCAGCTTTGTGCTGCCCTGAGAGACAGAGAAAGAGAAAACCAATCCAAGCCCAGATTCCATCTGAAGCCTCTTCCACATGGCCACACTGGTGTCCCCCAGCCTTGCAAATCCTGCCTAGATGCTTCCCCCACCTAATGTGCACACTCAGGCCTGTAGGGGATTAACCTTGAAGCTCCTGGATCAGCAAGGAGGTGCCTACAGAAGATCTGGTCTGGCAGCTCCCCTCACTGCAGCCTATGGAAGGCAGCAATAAAAGCAACACGGTGGAAATGTCGTGGGTGTACTTCACGTGCATAATGAAATCCATGCCCTCGTGTTTTTTCAGATGTGCTGCCTTTTAGTCTTGCTAATCTTTTACAGGAGAATTACTGCTTTACAAAAAGCCCTCGAAGAAAGAAAGAAAATGTTCAATAAAACACATTCAATGCAAAACTAGAGGTCTTTCGAGGGACCTGGTGCTGCAAATTTCAGATTCTTTCTGTGAAAGAGGAGGTTGCATTAACACTTATATTTGTTACCATTTCAGATTACTTTTTTTAGGGTTAATAAGCTCAACTGCTTGCAAAACAAACAAACAACTTAAAATACTTTCAGTGAAAGTATTTACAGTAGATGTTTGTATTTCCATTTGTTCAGTTTGTCTTGGACTCCAAGAAATTCACAACCTCAAAATATGAACTCCTGCAGCTACAAACAAAAAAGAATTTAACCAAAACTAAATGAAATGGTTGCATTTAAGGAATGGGAAGCAGGCATCCACCCATTTCATAGAAATGAATTATGTCTCCTCAGTGAAGAGCATCTGTTTCATGAAAGTAGGACAAAGGCTGGAATGTAGCACAGCCTTTCACATCCAGCATTAACCAGGTGACCCACAATGACCTGGAACAGCATAATTCTGACTCTGCTGAACCAGCCAGTACCAAGTCTTCCATAACTCAGCTGCATTGACATCCACACTTAGGAAAAAAAAAAAAAAAATAGTACACATTTTTGATGTGGCTTCTATTTACAGAGAGCAAAAATACACATTTTGGGGGATGTTTTCATGTTTCACTTTCAGAATGCTTCAGTAATTGCACTTAAGTTGTCTTTAGTTTTTTGGCAACTTTCTCACCAGAACCTAAGTCATGCACAGACATTTAATTTATTAGCTTTGAACACAGTGCAAATCAAGTGATGAAATATATATATATATATATATATTTATTTCTATACAGACTTAAACTTAGTCTAAATGTTTATATACAAATATAGTTAAAACTATAGTTTAAAACATATTAAATAAACACACGTATTTTTTCTTAAATAATAAAAAATGCAACCTGACCTTTTCCCAAACTTCTGCACGTGAATTTCTACTGACCACAGTGGAGGTTGCATTTTGAAGTGGACTACATCTCACTCAAAACTCTGAATTTCAACATGCATTTTCAGCAGTCTTCACCAAGACTAATGACTAGATCTGGTTTAATACAGTGCTAGGATGAGGTGATACTAAAAACTCTCACTGAGAAGAATGGGATACATTTTAACAGGAAGTTAAATGGTCGTGTTTGCAAAGAGAAGAGTAAGGGAAAACAGTGTATTGAAGATGAATTACACATGGCTAATTAGCCCAGCCACAGCCCCATGATGTCACCAGCTCAAGGACTTTAGAGAACTCCACTTTCAGTCCCCTAACCTTGCTTTAAGCTGGTGAACTGTGACTTTATATGGAATAAAACAGGCTCAGCTCAAAGGGTTAGTGCAGAAGGAAGAGCCCAGCTTTATTCTATACTTTGTCACAGCATTTTGTCATAAGAAAGGAGCAAAAATGAAAATGTTGTCAGATACTTGTCAGCAGACCCAGCAACAAGACAGAAGATTTAATGACCAAATAGTCAAAATTTAGCCAAATCTTTAGGTGGTTTAAAGCCTTATTATTCTATCACTTTTCTGAACAAATTTTATTACTTCCACAATCTCAGAAGACTATTTTGTGGGGTGGAGGAAGAGTTTTTGGTCTGCTGAGATCATCAGACTACTTAAAAGCACGTTCAAGTGCAGACTGCAGAACAGTGGTACTTACTTAACAAATCCATTCTGGGATGCAGCTGCTGACAAATAAGCATAGATAAAATGGTCCTGTTATATGCATGAGGTTTCTAGATGGTAATTACTTAAAATTTACAGCTTATGCACTCAGCAAGTTGAGAAAAATGCCAACACTCTTGTGAGACTGAATGACTTTTCACATACTGTGACTGCACCTTTGAATTTTCACAAGCAGGTACAGAGCATACACATGAGAATGTCTA
This sequence comes from Cinnycerthia olivascens, assembly GCA_035048155.1. Taxonomy (NCBI): domain Eukaryota; kingdom Metazoa; phylum Chordata; class Aves; order Passeriformes; family Certhiidae; genus Cinnycerthia; species Cinnycerthia olivascens. Next base: position 6,616,362 of record JAWWMU010000001.1, read on the forward strand.
CAGTTCCACCAGCAAAAAAAATCATAGAGAACACACACGTTATAGTAACAAAGTCACCTTGGTATTATCTGAGCATTGATCCTGATTACTTAGGTGTTTCACAATTAAAATAAACAGAATTCCAAATAATACAGTCCCACAGAGATAAAAAAGCCACAATCATCTTTGCTTCAGCTTAAATAACTGGTTTCATGGCAGAAAAGCTGGACTTCAGAATTTTATTTGTATTTTTAAGTGTTGCTGGCAAAGTTTTATGCACACTTCAAATTCTTCAGGGAAGTGGGGAAACAGAAGGGTGGGTGGCAAAAAAAAAACAAACCAAAATACTTCTTTCCTGGGTACTCAGAATATTTGCATAGAGTCAGCTAACTGAATTAGGTTCATCAAATATCATGCAATAACTGTCCTATTTTCTTGATCATTCCTTTTCAGTATTGATATAGATGTATGTACACAAACAATTCTTTGCCTATCTTATCATTTCCATGTAATTCTGCTAGGCTTGCAATGTTATACACAGATAGAGGTTTTCAGGATGAATTAACCACGAAAAACACTATGAAACAACTTTCCAAAAAATTGTATCACTATGATGAGACTGAGTAGCTTTAGAGCTCAATTTAGCTAGTGTTAACTTAAAAAAAGTTAAGTTCAAAGGTTCTGGGATCCCACTATCATGGAAAAAGAGAAGTAAGCACTGTTAACTCTAAGTATTGTTTCCTTTAAATACCATACTTGGAAGAAAGACTTCAGGTTAAATTCTCTCTATGTACACATCTTTTAAGTTTTCATCCAAGTTCTGAAGTGAGTTGTGTGTTGAAGAAACAAACCAAAGTCACACCCTACACTGAAGTTGTGCTAGAGAGTCTTGCTTTGACTATATTTGAAAATAAACAATTACTGTAACTGTGGCAACTGAAACATTATGAAAACAAAGGGGAAGTACCCAGAAATATCAAAAGAAAGTATCTAAGAACTTCAAAGTAGTGCAGCAGCAGCAAAAGCTGAGATATTGTCATGAAAAATGAGGTAGTTCTCTTTTGCCTCCTCACAACCTTTCCATAGATATCACGTAAGTTAAGTTGGGTGCAGTTGTCTTTTTTACTAAATCAGACATTAATGTTTGGTGTTAACCCATTATTCTTATTCAAATCCAAACAAAAGGGAAAAAGACAAAAAACAAAAAGCAAAAGCACTGGTGACAGGTGACAATGGGTTCCTCATGCTTTTGGCCCAAAACAGACAACAATTTCACATTTATTCAGAATTATTCTTCAGCTGATTTATTAAATTTAAAATATCAGTACTTATGGCAACACACTGACATAAGAACAAAAACAGAACAAAAAATTAAAAACTAAGACAATGGAGAAAGAATAGATGGAGTGGCAGATTAAAAGAGAATAAAGCCTGAAAGCAGAATACAAAACCTAAATTAAAGCATGTTGGGAAAAAATTATTGTTTTCTCACAAATAGAAATGCAAAGTATTTTAAGGCTCCTTTACATTGTGGCATTTTCCTGGATTAGAAAAGTAACCTTATATATGGTGTCATCTTGCACTTCATGTATAAATTATTCATTGCAATGTAAGCCAAAGGAAAAAGCCGACTGTGCCAACCTAAATGATTCCAAACAGAAGTTACCTAAAACTCAGTAACTTGTTCAGATCTCTCCCCATACTGGTAATACTCAGTAGGGGGGGGGAAACAAATAAAGAACTTAGTATTATTTTAATGCACTAAGAAAGCAAATCTGAGCTTTAGTGATCACAGAATCATAGAAACAGAGAATGGCCTGGGTTGGAAGGGACTTGAAAGATCATCTATTTCCAACATCCCTGCCATGGGCAAGGACACCTTTCAAGCTTTTGGAATCACTGTGTTTCCCAGAACCTAAGAAATAAAGATAACTTTTATCCTATTTCATCTGTTTTGAAATAATTATACCCCTCTCTCTTCCTCAGATCTAAGGATCAAGCAGCATCAATTTTATAAAAGTTATTTTGGAGTGTTGCAGAATGTTGTAGAAATCACTCACAAGACATTTTCAGTGCACCAGGCTTAAATTAGATTCTTAAATAGCATCTGTAACTTAGAAAAATCAGTAAAACAACAGCAGCTCTGGTTCTAACACCTCACTCCTTCACATGTTCATGATTAGCTGCTTTGAAAGGAGTGGGCTGGTGCAGAAAGACTTGTAAGTGGTCCTTCATTTATTTATTGACAGCCCACCTCCAACATAGTACATAAATGATCAATTTTAGTGGTTCTGAATCACAATGCTTGGAAAGAAGCAACTACTTATAATAAATTCTCTCTCTTTCCAGCCAAGTATCTCTTTAGGAGGACAGTAGCACATGGAAGGACTTGATTCAGGGGTTCAGCACTTCATGAGAAAAAGAGAAAAATGGTGTAAAAATTAAGTACTTGAAATAAATGTTTGCTAATGCCAAACTATGGGCTGTGGGAGAATGTAGAAACTTTTCAAAGTAGCTGGTTTAATAATTTTCAATTTATTATATGCATTCAGAAATCTTCTGCATACTTCTACCCCATTACAGTCAGGAACATTTAATCTATTAACACACCCCTTTTAAAAGTAAATAATCTGCTAACCTATGCAAATTGAACCACTATCTCTGAGATGCAATTCTGCAATAAGCAAGTGCTAAGCACTGAAGTAACTCTGGCACCGAGTTTTTATTAATAGGTTTTAATAGTACAAACCAAAAACACTGCATAAAGTCCATTACCACACAGAGCATAACAAAATGTGACTCTTGCTTCAGAGCTAAGAATATTTGCTTGTCAGGAATGAAAAAGGATTTTTTTTTAATTCTTTGTGAATTGGAGTTGTTTTGGGTTTCTTTCCTGTTTCCAAAAAGAAATTGAAACATCTTTTGGTGCTTTTCAAACATTGGAATAGCTTCTCCTGTGACACTAAAATCTCACAAAAATCTACATAAAATGAATTATTGCTTTTAACATTGGTAGATACGAATTTGCAATTGTATAGGTATTATTTGGATATTTGACTTAATCTCTGTGTCGAGTAAAAGCATTTTTTGATTGCTCATTATTAAGCACAAAGTACAAACCCAACTTTCTGTTTCAGATTCCACTCTATATTGCAGCACTTCAGAAGGAATAGGGGAAACAAATTCCACGAAAAAGTGTTTTCACACTCCTCCATTAACAGCTGCAGCTTATTTTTTGAATAACTAATTATATACTTAGAGCAAACACATTTATAATTCTGACCTAGCCAGAGCACATTTTCATTTCTTTTTCAGTGCAGAAGTGCATTTTCCCCTTATTTCTTTATCTTCCATCTGTTCTTTCGACGTTTTAGTTTAAGCAGTGGTCAATGAGAGGCACTCTCTACCGAAGTGCTACATACTGGAGTTGGATTCTAATTAGACATTTATTATTCTGCTGCAACAGCGAACACTAATAAAACAAATCTATCTCGATCCTAGGCAGTTCATTATAATCTAGCTTCACTATTTCTTATTGCAGCTTTAATGGCATTGAAACAAGACACATTGTTTAAAAATTTATATTTTTTGTAAATGGAATAAAACCTAATAAATTGGCTTTCTTATGTAATTAATTGTGGTTTATATACTGCTACTACAGATTTACAACAAATTTCTTCCAGTAGTTATTGATGATCTCATTGTGCTGTTAGCAAATTAGTCCCAAAGTGTTTAAGAAACCAACAGTGGAAAAGGATTAAAAAGGTTCACACATCTAAACAAGCTAAACTGATTAGAACAAATAATCCTAAATATAACACCAAGCACAGAGTCTAAAAAGTTATTTGAATTAACTCTGAAGCAATTCAAACTGAAAATAAAAGGAAGTATATCACCATGCTGAATAAAACTACAACATTCGTTCAATGCAAATTTTCCATAAAGTGTTGTATTGTGCAATTACTAGCCGTTAAAGTAGCATTTTCAATGAAATCTGAAACAACAACCTCTTCTAACATTTAAGAGAGCTAAATTCATTTTTGAAAAGTAGTACCCTGGTGTTCTCAGTCCATACTTAAGAATTCAGCTGAGCAACAAAGATGAAAGAACAGCACCACCTAGTTCTCTATTTAAAAGTTTTCAAATATCATCATCCATTGATTTATTTTTGTAATCTAAATTCACATATGCATATGTATTCTGCAATAAAATCTGTCACACTGCCACAGGAAACAATACTAACAAGTTTGTCAGGAGTTATTAAAGCATCTCATGTAGACGCTTTACAAGGGTATACTGTGAAAAAAAAAAAACAAAAAATAAAACCCAAAAAATTTGCACATGCAAGAATGGCAGAGACTTGCAATTATACAAATCTTGTTTTGAAGCAGCAAAAATACTGGATGGATTGCTCATCTTTTCTTAATTCTACTCTTGGGACTATTTCCCTAATTTAGCCAAAACACTGTATTTGTATTGATTCCCCTGTACAAGAGCCTGACACTTTACAGTGTGTACAACGTGTTCCAGATACAAAAAATATGTTCATGATACAGACATCCCCACAGCATCCGTAATGTGTTTTAAAAACTTGTTGCCAGTTGTTTCACAGTTACTTTTCTATTCTGCAAACAGCAGAAGCCTTTCAGAAATGGGGTAGATATTTCAGGTGTTAGCTGGACTGAAAGTTTCCATATGAAGAATTCCCCCTTTAGAGAATGAGTGGTGTGTATTGGGACGATTCAGAAGTTTACCAGGAGGCAAAAGCAGCACCTAAGAAGCTGCCTACTCCTACCATGCAAACATCTTACCCAAGGTGTAGTAGTGTGGCTGCCAATGTTTAAATTTGATAAGCACATTGCTAAACATGCAGAGCAGTTATTCCATTTTTCTAGACATGCTAGATTTCCAAAATTCTCACTCAGATCAAGAGGACATAATAGCAGTGGAACTGCATTTCTGAAGACATCTTCTATTTTGACATTGATATTCACAACTCCAGTTTCTCATACTAATATACATTTCACTGGATCTTTTCTGTAAGCCTCTTAATTGAAACAGAGCACAAGTGACACTGATACTTTGAGTATTCTGGGTAGTACTGCATTCTAGAGTGAAATGGCTTGTCTTGTAACATTATAGAGAAAATGGGAGTTAACTGCACCTACAAAGTGCTTTAGCTGCATTTGAATGAAATGCTCAAATCAAACAATTGATTTCTCTCAGCTCAGAATGAGGAAAGTTAAATGAGGCTACGCTGAAATGCTCTCATGCACTACATTTGTACCAATCTGCGGAAATTCATCTCAATTCCTGGTTTTCCTATGGTGACTTTTGAATTATTTTCAGCTCTTTTATTTGCTCTGTCCTGCTTATACCTGTAGGAAGTCTTCCATGCTTGACTGTCACAAAAAAAAATAAATCAGGTGAACGGACAAGAGAGACTGGAGCTTTATGACCACTCCTGTAAAGAGCATTTGAAACTGGTGTCCCTGGCAGAAAGAAGGCTCCAGTGTCAGGGGTTGACTCCCCCTGGCTCTCCTCCTCACTTATGTTAGTGAGGAGGCAGAGAAGTAGTGGGTAGCAAACACTAATAATTTAAAATAAAACAAAAACAAAACACACCCCTCCCCCCACCCCCCCCAAAAAAAAAGAAAAACAAATGGAAAAAATAATTCTAAGCCTATCACATTCCTCTCAGGTATTTTCTCCTACAAGGATGGTCTCTCACAGCTTCCAAAGAATGCACTTCCCCTAAAATCTTGACTTGTTTCACTACATTTCCTGTGAAGAGGAAGAGGTGGAAAGTCACAGCAGGAGAAAGGTGAAAAGTCTCGCTGCATCCTGCAAACCTGCAGTTGTACAGGGTTGTGTTCCAGCCTGATCTTCACAGATGTCTTGGTCTTTCACAGCAAAGGCTTCTGTGTTAACTCCAAAAAGGATGTTTTACTCCTAGAGAAAACGAGCTGTTCACACGCCCTGTCCTGCAAACATCCACATCCCCACGTATCATCCATGAAAGCCACGGAGGGGCTGCCCTGGCACAGCTCACTCCTTGCAGAATTGACACATCAATGTAAACAGATTAGACAGGATCCAAATTTGAGGCCTTTATCCTCACAATCTTAAGAAAGCAAATCCCTCATGCATACAGAGCAGGGCTACTGCTGTTTCCCCACCATAAGCCTTGAAGCAGCAAGCAGAAGGAAAAAAAAAGTTGTTTTTTTTTTTTTCTTGGCAGGTATCCTGGGCAGACAAGGCCTAGAGGGAGATTAGTCTGCATTCATCTGTGACCAGCCAGTCACATATTTTGAAATTTATTTCTGAAGATATTTACTTTCTAAAAAACATCCAAATGATAGGTTTTCAATGACCAATTAAAATTAAAACCAAAAAAGTCTATGATATTAATTCTAAACAAGAACTTTCTATTTGTTTACTTGAAATGATAAAGACTACTAGACTCTGTTTTCCTGTTGGGATTTATGGTATATTTCAGTTTGCAACAGACACAGTCTGATGAACACTAAGTGCATCTGCACTTCTAAATCCTGTGGTACGGATATCACAGTAAATGAAGACTATCCTTTATAGCACTTGTTCAACTGCCTCCTTTATCCAGATTTTATGTTATTCCGTTTTGCATCGGATCAGGAAGAAATTGTTCTTTTGTAGAGTAGAAGGATCACTTCTTTTTCTAACAGACAAAAGCAGATCTGTACAAAATCTGGCATAACTCTTTTTCTCAAAATCCAAAGAGCCTGAGAAATTCTTAAATCCCATTGTTTTCAAAAACTCTTCTCCTACCTGCATCCCCAGATATTGCTTCCACAAAATATGTAAAAGCCTAGTCACTTAAACCAATGTTATATTCCAAGCTATTTTGAAATTACATTAATCTTACGTGCTAAGCATAGGTGAAAGTCCCATAAATAAGTCTACAAGCCAGTGAGGTTTTTTATCTATCATAAATAAAAACAAGTGGCCTATATATTTTTTATTGATTATATGCTTTCCCTGTGGCTCTCAAATTCACCATTCAGAATGCAGCAAAGCGGTAATGATTTATAATTTGCAAAACAAAGATGGCTTAGGAAGCTAAAAACATTTTCATTTTATTCTGGTCCAATTCTAAAACTTGGGCTTATTTTGTTGGGACAGGAGTGAAATTATGTGAGCTTTGGACCATTCTTTAGGGAGTGAATGAGATTTATTCAGTCAAAGAACGGTATGAATTTTGCATTTTACATACCAAAAAGAAGCAATAACCAGAAGTGTGTAAACCACAAACTTTACATTTTCTGAGGAGAGTAATCCCACATACTTGACAAAAAAATCCATATGATAAGAAGAATGGCAAATAGTTCTGAAGAATATGGGCAAATAGTCAAGGTTCTAACCCATACTTAAATTACTTATAGCCTGCCTGTGTTCAAAACCACAACATCTTGGCTGTATTTATTTAAGCAGCAGTCAAGATATGCCCTAAGACACATTAGACTGAGGACTCTACTCTTTAGAGAAAGCAGTCTTTAAAGCTAATTCACTGCTAATTTGGTTTTATACCAAAAGATGAGACACACATTTTTAATACACAATGTCCTGTCGGTCGTGTGACTTGATATTTAAGTTCTGAAAAGCTCCTCAGTGTTAGGTGTTGCCACTTTTGCTACAACTGTTTTAAGCTAAAATTGAAGGGATTCCCTTTGGACTGCTGACATAAAATTTGTCATTAACCACAATCATCACTGAACAAGATGGCACTTTTATCTTCCTTCATATCAGTCCAAATCTCACCTATTTTTCATAGTGTTATAAGGCTACATGATACAAGCCCAAAGACATCAGTAACATTATTAGAAACCTGCAATGGAAAAGTCAAAGAATGTAAGGTTAAGAGAAAACTGCAATACCAAGAAGATGCTTCACATGTCATTTAAGAATCAGCATGTTAGTTTAGGGTTTCCTCCAAAGACAAGAAGTTCTTTCATTCTCACTACTATTATCTTAATTGTTAACAAAAGAATTCATATAAATGGAATTCTTCAGTATATTATACCATTTGATGACCTGTCACAGATTTGGGATACTTTGTTAATCCTTGATTAGTAATCAGATTAGTGAGTAATATTTCTGCATTTATTCTCCAGTTTGCAAATGGCAGCAGTTCGATGTTTTTGTGTATTTGAAGACACAAAAAATTTCATTCAGTTGAAAGAAATTCAAGAGTGAAAATAAGTGTTTACATTTATCACATGAAGTCTTACTTTCTCTGTATAAACTGTGCAAATCAATGGAGAATTCTTCACTGCTCTCCAGTGTACCACAATAAAGCACCAACTAACATGTCAGGATTTAAACCTCACATATAAAAACATATTAACACTCAGGGAAGAAAAAAAAAAAAAGACTTTAAAAGGGATAAATATCAAATGAACTTGGTGCTAGAACATACTTTTTACCATCTTTTAATTAAAATGAATTTGATTGCTTCTGCTTCAACCAGTACAGCTTTTCCCCTGGTTAGGGACTAACCAGAACAGCTTTCCTGCCTTATAGCATAGCAGGAATAAAAGCAGGTCAAGTTACACTGTTAATCCAGCAGATGTAGGTCAGTTTGGGATAAATATCAGAACAGACAGAAAATACCACAGTGCCCGTGCCGACTAAAACTGCTGCTGTGAAGTAATTTGGTCTTACTCTCTTCAGAGCTGTCAGTCAGTGGCAGTTCTTGAATCTCCAGTGCTGAACTTTGGAAAAAACAAAGTTTTAAGACTCCAATGGGTCTGTACAGCTGTACTGCCTATTCAGCTTCTGCCAGAAGAAGCAGCAATAATGCAGTGCAACATATATTGATGATAAAGGTGTAACTGCATCTTCATAAATGGTCACAGATTATTTTTGCTTCTAGCAGCAGGCTGTGGTTTCTTCACCAAAGGTTTAGTACTTGAATTACCATTATTAGAACCACTGTTTGATTAATACTGTGGGATATAAGAGGTTTAAAATATCATCAGGATATTTTTACCTCTAACATAAGAAAACAGTCTCTGCTGCACTATCCTTCCCAACAAACTGTTTACACAAAGATCATGATAGAGGGAATATCAAAGCTATTTAAACAACCACTGTACTGGATACCTGATGATATGTGCTGTTTAACAAAATATCTAAACCTTGCCAACTCCATTCACATTACAAAGGAAAATCTGAAGAGTAGTTCAGGAACGTATCTCCATAAGAGCAAAACTTATACAGCAAATTTTCAGCTCTGAAAGAACTTTCGGGGTTTGAATTGAGGAACAAACACTATAATTACTTTTCTGAAATTGAAGAGCAGCTGCCTATGGACAGTTAATCTTTATCAGCTATTTAGGAAAAAAAGGATAAATCTAAATTGAGTATTACAAAACAGAAAAAAATATAAATGCATGAATTTATAGTAATGTAAAACTATATTAAAATTGATTTGCTGCTACTCAAAATGAGAAAATTATAAAAGCACTCACACTCTCCAAGAGCCATTTGATTAAACTAGAAAGCAGTAAACACAACTCAACCCACTGTTATGAAAAAAATTCTTTCCCTCAACAATCCCAAACTTGTCAAGACAGTAAAAGCATTCCTAAATAAGACTTACAAAGGTCCCAAGATCTCTATTTTGCAAATAAAAGGATAGCAAAGGATGCAAGTATGATTTTATTTTTCACATTTACAGATTAAAGGTAAAGGACATGGGACAATAGGTAGGCCACCTACATTGTTCACTAAACCCTCTGTGCCTGTTCCAAGTTCCACCTGCTAAAAAGTCCTACACACCAAACTCCAGCATTAAAGGAGAGCGCTGGAGGAACAGCTACGCAGCCCCCAGTGTTTTGTCACTGAAATAAATGTTCTCTCCTTCTTTCAACCCCCTTAGGATGCTATTATGATAGTGTCTTATGCATTGATATTTAAAGCACCCATCCTGAGCTTAGTACGCATTAACATAAGAGAAATCGCAAACATTTGGGCTTTGTCTTTAATTTTCATTTATAAAATGAAGGGAAGATATCCTGAAATAGGTCCAGAGGTGGAAAAAAAAAAGAAAAAAAAAAAAAGAAGAAAAAAAAAATCACAGCATTAAGAACCCTAGCAAAGACACATACATTCATTTTTTGAAAATACTCAGTTCTTTCCAAAATATTTTCATTATGTGGAAAGATAATTCTTCAAGGGCAAACTCCTGAGAGAAATCATAACTTTACAATTTATTCCTTGCCACTGGAACATGATATTTGCCTTTCTTCCTTTCAAACACACCTCAAAAACTCCTTGGGAAGAAGGGATATGCTCATTAAGATCATACTTAATATCGATGCAATCCCAGAGGACGCACACACTAAACTGTGTCTAATAGTTTTACCATTCTGCATTTGTTTTAGAGGGTGTATTTTAAAAAGCATGTCAATGGCATTCTCTCTACAGAAGACTGCATTGTTTTGAGAGGGCCTAACTTTTGAGAGTTTCTGCCTGCTATGCAACTGAATTAAACCAAAATTGAAGTAATCCTTCCTTCTCTTGGAAGAGGCATTAAAAGGACAATGACAACATCTCCTATTTCCACATTTTTAAGTGTTAGATGGAGAGGGAGTAACTGGTCTAGCTCAGCCAAACACACTCTGGTTGGTTATACTGCTGTTCTTTTGGCAAACACCTGATGTCCACGTCCATACCATACATAACTGCTGATACCAGTTACTTAATCAAGATTTGTAATGCACAAGAGAGAAAAAGAGAAAAAAAAAAAACAACAAAACCACCTCAAAATACAAGCTTCAATTTACATAGCAATATTAAAAGAATAACTCTTATTATGAGAATAATTCTTTGGTGGAAGGAGTAAGGGTAATCTCATTCAACACACTTTGTCAATAGTAGGATCAGGCCAGAGGGATGAGAAAGCTAATTATGGCAATTAAGGCTTCTGCCATAACAAACTATAACTTAGAGACATTTCCAGTACATTATCATGGAATTGCAACTGACAAGTAAATTTAAAAGCAGAGGCAGATTGACTGTTCTACATTTCTGAAATAAAATTTAAAAAAAAATAAAAAGAACAAAACTAACAGGAAAGTAGACAAGAAAAATATATTTATGTATTTGCTTCAACAGACGTGCTTCTGTTGATCAGCATTTCCATGGAGTTACTTCTTTGGTGGCGAACTTCAAAACTGGTTACTGTTGATTTAATGGTAGAAACTTGATAAATAACTTGAGCACAAGAGTGATAAATATTTGAGTGAATAATCCCTATTCATGTACTCCACAGGGAAGGTCTGGGACATAATCAATGGGAATCTGGATTGTTTCGTTATGTCATGTAGTAAACCTGAACTGCTATAGGTTGACTGTCAATAAAAAAATTAAGATATCAAGCAAAATAATTTATAAAATGTGAACTAGCCTGAGAATTAAGCAGCTAATAAGCCTACCAATCCTTGGTTAGATTGATGGAAGTCATATAAAGACAGACACCATCAAGTAGAGTGAAAAATTTTATGTTTCAACTTGTGCCTAAAATATTCCACGTAGAGACTGTACTAAAACTAGTGTCTTTTATTATGTAATTGTGTGTGCCCTCACAGTACCTACAGAATTAAAACTACATGCATTTGACTCACTGTACACTGTATTAGCATATGAACACTCAGCTGTCAAGACAACCCCTGTGCAGGCAGCCTTGGGTTGCCAAGGTTTTGCTAACAGAAATCCAACTGAAAATTCAGAACGAAGCCTAAGCACACAAGATATTGAGTAATGTGTAACAACTTCATCTTAAATCAGCTTAGATGATCTCATAAGCAGTCATATCCATGTTTGTCCAGGTTTGTTTGCAGGTTTGTTTGGTTTTTTTTTATTCTGCTTGTAACAGATCTGGGCTAATGAAAAGAGTCTCACCCGCAAGCAATTACCTGTCTTGGCTGATTTGTTGCATCAGTGACCACAGTTTCTGACAAATTAAAGAGTCCCTACATTATTTTTATTAGCAGACAGGTTGCAAGCATTTGAAGTGTCTGAAGCAATTGCACGGAGAAGATTTGTCCAGTGTTGGCAAAATCTTGGAAGTGGATCGTTTGCTCCCACACATGGCACTATCCAGTGCCTTCTCGGAGCCGAGCACATTAAGGCATTAGATGCCATTTGCATTATCACACAGCAGGGGGCTACAGCAGCTACAATTCCAGGATAATCCTAACCTCTATCCGTATCCCATGAATCCAGCAGAACTATTTTTATTGTTACAGTTTCTCATGTGGTGACTCTCGACAATAACAAGCTTACTCGTCAGGTTGCATAAAAACAGCTCAGATGAAGCACTTGAGTTGTTTTAAAAACATGTCCCCCTACAGCTGTTAAATTTTGTCTAAGACTACATTGATGAAGTCAAAACCAGAATTAAACAAACAACAAGAAAAAAGAGTAAGGCTGGCTGTAAACATAAATAATAGGTTAGCCCCCCTGGGACATCATTTAAGTACTCCAGACTCATTACAGCCCACAAGCTAAGAAGAGCAGCAGCTCTTCTCCCACTGTTTTCACAGCAAACGCTGGAGAGGGCAGAGCAGACAAATGCCATCCCCGAACTCAGCTGACAAACTGCTTCCCAGTGCCACATGCTATTACTCCCTCTCCCACCTCCATGGCTCCCCTTTCACAGCAAGCAGTTGACACTGGGCTCTTTAAGTTCTTGTTTGCCTCCTCTCTGAAGGGACTGCTTGCTGCTAATGCTATTCCATGCACAAGCTGAGAAGCATTATTCTATGTCCTCTTTCCTCAGCTGATGCTTCATCAATACTCAGGACAGATTCCCTAAGTAAGTCTCTCCACAGATCTTGCCAGAAAGGCAAACTTCCATACAGGACGCATGTCAGCTTGACTCTTTGTCACCTTGTCTTTAATTAGGTTCAGTTTCACCAACAGAAACTGTCGGTAATTACAGTTCAGAAGTGCTTCGGATCCTCAGGACAAAGGTGTGATTCCCATCAGAGCTGACAGAAAAACCTGCATGTCCCATGGCCCACAAACAGAAAATTGGAGGAATCTAATAAATCCATTGAGCTGCTTCACAACACAGTTTGGGGAATTAAATCAAGTCAAAAGGAAAAACTACTTCTAAATGCAGCTATTAAGCTATGAACAAGAAATGTGTCTAATGGTAACTGTGTCTGCTACTTCTGTCAAAATAAATGGCAGAAACTAAGGGAACAACATTTATGAAGTTGCACTTTAAGGTGGACTTTGATAAGAGTTTGATATTCTGCTGGATACAGTTGCCACTGAAGGCAGTCTTACAGAATATATTTACTCATCTCCTCCATTCTCTTTTACCTTAGGAAACAAGGGTTGGAGAAATTACTTCCTCTCACTTCTGCCTGAGTGTTACAGGTTCTTTATATTCCCTTGAAAGAACACTCTGATGAAGTGTGGTACACAGAGAGCCTAAGTATTTCTGATTGAAGTTTTAATCAGGAGCTGAAAAAAATAATTGTGTGGGAAACTGAAGAGTGGGGAGATGCTTTACACACACAGAGGGCAAGCTGGGTAACATGTTAAGCATCTCTTATCCCCATCTGCAAAGACAGGCCCACTCTGATTATTTTCACACAGCCACAGTCAGATTTGTACTACACCCCATTTCTTGCAACACGTTTTTTACCTGATGCAGTTCACAGAGTTACATTCTGCCTGGCACACTCTCTAAACTGCAGTCAAAGACATCACTGTTTTTAATCACTGGTTTACTCTCAAAGCTGCGCCGCGCTGAATGCGGCTGATTGCATCTTAGGAAAGATCAAATCCTCCTCCTCCAGCAGCAACTCCGATTTTATTGGTGACAGAAAGTCAGTCCAGAGGCTTCCCACCCCCAGCTCCGTTGCAGGGCAATGAATTGACAATTCACAGGGAAATGGAAAAGGCAGAGAGGAGCCAGCCCCCAGGTGCAGCGCGCCGCACATGCCCCCATAAATAATCCTGTATAGCACCAACACAGCAGCTCCTTGTGCGGTGACGTACCGGGCAACCCATAAACATCGGGAAAGAATACAAATAATCCGCCCGACGGACCCGTCCTTCGCAGTTGCCCAGCGCACTCCTTCCCTTCCCATTCCTTCTCGCGTCCTCGGCCGAGAACTTCCCCGCGAGGTGGAGCGGGGGCACTCAAGGGGTCTGGACCATGGGGGTGGCAGAGGGGTGAGGTTCCCGTGTTTCGGGAACCCGGGCGGCTGCCTGTGCCCCCGCTCCGGGCTGCCAGCCGCGGCTCCCTCCGGAGAGATCGCCCGACACATGACGCAGCCGTGTGAAACGCGATATATATTAAATTTGACGTGAAATGGCATGACGGAGGCGAGCGGGGAGAAAAAAAAAAAGAAAAAAAAAAAGAAAAGAAAGGGAAAAAAAAAAATCTACAAGGCTACTTAGTTTAATCGACTCTTCGTTTCTCCCTCCCACACCGAAACACCCCGCACGCCGAGCGAGGGAAGGGCAGGGAGATGCCCCGCATCCTCCCGGAGGACCGAGCACCGCCAGCGAGTTGCAGCGGGGTGGCTCCCTGGACCCCTCCGGGGCCGCCGCCCGCTCCCCGCCCGCCGCCTCCCACCGCGGGGTCCCCGCCGGGCGGGGTGGCCGTGCCGCCACCCCGGGAGCGAGGGGGCAAACTCCCGGCACAGCGCAGCGGGCACGGCTCCCGCTGGAGCGGGAGAGCTCGGGGGGAAGCTCCCCCGCAGGCAGCCGCGGCGGGCGGTCACCTCGCAGCGCGTCGCGGGGCTTCCCTGCGCGGCGGCCGCTCCATCCCACTTGGCCGGATAACGGGAACGCGGGGGAGCGGCGGCGGGGACGAGGGAGAGGGGAACACATCCAGTCTGGAAACTAGCTGCAGGATGAGCCGCCTGGAGCGGGATGGCGAAGGGATCCGCCGCTGAACCCCCGGCTCATCCGATTACCCTACGTGCACATTTGATGCCTCACACACAGACACGCACTCCCGGCGGCGGCGCAGCGAGGCGCGGGCACCCCCCCATCCCGCCGCCCCCCGCCGGGGGAGCACGGCTGGAGCCCGCACGTTTCCCCGGGATGCTGTTGCAGCGCACAAGCCGCTGCTGCGGCTGCACTCGCACTTTCGGGGGCACGTTCGCGGCGGGCGAGCGAGGAGCCGGCGGCGAGTCGGGGGGCGGCTGCGGGGGTCGGCGAGCGGCTGGCGGCGGCGGAGGGGTGGGGGGTAGGTGGAGGAAGAAGCGCGGAGGGCGAAGGACGGCGGGAAGAGGCTGACGAGGGAAGGGCAGGAAGGGTTAACAGCCGTGCGGCGCTTCAGCGCTGGATAGCGCTACCCGAGCGGGAGGTTGGGGGCGCACGGCCAGGGGGGGAAAGCCGGGAGAGGAGCGAGGGAGGGAGTGGGTCAGGAGTGGGGCGGTGGGGGGGAAATCTGGGATGCCCCGGGCCGCGGCAGTGCCCCCCCGGCGTCCCTCCCTCCCCGCGCGTGGGGCAGGGGTGGGGAGGAGGCGGTACCTTGTACGAGGATCCCGCAGAGGCTGTAGAAGCGCAGGAGCGCGCCGGGCTTCAGCCGCATCCTGGGGGCTCCCCTCGGGCTGGGTGGGCGCCAGGCACGCAGATCCGCAGCCTCCCGCCGCTCCGCTCTCCGGGCGCTTCCTTCCCCCCGCAGGAGCCGCCGCCGCCGCCGCCTCCGCCGCAGTGTCTCCCTCGCTGTATCCAGTGGGGTGAGGAGGAGGAGGAGGAGGAGGACCAGGGTCGCGGGGGTGGATTGGGGAGGGAGGAGGAGGAGGAGGAAAGAGCGGCTCTCTCCGCTGGCTCCGGCGCTGCTGGGCAGGTTCAGGTTCCCACCGCGGAGCGGTGCCAGGTGCCCCCGCTGGCTCCCCTTGTCCCTGCCGGCGTGTGTCCGTCCGTCCGTCCGTCCGTCCGTCCGTCCGTCCGTCCGTCTCTCCGCTCGCCTGTGCCGGGCTGTCCCGTGTCGTGCCGTGCAGCCGCGGGGCGGCGGAGGCGGGGAGGGGGGGGGGATGCTCTGAGGCTCCGCTCCCGCTCCGCTCCAGCCGCTTCCCGGCGCGAGACACAAGGGCAACCTCCGCTCGCCCCGCCCCTTTCTGCGCCTGGCCCCGCCCCCGGCCCCGCCCGCCCGCCACACCCCGGCCC
>JAWWMU010000001.1:6638453-6654225 GCA_035048155.1 Cinnycerthia olivascens
ACTGGATTACCAGTGCTCTTTCCAGCAATAAGAATGAGATTGCAATTCTGTCAGATGGGTGGTGTTTGATACCACAATTAGGAGCAGAAAGAGCAGACTCTGCTTGACCTGTGTCTGATGCCACAGCCATCCTTACTGAAGACCTGCTTAATTGTGTCCTGGCACGCACACCAAGGAAGCCAGGGAACAGGAGAAATTCTGTGCTCCAGTTTTTGCTCTTCTGTTCAGGCAGGGTGCTCAGGGCATTAGTGACCCCTGATGATCCAGCCCACCTGGGGTCTCCACCCACACCGCTGGGCTCAGGAGCTCTGTTTAAGCTGAGCTGTGTTGGAGACAGTGAGTGCCTCCAGCTTAGTCCTGCTCCTCTTTGTTTAGGGAATACTTTGAGCCAGATTTCAATCAGTGTGACCACTGATCCTAACCCTGGCCTTCACAGTGGGATCTCTGACCTGCTCCAATATTGTGATGCTGCCTTATGGCCTGGACTCCTGGACTTTGCTGTGACCTCTGGGTCTGTCCTTGCTTCTGCACTGTGAGACTGGGCTCTGGGTGCTGAGGCCACTGTCCTCGTGGGCTGAGCATCCCTGTGTTCCTGGCTCACCTTTCCTTAGGAAGCAGCCCTGGCCTTGTTAATTCCCAGAAGATGTAGTCTGAGAGACCACAAGGAGCTGGAAATAGATCCAGGTCTTTGGTTTCAGAGGTTTGTGTCTTCTTTTGATCTGCTGACGCTAGGCAGAATCAAAAGGATGTCATGTGGTACCAAAAAAAAAAAAAAAAGGAAAAAAAGAACAGAGGAAAAATCCACAAGGGAGGAAGGAGGTAAAATATATTCAGACAAATTATTTTGGGACACTAGCTCTAGAAAAAGTACAGGTGTGACAGAAGGTCAGGGTAAAATTAGGACTTTAAATTATCGGTTGAATGGATGAAAAAGGCTGGCATAACACTGAGGTTGAAATATGAGGGAAGATAAATTGTTAGTAAAGAAAACCAAAGTGATGAGAACATGTTGAGACTCCAGAATGGAAGGAGTTTGTGGTCTTCCAGGTGAGGAATTTAGGACCAGCAGATTATCTGGGAAATGAGGGTAAGGATAAATCTGAAGACAGAGTGAAGCTTCATAGAGGAATTTAAAATCCTCGAGTCCAGGATACGGACTGAAGAGGTTCATGATGGGGAGCATGAGTCAAGATCAGAAAACAGGTAACAAAGGGAAACTGTGTGGTGATGAAAAACCAGAAAATAAAGTCCAACAGTAAAAAAGATGAGAGCAGAAAAAAGAAGACACAAAGTACAGAAAGAAAGAATGAATCAAGAATTAAATAGTACGACTTACATGGCATGAGCTGAGAAGCCAGAGGAATGGAAAGGGGAATGATAAAAGTAGCTACTGATAGATGAGACAACCAAGGCGAATAACAAAACTTCAGGCATTAAACAAAAGGAACAAATGTCAGTACCCAAATTGTTTTGCAGGGCCTGAAACTCATTATGTCTCACCTTCATAAGGCATCTGTTTTTAGTAAATATCTGAGATTCATGCTAAAGTACTTATGAAGTTACTGTCTCCTTTAAGAAACAGTAGTTTTCTATACCACTCCCTAACTGATGAGCTCAAATGAAAAGATGTCAGATGGATTTAAAGGCTTCTCGTGATCTGCATAGATATCAATAATATTTTTTCTCCTTCATTCACCTCCTTATATTTCAGAGAAATACATATATTTACTGTACATAAGAATCTCCCAGTTAGGAGATGATAATAATGAAAGAAAAGAACTTGTTAGTTACACAAACTTTATGTTGCTTTTGAATTTTTATATGATGAACTAAAACTGCCTGGCAGCTCTTCCTTCTGTTTTCTTCCGTGCCTTGTCCATCTGTTGTCCTGTTCCACCCCCCCCTCCACATAACACAAAGCCTTGGGCTCAGTCAGCCCAAGAAGAGGCTCTGGGGGTGACTCATCAGTTTGGGGAGAAGCAAGACACTGATAGAATCTCTAATTCATTAACTGAAGCAAAACCAGAAAATATGTATTCAATATGGCAGAGGTCTGGAAGAAGCTGAAAAGACAGACTCTGAGTAACTAAATGAGGCCTTTGAGAATTGGATTATGTTTCACTATGCCTCAGAGTTCCTCTCTGATGTTAGGTAAGTCACTCATACCAAATGTTTTTACAGTGCTAATAAATTGATATTAATGCTCATTTTCTCAGTTCCCAACTTCATGCCAAAGAGCCTTATCTGCAGAAATGTGAAGCACTGCAGACATCCTAAAGCCAGTGTGAACTGGACTAAGAACACGCAGAGCTGTGTGATGAAAATTGGCCTCTTGGAATTAGTGGTTACCTTTGACATTAATCTTAATTAAATACTTCATTATAATGTATCTGCAGAATGAGGACAAATTAAAGCTGAATAGGCAATTCTGAATCCTGGTATTTCTCAAGTCTTTGATTTTTCAATTTTAGTGATGTTATAATGGCTTTGTATATATATATCTATTGGTCATTTATTAGGATTCAGTTATTTACTTTTTCTTTTAATTAGCTTACTAGGTTTGATGTAGTTACTCTTCTTAAATATTTACCTAACACTTTAAATCTGTTACATCTCAGAAGTGTAATCATCATGAATGAAGTCAGTGAAAGTTACAGGATTTTTTTTTTTTTTTACCCTGAAGAGTGTGAATCTCTTGTATTAAGCCAATAAATCACAAATGAACACAGACATTATGATTGCTAAGATAAATAATGACTTACATAGCAACTTGTTACTGGCTCAAACTATGGAACTGACTTCACCCATCTTTGGAAGAAAAATAGTGGAAATCTATTGGAAAAGAAATAAACAGAAAGGAATTATGCAAAATACAACAACTTATCCGTATGCTGAACTGTTGTTTCAGAGCAGGTGAGAGGTGTTTGTTACTGTAATTGCTACATTATTTTGCGTGTAAATAAACCGTCTATTTTTTTTTAAAATGCAGAATATTGTTATTCATGATCACATTAAAATGCATGTGAATCACAGAAATCTATGGAACACACACATCTATGAGTTTTCTAGATTTATTTTTTATGAAGTGTGGTTCTAGGCCTGCTAATGTGTTGTGTAATGAACATGATATATTGAGATGTGAACACAGCATAGTTTTTAATGCTTTTAAAACGTAACAATACAGTAAAGTGTTTTATTATATCACTTGCCATTGTGATACAGGACAATAGAATCCGAGTTTGCTCCTAGGTGAAAAACAAAACTAAGAATTTTTTAAAAGTGAATGTTACACTACCTGCAGCCATAAAAAAAGCTATGATACAGAAGATTTAATGGATTAGCATCCAAAATTCAAGTTTCTAAAGTAGTTTTATAACTTTACAACAAGAGTTATAAAGTAACATATTTGTGACAGGGGAGCATAAAAACTATAAAAATGTTTTCAAGGTGCTTGTACTTGTTAAAGCAAATCTAAATTCTCTGATAATCACAAAATTGGGTTTTGGCAAGTGCATTCAGTTGCCATTAATACTTCAGTTGTTAGAAGATGGTACTAACTTTAAAATAATAACATGTAAAGTAAGATTTTTTATTCTTATGGCTCTAAATTATTGGTCCTGGGTTTTTTTGATTAATATCAGGACTGTGCTGTAGCCTATTGTCAGTAATTTTTTTCAATGATAGATGATAAGATTAGAACGAGGTGAAAATTATCCCTTGCTAGAGGCTGTATATGGAAATAGTGGTAAGTAGGGACACATACAAAATGTCATTAAAAAAATTCTTCTGGATATTAGTTGTCTAAAACTTTTCACTTCATGACAGAGATTTAACTGTGCTTGAATTAATTAGATTAAGCTATGTCTCATTTTTTTAGATCAGAATGATTTTTATAACACCAAACTATAGAAAATCACTGAACACAACTGTACTGCACGTGTACCCTCAGTTTTTCCTGTGGAAATATAAAGACTGAAATTAGCAAATGCTATCTGAGCAGCAGACAATCCACTGGAGGCTGGTTTCTTGCCTACAGCAGAACTCAATTTGATTTGCTCCGTATTTATAGCTTTTGCATTTTACAGAGGTCAAAAAAGGTTAATTAAATAATTTCAATATTTCACTTTAACGGTATACAATAACTATTTACTATATGAAAGGTAAGTTGAAGAAGAAAAATAAGAAACTTTATGTTCCGTTCTTACATTCTGTTAAGGCATCTTTTATATGTAGAAAATAGAAGGTAAGACTGGATACTTTTCCTGTATTCATACTCCAAGTATAGCTTGATATATGAAAATGCTTCATCACATCAAAACTAATTATCACTATAACATTATTAAACACCTGCTTATCTTTCTAAAAAATAATTATTTTTATTTCAGATATTTAACGATGATTAAACTGACAGAACAGGGATTCTCTTTGTTTTTCATAATGGCTTCACAAACATTTCCACAAGTGATGATGGATCGTAAATGGGGATGAAGTTTGCTAAATGACTCATCAGAGATACATTCCTTTTGTGACTCCTGTTTGCTGGCATACTCTGAGGATGTTAACAAAATACATCAATAGACCAAGACTGAAATCTCTGCTGTTTCAAGATGACCCGAAAGACTCTGTGAGTGAGGGCACCAGAACAATCTGGGACAGCTGCAAAGCAACTATATTTTTCTGTAGCTGCTAGGTCCAGTTTTCTGTCTAAGCTTAAGCATTTTCATGAATTTCCTGGCCTTCCCAGGTGAATATTTACAAAAGCATAACTCTTGATCTAAGTTTTTATGTAGATCATCACATCCTGCAGTTTTAGATAGTTTAAGTACATCATTCACTAACCTTTTACACTGAGAACAGTAACAAAATTAGAAAGGCAAAGGAGTTTCTGGGGGTTTGACCTTATGAGAGCTGTGCTCACTAGTATATTTTGGCCTGATTTTCTCTAGGGATTTTAAGGAAATGCTTGCTGCATGAGGTTTTGCAGGTCATACTGTTTAAGGAATCTTTTTAAACTCTGTAGCCTGTGACTGTTGGACTCCACCCCTTCTTTGAGAGGTTAGACATTCTAATTTGCTAAAAATATGTAAAGTCTTCTGACAATCCTTTTGGCAGTATACTGAAAAGAGACCCAGATAAAACTTTGCAAGTTCCAGTGAGCATTAGGTCTTTGATTAATGTCACGCAACAATTGATTTACATTTAGCCAACACATTTATTTGAACTACATAAATTATCATATAAAGCCAGTTTAGTTGATATTGTGGTGTTAATGTGTTATCATTAGTCACTCACTGTTGGTTTCAGTCATGAGTAAGGCTGAAGATTTACAATTTTTATTGTGTCATAGCGTATGGAAATCAAGAGTCTGACACTGAATTGTGCCAATAAAAGTGTTTTGTTTGTCTTCAAAGACCATAATTTGCACTTCCAAATGTGAGCATGAAATGGCTCACTCTCAGTCTTTATTTTCCTTCTGTAGTGTTTCTATAGTCTCATTGTCTGGTTATATGGATCAGCAGTATTAAGTAACACTTTTTTTTAGTGTAGCAAAGCTGGTGGGAGACCTACATTGTGTGCCTACAGACATTTACCATCACAATATTACCATTATGAAACTAATTGTGCAGGATGAATTACCTGACTACACTCCCTGATGGCTGTGCTAGTCCGCATGAGTCTATATGAGAAATGTCTATATGTGCTATTTCCACATGAGAAAATGAGAAGTAGAAGAAACTTATTTCATTCCCTGAGTGCCTTGAAATTGAAATATTTTGATGTTTTGTGCCTTTAACAATTTTTGAGAGAAGATGAGGAGGATGTTGCCATACTTGTTTTTAGTAAGACCTCTGTCCTGAAGGTATTTCTGAACTGTTGGGGGAACAAATAGCTGGGTAAATGAATGTTCTACATAAATATTAAGAAAGGGCAGGGTGGTTTTGAATTTCTAAAGATTTAATTTGTGTTAAGATTCTATATGGACTTGCAGTGCTAAAACCATTTTAGCCAATTGAATCTGTATTTTAACAAAGCATATAGATATAAACTTAGCCAAGATCTTCTAAGACCATTGAGACCATTCACGTACTTAAAACTACGCAGATCCTTTTCTAAATTCTGACTGTCTGGAAACATTAGGACATGTTTACCTTGGTTTGTTTTATTTTTGATCCTGTGTGAACCTCCTGATCACCCACAGTTACTGTGCTCTGTACGGCTTCAGAGAGTGTTCTTGGAATTATAGAAGCTGGATTTCTTCTGTATGAAACTAAATCACAGTGCAAGCTTGAGGATACAGTTTATACACTTCACCACCTCATGGGTTTTTTAGTACACAAAACCAGACTACAGTTAGTCTAAGGAACACCTCTGCACTCATGTGCTTATAACATTTTCAGAATGAATGCTTTCGTTCTGCAGAACCATTTTCATTGTTTTTTCTTCCTTGGTGGCCTAACTCTAGCCTTACTTACAAGGATTTCTTCAAATGAATTGTATTGTATAAATTTCATAATTGGAAGCATAATGGGGTTTCTGTGCTTTTTAGAAATTCAGGGGGGAACAAAAAAAGCATTAGATTTGCAGAGATTTTTGTGGGACCTAGTAGGATATTTTCTTTCTTCATTGTGAATTGAACTTTTCCTTCAGAAGGTTACTTGTACTAAATCAATTTCTTTTCAAAACATGTTTTCCCTTGGTTTACTATTTTTCACAGACCATGGGACTTTGTAAATGAGTTAAATTCCTCCCTATTTTCAACAGAGGAAAATCAAGAACTGTCAGGTTCTGGATTTTTCCATGTAGCAGCTCAAGTTCATTTCAGCCTTAATAGGAAAACAGTTTGCTGCTTCACCTAGTGAAATTAGCCTAAGATTTTCTCCTCTTCTCACTCTGCTGCTTAGGTCATCATGAGCAGGAAAGTTCTCTTTTTTTTCACTACCAAATTGTGACTAAGTTCTGCTTGGGACCCTGTTTGGAGGAACTTATCACTTGACCAGGAGCAGAGTGTCTTGGAAAGCTGATTAAAATCTTGCAAACTGACAAGGATTATTAAGACTAATATATAGAATTTTAATAAATATCACTTAAAGCAGGCAAATAATAGGTGACCATAATAGCTTAATAGAGAAAGAATTTAAGGTTAAAGTGAAGCTACTGAATATTTATAAGAAAAACACACATTATTTGATGCTGTCTTTCACCTTGATGACTTTCCACAGGGAATGGGGTGACCCTAGCTGATTGTTATGGGGTAGAAGTTTTGATACTGTGGCACTGAGTAGTTTAAGCAAAGCACTTCTTCTTCAGTTTACCATTGATTGGAGAAAAACCCCCTTTCAGTTACACTGGGAATTTTGTGATCCTCTGGCTTGGAATCTCATTTATTGCCTGAAAACAGTATTCAACGGGACATGTAGCTCAGGTAGTGATTGTCTCTCCTTCTGTGTCTCTCATCTTTCTTTCTCTCATTGCTGCAGAAATTGTGACAGTCCTCACAGCAGGGTTTGACTGCCACTCCACTGAGGAATTTACAAAGCACTCTTTAGAGTACACATCCTCTCTCTGCTTCTAAATTCATTTATTTTTCTCAGATACTCAAGATATCACCACACACTTGTGTCCACTTAGAGGACTAACTGATATGCCCATAAGTCTTTTCTAACAAATTCAAACAGACCTCATTAAATCAGCAATAGAAAAACATCTTGGAGTGCAATTTTAAGAAAAATTTTAATAAGTCAAGGTATGGAATGTTTTTTCCTTTTGTTGTGGGAAAACAAAGATTTCTCTTGAAGGAAATTTAGCCTTGCAGTGTACATATAGCCCTTTCAACTTTTCAGATTTCTGAAAGCATTCATTTTGACATGAAAGTGTTCATACAGTAGTATGAAGTAAACACATTGTCTTGAAATATATTGACCTCAGTGTAGTATGTGATTTCTACTGAGAAGTTAAGACTGTTAAACTTTCTTTACATTAAAGTAATGAAATTATGTTTGAGATATTTTAATTCAGTAACAAATAATAGTGAGAAACATTTATTGGATAGGATACAATAAATAGTCCACAGCTGAGCAATTGAGTTGTTCTGTACTTCCCTGGCGATACTCCCAGTCTATATAAATTAAAGTAATTAAAGTTGGGATTTTTCTTTTTTTTCTTTTTCTTTTTTTTTTTTTTTTTGGTGAAGGAAATAATTGCTATGGAAATGCACTTCTGGTTTTAAATATTTAACATTTTAATTCTTCGGTGCATAAGGCCCATTATTTCACACTGGACTGTGCAACCCAATTTTTTTTATTATTTTGTTTATCTATTGTATTGACAGAGAAGATTTGTGTCTACAATGTTTCAGGAAGGGCCTCCCTTTTGAAGTGATGTCTCTGTGACCTTTTGTTATGCAAGAGTGTTGTTAAAACATGTCCTGAATGTGGCTTTGTATACCACAACTGACATTTTCTCTGTCCCACTTGAAAAAGGCTTAGCAATACACAGCCAGTGATGCACAGATGTATCATCCACCTTCCACATGATTTCATTGAGGTTCACACTTAAACAATCAGAAATTTCTCTGAAATTGCTAAGCTCTCTTCTTTTGGTATACATTTGTCTATGATCAAGCTGTCATTTCGATTTACCAGCTTCTCTCCCATCCGGTTTTGGAGCATTTAATTACCTTTTTCCTATGAAGTTGCTCTTTTGTGTTTCTTGGGAATTTCTCAGCTTCCCATCCAAGGATCTCAGCACGTGGAAGGAATGTGTTGTGTTAAAATTCCAGCCCTACAAATGATGCATAATAGTATTGTAGTCTAAAAATTCCCTGTCAAGAAACTAATCTTGTTAATGTTCAGTGATAAAAGTTCCTATTCATTTTGTTACTGATATTACTTTCCAAAGCTAAGAATAATAAACCGGGGCGAATTAAAATTATGCATTTTTAAACCAGGTGTGCAGTGTTTCTTACTTTGGAGCCCTACATGTATGAAGGGGCTCCTCATTTGTAAGCATTGCCTGAAAATTAGAGCCACTGTCACACACTGGTACATGACAGAAAAGGTATTATTAAAAGAAAAATCATCTGATTTGCTAGTACTCTAGCTGATACTTTGTTTTCTTGAGTTTTAGGGGTTTTTTCTAAGTAAGGTTTTTAGGTTTGTTTTCTAAGTAAGGTATAAATTTTCTTACCTATTTGAATGAAAAAAAACTTTCGATTCCTTGCATCCCAATGGTTTCCCTCACAATTTCTTAGTTCTAGTGAAAGGTACAAGGGGTATACAAAATATTCAAGTACGGTTTTGAAATTGCACTGCGCAGAGAAATTTCTTCTGCGTTGTCTTTTTAGTGGATCCATGGATGTAGTACATAATTCAGTACATTTTTTTTCACTCACAGAATGGTGTCATGTTTAACAACCATGTGGATATGGCACTTGGGGACGTGGGTTAGTGCTGGGACCTGCTCTGGGAGGCGTCCCTGGGCTCAGGGTGAGGCTGGGGCTGATGCTGAGACAAAGATTTTGCAGAAGAGCAGAGCTTCCAGGACCTTAAGTGTCAGGGAAAAAAAGGAATGCTGATTTCCTCAGCTGTGGGTGTTTGTTTGGTGGGTGTTTCATCCTCATCCCATGTAGGTGGAGTTCTTTACCTTTGCCTCGGTGCCACGGATGAGCCTGAGGAAGCCCTTGGGGGCAGGTGCCAGGTGATATATTCCTGAGAAATGGCATAAGACTAAAGTTTTCTCCCAAGACAACTGGAGCAGCTTGTGAGAGAAGTAGCCCTAGATAGAAACTCTGAGCCAGGGGCTGGGGAGAAGGCACCAAACTAAATCCCCAGGCTGGTACTGGAATTTAGTGAGGGAATGGGAAGTCAGAGCCAAGAAAAGGTGGGAGCTGCAATTCCTGCTACTTTTCCATCTTGTACCTCTGGGGAATGTTTTCCTTGGCCCCAGTTAAAGACCAAGCAATGTCAAGACCAAGGTGGGAATGGGGGTGTGGATTTAAAAAACATTTGAGTCCTAATGTTGATGAAGATGTACATGGGAAATTCAGTCAGAAAAGGAAAATGCTACAGGTGTGGGCTGGCTGTGGACTGTTTTAAATATTGATGTGTTAAACTTTTTTTACTGCCAGAAATCCAGTATGTAGGCTGTGTCAGTCTGAATGGAGGCTCTAGATAACCACAGGGACTGGCTGTGCAGAGAATCTGGCATAAATATTTACAGTGTTTCTCAGTCAACCAAAACTTCTAGTTCCGAAAAATAAATTAGTGTGACAGCGAGACCATACTTCTAACTCATTCAAACAAGGTTCTGACAAGTGGTAGTAGAGAGAAAAAAATAGATAAAATACTAAATTCTCAGTAATTTTCTCAGTAATTTTTTTCCTACTTTCCCTACTAGTTATGGAACACTCAAGAGAAACAGGGAAAAATGCTTACCTTTTCCATATCAAATCACAAAAGTCAGATTAATTCATATTACTTTTTGGGATAGAAATTGAAATGGAAAGATCAGATTCTTCAACTTTTTGCAGATTAAATTCTGCATGAGTGTCACAGCTGCTGTTTAATTTCATCCAGCTTAGTACTTTCATAGGAGTTGTCTCAAACAGAATTTTAATTCTGTGAAAAAAAAAAACAAACCAAAACAGCTGATGAAAAGTGGCAATGTGGGTTTAGTCAAAATAAACAATTTGAATTAATTTTGTCTTCTGTGGAAGTAAAGATGGTTTGTAGTGATGAGTTCCAAACTAGAGGAATTTATGACCAAAGTTTCTCATTTGCATTGTGTAACCAGAGGTCACTTAAAAAGGGAAAGCAAATAATTCCAGTGTCTGAATGCCCAGAGAGGAAGAAAGAAAGCAAGCCTAGGATTTGTTTGCGTTTTTCAAGATTGCATAATTTATAAAACATAACATGACATCCAGAGACCATCCAGAAACCTGGCTAATTACAAGACATGGTTACTAATTTGTTCTGTCTTGGAACAGATCAATGGCTTCCATACATTTTACTGCTTTCTACTTGATTTTGTTAGACAAAACCCTAATGAGTAAGTTATTCTCCTTTTCCCTTTTTCTCCCTGATTTTGCTAAAACTTCTGGTTTTAACCTGGTCATATCAGGGCTGGAAACTTCATAGGAGAGTGTTAAGATGACTCTGAGGTTCCTTAACTAACATCTAACAGAATCATCGTTAGCAGCCTTAAGAATCACTCTCTGATGCTAAAATGTCTGGAAGTAGCTTGGGAATCAGGTAGGCAGTAGGTTTGCAGTAGCTGTAAGGAATCTGTTTTAGCTTTGCCTCTTCTGACTATTTTGAAACAACAAGGGTTTTGCCACATCCTTCCCCCATCCCATCCTCCATAAGTGAATCATAACCAGGTTTTGCTTCCAGTTAGTCCTGGAGTATCCCACTATCTGAGTCTTTGTTTCCACTACAATTTTATTTTTTTGGGAATTTTTTCCTGCCCCCTGCTGTCGTTGATCTGACTTTTTTCACGGTATGTATCTTATTGTAAACAATATTTTATTCATTTCCAAAAGACAACTCTTTTCCCAGGCCATATGTTTGATGTTCTGCTTAATATTGTGATAGATGTTCTGATATATTGCAGTTTCTGTCTGTTGAACGACACATTCTTTTACCTCATGACACTTACCTCACATTTATGTTACTACAGGCTCCACAGGGAAGCCATCACTGTACTAAGTTGTCAGAGTTCAAGAACTGTCCAGATGACACTCCTAGTTTATGATTCAATTTTAGGGGGTCCTATAAGGGTCAGGGAGTTGGACTTCATGATCCTTACAGGTCTTTTCCAACTTGAGATACTCTGTGATTCTATGGGGTTGGTTTTTTTGGCTGAAGATTCATGTGTAAGGCAATGAGAAGGTTTAGTTTGGACTTCAGCAATGTTATTGAGAAACTGAACTTTTAAATCACTTACCAGTATTTTGAAGGGGAACCTGTCCAATCCAAGAGTCAATATTTTTAAAGTAGGGGACTCCTACTTCACACTGAGACTCAATAAACCACTGAGGTTTTACACCTTTCTTTGTCTAGAAAGGCTCTGTCATGTTTCAGTAATATTTTAAAAAGATTATAATTTTTTTTCTTCTATAATAGTAATTTTAAGTACATAATATGCATTATATAAACTCATATAATTACTAAAGGAGAAACAAAGAAAATGTGTTCTGTCTTGTGCAGGTATAAGAAGATACAAACTTAAAGAATGCGTTTATTTACATTAAGATATTGGAAATCACCTTATTGTGTTGAGAATAAATTGTTGCTAGAACTTCTTTCCACTTTTGCTTATTTTTCTTTCCAGCTGTTTTGCATATTTATTAGCTTCTTATCAGAGATGCTTTGAATATAATTTTAAAATAGGAAAATAAATATTTTCTTACTTTTTGAATCAGGATAGTTGTAAAGAAGTACATTTTCTGCATGGTGTACGGGGAGTTAGGTGTGCAATTTCCATTAATAATGAACCATGCAGAAAATTTGCCCTTGAGAGGTACATGTATAGACATCACAAACATTAATCATTAAAGTTGTCCAGGATTCCTGAACTACTTTCTTGTCCAAAAATTATATGATATATAAGTATCTAATTTCGCGCTGAAACGATTGGAATTCCTCTGACTCAAATAAAGAAATATCTTTGTACAAAGTCAGAAAATCTATGTCCTCTGCCATATCTTCCATAGAGTTTAGTGGACAGACAGACCCTACCAATCCCTTTACAAATTCAATTTGTTCAATTCTAGTGCTTACTTTCAGATTCCACATATGTCCTTTTCAGACAAATATTAAGCCTGTCATTTGTGTTGCCAGAAAACAGGTTTGATGTTTTTTTGGGCATTCTATAAAACCTGGATGTTTCATTTTATATATAAACTATGTTTCTCAGGAATTTACTAGATTATGTCACCACTTTCTGCACCTAGATGTGACTACAAGGGCACTTGTTTCCTTCTCTCCTTATCTAAACAAGTGATCCTCTGCAGAGTTAGTCAACAATCCTGTAAATATTTATGTGTCTGCTTCCCACTTTGAAAAGCATTTCTCACGTCAATGGGATGCACAACAGTAAAATTGAGACTATGTGTTAAAATTTGAGGGATTAGGGCCTTGGGTTTGTAGCAGCTGGCAAGGTCTGTGAGAAAATTGTGTGACCTTGATGAAAAATGCTCTTTTGTTTTGGTGACTCATATTTGTATGTGTCTCTTAACTACAGAACTCAAATAGGATGTCGATATAACCTCCCTTTTTTGGTTTGTTTCTAGTAGAAGTGTCTTCTAACAGTTTGAAGACTTAATTGTAAAAACTAATCTGCAGACTACATTTGAAGTAAAGCTGGTGTTTGCAGTGCCTGAAAAGGCAGCTAGAGCAATCTGAAATTAGCTTAAGAATCCATGCTTTTATTTCACATTATTCTTGTTTTCTCTCCATAGTTAAAAAGATGAATGCA
Organism: Cinnycerthia olivascens; assembly: GCA_035048155.1. Classification (NCBI taxonomy): domain Eukaryota; kingdom Metazoa; phylum Chordata; class Aves; order Passeriformes; family Certhiidae; genus Cinnycerthia; species Cinnycerthia olivascens. Next base: position 6,651,930 of record JAWWMU010000001.1, read on the forward strand.
AGCAACTTTTTTTTTTTTTTTTTTTAATCTATATTAAAAACTAAGCTTTCAATGCATTTTGTGCAGACTTGCATTAACCTTCAGTTCTGGATGTCATCAATATTAAGTTTTTTAAAAAAACCAACTTGCTAGTAGTGTTAAAAGTGCTTACTTTAATTATGACACTCAAAACATGGGGCTTTATATTTTACAACCTGTCCTGGTGACATAACATTTGATATCTTACCTACAACCTGTGGTTTCTGTGTTAGACCTCATAGTTTGGTTGGCTGATATCTTGAAAGAGAATGAGGTTTCAGTTTTTTAAAAATGTTTCACATAACCTGTAGAGGAATTCAAACAGAAGCATGAGTATTTAAGAGCGATGGCTTCTTGCAAGCATAATTTATTTGGGGAGCAAATAAAACCTCTTAAAGTTTCTTAGGTGAGAAGGGTGCAACAATTTCCATAAGTACCCTTGGTTTTTAGAGATATCACTCAGTTTAAAGCTGCCACTTCTCTGCATAACTTTTATTCTCTGGTTTTTAGAGTTTTCCCTTGAAATACAGAGAAGAAAACTCACTATGGGCTGGTTTTTGAATTGCACTCCCTTTCTCTTGAAATGCTGCTTTCTTTCTAACTTGATTTGGTTTTGTTGAGCCATTTTGATTAATTAGCAGATGGTCACTTCCTTGAAGGAGGTTACATCAGTTCTTTCTAGAGAACTCCCATATGAAGGAAATGTTGATGAGATAAGCAGAATTGATATCCAGCAGTTCAGATTTGTCTTTATCCAGGTCTTCTTTACTGACTCAACCTTTTCTTCATACCTTAAGAGCAAGCATATGTTTGGAATGAGTAATGCCATGTAAGTTCTCAAATTCTGAGTCGGCCATTTCTGGAGAGACAAGAAAACTGCAGGTAGTGTCATTCTCAATTTTTTTCTGAGACTTAAGGACTATTCTTAGCAGAAGTGACACAGTGATAGTGCTTCCCTGATAGAAGACTAGTCTGATTGCAGTTCCTCCTATTGCAGGGAGTTATAGCACCTGCACATGCTCCAGTGAGTCTCAGTGAACAGAAGGGGACTAAAAAAGACGGACGAATAACATTTAGCAGTTTAACCGCCTATAATCTTACCACAGTTTTAACAGATGGCTTTCATAGTGATACTGTGCATTGCTAAAAACTGGCATATAACCTCAGTTAAATTCCAGGATTGCATTACACGCATGGTGTGCTCACTATGTGGGAGTGTGTGTGTAAACACATTACCTGCCTGGAAGATACATCATCTGAAAAGTCAAGATCGACATTCCTGTGGTAGCATCATCACTCTCTTTGAAATTCAATACCAGTGTGTCTTGTTAAGAGGTAGCAGAAGCCCAGAAGTGAAGGGACTTTTGTGTATGTCTCAAACAGCAATAGCTGAATGGTTGTGAAGCCAAACAAGGATTGCCAAGGATTGTTGGTAATAGCGCACTGTGAGAAAGAGCAGGACGTGGCTGGAGAAAGGAGCCGTGGGGAGGTAGGGCAGCACTTTTCTGGGACAAACACCCTTGTTCTACTTCCTACAGAAAAACACCACACAGTACAGCACAGGCACAGGAATGAGATCAAGAAGTAGATATGAACTGTAGAGGGAGGAACAAGACCACCAAAACCCCCTGAAGCCCTCTCTGTCTTTCTTACTCTCTTCCCTTTTACCCTACCCCTTTATCCTACCCCTTATATAGCACTAACTATATCCCTTATATAGCAGAGACTGACCTACCAATTCCATGCCAAGTGTGTAATTTGCTAACAAAACTTCGTGAATTATTGGGGACCCTATGACTTCTGGTTTTCCTTTCAACCCTGAGCATCTGTGAGTCCTGAGTGCTCCATTCCCCTTAAGGATGGGACATCACAGATGCTGACAAGGTGACTGTCATCTATTTATATGACTGCTTCTGTTTCTTAACCATGCACCTGGCCATTATATCCTGAGACAGACTTCTTTCACTGAAAGAATTTCTTGAAATTCATCTTTCTAGAAATCATAATGCTGTTTGTATTTGTCTTGCCTCTTGCAAGACATAATTTAACACATAAATGCTTAAATAAGGGCCTCTTGTCAGCAGCATGTGTTTTGGGGTCACTTTCTGGTGGAGAGATGGTAATCTTGGACAAAAGTTAAGGAATAACAGGGGCAGTCACACATCTTAATCTGGTCACAACAGTTACAGATGTTTAAATCTTCCCAAAGGTGCAAACTTTAACTTCTGTTATGGTTTCAAAAAGGGAACTAGAAGCAGTGGGTAAAAGAGACCAAAAG
>JAWWMU010000001.1:6654325-6667412 GCA_035048155.1 Cinnycerthia olivascens
TCCCAAAGGTGCAAACTTTAACTTCTGTTATGGTTTCAAAAAGGGAACTAGAAGCAGTGGGTAAAAGAGACCAAAAGGCAGTATCTATCTTTGTCCTACAAGCAGAAAAGAAGAGTAACTCATGCAGTAATACTGTGCCTAGGACTGAGCAAATGAGACTAAGAAAGATTATGGTGTACATGGGTAATTGGAAAACAGCTGGGATGGATATGGAGATTAGAAAGACACAATGAATTCTTGCTACATATTTTTTTAGCTAGTAATAAATATGCATTTTCTACTTTTTAATTAAATATATATGTTTGAAGCAGACAATATAATTGGTTATATGGAGTTATTAGTGTATTTGCATATGGGGCCCCTTAGGAAATGTAGAGGGGACTTCCAGCCCTTCTGTGCTGGTTTTAAGCGAGGGTTTCAAAATTTCTAAAACGGTAGGAGAAGAATCAAGGAAAAGCCTAAAGGGTTCCCTTTCAAGAAATTGTAGTGGAAATGTCTTCTAAACTTATGACATCTATGTGATTCTTTCCCTCCAGCTTTATTGCAAGCCAGCCCTGGCAACCTCTCCCACAAAGCTGGCAGCCACACCGAGAGGCACAGTCACAGAATGTTACCTCTCCTGTAAGCAGCTTTCAGCAGAACCAAAGCCACCCTGACATTATACAGACAAATCCAACTCTGCTCTCTTTTAAAGGGGTAACTGAGGTTGTCTTGGGAAGCTAGGAATCATTTCCCTTTGTCTCCTTTATAATGCTGTCTCCAGTATTATATTCTGTTCCAAAAATTGGAGACTGAACTGATAAAATAAAAGATGTCGTGGTCAGAGAGAGTTGGCAGAAAAGTTGAAATCAGAGAAGGATTATGTGGGATTTTGGATACACTGCAGAAACTCCAAGTGAAAAACTGAAGGAGGAGATCATGAACACTGCTGCTGCTCACACTGCATTCTATTTACTTGTTTTCCCTTCTCAGAATTTCTCACTTGGTTTCTGAAGCACGGAAAACCATACCTACTTCCCGAAATGCCATCTTGATTTCAGTCCAGTGAATTTAATTGGAAGTAGTGCACAATGATTTAAAGAACAAGTACAACCCCAAAGCCAGTGCTAATACTGCTGGGGTTTGGTATATGCAGAGAATTCATTGCATGAAGCTCAGCAAAAGATCAAGACTCAAATCATTACTTAGGCTGACTTGAAGAATTTGGAAGCTGATTTTGCACTGACCTAATTTGCATGAAACCTGCCCTGTGAAATCACACACATGTAGGAAGTAAAATTATTTGTAAGACTAGACAATTTTCAAATTACTGTGTAACTTGAATAAAAAGTATAATCTTTTTGAGAAAATTTTATACTCCAGTGAAATCACCAGAAAAGACATACCAAAAGACCAAGTATCACCTTTTTCTTTCATGTTAGAATTTTTAATACATAAATTTCACAGTAGATGAAACCCTAAATCTAAAACAGCTATTTTAAGTATTTCTGTAACTAGAAATGCCCTAAATAAAAAAAGACTGTAACTCACTCTATTGTATTTTACTCATGCAAAAAAGGTGCTGTCATTGTGGGAGAAGGGATTCACAGGAGGAAAGGAGGTAGAGTATAAAGAAGAATAATACATTCATCTATAGTTTAAAATCATGTTTGATCTTTTTTTTTTTTTTGATAATTCAATTGTGCCAAACATGAATTCTCACCTTTTGTTGAGAAAGAAAATTAGAAGCATAACTTCAAGTAGACAATAATGAAAAGAAAGCATTCATCATTCCACACTGACTAGAAAACAGCAAGAATAAATCACAAATTAAGCATTGTGGTAACTGTTATACAGTTTTATGCTTCTTTATACCTATTATTAATTGAATGAAAATTCCTATTTATGGTGGGATATCTGGGTCATTTGGCTTCAAAAGGAAGGATGCTTGAGGTAAGGGACTTTGGTATGTTCTGCTGAGACGTGTTACTGGTTTAAGGAATAATTCATTGCCGGACGCAGAAAGCTAGTCACTCTTTCTTTCTGTCAGTCTGTCTTTTCTTCCTTTCTGCGTTATTAAAAACTGGCAAATAAATCTTCACCTCTACCCGGGGTTTTAGCTGCAATCCCAAAACCCACTGACATCCTGATGGCAGCAGAAGTGCAACAGGGGACCTTAGCTCAAATGTTTGAAATTGCTAACACGCGTTCTGGTGAACAAATATCCCTGTGGTGACATTTATGAGTAGAATCTATTCAACATGAAAAATATCCAACTAAGTTAATAGTATGGCTGGCTGAATGTGAATAGTGGTTTTAAGCCTATGTATCTTTGATTTCATTAGTCTTAAATCTTGAAGGATTTGCCATTCTGTAATACACTGTTTGAAGTTGTCATAATTTTAGGTATTACATGAAATGTTTCTTTTTATGTCCCCCTTCTTCTCCAGGCTAATTGAAATAGCATTTGAGAATTAGTAAAATTTGAATATCCTTGGGCTGTTGAAACCAGCATGGCCCTGTTGCTGGGAGCCAGCATGTTTTTGAATGGGGTTCAGATGTTGTTTAGGGTTTGGCACCTATTTGTGGCTACTCCAACCCCTGTGACAAGCACAGAAGCTGTTCATGTCCCAATACTGGTTGTACTCACCCTAAGCATGCTATATATTCTGCTGGTAAGAATCTTATACATTCATAAAACGTTAAATTTGACTTTCAACGTAATATAAAGATGACATAATCTCCTTTGCTCAAATTGTTAGATCATCGTATTCTAAAGAATCTTCTATATAGGGAAGAATAAAGTATTAAATATGATTTGTAGCAAACCTACTATTAATCTATTTCTTTTTTTTTTTTTTTTTTCACAGTCTTGAAAAATAGCCTTGGCTCTGCAAACACTTTCTTTTAACATTTTGTTTCTTTGGATTTAGACTGTGTTGACTCTGCTGTTCAGCTCTGGATAACAGCTGCTCTTGCTGAATTGGTTGTTTTGGTGTCATCCTTCTCTGCTCAAGGATGTGTTTGCTCTCTGTTTTCCTCTGGAGGCAAGGTCTTAGAGTACTCCAAAAAAGTTTTTATTTTGTGTCAATACCATCCTATCCAGAATTTTCTTGCAAGTGAGGTTTCTCTGTCTCAACTAGTTTTACATATGAAAAAGAAAATAAAAAGATAAAATTGCTTCTGTAAGTTTCTTTTCTGTGCCAGCTCTCTGCAAAGTACTGTGGCATGTCAACAACAAAGATCAGTAGTAACAAGGCTCTATGACCAGATATGCATTTGTATCACTAAAATAAATTCTTTAAAATAAATTTACACTATGAATGAATTGAGAAGAACTCAGAGATGAGTAGATATAATCTGTACACAGATTATTACACAGTTTAACACAGGTGCAGCAGTAGATTAAGATTTGGCTGACAATTAAATAATTTTGTCTCTCTTTCCCAGTAACCAAGTAGCTATTTAAACTGTCAAAACTGAAATCAAAACCTGAGGTGTGTGCTACAGATTTATGGAAAATATATTTAGGCAATAATAAATAATTCCCTTGGTCATAAGAAGTGGATCAACTTGCAAACTTTGTTCAGAAATATGAGGCCTTTTCAGAAAGAAATGTCACAAACCTAGAAGTAGAATTAGTTATTAGCAATTTGCCAGTAAAAAACCAGAAAACATCACAAAATATGTATTTTTAACTCTAATATAATGTCCATTTCAATATATAGCTAAAAAGAGGGAACGTTAATCAGTAGCAGAGAAAAATACCCAAATATAAAAAAAAAATGCCTTATTAAAATATTAATTATTAAATGAAAGGAAACGTAGCAAACCCAGAATTCCTTCTGGAAGCTAGAGTAACATGGGTTTCAAAATTGCTTCAAGAGATTATCTTAGTCTATACAATGACAAGAAATTATCTAACCTATCTCTGTGGAGTTTTGTTCCAAGCTATGGATTTCCTTTTGTATTTCAAATTTCTTGTTAGAAAATATTTCTCTGCTGTAAATAAAAATTATTTCTTGTTAACTTCCCTATCTTCCCAGAAAAAGTTGATTGTGAATTCAAGCCTTTCCTTTAGTAGAATGCAAATTCTCCTTAAAATCTTCTTTCTTTTTTTTTTTTTTAACTGAAAAAACACTCTTTTTCCAGTTTTTATTCACAACCATACATTTTTAAGGCTACCCTCAATGATGGATTTGCTCAGCAGTGAAAGATTATGCTAATCTTTATAGCCTCTGAAATGATTTTAAATCTATTGCATAACAACTAATATTTCTTTTTGTAGTTACTAATACTGTGATATACATTGGAAAAGATTGTTTAATTTAACGGGATTTTACAAGTTTGAAAATCTTCTTTAGGGTTGACATATTAATCTATTTTCTTTAATCTAGAAAGCGTAAGGGTTAAATTTAAAATGCAGTAGAGATGAAGATTCTGAAAAGTAATTATGCAACAGCAGAATCCCAATTCTGTAAGTTTCCTGACTTTTGAAATGCTTTAAGCTTTTATATATTTGAAAAACAGAATTATAATAGACTTTTCTGCAGGACGAGCCTAACAAAGCTAACTTGTTCTGGAATTTCCTTTTACCCCGAAGTACACCAGATATTTTGAAGTCATTGTTATAGCAGTGCACAGATGGAAGCGTTATTTTGGCCTTCAGCCCTTGCTTTTTCTACAATGTGTAGAACAGCAGTAACAAAAAGTAAGGGGCACACACCTGGAGTGAGAATGAGGTTGGTTCATCAGACCACAGGATACACAAACTGCTCAAGCTCTAGGCATTTTCATTAACTGAGTATTGATACTGTGGCAAACGTCAAGTTTCACATGACAAATTCTTGTCACTGGGCATTTTTACTCTCTCCCCAAATATTTGAAAATGTATAGATGTGTTGGGAAATCTGCTGATCATTTTTCCCTTCATCTTGCTTCATCTCTGTTCTCTCTTTCCTAAAATGTTTTTGAAGTGTGTGATTCCCTCTTGTTTTTTTATGAGTGCAGATTCAGCTGTATATAGGAAATACAATATTTTTAGGCAGAGCTATGAATTTTCTTGTTGTATTGCTGACTTGTGAATTTATACTTGGGAATTTTGTCAGTTTTGACTTTCACTCTGTGCAGTCCTTTAAGCACCTCACGTGCTTCCTTCTGGAAAAGCAAGAAGAAAATCCCACTCTTCTGCAGATGAGATGCAAAGTGCATTTAGAAGAACCAGCAGCTGCCAAGCCGTGTGCTGCAGGTTACCAGGCTGCATCTCTAATCCAGCTTCATTTGCCAGTGCATCATCTGTTCACCTGATACACTGAACAGCAATTTGAATGTCATATCACACAGCCCTTAGTGGTAGCTGTTGTATTCATACAAATTTATTATTAAGACACTTGGATGTGTAAAAATATGGTTTCTTTTCTGTATTTTGAGATTATTTAATTTGGCCCATTTAGGCTTCTCCCCCTGATTTGCATTTTGCATAGCAAACACTTTTTGTCTGCTCCTTTTGGTCAGAAGGAGGGGATGCAGTGCAAACTGGCTGCTGTTGGTTTGGCAGTGACTCCTAGGGTCCTCCATGCCTTCATCACAGCTGCAGATTTCTCTGGTGTAGCCCCCTAAGGACTGCGTGCTTTCCCCAGAGCAATTGCAATTTTGGCCAGCTGCTGCCCCTTTCCAACACTCAGTGCTCTCCCTCCCTGCTGGTGTTTGCATTATGCACGTGTCCCCTCATCCTGGGGCTGCTGTGTGCTCACAGCTGGCCTCCCCTGACCCCTGGCCTACCATGCCAGAGCTTTTGCCAAGCACCATCTGTATCACCTCAAAGGAAAGCTGTTGAACTGTGCACCTGCACCTATTTTGAATATCTCAAGCCATTTTGCTACTTCAGCAGATATTATGGCATGACCTGAATGCCTTTTTTTTTAATAGAAATTTGCCTGGAAATTGATCACTTTGCGCCTTTTTTGAGAAGTGAGTCACCATGTACTGTACCACTGAGCACACTTGACACCTATCTGGGTGATGGAGTTGGAGTTTCACATTTAACTGCACAAAGCTTTGGTTGTTGTAAGGGTTTCCACTGCCCTGCTCTCACCTACCCATTGCTATATTTCTGAGCAGTCTCAGCCCTGCCTGGTGCTCTGGCACTGCCTCTGCCGTGCCCTCTCCACTCCACAGGTCTCTGGAAACATCAGTCTTCACACTTGCCTGCGGACTGGGGCTGAATTATATTTCTTGCCAAACACCATCTCTGTACATTCAGTTGTTTCTGGGAAGTTTGCTTATCTACGTTCTTGTTTTCAGGTAGGAACTTGTTTTCTTTCAATTCTTTAGAGATCCATTGATTAATCACTTATTAATTATCATTGATTAATCTATGATAATTAAGCAGATAATAACATGTTTTAAAATATTAATCATTTGCATACATGAATATTTAGGCTTTTATTAATATCCAGGATAAATTAATTATCTGTGGTCTTTCCTGTTAACTCCTGTAAATTGTACAATGTTTGTTTTTGACACAATACAGTGTTAATATTTAGGCTGCAAACTTTTTTCACAACAAATACACCTTCCTTCTATTTTCTGCCTTGGAGAGAACTTTTGCCACAGAAAATTTCTCAAGATAAATTTGCTGTTCCTTTACTTGTATTTTTATACTGAAAATTCATAACAATCAAAATAGTGCTGTTCCTTTCTCTCTGCACTACCTGTGTTTCCTTTTCAGACCTCTTACCCGCAGTAGCATGTGTTCTTTTTTTTTTTTTTTAATCTTTTGACCTTCAAATTATAATATTGTGCCTCAGTGATTGAAAATCCTTTCTTATATTTAAAATGATAGACTGTATACTGTCGTGCACTTTCTTGGAACTGCTGAAGCTCTTGGCACACAGCTAGGTCTAGTGAGGATACACTGACATTTCTGCTTTAGGGAAAAACATTTATTCTTCCAACACTTTGTTAAACTCCCTAGCTATCATGCCATACATAGAACAGTTTCATTTCTTCTTATAGCTTTTTTTGTTTCTTTCTGCACCTTGAAGCTTACTCCTCCATTGACGGAACTTTTGCAACACCTTGTTTCTTGCCTTGTAACTCTCTCTCTTGCCCTTTCCCTTAATATCAGAACCAGTTCCAAAATCCTGCCTTTCATCCTTTCCTTACTGGGAGAGAAGTCAGTGCACAGGATTTGCAACAAATCCCTCAATAATTTGTTTTTCACTGCTAGTCTTGTGTGATTTATGTACAGTGCTGTTCCCTTCCTGCTCCTGCTGTCATCATCTGCCTCGATAGCTTGCTTAGGACAGTGGATGTTATTATTGGTCTCAAAATGCTTGCATAATATGGAACCATTATCTTCTCCCTGGAAGAGAGGGAACTGAATGAATCAAACATATGGGTTTTGGAGGAAGAGGCCTATAAGTCACTGTACCTTATTCTTCTGTCTTTAACTTCTTAGCCCCTTCCCCCCCCCCCAGTGTAAACTATCTTTCAGAATTTCTGTGCTGCTTTCTTTCTTGAGTTCTGTGATAGGGATTTTTTTTAAAATAGTTCAAACAGTTTCTTCCAAGTTACTTTTTGTTAAAAATCAAACTCTAAATCTTAATCCATGTAAGTTATTGTTATCCAAAACAACAGCTTCAGAGTATGAGTTCTGCTGTGGCTGGCTTATTGTGTGGTTTTTTGTTTTAATTGATAAATCTCTTTAGAGTGAACTTCTTCAGATGGAGGACATGTTTTAATTCTGAAACTATAGAAATATAAAATATATTTCATCTAAGCATGTATTATATATATGTAATACAATATATGTTCATCTATATGTATCACATATAGAATATATGGGGGGAGCAAAGTGTTCTTCCTGGGACTTAAAAATAGGAATATGTCATTTGATAGTTGCCATCATATAAGAAGTTTTTATCTTGTGCACATTTAAGTCTGATTTTAAAAGATTCTATAGCAAAATAATGTAAGTGACAAAATCCATTAAAGATTATATTATCAGCAGATCTTTCACAACTCCTGGATTTTCTCAGGTCTAGTGCTAAAAAAAAAACAACAAGCTGTCAGTGTCAAACCAGACACCTAAAAAGTCAATGAACGGAAACCCAAAAACCCCAAACATTTTGGAAGGCATTTGAGAAAAGGCAACTTGTCTAGGAGGTTGTATACAGAATCAGAGATTCCCTCTGAGATATTTTATCATACTTGGACTGGAAAGAGCACACAGTCAATTTTAGTTAGTTTGAAGGTGCAAATAACTTGTTTGATGCAACATCTTAGGAAGACAGTGGTGGGTGCAAGAGGGGTTCTGGAATGAGGAGACACATTTCACCTGCAGGCATGTCTGTGTAACACTGTGGAGTGATGGTCAATGGTCTGGGATATTGGGGCAGGACAAGCAGTGACCCATGGTCACTGCAACAGCTCAGGAAGAGTGGAAAAGGCCAGGTGTGGGCATGGAGGTGGTGGAGAACACAGCAGTGAGAGCAAACTTTGGGGAAAAAAGATGGAGTTACTGCTGGAAGAGTTTAGCTCTGTTTCATTGGGTAATATTCTAGAGAAAAGAACCAGGGTGTACACATTATCCAAAGTCCACATTTCTTGCCTTGTAGAATGGGAGTAGTTGTTCTTTCTTCAGATTTAGAGATTTTATTTTTCTTTTCCATATTTCTGTCATTCCCTTGATTAGATTGGTTGTTTACATAATACAAAGGTAATTATGATCCATTCTCTTAGAACTAATTTACAGATCAAATGACAACTCATAATGTCTACTATTTATATTACTAGTTTGAGCAGACTATTTCTGTAATTGGAGGAGATTGTCTTTAAAGATCTGCCATTTTTTTAGTTCCTCTGTCCTTCAGAGCTGTCTTTCAATGGATTCCACCTCCATTTTTCTGAATAAGATGGTAGCAGCTACAACTAACTGCATGGCTTCCTTGTTCTGCACTTTGCTTTGTACATATTTTCTCACCTATTTGTTGTTTATCAATTTTTTGTGTGTCTTTTTGGTGCTCTGAGTGAAAATGCCTTATTTTTTTTACCACAAAAGGACAAATGACTGATTTGCTGAAGGGGAAGCACCGTTAGTGAAGTCAAGAACTTTCAGCAGCAAGGCACAGCTACTTGAGGTACCTACGTTTTGCCAGCTTACTTTGAAACCTTCTGTATTTTCTAGAATGAAGTTCCATGGTGTTATATATTTGTTTAATTTTCCTCTGAACACTTTCATTCTTCAGTGTAAGCAAGACCCTACTTTTCCCAAGGAACAACAGGCACTCCTCTTTCCCACTTGTCCGTATATATTTTCTGACACCAGAGATCTGAGGCTTAGGAAGGTACTTTGGTAATAATAAAACACTGTAACAGAGAATTAGAGAGTAAACATCATTTTCAGTCCAACACCACTGCCTTTCCCTGAAATCATCTTTGCCAATGTAACTAATGACTTGGCAAAATAGGGGAATTCCATGAGCCTGCACTTCATTATTATGTGTCAAACAGATGTAAAAAGTTCATGGTGACTTAGTTTGCTGTGGTTTATTTCTAAGTAGGTAGGGTTTGGGTTTGTTTTTTTTTTAAAAAAACTGTGTAGCTGAACCTGAAAAGCAACAGATTGTTCCTGGCCCTGATGAATACCCCCAGGAATGAAGAAGGCAAAAAGGGATCTGTTCCCACCTGTGTGTGTGACACCACTTCAGGCTGTTCTTTGTTCTTGTTTCCCTTTGATGTTATGGTTGGTTTGATATATAGGGAAGAGCTGACTAAAATACCAGGGCTGGATGGTATAAGCACACCATCTAAAAAGAACTGGCAACTCCTGTGGAAATCAGGAAGGCTTGGAGTGTTTTTTCCCATAAGCAAATACCATTTCATACCCCCTCCGGTGCAGGCCAATGTCACAATCTGCCTTTCTACTTCTAATTCTGAAGAAGTGGTTTTCAGTTCCTCCTGAGATTGATATGTGCCTTGCATATGTGTATTCTGTGCACTGCTGGACTCAGATTTAGGCTCTGTGGGTGATCTTATGCCACCACAGGCCATTGTACATTCTGTAAAACACAATGAAACTGATAAAAGGGAAAAAGGGCATCCAGGTGAATTGCCAGAAGCAGCCTTCAGGTTTCCTGAGCCTCCTGAAAATAAGATAGGGAAAAGAATATACTTTGATCCCTCGATTCTAGTATATCATAATGTTCCTGTGCCTGAAACACCTAAGGTTCCATATTTTCAATATTAGTACCTTTTGTCTCAAGCTAGCTCTTAATTAGGTGAGTATTGTGGGAATTCTACTAAATAAGAAACACCATTCTTGCCAAAATCTACAATTACATTCCTCCTTAGCTCACTGTTTGAATACAAATGGTTTTCATGTAGCATTAGTGACTCTTCAGTAGGTGAACCTCTATATGCTTAGATAGACTTGAAAAGGTATATAAATGTTTGTCCCAGCTATGTTCCTAAATAGATTTTTCAAGGTAAGAAAACTAGATAGAATTGTATTCCAGACAGAATTCACAATGGAGAAAAGTTTGTTTCAAACTCAGTTCTTTAATTAAATTGTCCTAGCAAACAAACTGCAACTCAAAACCCAGACATTACAATAACTACAGCAGGGACAAAGTGCTCTGAGGCCTAGAGATTATTTCAAATGTTGATTCCTCAGGAGGATTGCTCTGTGATACATTTAATATACTGTCAAATATAAAATTTGGTTAAAATTTTGCTTATCTCATTGAAAGATTATTCCTCTGTTTTCCTTTTGCTCAGAAATAACACTTCACTGGGATGACTTCGATTCCATTTTTGCAAGTTGTTATGTAGGTGGGAAATACTTGCTCAGGTAAGCAATGCTTTTTGATTTAAATGGAAATAGCTTGCTTGGGTAAATGACTGCATGGTTAGACCAATTGTTTCTCCATTTCCTTAGTCTTTTATTCTGTCTGCAAATCATCAAACATGCATCTGTTCACTCAAGAAAAAAGTTTCATTCTTCAAACTTGCTGACACAGATTTTGTCTGATAGGCCATTCTCTGGTTCAGTGAGATTTCCAAATTTATGAAAATTCAGTAACAAGTGATGAGGGTTGAATTCTTTACTGAAAGGAAAAGAAAGACTTGTAACTCTAATAATGGATTAATCAATCTGGTAAGGACTTTGTTTTTCTTAATCTGTTCACATTGAATTTAAAATATTTTCAGTTTTCTCTCCTGTCCTCTTAATCTTTCTGGATTTTCTTTGGTAATCGGACCTTGCTAGGGCTACATAAGCAGTAATGACACCAGAAAATGCTTCAAAGATAAGCCTGAACCTTTCTAGAACATGTTGATGTGAGCAGCAATAAGGTGGCCTGGTTAAATAGGCAAAATTATTGGGGGAAAGATCTCCTGAAAAAGAGTGCCAGAGGGAGGCCTCTCATCTTGGAAGCTGGAGCCTGAAAGTAGCTCTGTGAATCAGAAACTTCCTTGAAAGGTACATCTGGAAACTGTGGGAGCAACAACTGTGAGAATCTAGATGCCAGAGGCACCCAGAGATACCACGAAGAGGGGCAGGAACGAGGAACTGCAACACCAATTTATCATCTGAGAAAGTGGTAAATAGTCTGGAAATATTAAATTGCTCTGAAATAATGGAAAACATAATCATCTGTTGGCTCTTACAGGTGAAAAATGAAAATTAGCAGCAACTATTGAATGCTCAAAGTGGTGCATCCTATGCATGCTCTTGTGTTTTAAAAAAGCCTTAATTTTTATCCCAAATGGGGCCACTTTTTTTGAGAAGATCCCAAGCTGCACATAATTTTTTCTTAAATATGGTGAATGGTCCTCAGGGGCTTTCTGTGAGAGTTTGGACTCTATCCAAGGATGCCTGGATGACTCCAGGCTTTGTAACATGGATCACCTCAGAAGGGAGGTGGTGATCTCTATACACCCCCAGACTGGGTAACATTTTAAATCCTGGAAGTTGTGTATGATTTCTTGCCTGTCAGATTCAAATTAACGATTTTTTTTTCTTTTTAAAACCAAATATATTTTAACGAATAACATTTTTTTGTGTATGTGAAAAAAAATCTTAGAAATATAATTTATTCTCTCCATTAGCAAGATGTTTCCTTCTGTTGCTTTTTAAAGTATGTAAAAGAAAGCAAAGTGAGTTTATTAATAGTATTATGTGACTTAAACTTATAACGGAGATTTCGAGATAATAATTTTGTAATATTGGGAATGAAACCTAGCAGTGAAACATTTAAACAGCACTAAGTTTCAGAACTTGTGTTTCAAAGTTGTTGGGAGATTACATTTTCTTTTCCATTACACTTGAACCCTGTCCTTTCCACTGTAATATTTTCACATCTAATGATTTCTTTAACCTGTGAGAGGAAACCAGCAGTAACTGTAAATCTACTTTTGTGACTATTTTCCCTTCTCTTTATTTGATTTGCTCTAATCTCCATTTTTATACAAAGAAAAAATGAAATTACCTGTAAGTCTCCATCAATATCCATTTTAATATTAATATTTATTTTTCAGTCTCAAACTGAAAGGCTCACTGTGACTGCAACCTGCTTACTGTACTTAATTTGCTTCATTTTCTGCTTTTTCATTTTTTCCTGGCTTCTGTGGACAAATCTTCAGTTACAACTTTCCTGTAATCATTTTTAAATTTTTATTTTAGGCAAATAACTGGGGAACCACAAGTAATGTCGACTATGACTCTGATTTGATTAGGAGAGGGTATTTTGCTAGAAACTTATGAATGATGTTTTCAGATACAAATGAAATTCAGAACAAAAATGCCTTTTTCCATGTATGCAATGAAGTAAGTGAAAAAAACCTCCAACAAAGCAGGTTTTCTGGAAAAGTAATGCAAGATTTCTGCAGGGTCAAACAAATTACTCAGTTTTTAGTCCTCAATTCTCTTGTGTTTCCTTGAAAATATTCTTTTCATAAGAGCCTTTGTGAGAAAAAAGAAAAGTCAGAAACATTCTCAAGATGTATGTTTTTAGAATACGGCTCCTTTAAAAAATATTCCTACTGTGTTGAATAAAAATAGTTAATATTCTAAGATCTCTCATCCTGCTGTTGTTTAGTGCCT
>JAWWMU010000001.1:6683187-6707605 GCA_035048155.1 Cinnycerthia olivascens
CAGGTCAGTCGATCTGCCCCAAACCAACCACAACAGTTGTATAACAGTAAAAACATAAAGCATGGAATTGTTCAAAGAATTGTGTGCTCAAAATCATTCCAAGTTTTGTCTTGAAAAACAGAAACTCTGCTTCGGAAACTGGCAAGTTTTATGTGATTATTTACGCACATTATTGACTTTTATCAAGAGGAGTAGAAAACTGATTTGACGTCAATGATGACACATTGAAACTCCAGCTGAAAAAGAAGCAGAACATCTTGCAGGAATGGAGTCTTTCTTGGCTGGAGTCTATTAGCAGCAAACTGACTTACAAGAAGCTTTGACACACAGTCTAATCAGATTAACCTGGAGGAGAGATGAGTCCTGAAATGCTAACACTGACAAATTGCAGATATGGGCTGATGAAAGCCACACACACTTGCTCTTTGCTGATCTTCTTGCTCAACATGGTACCTGACAATGAAGATCAAAACCAGAGACAAAAACAGACAAATCACAGATTGTGGAGGTATGAAACGGTATTGTACCTTTCAGCATCTTCTCCTGGATGTCAACACATCCATCTCTTGAGGTGTGTGAGATATCTTGAGATATCTATTTGCACCTTAGGTAAGCTGCCAAGAGTATGTGAAACGAACAGTGCAGTCGTGTCCATCTGGATAGCAAGGCACACAGTTTGGAAGGCATTTCTTCAAAAAAACCTCACAAGCAACAAACTGCAAGAAACCCATGGAATGATCACCTCATCCTTTTGCAGGTTTTCTCCTGACTGTGTGCTAGAATTAAATCTGCTCCATGGATCAGAGGGGTGTTCTGCATACTGAAATTGTAACAAGTACCTGGACAGACCTTGTTTTAATTGGCAGGTTGTACATTTTGTGATACAGACTAGGCACGATCTCTGTTGTACAAGTCTTTCAGCAAGCAGCTACTGGAGGCTCTGTCTGTACCAGTGAGTAACACACGATCAATTGCTGCACCAGAGGGCAAGTGACATGTCACAGCTTGCATTCCCCACAGCCTTTTTCCCTCCTAAAATAACGTTGTCTTGTCTGTACTGCCTACGGAGATCCCGAATGCACCCCGAAGGCTCTGCTGCCCGAGCCAAGGTTGTGTCTGCTCCACTGCTGCTTGCTTAAGGCCAGTGCTGGCACGTGGATCCTCAGCCCTGGCCCAGTGTTGTGTGAAAAAGATGTGCCACCCCTTCCCCGTGCCCACTTCTGTCCCTGCCCCACCCTGCTGCCTTGCCCTGAGCTACTCCTCATCCCCACGGGCTTGTCTGACCCTCATTGAGCTCTTGGCTGGCCCTGGGTGCTCACATTCCTGTCCTGGTTGTCCCCTGGGTGCCCTCCCCCTATGGAGCAGCTGGTGTGGCAAACGTGGTGAAATTATAGCCCTTATTTACACATCCAAAACCTGTGGTTTTCTTAGTTTTGTTTTGCAATTTGCACAAAAAAAACCTAACCAGAATTTATTTTCCATAATATCTCATAAAAATAACGCCAGCAGGTAATTTTCTTAGCAGCACACTATTAAAATAAATATCAGATTTCAGTACGGGTTTTATGTTTTTTCCTGTTTGAAAGCAATCTGAAAAATGTCCTCAATTTATTCTGCATATGGAAATTAGGTTGAATACACGATTGAACTTTCTCCTTTACTCACTATGTAAAATATAACCCACAATTTTCTTGTGAGCTTTCTAGCTGATATCAATACTATCACTTCAAGACTTGGAAACTGAAGATAGAGAGGTTTCACATATAGTTTTTATATGTAAACATTTTTTGCATGTATTTTAATTCTTATAACTTTTCCATCTTCAACAAATAGTTTCTGTCCCAAGGAAATAAACAGTTGTATCCAAGGTCATGTTGTATCCAGAAAAGTTAAGCCATGTCCCTGGGTTTTAAATATTTTGTTTTTTTTAAATTCTCCAGGCATACTTCTACGGAAGACCCAAAAGGCTGTGTTCATTTCTTTACACAGTTTAAAATTTTAGCAACTAATTAGAAGAAAATATCATTCTTGCTAACATCTCTGGATGGGACAAGGGTCAGAGGACTAGCATGAAATAAAAATAACAAATGTGTCATTGTTAGCAAAATGGCTGCAAAGGAGCAATAAATTTTTTAGTATACCAAAACTTTATCTTTTTTAGTATGCAAAACTATATATTTAAGAATAAAAAATGTAACCAAATCTGGAGGATGAAAACTCTGCAAAAAATTTGTATTTTTGATAAATAATGAGTTGAACTCAACTAAAGCTTCGAGTGCAATGTCATTACTTAGAAGAAGTCTGAAAGAGATATAAAGTTGTATGAAAGCCATCCTGACTTCTTTTGGGTGTATTCTGTTTGTTTGTTTGTGGGTTTGTTTTTTTTTTGTTTGTTTGTGTGTTTCTCTTTGGCACTGAAGTAATTCTACAGGAATAAATTTTAACTTCTCATTGATTCCAATTAAAAAGAAAGTCAGTAGCCTGAGGAAATTTCAAAAAAAACTAACACAGTGATTATAGAAGTAGAAAATGTATCTTAAAATGAAAGAACCAAGGAATATAATTTACATATTTTATGAAAGAGAAGTTAAATGGCAATTTTATTAAACAATTGATTCAGACATAGTCACATAAAATGTACCTTCTTTGTTCTCTTCAAGGCTTTAAGTAAAGCTGTTGGCAGAAGTTTATATTTCACATGAGCAATTTAAAAAATGCCAGGGAACATTTGATGCCTCAGAAGGCTGACCTGGATCAGAGACTAGACAAAGCAAAAGGATAAAGTAGGAATTTAGGTATTTATTAAAAGGCCTCAATGGTGCATTTGGGCAGCACGAAAGCCCAAGTTACACCCAAGATGCCCCAAAATGGTCACAAAATGGATGCTTGATCACGATGTCTCATACTTTTATAAGTTCTGGTCCATTAGCATATTGGAGTCAATTGTCCAACCATAGCTTCAGATTGTGAAGGTTCAGCCTCCTTGTTTTTCCTTCTCACTTCACCCTTGTTTTTGTTCTTGGGCCTGAAAGCTGTCCTTGGTATTGAGCTGGAGAAGGAATTGTTTTGTCTGCCTACTCAGTGAAGAGAGCCTACCAACGCTTAACATGAAATCCAGAACTACACACTAAAACAGCGCAGAATCTAAAAAATATAAAAGCTAAAACTTAAGGCATCACCTTCCTGAGCATGTGAATCTCAACTGCCAATGCTATTTTCATCTGTCCCTAATGAGGTTTTGGTCCTGTCCATGCAACATCCTCCAGAGTGATGCTCAGGCACAGCTCAGGCATCAGCCTGGACCAGGGAATGTTCTCAAATGACACTTTGGAGGCATCCAGGCTTCTGTGGAGGGTGAGTCTTTAAAATGTTCTGCAGTATCTACTCCATTCCTGTTGGCCTTGATTCCAAAGAGCAGTTTCAAAGATTCATAAATTACTAATGCACAAGTTTGCATTGTCAAGGCCTTAGATCTGAAACATCTCCAGGTGAGCTCTCCATGTTTGATGCTTTCCTGTTTTCACCATATCATTATACAATCTAACATATCTGGAGACCAATTAAAAACTAACATCAGATTGGAAATTGTCTAAGCACTGGAGTTAGTGTCCAGAATTAGTCTTCATTTTGCATCCTAAATATTTTACGTACTCTCTCCAAAACTGAAAGTGAAACATTTCATGCTCAAGGCATTTAACAGACACAGACTATTTAGAATCTCAGAATACCTTTGATTTATACTGAATTTTACTTTTTATTATAAAAACTACCTTTTACAGTGGTCCAAAGGCTCATCACATTATTATCTGGATCAGAGTGAAGAGCCAACAGTCACAAAATAGAAATGTGGCCTTTCTTTTCCAGTCTTTGCAAAGATGCAAAAAAAGTATATTTTACAAGTTTTTCAGACATTGAATACAATACAGAAAAATGAGACTGACCCAAGTCTGCTCTAATTTTTGATTAAGCACAGGAACTACTGCTGCTCCCCTACCACGATTCTGATAATGTTAGAATGCCACTGTTAGTATGAGTAAATGCAATTAAACTGGAATTTTGCCTTAATAGTCAAGTAAGATGAACACTGCATTCCTAGCACATCTATGAGGAACAGCATTGCAAAATGTAACATTGTACCTCATGTCTTATTTAATTAAACACTCACCTACCCTTAGGAACACTGACCACATTAAACTCCAGCATATTTTGCATGATACAGTGACAGAATTACAGCCCCCTGAAAAAATGTTTAAAAATAAAAATTAACTTTCAGTACTGTCCACTAAAAGTATTACTTTTTTTTTTTTTTTTTAAATAAAAGATAACTTTTCATTTATGGAAACAATGCTATAAAATTATTGAACTGAGACCAACAGTTTTTAGATAGGAGCTCTTTTCCCACATAATGTGCAGGAATAGTTGTCTCTTGATTTGTAGCTGCTTAAAAGAAGAGTGGTAAGATAACAGTTATATAATGGTATGAAACCAAATTTTTCAGCTACAATGCTTAAACAGGCAATGTTTAATTTGTGATATTGAAGATGCTGTGTAAAAGCTGTGGAATGTGGTAAAAGCACAGCAGTTCACTGATTCCTGAGCTGCTCTCCGCATGCCAGGCAGATTGTGGTGACACCATGGGGAATTGCTACAAAAAAAAAAAAAAGAGTGTCAAAGAACTATTATGACAGGCAATTTCAGAGGAAACAACATTTCTCTTGCATTAGACTGATGAGATATTATTCTTCATTCTGTTTGAACAGAAAAAGTGATGGTATCTGTTTATTGACATACCTGACTTGATTTATCCGAGCTTTTATCTCTTAAGGGATTATAATGATGGCTGATATTAATATATAATAAATTATGTATATTTACACAGCACAAGTAGATTTGATAATCAAAATACATATTGATATTTCACCAACATTTACAAGTACCACGCTTTTGAAATTTGAGAGATTTGGAAAAAGAAAAAAAAGTTTCACTACTTTCACTACAAACAAAAATTGCTGTTTTCTTATGAGTTTGTTGTTGGCTTTAATGAACATTTAATAGCAACTTGTATTTGTAATGGAAAGCTTTACATGAAATAAAATCCTTAATTATCTAGTAAAATACTTGCATTTTCCTCTTTACAGATCGAGAATCACACAGCCATCCTTTGGTATTGTTATAGTGCATTTTTGACCAGAGGATATTGTCTGTATTTGAAATGTTTAAACAAGAAGCAAGCATGTCAAGAAAATTAATCCACAAACATCAGAGGTTTATGTCCAAAAAAGAGACAGGGGAGTACTTTTACTTTATTCAAATAAAAGGAGAGGTCACGGGGTATTCCCCTGGGGTCTCTCAAATTTTTGGAGGACACAGCCTCTTTTTTATCCCAATTTCCCAGCTGCATTTCCCTCTCTTTCCCCACTGGCTGAGGTACTTGAGAGGTACAGACTTCCCAAATGACTGATACCTAAGATTTCCTTCTAATGTATAACCTTCCCTTTTAATTTTTAATTCTTAAGGAATTTATGGTTTTTCCCTATTGTTTCTTTCATCTTTCAATATCTAATTTCATTTGTCAACAAACCTTTTTTGTTGGTTTGTTTGTAAAGGCAAATATCTTTTTTTTTTTTTTTCATTCATCAATCAGTGGAATCCTTCCCATTGTTTCCTTTATCTCTCAGTGCTAGTTTTATCCACCAGCAGACCCACAGCTTCTTTGTAAAGACAAACCCCTCATTCCTCTCAAGCACGAAGGGTGAATGTTGGCAAAACGAATGTTGTAACACACATATTCAGAGTGTTACCCTTAGCAGTGCAAAGGAATCCATTTCTCTCAATGAAAGGAATAATTGAACAGGTTCTGAGAAAGGAAGCAGTGGGGATAGATCCCAGCTCACCATCAGGGGAGCAGAGAGGCTCTGCTCTCCCTCCCCATCCCACAGCCCTGGAAAGGCAAACCTTGGATTCAGCACTCAAATCTTTGCACTTCCTCAGCACCTGTGGCAGGGGAAGAGGTGCCTGGGCTCTAAGCACAGCCATGTTTGAGCCATGGAGCTGAGGGGGAGGCCCAGGCCCAGGCCCAGGCTCAGGCCCAGGCCCAGGCTCAGGCTCAGGCTCAGGCTCAGGCCCAGGCTCAGCCTCAGGCCCAGGCTCAGGCTCAGGCTCAGGCCCAGGCCCAGGCTCAGGCCCAGATTATGGCTCAGGCTCCGGCTATGGCTCAGGCTCAGGACCAGGCTCAGGCCCAGGCTCAGGCCCAGCTCAGGCCCAGGCCCAGGGCGCTGCGCTCATCGTCCTCCCCGGGAGCTGCCCAGGCGTGAGGGCACCTGAGGCACTGCCTGAGGAGCCCAAGGAAAGCACAGGCACTGCCCATTAAACCAGCCTGGAGCAAAACTGAGAGATTTAGATTTGCTTGCTTTGTTCCCATCCTTTCACCCATCAGCATGTGAGTTACATCAATTCGGGCTCCCGAGGCCTCATTCTCATTTGTAAGAAGGGCACTTCACATCACTCTGGTAATACAAAGAGGCATTAAAACGGGAGTAATTTATATTTACATTATTTTTATGGCTCTGTGTCTATTAGAAAGGGTGTAAAGTGACATTAAGGGAAAACACTATCAGGCTACTTAGGGTCTTTACTTCCAGAGACTACAATGCAGAGCCTAAATGACTAAAGGCATGCAAGTGAGGACATCTAGGAAAGGCATCTGTGTGATAAGGTACATATTGGAAAGGCCAGGAAAAAGTACTAGTTTAAATCTACTAGACTCACTCATAAACCTCTGGGATGCAAGATCTGCTGGAGTAATGCCATTGAGTTATCTGGAAGCTGTTAACCTTTTTCTCAAGGCTATATTGAATAAAATGTTGTTATCATCAGAAAGCTGTTTGCCAGTCTCCACGCTGTAAATAAATTTGAGATAAATATATTGCCTACTGGAAGTATATTCATTTTATCGCAACATGGCAGAAATCACAGAAAAGTTGT
This sequence comes from Cinnycerthia olivascens, assembly GCA_035048155.1. Classification (NCBI taxonomy): domain Eukaryota; kingdom Metazoa; phylum Chordata; class Aves; order Passeriformes; family Certhiidae; genus Cinnycerthia; species Cinnycerthia olivascens. The sequence goes on from JAWWMU010000001.1 coordinate 6,690,172, forward strand.
CAAGGATGTATAATAGGCACAAAATTGATGAACTTGGTGGCTGAACACTCTTCCTGCTGACCTGGGATATACAGATGGAATAATGTTGGAAATGCCAGTCCTCCTTTTATGTGTAACTTCTGAATACTTGTTCAAATCCAGCATATGTCTGAAAACTATTTATATCTCAAAAATAACACATTGATAAAAGTGGCCTAACTGTGCACTTTGGTTTTCTACAAATAATATTGCAGGATTTAGAATTAATTTCTAGATCTCGACCATTACTAAAATCTGTGAACTTTTCTGTTATTTCTGTATTATGTTCTCACAGAAAGTAAAGAACAAAACTTTTTATGAACACCAACCTGTGTTTTATCTCTTTTACCTGTGTTTTGTAGTGTTTGGTGACATGAAAAAGCATTACTAAAATAGAATTAAGCAAAGAAGTAAATGAAAATCCACTTGTTCCTGCAGCTTTTTCATATCCTTTCATTCAGTATCTCTATTTATTTTCCCTTGGTGTGTTTTACACTTACCAAGGCCAAATTTTCCCTTGCTTGCAGATGGTCTTCCTCCACTCTGTTTTGGTCACTTTATAATTTATTGAGTCATTATGTTTGTCTTCTGTCCTTCACCCACATAATTAAGAAAGAAAGAAATAGGGGGAAAATAAACAAGAAAAGGAAAAATAGTAAAAGTAGCAAGAGGTACACAAGAGCTTATAGTTTGATTGAATAAAAATCTCCAAATCAACGCACACAAAATCTTCTTCTGAAATCCCAAAAATAGCTGGACTTAGATATAGCTACATGAGCAGTCATCAAGTACTAATTTGTCTCCTCTGTCATCAAAAAGGCATCGTCATCTTTTGACTATATTGGTCCATGGTTCATACCTATAATTTGTGAACAATAATTAAACCATGTGAAAAAACTACCCCCACAAGTCTGTTCAATAGCTAAAACTTAATGCAGTCCAAGACAGCCTTTCTACAGGGGAAAATGATAAAACCAAAGAATTTATCTGTTGCTCACTCACATCTGATAAACTCCAGCAACACACCCATGCATCTACAAAACAGTAACTGAGAAAGAATTGATATTTTCAAGAATGTTTCTAATGATATATTATGATACAGTTTTCAGTCATATGGAGGTTAATATATTTCTGCATTCAAATCTCTTTCGCAAACCAAACCTTTAAAAATTGAAGACTGCTGGCAGACTGTGAAAAGATAAGCCAGGCTCTGCCAGGGTGCTAGAACTGTGAAAATTTGGCTTCTCAGGGCTCTCTTCCAGAAGGGACAGCCACAATGGTTTCTGTGCATTTTGCAGCATGGATTTTGTGCTGCAGCCTGGTGACTGCTGTCTGTGGGACTATTGTTAGTGGCTCACCTGTGGGAGTCTGAGACAGTTATTCTTTCCTCAGAAAGAAGATATAACAATGCTGTGGTCCTAAATGCAATTAGGCTTTGGGCTTTCTCAGATTCTCTAATGCTGCTGAAAGGAGCAAACACCCTTCAGACTTCGACAGGGGACTAATCCTCCGACCCTTGAACCCCTAGCTGCCAGGATTATGAGCCAAAAGTAAAGACACAGAGAATGCTGCTGTATTTCAGGTGGGAACAACTGCATGATGAATTCTTTAATTTTAAACTATTGCAAGAGGTGTTGTTCAGCTCCTGTGAACATCTGTCACTTCTCTACTCATTGGAAACCCTTGATGTAAGAAAACAGTTACAACAAGAAGTACCTCAGCTTAGCTGAGCAATTAATAAACTTGCTATACCTTTTTTGCTTTCAATCATTATCCTCCAGGGGATTCTTGGACTATACCACTATTCTCAGATTAAAAATTTAGGACAATAAAGAACTCCAAGTAAAGTTTATTTGCCTCTTGGGAGCAAGTAGCCAGAGATTGTTGTGTCCATCAACTCTCTGCTCACATCAGTAGACAGCTGAATGCTCCTAAAGTAGCAGAAATTGCATTAGCTTTGTTCATATCAGTGTTTCTTGCAGCTTCACAGTCCAAGGCCAACAGCAAGTGCTCACTTGAGCATTCTTCATCCCCAGTGGTTCTTGCAGTGTATAATCTCAACTTCAGCACAGAGCTCTTTCATTTGAGACTGCAAAAACGGGTAAATTCACAACACAGTGCCTGCTGCTAATGAACCATTATTGATTGTTTGCATCCACTGCCTGATATTCATGTCAAATTCAAATCCTTCAGACTCATCACTGCAAATAAAGTGTCTGAAATTAAGACCTACTGAAGTAAAAAGGCTTGCCACGCTTCAGATTGGGAAAATATGTAACGGGAATGTGAGAAATATAAAAAATTCTTAGGAGATATAATTTAGCACAATGTGTAACTTGCATGTTTTAAGTAGATATGAAAGCATTTTCTGGCAAAGTGTAGAAATAAGTACTTGCTTCATGTTTTTATGGGAAACATTTTCTGGAAAACATAACCCCGTTTTTACCTGGAATTTCATATTGCATTCTATAAATTTACTTATCTACAAGTGAATGTAAATAATTTATAATTTAATTAGTTCAGAAAAAAATGTAAAAAAAACCTAAACTTACATACTCAGCAGTTGTGATGGGTTTTTTTTACCTACTAAATGAGTAGGAAACCACTTTTTTTAACTACCCCTTCCCACCCCCACTGTGTGTGTATTATGCCATTTTAGTGAAGCGAATGGAGGAGTACAGCAATCTGGCAAAGACTAGAGCCAGCATAAGGTAGACAATGTGTTTAAGAGCTGGGAAAGGATGCCAATTTTTTGGCCTCTTTGGGAGAAGGTATTTTACAGTGCCTGGTGATATTATGAACCAAGGTACAGGTGTCAGGAAGGTAGACTGTGAACTTCCTTGATAACCTGAATAAATAAGGAAAAAATACCTGTAGAGGGTGAACCAAAGCTTTATTTTCTTTTCAGAAATTAAAAATTTTTGGGTTTAGGTTTTTTTAACTGATTTTTAATACAGCTAAGAGCCAACTATTTAACTTCATGCTGGTATTATTTAATATTCTTTAACCTACTTGTAAAATTTGATGTTAAACATAGACCATACTTTAAACATTCCCAAAATGAAAACGGAAAGCTATCAATCAGAAGGGAAAAGGAAATACTACAAAAAAAATAACTGGAGTTTAATTTTTCCCCCACTCTTTTTTTTATTGGAGAAGGTGAACATAAAATTGTGGATGGTTTAGCGCCTTGAAACTTTCTATTTTCAGCCAAGTTTTAACTGTGTGCCCACCTTGTGCTGTTATAGTTTACAATTGTACTTTGCTCACTAACTTAAGCCAAGTAGACCCTTTTGCCAGTATCAGACTTGTGTAAAATCATTTCTTTGAAGTGTGGTTCTTTTGCTATGCAGTAGGTACCCAAAATTTGGCAGGAGAAAAGTCATTGGGTCAGAGAGGCTTCTGCTATCTCTAAGAAAATTCCTTTCGATTTGGCTGGGGTACAAACCTCTGAAAACCAGAATTAACATGTGCTCAGTAGAGCATTGTCAAGGGCTGATATGATCTTTTTGAGCATTGTATCCTCACTAAAGCTGCTCCAGTACCAAAGGCTTTAGTACAGGCCAGATTCAGAGAAAATGCTGCCAAACTCCACTAGGTTTCCTAGGCAGTCTGTGCACAGCTAAATATTCAGAAAGGGCATTCTGTCCCTCTAGCTGTTGTCCAAACATCCTCTTGGTTAAGAAAATGGCCTTGTGCTAGCCCTATAGTCACAATTAAGGAATTGGGAAGATCCAGTCTAGTGCTGCCCTATTTCACTGATAAAAATTAATCAAGCTGTCCATGACAAAGGCAGGAAAAGGAGCAGGATTCTGATATGTCAGGACTTCTCCAAGAAATTCCACTGCCTTTCTGCATAAAAATTTTGGATCTCTGACCTGGCCTGGTCGACTCTAACTGTGAATGTGACTCACTTCCCAACAATGGCATGGCTTTGTAAAGCAGGGCAAGTGAAGGCTGCATCACTGTACTTAGTTCTGATATTTGTTACACTATCTATGTTAGACCCTTATGCTTCTTTATTTAAAGAATTTATTAAATAGGATTTCTTTATCAGCAATTTGTGGGAAGGTGGTAAGGTAACATATATCCACTTATAACAATAATGCAAATTTCAGCCTGGCAGTGATAATCAGCTACAATATGTTCAATTCAGTGAGGAACATCAATTTTATATCCTTCTCTGTTAAGAACAATGAAGTTTAGTGACTTAGTATTTTGTTTGCTATTCCTTAAAAATAAAGTAATGATAATAAAACAAACAAATCAAAACAGACCAAAAAACACATTAAAGATTGACTTTCTAGCATTTAATTTTCTATAAACAGCATTTCTCTGCCCACCTCCCAACTATATAGTTCTGTTTAAAATGAAATCTAGTTTTCCAGACACACTTCTCTGGATACATTTCAGCTGCAGAGCTTCTGAAGAGTTTCTCAGTCACAGAATTTCCAGGTTTATGAACGCTGACATTTAAGACAAGCTCCTTGCTCTGGATAATTAGGCCTCCTTTGCAGGAATTCAAACACCTGGCTCACTTTCTCTCTCTGGACCATGATTTGCCCTTCTGTCCTTTGCAAATTTATTCTCCTTGTTGTAACATTTAAAGTACCTTAAATTTGTATTTGCAGGGATGGATCCTCATGTGGTGAAATGAAGCCCCATTTGATGGATTGCTGGGAGCTACTTCAGTATCCAGCAGAATTAATCTGCTTGAAAATGTTCTTTTTCCATTCTCTTGCTTAACTCACATTTGCAGAGAAATTCCGAGTATGATTCGTGCGCAGGCTGCTCATCTGAAGACAAATGCAAGTTTTGAAATTTCGACCAGTTCACTTTGTGCTCCTCTTTTAAAGCCTGCTAATGTATGAAAGCATTGATGGTGGCAGTGGTGTTGCAGAGAGATACCATGGGTCTAAGCAAGTGTGGGGGTTTTATTTTCATTGTGAGATATGATTAAAAAGGAAAGAAAACAAAATGTCTGGGATCGGGTTCAAAAGTACCAAATATCTGTTTGAGAGCAGGAAAAATTCAGTCAGAAGGTGACAAGGATGCTTTGGAAGACAGGAGGACGCTCTGCTGGCAGTCCTTAAGATGAATAGTATAATGTGCTCTAATGAATCCCAAAAGTTACACTTGATCCATGCTTAGTTTAAAATATTCCAGTAAAGTAATTATTTAAACCAAAGACGTGTCAAGAATCCTGTTATTTCTCTGACAGTAACTGCAAAAGAAAATCTCTGGGAAAAAGGCCAAAAATAGGTGAATGCTTGTTCTTTATAGTAGATTATTTGACCATTTATTCTGGGGATTTGTGAATTAAGTACTGTGTCTAGAGTGCAGCAATATTTCCTATATTTTCTATTGTAGTAAACTTTATGCTACAGCATTATTTCCAGGTTGTGCCTTTTAAACATTGGTTTATTTTAACCGTTATTTTGCGAGGAAATACTACTGAACTGCTCTGGGATTTCTCCTTTGTAAAACCTTTTCTGTTAGAATTAGAAACTAAATTTAGCTTAGGGCATAGTCTTGTTTTTATTTTTATTTCCTCTATTTGACCCCTGTAAACAACAGTCAAGCTATCAGTAGATTATTTTCTGATTCTTCAAATAATTAACTGAGACACAGCTTTTATATCAGTATGAACTCGTTTCAAGTTAGTATGGCAACAAGTCCTTCTTAAAAATATTTAAAGTCGCTGTTTAAGAAAATACCTTGAAAAATTAAAAAAGTTCCAGCTCTCTGTGCACGTGTCCTTGTACCATCTGTAAATATAAAAACCCCCTATCTACTAGCTTTACAATGAGCTTATAGTAAATGTCTGGCTCTTTTTTTTTTTTTTTCTCTTTTCTTTATTTGAATCAAAATCCACTTAAGGCAGCAAATACCATTATCACACTGTGCAACAATGCACCTTAGCACTATAATTGAGATTAACTTTCAATCACTACAATTTGGGAATCAGCAATTTCGAGAGGCATCACTAGTTTTTCCATGTGGAAGCAATCTACCCCCTGCTCACAAAATGATGCTTTTCTTTGGGAACATGAAAGACGGTGGAGTGGGTCTTTAAAAAACTGTTGAGACAGAACATAGGAAGGCAAATACAAATGAACGAATTTATACCTGAGATAAATGTGATCCTTACTCTTGAGGCTTCATAACCCATGTCTTTCTTTTGATTTCAGATTACAAGGCAAAATATGCATCTAAAAACACTTTAATCTGAGACAAAAGAACACTTTTAGTAAAGTGGGAATTGTGGATAATGTAGGATCAGAAAATCAGGCGTAAATTGCTGTCTCTTCTATTGGCCCAGTTGAATTTTAGCAGGTTAATAGTACAGTCTAAGGATTTTAAAGTACTGTTTTTAAAGCAAGTAAATGTTAAGCCTAATGTTAAGGCACAGATTAAAAATTGGGAGATAAGATAGACAGATATATAATTTACTTTCTTTCATAAAATGGGATTTAGGAAGAGCTTAATTTCAGACCTAAAACTGATTCAGTCTTTTTAGTGCTGAGCTAGAAAGTAGTTGAATCTGCTCCTGAAAAGAGATGTTTGTCCCTCTGAAACCTGCATGTGGTCTCACCTAGGCAGAATAGACATCACATGTGTGTAAAAGGTCAGTCTCTTTAGAAGATGTAGTGTCCAAACTCAATTTTTTTTCTTTCTAGGCAGTGACCTAATCACCAGTTTTTAATTTCTGTCTGCACGAGAGAAAGAGGATGTTTTGTATTCTTACCTGCTAAGTCATTTTGGTTAGCAAAAGAGCAGGATAGATTTATTAGATCAAAAGACATATAAAAAGTTATAAATCTCTTTTATGGTGGTGAGGGATGAAGATCTGGACTCAAATATATTCTGTTATTTTAGTGTCTTCCATATCTTGAATGCATTCTAAATATTGCCACTATGAATGGAGCTGGAAATGCTACCACTTCCTCCTCCCATGTAATGCTGGAAAAAGGAGTAAATGCACAATTTTTATACAAATTTCTTATAAACTTGTATTGCAGCAATTAAATTATGGAGCTAAATCGGAGACTAGCTTCTGTTTACAGCTTGAAATTAGATACTTGTAGCTCAGATATGGTTGAGTAGGAGTAGAAATGTTAGCATAAAACTTCATTTTTATATTCTGTTTTGCTTGTTTCTAGAGTCAATTAAGAAGTTTTCCTAATAACTGTTTAAATTTCAAGACAAAAACATAAAAAATTCCAAATAAATTGGCTACATAAATTTCACTTAAAGAATCACCTGTGAAATAATCTGAATCAATAACATCTCAAGCTACTTTTTAAAAATTAGAAAATTAATAACTCTTATAATAGTACTTCAAGATAATGTAGACAGCCAACAAAGATTATCCTGACACATAAAATCATGAAAACATAATTTTGAGGTCTTTAAACAAAATAAAGAGTGGTCAAATTATAATCCATGTCAGACAGAATGACTTGAATTTTTCCTCCAAGATGAGGTCAGATTAATAAAAGAAAATGTGTTAATCCAGTGTTTGGACATTCAACTTGATGTGAAAGTTCTTAAGTTTACATATATACACATAAGGATTGATTAGATGGATTAAATACTTGACAGATATCATGACGTAGCTGTTGAGGAGGATGTACAGAATCCTATCAAGTAGGGTTCGAAGACATCAGAGCTTGTTTGCTGTGTGATTTTTTTTTTGTCAGAGATCCAGATGATGCTGCACAATCCTGCTGATGATGGTCAGTGAGAATAAATGTCTGAGGGATAAGACTTAGTAGAAAGCCAGGGAAATCTGAGTCACTTGGATAGAAGACCAAATATAAGTAAACATCCGTATCTTAGCCAAATGCACCTGGCACAGTTAATGTACAAGGAGCTCCAATGGAGCTGATGGATATGTGGGTAATCCTGGATAATTGCCTTAGTGTGAGCTCCCAACAATCCTTAATAGCACACAGCTGACCACATAAAAGGCATTGCTGTATGAGATAATGGCATTAATATCTAGAGAGTGAAAACCTGCATTTTTCTAAGAACTGTTATCTGATTCACCTTTGAGAAGAAACTCTTTTCCATATGTTTATAGTTGTTGACACGCCCATATGTGTGTGCTATGTGACCCCTTCTGCCTTAAAATGGGAAATGTGAAGTAGTTTTAATACGAAGTTTAAATATAATTGGCTCCTCAGAATGTGTAAATAAAGGACAGTCAGTAAAACTTGGTCTCCTGCAGTTCTCCAAGTCGTTACAGTTTTATTGGTGTTGTTTTAAACAGAAAATCAGTATTTTACAAAGGACTTCATGGCAGAAGGGAATCTTTTGTATTTTAAAGTTCGAGTTCCTGGATAATGTAGACAGCCATGATATAGAAATTATTTTATACACCTTACTTAAAAAAACACTATGAAATTCCTGTATTCACAAGAAAGACAAAACATCACAAATTAGCAAATACCTCTTCATTGTAAGATTTGTTTAGCAGTGATCCAGGTTTTATCTGCATAACTACAAACTTTTACACTGGCCCATTTAGTTCATAAATCCTTGTTATGCAAACTTAATGACATCCAGTCTTGCCAAAGCTTGCATTTATTATCTATTTTGAAAAATTGGTCATGACAAATGCTATCTTTTTCTGAGACATTAAGTGTCCCTTCCTTCATTGTCTATCCTCCTGGTTCCAGAAATGGTAGTTTTTAATGCAGAATAAAGCTTTAGTAATTCAATGTTGATTAAGTAAGGGCTGGTTTTTGACGTACTCCTACTGAGAAAGACCTTGTACCAGAGAGGTTTTATGAATTCAAAATGTTACTTCCAGAACGTAATACTAAGATAAAGGGTATCAGACATAAATAATTAACTCTGTTAAGTAGGGAAAATAACTGTATGATGCCCTTGATACTTTTCAGTCTTTGCACAATGTAAAGATGCAGAACACGCAAGTCATTCAAGTCTTGAGTGACTTTTTAAAATCCTTTCTTTAGCTTTTCTGGTCATCATCTACTGAAATTTACTGTACTTAATGTATTGAAAATGCTTGTTTCTTTTTATTCTCTCCTTTTTTTTTACTCAGGTTTTCTGCATAATTTCTTTCATATGATTTTAAGAGCCTTCCTGTGCATGTAGGAGTTTCAGCATCAGGATAATGCACTTCTGTTTGGCCAAGTAAAAGCACCTGTACTTACACAGAGTCAGCTGGTGTCAACAAGCTCCACAGTTAGTTGGAAATTAGGGATTAATTTGATGGGTGTTTAAAAAAATGTCAACACATGAAAATAATTTCTGTATTTGTGATCCTCTAGTTTTTGTGCCCATATAATTACATTCTGTGTGTTATCTTGTTAACATCCTTCTTCCCCTGGCTCTGCTGTTTGTTCTGAGTGACTTTTTTCATCACAACGCTCTTTAAACATCCGTCTGTAATGAGGCTGTACATCCAGCTGCAATCAATCTTCTGTTAGATACTCACAGACTGAGGAACCTCGATGCTATAGGCTGACAAATAAATCCCCTTTTCCACTGAATATAGAACACTTGAAGGAAAAGAAACCCTGAAACTGTAATGGCACGAACACCAACTCCTACCGATTTCTAAGGTGTCTAATTCCCTTTAATTTGTTTGGCTCAAATGATTACTTCCCCATGTGTCTTAAAAGGACTGTTCTATCACATAATATTGACTGGAGTAGTTGTGCATCTAACTAGGTTATTTACACAGAGAACTAGGCTATTTACAGAAAGTGCTCTTTAACACAATTATTGTTAAGAGGCAAATTTAGATTAGGATTAGTGTGTGTGTCGTCAGTATCTTAGGTATCCGTTTTGGAAGCTGAGCATGGTCCTTGAGGTTTCACAGACAGATCAGCTTGCTAAGATATCCCTCCAGGCTGGAAGAAAAGATATCTACTTATTACTTTAAGCATTGAGGAGGTTTAGCATAATCAACACACCTTTAGCAGCAATAATTTGTAGGTTGTGTATTTTATTCTAGATGTAGACTAAATCTTGGTCTATCTTTCTGCCATACTGCTCATGCTTCGGGTGAGAAGTGGTGGGAGAAGAAACATGACTTTTATGTGGATAATAAACATGATTGGGAAAAGTTCCCATCAAATTAAATTATGAAAGATAAGCAGTTCCAACACATGTAGTGCATTCTGAAAGGAAAAACCTTGACAGGCAAGACAAAGCAAAATTTTAGCTGATTGTATTTAAAATGTATCCCTGATACTGACCATGAGTTGATCACATGATTCTATGATTTATGTAAGTACTCTTGCAATGAAGGGAAGTTGGAAAACATGGAAAGGTGCCAATGTAGGACTTCTTCAAAACCAGACCTGTTCTTGCTCAAGCATTAGCTCAGCTTCTGCACTGTGCAGATTAGAGCAGTTAGATACCAGAGAGATAAGATTGATAGGGGTAATATTCAAATTGTAACATATCAAATTATTGAATAGCTGTTTTAATGAAGGATGAGCAATCTGAGAACGAGTTGGTTACATTCACATATAATCTGCACTAGGTTACTGCAGGAATTGTTGAATGCTGCCCATCAGCTCTCTTTCAATACACATTGTAATTGTTGTATTGTGTATTTCACTTTTTGATGTCTTTTGCTTGTGAGGAAAACATAATTTTATTACTTCAAAGCAGGATCTTCCCTACCTTTTCACTTGCTGTAATTACATCCCCTTCCTAGCCCTAGGTGGCAGATTGCTTAGGTAGGAGCCAGCCTGGCACAGGTGGCAGCTTGGACTTTCATCAAAAACCATTGATCTGCTCATATCTGATTCATTAGGTGACTTTTTTATTTTAACAAAGCTGGTAAATTCATGCCCATTTGTGTGGACCTTTGCCAAAACAAGCTTACACTTTCGTAAAGTTGGCAAATTCCTTGTCCTCTAAACATGTTTGACATTCTTCAAACTGTCATACCATTAAAAGGTGGTAAGAGAGAATGCAGTTGTGCTGAGATACTAAATATGAAAAACCATTTTCACCAAAACTTTGCTCCATCCTAGGTTCAGAAGGTATTTTTATTGATAGATGACATATATTCAATACAAATATTTTCTATGAGAATTTTTAACATGATCTTGATTTTTAAAGATTTAAAAAAAAAAAAATTCTTAGATTTTTTTGCATCTTCATGTAGAAATTTTATGGTAAGAATTCAATGGTATTCAGAAAACTATATTCCAGATCATAAAGCAGACTAAGTTTTTCTTATGCACCCTTAAAATAAAGATGAGATCAATCACCACATGGTCCTCAGGTCCATCTTCTACTCTTTTCTAAAACACAGCTATGTGAGATAAGGTAGGTATTATTGTCAAAGGCCTGTCTCATGTTGAATGTGATAACATTTTCAACATGTTTTGGAATTTTTAATTCCTGAGTAATCAATAGATTCAAAGAAAGACTCTCTGGAAAAAGAAGAACATTGTTGACAAAGCTGCCAAATGGATTCTTTTGTAAAAGAATCCCTTAGGATTTTTGAGAGGTAACTTAGCAAGGACCCTGGAAAGAAAAGAGTAGAAAACACTGAGAAAATTTAAGGGAAGAAAAAAGAAGATTGAGGATATAACCATCCAATAAAATAATGTTGAGATCTTTGTGGACATGAATGAAGGATACAGAAATTATCTGAGAATACAGGCATATCTTCCATCTATGAACCATCCCAGAGTTCCAGTTCAGGGCTCCACTGCTATGAGAACACAGGTCACAAAACTAAACCATAACTTAGAAACAATATAGTATGAAGAAATGCTGAAAAAATCAAAAAAAAGGTCAGGACACCAGCTGTATTGAAGTAAATTTTTGCTGTCAGAGGAGGGAAGGTAAAAAAAAAATTTCTTTAACTGCATTTGCAACTCAACAATGATAGCAGGAAATAAAGATACCTCCAGAAACTGACAGTCAAGCTTTTCCTTACACCAAAGTATGAACCTGGAACTCATAAACTAACAGAAAGCATCTCAGAAAGGGATAGTTTCTTCTGTTGGTTGCTGCACTAATCTAAGCAATAGGAAGGAGGAATTAAAACATATGAGGTACTGGTAGTGGAAGAATCACTGATCAGCAAGAAAATAAAGTGGTCAATTTATTTCGTGTTGGATGATTAAAATCCCTCACAGTCTCTTAAGGCAGCTGATTATGATAATAATGCAAGATCACAAGCCTATGTTTTTAAATTATATTGCATCTGCTTTTTATTGGACACACAAGAATGAGGTTCGCTTTGAAACCATCTCTCAAGGAAAAGGTTTTACTCCTTTCATGTTTCAAAATGTGTATTGTTATAGAAACATTATATTAATAATTAAATGGGTGATCTTACTTCTTCTCCTCCCTTCTGATCAAGGACCCATAAAGCCATGCCTATATGAAGTTGCTATAGTTTTTAATATTTATCATATCCTTATTTCACTGATTCAGGCAAGTGTGTATATTTTTCATCTGTCAGTTTGCTACCATAAGTCAGTGCTATAGTGACATCGAGATGTTAAAAAATCATTTGGCTTTCATGTTCTACGATTTAAAGCTTTAGATGAATAAAGTAAATCATGTATATCTCCTTTAAAATACTTACACTAATCTTAAAATCCAAACCAAACTCCTATGCTAACAGAGAGATGCATGAGAACCTAATATTTAACCTGCATCAGCAAATTTAGCCATGCATTTTGTAACTTCTAGCCTCTAAATGTGTATTCTTCTCACTTTGCAATGTGTGTTTCTCTCTGCTAAAATATTGGAAAAAAAGGAGGAAAAAAATTCACGCCATAATTAGAGTTCAGTGATCATCATGCATCCTTAATTTATGTGACTGCATCTTTTTCCTCATTTTGATAACAGTGTAGAGCCTTTACAAAAAAAACTAGTTTATCATTGCCCACTTTTGCCCAGTTATGGCAGAACTTTCATTTGCTTCACATAAGTACCTTATTCTTGCCTTTTAATTTACAAATAGCCTCTTCTGTTGTTTGGACATACTGCACTTTTTCCCCATTATTTGCAAAAGTCTCTGTGGTCTATACACTTGAAGGAACCTATTTCATGCTTTGAAAAAACATCTGTTATGTATAATTTGTTTACTGAATACAGTGAGTGGGGAAGTTACCAGATTCTAGAAGATAATCCACCTGAGAAACATTTCTGTATGGGGGGGATTTTCTGTATTTTGGATTGGAACAACAATCAATTATTGTTGATATTCTTTCCCAGATGTGGGAAAAAGTTGTAAAAAAATGAGGTGTGTGTATGTAGTGTATCAGCTACGTGGTAACCATGACAGTGGTTTGTTTCACAACTGAAATCACAAATACTGAAATTAGCTAAACAGTCCTAAAATTGCCAATTAAATAGCTAATGTGCAAGTGTAAATGAGTCAGGTATTCAGTCTTTGCTCCTGAGCTGTCTTCATCTTTTGTGTGTTGTATTTGCACACTGGGTCAGCCTGATGCTTCTGGAAAGGGGAGAAGGATGGTAGGAAGGAAGAAACTGGAAGTGGAGCAAAAGAGGGAAATCTTTGTGAGTTATCTTCCTTAACAATGAAAACATCAGAGTCAAGAATGACACAACGCAAGAACTTGTTGTGTATGTGAAGCCAATGACAGGTGCTGGACAGGGTAATTTATAACACTGTTTCACGTGAATTCCACGTGCTAATAATTTAATTATAATAGCAGGATTTTCAGCAAAAGTTTTAATTGCCTTCTCCATTCGATTGGGACATCATTAAAATAAGCATTTTGCAGTGCTGAAGACTAAAACCAAGTTCTAAAAAGCTCATCCTCTGTCACAGTGGAAAAGCACAGTATCTAACCCCTTCATATCAACAAGGACTGAAAGTCAAGGCTACTTATGACCAGAAGGTGTCAGAACAGTAGATAAAAGTATCCACTTCCTAAGTGCTACTGAATTATTTCTATTTGGTGTCACAAAGATACTGGATTTTAGCTTGGATTCCAGAGGATAAAAGGACCCTGAGTTCTTTTTGTGTCCTTTAACAGCACATCGTGAGGAGCTGATGAAATCCACTGTGCAGCAGCATGTAATGTAACTCCCCTGTGCTTTACAGAGGGTTCTACTTTTGTCAGTTTGTTTAGCTTCACTGAAGCCAAAGTTCCCTTTAAAACACGCTATAACTTGGATGCAATCCAGTGAGCTGAAATTTAAAAGGGCCTTTAGTAGCACATGACAAAGCAGTAATGAAAGATGGGTTGTTAATCAGAATCATCAGAGCTCATAATTTTCTTAGAAGTTTAACTTCCCCTGCATCCCCCTCCAATCTCATGAGGTTTTCTTTTAGGCACCTCCAGTTTCTTGGAGATGTAAGAACTCACTGTAATGTCATTTTTGTGTGGTTATATGAAACTGCTTGTACCAAAGTCCATATTCTGTTCCTTCACCAAGACTCTAGAACATGAACAGTTCCCCTTCTGACAGGCAAGCCAATACTCTCCATTTCTTGATACTGTAGTCTTTCCTTCCTGCCTTCCTTATTTATCCTCACACTCCTTCTGTTCCATAGTGCTTTTTCTGTCTTTCCATGTTTCATCTTTTTTTTTTTTCCTTTCCCCAAATGGCTTGTTATAAAACATATGCAGTCAGTGATTTATGGTCTAATGTGAGGAATTATCTTATTGAACTCTTCCACCCTCACCTTCAACTCTGACTCCTTGAAGGTGGTCCTCACCAACAAGTATTCTCTTACTGGCAAGAAATGACAGTTTTGTTGAGTCTTAGAGAACAAACAAATAGTTCCTCTCCGTGTGACATGCATTCCAATCAGTAAGATTGTTACTCAGTTACTTTAGGTTATGACCAATGAATTGCAAACAAAATAAACCCCAAGGAATCTGCATAATATCAAATCAAGCATCAGTCAGATTTTCCAACAGTGAAAATGCAATTCCACGAAATGCTGGTGTTGATGAATGTGAAGCTTTGGCAACACAATACATGAAGACAAATTTTATATACTTTAAGCTGTTTGTGAAGCTTACCACTTCTCTATGTTCAACAAAGTGCACCCTCAAGTAAGGAAGCTGAGCCTATATTTAATTCCTATTTTTTTAAAGGGCTCTTGTGATGATTTTTTGGTGGGTTTCTTTTTTTCATGTGGATCTTCAAGCTGCTCCTCAGTTACAGTACAAATGTTAATGAAACATGGATTTCACTTAGAAGTTTTAGAGGGAAAAATATGTAAACATTACTGAATATTTTGAGACAGACCACATAGTCTAACCTTTGCATGTTATATGGAAGGGTAGCTAAGGCGAAGGGATAAACATTGGTTCTATTATATTGTCTTAGAAATACAAAAAAAAGAAATGAAGAGGGCTTTATTTATTTTTTTTTTTTTCTTCTTTAAGAGGTTTTTTGAGAGGTTGCCATTGATCTTTTGAAATATGTGGTATTTGAAGATCAAATGCCACATCTGCTTTTGGATGCAAGATTACTTGAAAAATCTACAAAGCACATTCTGGTCATCATTACATTTATCCTTGACTTTTGCACTGTTAAGATGTCAAAAAAGAAATTAATTCCTGTATTGCATGCAGTCTTCAAAGATACATATTTTCAATAAATATCAATATAAAAATTTGTATGCTGTCTGTTAAGAGGGTTCAGATTAATTCTTTCCTTTCACTGCTTTGTGAAAAGCCTCGTCACTGCGAAAGGAGACACGGAATTTCTGGAAATAAGGAGCAGAGTCTGTATCACTCCTTTGCCAGGTGGTAGAGCAGCTTGCTGCAGCAGTTAAAAGTCAGAGCCATATGGCTCTGATCCACTGCAACTGCTACAATGGAATGAGAAGTCTGGAAAACAGAAAAAGATGAATGAAAGAGTGAAGAAGTAGTCAGTTACTTTGACGAATGTGACAAGGGCTGCTCTGAAAAACAAAATAGTCTCAATCTGCAGAGTTTGATAAGTATTGACTTTGAAAAGAATAAACATACAATCTCTTCCAGCTCCAGAGAGACATTTGGGCACATGGACCCCTCTGCCTGGGTGACTTCTCATCAAAATTGATGGATATATAAACTTAGAGGTTTACATGGCCAGTCTTAGAGAATAGGGAATAACCCAGCATGGAGTGTATAGAGGCTGTGGTTGGATTTTGTCCTTGGCAGATGTAATCATGGAAAAGAAAACTAATGAACAAGTTAATCAACTTGTATGTGCTGGATGGATTGCAGGGAAGTCAGAAGAATTGTGCTGATCACACCAAATAAAGGTCTATCCCAAATTCAGCATACATATTTAAATTTCATAGATGGATATAGTTTAATAATAGTATCTTCCATCCCACCTCCCCAAAGAATTTATAGTTAATAATTAAGAGAAGAATATCTCCGTGCCATCTTGCACCAGTAGAACAGTTTTCTGAAAGTCTTGGCAAATAGCTTAAGAGTAGTTCGCTTCCTGGCTATATATTACGAAGGAGATAGTCTCCTTGACAAAATGGAAAGTAAGACTAAAATATTATAGAAAGAAAACTCCAAAAATTGTCAAACATGCAGCCTGGTGAGATGGGAAATTTGTCCCTGGTTTGAGATGAACAGAACTAGATGTCCTGGATCCCCAAGGAAGACCAAAGATCTTTTAAAATCAGGAAGTCAGCTGCTCCTATAAAAATAAGTAAGATTTCAAATTTGAAATTGGCTAGATCAGGGTAAAATGGGCTCATATACTTCTCTCCTTCTACCCACTGTGTCTTCTTGTGGGTGCTGGACCTTGTTTTAGTCCTCCACTGCTGCTGTTTTCTGCATTGTGGCAAATTCCCAAGTGTCCATGAGTCCTCTTGAAGGCCGGTCCTTCCTGGGTACCACTGCTGGTGTTGGGATACCCACCTTGGTCTTCTCATCAAGTGCTGTCTTTGTCCTCTGACCCTCAAGTTCTCCACACCACAACCTCCTCAAAACCCCCTAAAATTCCTGTGGGTTATTTTGCATGTTTGCTGTCAATTTTTTTTCTTCAGAACTCATACATGGAAATAAATTGTGCAGCCCTGACTGTGGAAGGTTTTGGTATTGCAGAGGTATTGAAAACAAAAGGCTCATGGCTATGTTTGATGCAGCTGGCAAATCTTTTAAGTGAAGATATCCAGTGCCATTGCCTTAAAAATTTACAGGAAGAGGGATTTTTGATCATATAGAAATATATTTTTCAAAGACCTAGCAACAATATCAAACATTCAAAGTTCCTAGCTAACAAAAGTATTGGTCTCTATTGGATTTTATCACAGTTCCACAGTCATATCAAACTTGCAATTTTGCATCAATGAAGTTCCTCAGCTCCTGAAGAATTCTCCCTCTTCATAAGAAAAAATAATGCAATAAAAACAATAGTAAGGATGTATAGAATGAAATAGTTAATTGGTAAAAAGACCACCAGCATT
>JAWWMU010000001.1:6707705-6725498 GCA_035048155.1 Cinnycerthia olivascens
TTGGTAAAAAGACCACCAGCATTCCCATATGTTGTACTCCTATGTGGTGGATTTTTAACCTTTGAATTTTTAAAGTTTTAATTAAAGAATCTTGAATAAATAATTATAAAAAAAGTAGTTCAGAATTACACTGATTATAAGGTTGTCATCTTGCTAGTATTCTCTCATTAATGTATAATTCATTTAACAATTTTAATTACATTTGTGGTTTATACTTTTGTTCAAAATATATGCTGGATTAAGTAAACTAAGATTACAGTCATGTTAATTAAAGAAAATTTGAATCAAACCTCTTCTATCCAATTGTAAAAATTCTGATTCAACAGGTTCCTCACTTTTGGTTTTCTATTTGCATGATGCGGTTGCAAGAAAAAAGTGGATTTTTCTGTTACAAAATCACCACAATCAATTTTTTCAACCATACATCATGCAGCTATTGGGCAAACACAAGAAAATTTGGATTTTTTAGGTAAAAGGGTGATATGTTATTACATGCTAATGATTTAATAATTGTATTGACCCTACTGAAAATCTCAAATGCAGGAGTAATTTTTGTTTAAATAAGAACATAATTAAAATTCAGAGGCCTGCTTTTTTGAGAAAAAATAGCCACTGGAAAGTGTTTTGCGAAACAGATTACTCAAGATCTAAAAGCTGGGGAATATCTAAGCCTCTGACATTGCTAGTACTTATCTCTAGGGACTGATCACTGCCCAAAAAGTTTGCAATAAATACTCCAGTGGTACTAAATTAGGCACTATATTAAAATTACACATGGTGCCCAAATAAACAAAATATATTTTTTCTTAAAACTTCCTTTTTCTCAGAAATTATTTTTAGGCTGCTCACATGTCTGGAATCAACATGTCATAATACAAATTTTACATTTATATTTTCTATTTAAAGTACCAAAAACTTTCCCAGTTTTGTCTGTGTTACAAGAGCCAAGTTTCTGGGTCTCTGTTCAAAGATTAAATGAGAAAGTCTGCCTTAATGTGCTTCGCCTTAGCCACATTTATCTTGATATTGGGATAATTGTGCAATGCTTAATCCTTTTAGTGCAGTGCAACAATTCAGTAGCCAAATGAAAGGGAAGTGGGATGTGTTATCCTGTTGCTATTGTTAGAGAAGTAACATTCTCTTCGACTGTTACACAGATTATTATTGTTGAAATAAATGACCTGTGCCTAATGTTTTACTATTCAACATAGCATAAACTGATGGAATGTGAAGGGCACCACAATGACATTAGTGTGTTATCCAAAATATAATTTGTGGGTAAGTTCATCTACTTAATATTTCACTGAAAACATTTTATGGAATATAAGAGAAGGAATATTTGCTTCACACTTGGATTTATACAAGTCTTTTCTGTTTCTCCTGAGGTCAGCTGCCTGACTAAATAAATGTACTTTTATAAAGCAAGGTGGCAGCAAGAAACTTCTGACAGGAAAAAAATGGTCTAGTATGCTCATTTTTCATGAGAGCAGCAAAAAGATGAGATGCAAACTGTGACCACACTCTGTCTGGGTTCTTTCTTTCTGCACATTGTTTGTACCCATCCTTAACCACAGCCCTTGTTAGTCTCAGTTAGCATTAGAATTACCACATTTTCTGAAACTCATTGGTGCTTTGTACTGAAGCATTTTAGCTCAGGTGTTGAAGAAAACCTCATGGTTAATATAACTTTCAATAACTCTTTCATCCTTTATAAGATTTAAATCAAATGTGTCTGGGGATGCATTTGTAGAGGGGAGAATGAATCATCTATGTCCATCTAAAGTGAGTAGTCTCTTTTTAAATAAAGTAATTTTTATCTCCCCTGGTCTTGCCAGAAACAGAAGCAATGTAGATTTTCTTTTAACTGTGCACATCCACCTATAGGAATTGCTTTCCTTGATATATTTGCTGTTTTAAAAAACAATGTAGAAGCAAAAAGCCTGTAGGAAACATCCTGAGAATAAGATCTCTCTACCTGTGACTGCTAGAGGGGAACTAAGCAGTTTCTAAAATAAAAATCAATAGGAAAGCTGTCAGGAACTAGCAACTTACTTACAGGGAAAAAAAATTGTCTTTCATAATTTCTTTAGTCTTAACTTGATTTATACAGGTGGATTTTTGCTTTAATCTTTTTCTAAGAAACTAAACCTCCTATAAGAATTTTGAGAGTTTTTATTTTCAAATACCTTTAGTGTGGGTACAAGTTTTACACATATCAAGGATTTTCTAAAAATCCAATTTTCTAATGATATTTAAATCTGTCAGGTTTTGGCATGGGTTTGGGTGGTTTTTGTGTTTTTGAGCTTAGTACATGAAGCTAAAAGTATCTTATCTACTTTGTTCTGTAACTGACTTCTTTAAACTGTTTTGTCATGTTTTACTCTTACCTGAAACTGGTGCATCTGGGATCCCATCTTGAGACTTAGAGGACTAATAGCTCTTAGATGATTCTGAAAATCTTCTTTTAAATTATAAGACCTTGTCTAGACTAGGATTACTGTTATAAATGTGTTCGTTGGCTAATTCTGATAGGTCCTTTCATATCAGTCTAAATAAGGTGGCCGTGTCCTCGGTAAAATTTTCCAGCATTTTTTGTAACTGTAGTGGATTTTATCCTCCCTTTTTGTGTGTGTGTGTGTATGTGCATGTATTTGTATGAAAATCAGTATATGCCAATTCTATTCATTCATATGTGTCACTTATTTTTCACAAACATGCAAACTAGGTGCAAGGGAGTGAGTAATTAAATCTCTTGTGTGTGTATGTGTAGAACATAAGTATTTCATCTCTGAATAAAAGACCAAGGGAATAGGCATTTTGAGGGAAATTTGGCACTTCAATCCTGTTTTAATGGAATGGAAACCATGATTAGAAAAGATTTCAGAATGTTTGGAAATTGTATATAAGTAGAAATGGTAATATTGCGTAAATATAAATTCAAATATTACATAGGTAGAAATTCTAATGTTGCCAGACTCATTTTGATGGAACACCATATGGAATTATTTAGGAATCCTACTATTAGTAATACTGAAAAAGTGTATTTTAAGGACATAAAAATAATAATTTTGGTGTTATGATAGGAATATGCCATAGTTCCAAAATCCTCATCGGGGATTCCTAAAGAATTTTCCAAATCCAGTTCAACTTGACAAAGGAAAAAAGAAAGACAGGAAGAAGAGAGAACTGATGAATTTCTGGGCAGAAGTCTCTGTACCTTAACACATACACAAAAGACTAGACAGTGCTGCAAGGGCATTTTATGCTACACTTTTACAAATAAGCATAAAAATGTTTGAACACTGCGAACTGTGTCATGAGATAATTTCTGGGAGGAAAATCTGGTCTGGGAAGAGCCGGCGGGCGTGCAAGGAGCTGGCTGTCACACCTTCATTTCCACTGCATTTTCAAATCGAATATAGCTGTTATTACTATTATTATTATTGCTATTACTATTATGGACACTCCCAGACCACGGAGACTCTCAGTGGATATGTTTCCCACCCCACCAAGGCTGCCTTGGCAGAGCAGAGCTTTGTGCTGTCCTGGTTACTGCGCCCCAAAGCGCACAGTCCAGGGCAGGGAGCCATCCAGCACTGCCAGCTTTGTGCCACTGGAGGAAACATCAAACTGCTACAACAAAAGGGCTGGCACAAGGCAAGGAATTTGTCTCTAGGGAACATCAGAGTGCATTCATTATTACCTGTAGTTTTAACCAAAAGAAGTTTTCTACAGATCTTCTAAAATGGCGGAACACACTATTTTGTTTATCCTGAATAAGGAGTGCACCTAATGCTGACATATGCAGAGGTAGAAAGCAGACTAATACAAAAAAAGAAATTTAATTAAAAACTGATTTGGAATTTAGAAGCATTAAGGTTTTCACTGCAGTTTCTTTTCTTTATTTATTTTGTAGTCAAAGGGAAGTTGCCAGGGAACACACTCTGCCAGGACCCTACATGAATCCACTGTGACTTGTTTTGGGAGCAAACACAAAACCTTCTATAGGGCTTTGCTACTGCAAGCACTGTCACTCACTTCAGCCTGCAAATTTCAAGCATTTTTTCCCCTCCTTCTCCATCAAATAAGCCAACTAAATTAAAAAAAAAAAAAAGGCTCTAACAAAATCTGCTTGAAGTAAAGTTCTTATGTTTAAATTGTTAAAAGCCAGACTAAAAGCCAACATATGTTTCAGCTGTTCCTTTTACACGTAAGGTGTCTGGCTACTGCTGCGATGGTGACACTGGGATTTTTTTTTTTTTATGTTTCTGTTCTTTTTGAGCCTTTATTTTCTTCTCACTATTATATTTGTATTCTAAATTCTTATTGTACGAGTTCTGAAATTATTCACTACAGTTATATGCAAAACCCAAATTTTCCAAAGTTTGACATAGGAGTTGGATATCTGCGGTTTTTTTTCTGATAAATCATAATTTGTGTTAGTGCTGGATGTTAACGTAATGAGAATATTGACATTGGGTATAATACTCCAGTGACCAAATGGCTTTCAGAGTTTTGTCTCGTATAAACAGCTTGAATTCTAGTCCTTGGAGTTAGGATGTTCTTACAAAGAAAATCACATATTTTTGCATGTGTCTAACAATATTAACTCCACCATAGTGTCAGAACAGATTTTCAATGCTCTGCAAATTGGCAAAGTTGACAAAAGAAAAAAGAAAGTTAGGTCATTCAGGAAATTGACTGAGTATAGCTTTTATCAGTTTATTTTTGACAGAGATCCTTTAAAAAGTACTTGAATTCCTCTCTGTTGGATATCTGTCAGAAAAGAAAGGAAATTATTATAAAACAAATCCCTCAAGCTGAGGTGAATTTTTTCCTGCTTTTTGAATCATCTGTAATCCTATAATTCTGCCCAAACTGGTATTATGATTGTAATAATGCAAAATAATCACAATATCACAGTTGATTTCTTGGAATTTGATAGAGAACGATGACTTTAGATGAATGATTCTATCGCAAGGAACATCTCAGCCTGTTGCAAGACTAACCCAGGAAACAGTGCCAAGTCCTACTCAGCTGGCATTGGCTCCCCATGTCACAGAATGTGCTCATCACTCTGCACGAACCCAACGACAATGAGCAGAGCCCATCGATGGTCTTCAGGGGGGTATTAATCAAACGAATTCAGTAGATTTAGGGTCATTCCTGCTGTGCAGGTCATGGTACATGACCCATTTGTGCCTCAAGATTCAATTGGACCACTGCTTTACTGATATTTATTTAATAATAATCATCATCATAATAATAATTCTCTTCTTTGAATGGCTGTAGAGTCTCTTCCAGAAAAGCTTGGGGGCTACAAACTAACCCAAATTATTTTAATCGAGGAATCTCCCTACCCTGCCTATGGCTGAACTCTTTAATAAGGAAGAGAAAGCTGAGAACTGGAGAGAAGACTGAATACCAGATGAGATGAATCTGATGGGATGCAGAAGGATTTCATAACCAAACTCTTTGCTGCAGTGATAGCTGATTGTAGAGCAAAGATCAGTGAAGTTTTGAGTATTGCCAAGGAGGAATGTCATGCCACCACAGCTGATTATCTGGGTACCCAGTGCTACCTGAGAGGTTTTGGAGCAGGCTGGGGGCAATTATTGCTCTGCAGGTACAACCTGACATTGGAATCTGTGACAAGAGTTGTGTGTACACCA
The DNA here is from genome assembly GCA_035048155.1 of Cinnycerthia olivascens. NCBI lineage: Eukaryota > Metazoa > Chordata > Aves > Passeriformes > Certhiidae > Cinnycerthia > Cinnycerthia olivascens. Next base: position 6,713,378 of record JAWWMU010000001.1, read on the forward strand.
TTTCCTCCATTTTCCCACTCGGTTCCTATACTCTCCCAGACAGGGATCAGCTGCAAAGAAACCCTGGGGGGCAAAAAGAAGTCATCCAGATCAAGGAACCCTCAGCACACACCTCACCAAATCTGTAGTTTAGGAGGAGCTGATAAACTTTGTGAAGATACCATAACTAATCAAGCCTGTGTTCTGATAGAGTATGAGTAAAGGGTATTTGCTGGTCAGGCTTGGCTTTTCTTACTTGAATGCTACATGTACCTAAAAGTGGTAAAAACAAGAAAACATCTTGATGAAAGAAGACGAGTTCTGTAGGCAATGACCATAAACAGATATTTACTTTCTTGCTTTGTTTGTTTGTTTGTTTAAATACACTACATCTTCCCATTGCTGGCACAACCAATTTTCATTTCTTTCATTAAATATTCCTCACTTTTTCATATACATCTGGTTTTCATTCAATGTTCACGCTTTCTTAGTGCCTGGATAGTCTGAAATGCCCACCTTTGTGCAAGAATGTAGTTGAAAATTGGAACATTGTTGCATTTTTATATCTAATTGAAAATAAATACATGAAGCTGCCAGTTGTGCTGTGTCTTTTGCCTGATGAAAGGTCATTCTTAATCTTTTTCATAGTTAATGGAATGCACTATTATGATTATACTGGAATCTGAATGCCTTTGGAAAGTTTGAAAACTAAACAATTTTGTGTGCGATAAGAGAGCAAAATAATTTCCTTTGAAGAATGACCTTTCAAAAGTGACTAGTCCCTATCTTTTCAGTGATACCAACATGTCAGCTTCACATTGTGTACAAACCTCCACATCTCTGCCATATGCAAATATCCTCACTAAAATGGTAAAACAATGCTACATATCGTAATATTTATTTTTTCACAAATGTTCATCAGATAATAGCTTTTAAACATCTTTGAATACAGAGCACTGTAGGGGCTGTCAGCTTAGCCAGTTGATTTTGTTTACAAAATGTCAGCATTTCCTTTTTTCTGAAAAGGACAGATGATAGTGTCTCCTCAAGAAGGGAACCTCAGGCCAGCTCTCAACTTACACCACGAGCAGTGACCTCTATTGTCTTACTCACAGCAGCAGCAATAACAAAAGGTAACTGTCATATAAATGGGAACAGAAAAAAAGGTATAACAACATCAAGATGAACGAGGTAAGATTATACTATATCCATTATAATTTTCTAATAAAAGATTGTGCTATCTTTGTCCATGTAGTTTCTTCAGAAATCCTCAAATTCAATTTTGATAAAATTTTAAGTCAGAGTAACTCTGAGGACGTGCAACCTTAAGGCCTTTCTTTCAGATGAATGGTTTATGGTCAATAAAGCTTAAAGTTATCAACGAGAAAGAGAAATACTCAAGAATATATTCATAAATCCTCTTAAGATTAATCAGACTCTTCCTTCAAATTTTATAGAGAATTTTTACAATGCATTACATAAATTTTATTTTCAGAATGCAGCCTGTTTCTCAGAAGTATTTGCATATGAGAAAAGATAATAGGAAAAAAGTCATAGTTTCCTATTTAGAAATGCATTTTTGTGCCTATTGAGTAAAACAGCTAAAACCAGATGCTGCTACTGGACCTTTTTATGCCTTTGGAATGTATGTTCAAATTGTTGAGAGGAATTACACGGCAAGGTCCAATAAATTTATGCCACAGTCTGACTATATTTACATCTTTCTAGCTTTCATTTTCTATTTTGCTGTAGAGATAGTATTTTTTTTTGTTGTCCATCACAGAGCTGTGCATAAAAATCTCTGCTTTTTGGACTCGTGTCCCCATGAAGTGTCACCTAAACAAAAGAAATGCAGCCAAAAAGGAAGAAAAAAGCATATTGTGCCATTGAAACACAAACATTGGCAAGGTCTGTGTACTGAAATTATTTCATTAATTAAAAAAAATGCATGAATGCACACTCTGCATCAAAATAACACTGTAGTGTGAGTAATGTTTTGTATATTGCTAGACATTAGGTGGTCATGGTGTTACAGACCAAACATGCCTTCTGGAATGACACTGCTTTATGACTCCTCACACTTAAGATTTGCATGTAGAGAAATCAGTTTATCTTAGTGATATTTTATCCAATTATAAGGTGTCAAGTGAGCTGTGGGATTGGTTTTTACTTTAGTTATGACATGTAATAACCTATAACTTTTTTATTTGATTCATTATGATAATACAGAACACGAGCTTCTTTCATGTCAGCTCACATCTCTTCAGTATTTGAAATCCTTCCTAAGATTTGGAAGTATAAGACAAAGAATTCTCTATCGCATTCCTCATCCCTATTATGCTACTTAGCAATAAAGTAATAGAAGAATCCAGCTGCATGCTTTCTTGTTTGAGAAGATTATCTGTTTATTTGGGTTGCTTTTGTATATCCATTTTTTTTTTTCTAACTGGTCCTTCTAGCAACAGCAGTTCTTTTGTTTTGCTGGTAGCTCGGAAGTATGAGTCATATTTTGGGAACTTCTGCATTATTTTAATACACTTAATTATATTATATGCATGTCTAGCCGTTGAAATTTTATTTCAATATCTTTCAAGCTCCTATCCAAACCCAAAAGAATAGTTGTCATAATATTTGACTTCCTGTGATTCTAGTCTCAACATCTTCAGGGACAAAGGTTCATCCTAATAATCTATTATAATTGGTCCCTTTGCACAATTAATAAGTCAAGTCTTATCAATCAGTGACTTCCTGTTTGTGTAACAAGTGCTGCAGATACTATGCAGAGAAAAACCTCCACCGTCAGAGAAACTCCAAAGCCAAGTAAGAGAGATTTTTCCTCGTGGCTTTTGAAGTAAGATCCCATCCACGGAGCTGTGTTTGACAGGGAATTGATTAGTTGAATCATCAGCTGCTGTCCATAAAGAAAATAATTGTTAGAGCTTATGGAAAACCTCTCACTACCACAGATCCAGGATGAATACTTCCAAGGTGAGTGTGCAGCCATGGCTGCAGCGTTTTTTGCTAAAATCCATTCTGAGAGAGGCCACAGCAATGGGTGTGACACACAGCCTTGCTGGGGTACTTTGAGGTGGTCTAGGCTTAAGTTCACTATCCAGCATGTGGAGGAGAAGTGGGCAACTTTATTATTCCCCTTGCCATCTTCAATGCAACACTGATGGCACTGAGATGCTCCTCAGCTGGGCAAAGGAGGTGGGGGAACCATTGAACCTTTCAGGAGGGACAGAGTTTTCCTCCCTCCTTTTCCACCGCTCAGGAAGGATGGGCAGAAGTGGTTTATGTGCACCAATGACAGCCATTTTTCTTCCCTTCCAATTTACTTCCAGAATTACTCATTCTAGAGCCAGCTAAGCCCTTCTCATTTGTTCTCTGTTGCTGAACAGCTGGTTGTCAGATGCAGGAATTGACCTTCCTTAGGCAGCCCCTGAGAAAAACCCCACCAAGGTAATAAGTCAAGGGAGGTTTGGAATGACTATAAATTAAATGAGGAGAATTTCCCACAATGATTGAAGGAATGGTAGAACTGCAGCTGCCTCTCCCTTCTGCCCTTGAAGTTTCATCTGAAGATGATATAACTCTGATGGTTGTTACCGCTGAAGGTGTTCCAGTTCCAAAGAGACTCTTTTATGGCACTGGAAGAACTGTGACCCACAGTTCTTTGTCCCTCTACTCTGCTCTCATGAGTAGTCTGGCTGGAATACTGCATCCAATTCTGAGGTCTTTGGCATAGGAAGGATGTGGACTTGTTGGAGTGAGTCCAGAGGAAGCCACAGAGAGGATCAGAGGGCTCGAGCATCTCTCCTGTAAGGAAAGGCTGACACGTGGGGCTGTGCATCCCGGAGAAGAGAAGGCTCAGAGACCTTATGGCAGCATTCCAGTATCTGAACTGGGCTTAAAAGGGAGCTGGAGAGGGACTTTTTATAGGGTCCTGAAGTGGTAGGGGAAGGGGGAATGGTTTTAAACCAAAAGAGGGATGGTTTAGATTAGATGTTAGAAAGAGGTATTTACAGTGAGGCACTGGAACAGATTGTCCAGGGAATCTGTGGGTATCTCACCCCTGGAAGTGTTCTGGGCCAGATTGGATGAGGCTCTGAGCAACCTGGGATAGTGGAAGGTGTCCCTGATCATAGCAGGGGTATTGGGAGTGGCTGATCCGTAAGGTTCTTCCCAACCCAAACCATTCTATGTTCCTATGACTCTGGAGGCTGTCTGGACCTGGACTGTGGCACTTCAAAGTGTTAAATAGTTGAGGATAGCTTCAGGAAAGGATGTGGAACACAAGTAAAACCAAAATTATTGTGCAGAACCCAACAAATCCCATATAAAAATTTTCTGGTTTGTAATGTTTCCTTTTTGTTGCCAAGGATATTAAGCAGGATAGACACTTAGGAGTTCTTACCCTGCTGTTTTGTTCTGGAATTCATGCTTTTTCCTTGGAGTATCCTGGCAATTGTCATAATATTTATTTGTTCATATGTCAGATTAGTAAATGAAAGAAACATTACTTTCTGGAGCCTGAAGTTAGTGAAATAAAATAGCGAGTCTTCCAAGAGGTGGTAAATTAAGTTAGAAAAAGGATAATGGGCTAATGCTTCACATACAAGCACATACTGTTTTATGTATCTCTTTAATTATTGATTGCCTGCTGGATTATGGAAAAAAGGTAAATATGACAATGTCAAATAAAATGTGATATTTGAACAGGTATCACATTTTTATTTGGATTTCCAGGATTTTTTTTTGAATGTTTGGGTGGTTTGGGGTTTTTTTTCTTCATATCTGAGATGCTTGTGCAAACCCAGATATGGAGCCCATTTTGAAGTAAACAAAAATAAATTATATCAGTGTTCCTTCCTGGTGAGCTAGCATGGCCCTTATCATATATATTTAGAGGACATGTCAAGCAAGCAACGTAAAGAATCAGGAAAGCATCTGAAGTGAAACAGAAACAGGCAGAACCTGAATCACTAGACTCCCGGTCTAGTACATCAGAAATTTTCCATCTGAATATTTAATACTCCGTGCTCTAGATTTAGAACAACTTTTGGGCTAAACATCTGGAACAATTTACATTTCGGATTTAGGTTACTGACATAGCAAAATAATTGCATATCAGCAGTGAATTCTTACCTTGTTTTTAAGAGACAAAATAAGGTGATTATAATTCCATAACATACAATGTATCATTAAGCAGGACCAAACATTCAGTTCAGGAGGACACAGATTTTTCCAGAGAATTAGAATTATTTTGATCACACAAATACGTAAGCTACATATGGGACCTAATAATGTGTTTGTTAAAATATTTATGGCGTTAAATTATTCTATGAATTGAACTGTAGTTCACTGAGATTGTTTCATTTTAATATTAATATGGACAAACTTTGTCAGAGATGCTAAAAATGTTGAACTTCAAACACATTTCTTGATCATTCTGATTTATATAAGTGTCTTTTGGTTTAAGGCATGTTCAGTGAAAGATAAAAGGAAAAAATTCTTGATATATCTTAAGGTGATAGGTGAACAAAGTGAAGACCTATATAGAAATAGGTCACAAACTATCCGTTGCATATAATAAATATTTTAGTTTAGGTTAATGTAAAATGCTGTTTGCAGTAACTTTGCAGAGAAGTAGTTCAGCGCAAAATAACTTCAGAACACAAAAATCTAAATTATATTTTCTGTCAAAGTTTTCTTTGAAAGAAGTGTTTATCATTTTAAATCAAAATGAATTCGTCTCTTAAAAATCATATAGTGGCTGTGAAACTCCATTTTATATTCCTCTAACATATGACCAACCCACACATATTTTAGTTTGTCATTCTTTTCTCTTTCTGCAGGTGTTGTTAAAAAAATTCAAAAGGCTCCACTTGCCAAGATGCATGTGTACTTAGCTATTTACAGATTTAAATGAGAGAAAAGCCTTAGTAGAATTCTGAAAACGTTGAAATTGTTTTCCCCAGTTGGGAAAGTGGGGTTTACTTCATTTTTACAAATATGTCTATGTCAGAATGTTCTGGAGCTTTATGCTAGGAAATGGTGCTGCACGTTATGGAGTTCCATGGAGGGAAGGAGAACTGACTCTGCCTTTGGCAACTGCTGCTTCCACCTGGTGATTGAAATAGACTTGGTGATTTTCAGATATGATTGTTCTTGTGAAGCAAAATGGTTGATGAAGCAGTGGATTTTGAGATTTCTTTGTGTATTTTTTTTATGTGTTCCTCCAAGAATCACATATAAAAGGTGACCTTCCCTCTGAAATATTTCTGCACTATACCCCAGGAGATGTTATTTGGATTTATATAGATTAAGACCATTATACATAGAGAAAATGAGATTTTTTTTCTATAAATCAAGTATTTGGGCTGGCTTTTTTTTTCTTTTTAGGATGTTGTATATGTATCCCAGTAAAAATGAGATTCAGAAAATGAGGACATATTAAAAAATCTGTCTTTCAGTGTCTTTATTCCCATTACTTTTTTCAGTATGCAAATAACTTAATAGAGAGCCATTAAAAAAGAGTAAAAAAAAAAAAAAAGCATAGTTACAATTACTTTTTCCATCATCAGTTACTGGTCTTCTTTATCCCACTCTGTGTCCAGACATATTCACATTACTTTATTTTGTATTTTTGAAAAGATCAGTCCTCTGGTCTATGAGAGAGGCTTTGCTCTTGAGATATGCATAATCTGACATAATCTAAAGAGGTATACCCTCAGCTGTGCTGATATGAGGTAAATAAATTAATATGGGAACAGGTGATTTAACCTCTTTAGTGAAATCCATTTCGGTATAATCTTCTATCTTTGCTTGTTGCAGCTTTTCTATGCTACAAGAACATTTTAAAATTCTGAAGTTAAACTCCTCTGAAATCCATCATGTATCTTTTAAGAGCTTTTAAATAATGAATATGAATTTAGTGAGTTCACCTTCCCTGTGCCAATAGAACTTTAATAAAACTGTGATTTCACTAATAATAAATACAGCACTTGCATAACGTCTTATAAATTATTTTCATTTTCACTTATGAAAAATCTAGATAATCTTAAAAAATAATGTTGGCAATTTATCAATTAAAGACATATATAGACACAAATATATACAGATAGATACTCCTTTCTTCAATATTTTTTGCTTTCTACTAGCACGTTTTTAAATTTAATCCCTCCCATGATTTCTCCACTGCTGTGTCTCTGGATAGAACCGTAGGAAGATAACAGAGGTTGCACACTGTGGCATTGCAAGAATGCAGTTCAGCCTACTACTGTTTGTGCACCTGAGACAGCCTGATGGTTACAAACCAGAGGAGGCTCTTGCCCTTTGAGAGCTGCAGATGGAAGAGGCAGCACAACTTCCACTACGCTCTCATAACAATTAACTTTTTACACTTCTGAGATCAGCAGTGCCATATTACTCCTAACCAACAGCAGCCTTCAGGAGTTCTTGAAATTTGGGCAATGAAACCTGACATCTGATGGTCTTTCTGTACACTAGGATCAACCAGTAAAATGATAAATCCTACATAATTATGTCATCACAGTGAACACTATATAAATTATATCTGCATCATTACATCACTATTTATTATCAACATCATTACACCTACTAAGGTGTCTCTCAAGCTTGTAAATCCTAAGCACTAAAGTTGCCAAAACCCATTATAACGTGATTCCTCTCCAGCTGGAATGATGTGAGACCCCAAGTCGGTCCCACAACCCACAACCACCGGCTGGGGAGGTTTCCTCTCCTGTGGCTGCAGGAGCAGCTCTTCCCCCCTCCTGCACATGGTGCCATTCTGCTCCTTTTTAGGCTCTACCCCAGATCATAGCCCAAAAGACTGATTGCATTACCCCAGCAGAAAACCATCTGAAATTGCCTCATGGAGAGGCCTGATATATGTTGCAGCTAAAGCAAGGTAAACAGAGACAGCATGCAAGTAGGGAGCAGTGACAAGGTGTTAGATTGGCTCAAGCTGTCTTATGTAATTTTGTTTTTGAAAGTGACACAGCTTTTGTAGCTTGGATATGAAAAGTAGTGTTAGCTCTGTTTGGTCTTTTTTGGTTGTTTGTTTGAGTTTTGGTGGATTTTTTTTTTTTTTTTTAACTGCATGTTAGTTCTAGTATTTATAATCTGTTCTGGTTTTGCTGGGATAGAGTTCATTTTCTTCATAGTAGCTAGTATGGGGCTGTGCTTTGGATTTTTAATGGAAACAGCATGGATAATTCAGGGATATTTTTGTTTCTACTGAGGAACACTTACACAGAGCCAAGGCCTTTTCTGCCCCTCACTCCGCCCCAGCAGCGAGTGGGCTGAGGGGACACAAGGAGCTGGGAGGGAACACAGAAGGGACAGGTGACTCCAACTGACCCAAGGGATATCCCAGACCACAATGGCCTTTGTGCTCAGGGTATAAAGCTGGGGGAACAGGAGGAAAGCAGGGGAGAGGCTCAGGGTGATGGCATTAGTCTTCCCAGTGATGGGGACAGCTGCCTGCCCATGGGAAGCGGTGAATGAATTCCTTGCCTTCCTTTACTTGCACGCATGGATTTTGCTCTCCCTCTTGAGCTGTCTTTATCTCAACACACAAGTTTTCTCATTTTAACTCTTCTGATTCTTCTCTCCCATCCCACCAGGGAAGAGTGAAGGAGAACCTGGGTGGGGCTTTCTTGCCGGCAGGGGCTAAACCATGGTGTCACACACTGAGAAAGTTTACTTTAGGTTTGAAACTATCCTGGGACCTTAGAATTTGTTTGAGGCCGTGGGATTCATTTGGAAAGAGCTACTAAAATGTTAATGATTTTTTTCTAATGTGATTTTGCGACTCCTGTTAATACCTAAGTTGGTCAAAACTTTGAGAAAGATATGTCTAGTTGTGTCTCCAGTCCCCTGGAAAATGAATTAGTGGTGATCAAAGGCTTGCTAAACACTTTAAAAATTTTTACTAGAAAATTAGGCTGACTAATTAACCTTTTCAAACAAAGAATGTTCGTCAATTAGGGAAAACTGGAGTAATAATGGATTATGTACAGTTTTCCCCTGCCCAATGAATCCTTGCTTTCAGGAAATCTGATTTACAAGCTCCAACAAAGAGTTCCCAATTCCCTTTCATTCCTAAGGAGCACTTCATGTCCCATTCAAGGCCCTGTTAGTACAAGCATCTTGATGTGAGTCTGCTCTGAAATATTCTTCCCTGAGCATCTCTGTCCAGATTGTCTTGCTATTTATTTAGAAAAATATAAGAATACAGAAGGGGTAGCCATACCTCTGCACAAAATTAAACTTTCAAATACAGTATCCATCCCATGATCATTAAAATAACTTCAGCTGTCAACATAATTGCCATTTGCTACTGACAATCATCACTATGTGCAGTGAAAAGCTGTATAATTTCTATGTCTCAAAATGAACTTATATGCCTTATTTTATGTTTCTGTTGTACTGAAAACATTAAAAATTTATTTTGGAGGGAAAGAAAAAATTTCAAATCAAATAAAATCTTCCATAGGTAGAAATTTCCTTCTTTCCTTTTCTTCCTAAATAACTATTATATTTTAAATCGCTTTGAAACTTACTTTGGATGACTATTTACGAACTTTTTTAAAATAAAATCACTAAAAAATTTCATTGCACAAATCATGTCATACTTTAATAATGATTATGGTAAATATTTTCATTAAAAGGAACATATAGATTTAGACTTAGACTAAATATTGACCTATTTAACTTGGAATATCAGCCCATGTACATTCACAAAGCAGTTAAGTCCAGATACACAGAGGGGTATAACAGCAAGCACTTGTTTACTTCAGAATCAAAAATTACTCTATAACATGTCTAATCAAAAATTTTGGCAAATCAGTAATTAAAAAACCTACAGCAAAATAAAATATTAAATAGGAAGTATTGACAGAAGAGGTGAGTGCCTACATTTTTTAAAAGAAATTGACAAGAGGAGATTTATTTTTACGATTTTTTTATTATTTATTTTGCCACCAGAAAACAAACAAAAAATGCCTCCTAAACCCATAATAAAACCAACAAAAAGAAACGGTTTTCCTTCCTTCTCATTTTATCAGTGATGAAAGACATTATTTGGTCTTTTAGGAGTGAAGACCTCTTCAATAATTATTGCTAAGAAGTTAGGGCTTAGTTATCCTAAATTCTCTGAGATTATTGTTGACTTTAATCAATTTAGTTTCAGGAAAGAGAGCAGAATTTCTGCACTACCTGCTGTTCTTCTGAGCCTTCAGAAATTATTTTTTTTAATGTTAAAAATAAGCTGGAATCCCTTTCTGTGGCCATACTACTTGATGCTAGGAATTTTTGAGAAAATAGGATAATTTTATTCACATAGAGCCTTTTAACTGTTTTTTTTTTAGGGAACATACTATTGATTGTGTCAGCATGTCTCACACTTTGTGTAAAGACTCAGCACGGAAAAACAACTCATTCTTCAACAAAACATGAGACATGATTGCCTGAAATCGATCTTATTAGCCCCAAAAGAAATACAATAATTTCCTCAACTGATCTGACATAAGATTCACCCAAATTTATTTCTAATAAATAGATATACATTGCTGCCATTTTATTTTATCCTGTTCTAGACACAAAACTCTGCAAACATATTGAGCTTTGCAACCAAATACCTATATAAAAGGTTAATTGGAAGAAAAACAAAATGTCTGTGCTGTTTCAAACCTCAGTCTTACTGAAACTTATACAGCATGTGTTTTTAAATGGCATATTAGCACCAAAAGGCTGTCTGTATGGAATTACCTTTAACTAGCACATCAAATCTGCCTACAATTTCTTCCTATGTATTAAAGTGGAAGTCTATTTAAAAGTATTTAGGCTTTAAAATATGGGCTTTTGGCTATACTTTTTATTTGATGTGCTGTAATGAATTGTTTCATCAAATTAATGGGAACAAATGCTGCCATATTATAGCTACTGGTGATGCTTTTCTTATTATCTGTGGAAGTTACAGATCAAATTCTTCTTTCAGATAAACTGTTGTGAGATCAGCATCACTCAGTTCCTCAGGAGTTACAAGCAATGTCTTTCAGCAATTGCACATCATCTTTCTTTGAATAATCTTCTAAATCTGACAGACAAATTCAACTCTAATGCAAGATGAATGCCCTCTAGTTTACACCACAATGAAATGAACCATTGCAGCCCATTTATGAGCACTGTCCTTGGGAGCTCTTTCATGATATACTGGCTACAATGACTCTGTTTGTTGACTTTTCTATTCAATCCTCCAGCCTAGATATGCCTTACTCCAATGTGATTCTGGAGGAAATCTATTGAAGTCAATGGAGGTACATGAGTTTAAATAGCTGTACAAGGAGAAATGCATCATGTGGGTTAGAGTAGACAAGGATGAATTCACTGTCCTCATTTAACTTGCAGCTTGAGCTTGTGGCATTCCCTTAAGTTTCTGGAGGTAGAAGAATGGTGCACAAACTCACTATTGTTCTGCCAAGTACATCGGTGTGGCTTTTATTAGGTCTGCAATTTTCGTTCAGTATAAAATAAAACAGAAGGAATCTTGGTTTATCAGTTTTATGACAGTGGCACTCTTTCTGTACTGAAATGGAAAAATTGTTTCCTGTCAATCCAGCTGCTGAATGAGGCAGATATATATCCACAGGGATTAAAGGAACAATACTTTTGGGACATTAGACTTTCCTTGTAAGGGATAAGTCTGAAATCTTTGCAAGATTCTTTTTTTCAGTTTTTATATAATTTAGGTGCAGTTTCAGACCATGACAGAAGATGATTTGGGGATGAACTGTGCTCAGAATTTGACCCACTTTTCCACATCATGGGCTGCTGTGCCAAGCCTGGGGACAGTGCAGTGCCCACTGTCCCCAGCCAGCACCCAGAGGAGCAAGGGGATCTGGGCTGGGCTGGGCCAGGGGTGCTGATGGAAGCAGCCCCTGGGCTGGAATAGCATCAGGAATGGTTACACATTTCCACGGTGGGGACAAGGTTGGAGGGGTAAGGCAGATCCAAGGACAAGGCACTCTGTGGGGCAGGGATGGATGGATGGATGGATGGATGGATGGATGGATGGATGGATGGATGGATGGATGGATGGATGGATGGAGAAATG
>JAWWMU010000001.1:6729278-6769254 GCA_035048155.1 Cinnycerthia olivascens
ACTAGCTGCAATAAATAATGTGATTTCCAAATGGAGTGTGTCCCCGTACTGTGTTTTGATGTACTGTGGACTTTATCATTTTTTACTTCAACTGCATATTATCATAATTTGAGATGGGCACGTGTAGTTCTGTTATGAACAAATGAGTATCCGATGTCTCTTATTAAGTAAATTTCGCTTCTAACATTTAAATATTTCTCCTTCAAAATGCTGCCCTCAGACCTTGTACATTTGGGGATCTATTCAGTGGCAGAAGCAATTTATTTTTTATTTTTAATAAATGGCCCTTTAGGCACCTTGGACAGTTATAGCAGAATTAGCAGTTTGGTCACATTTGAAGTGTTCCCTCTGAGCAGCTATAACACAACCTTGTTATTTCATTATGAAACGGAATCTAAGCTTCGTGTGCATCCTGTTAGGCTGCAGTTCAAAAAAAAAGATAATAACCTCATGGGGCTGATCTTTGTTAATGTACTGTGACCCCTGCTATTTTCAAATTGGCTCTGAAGTGCTCCCTTACTGCAGCCTTGATAGAATAGTCCAAAGAACTTTGTGTAATGAGGACAGAATTCTGTGGCACCTATAGATATTTGTGTGACATCTCCTGCAGTGTAAATGTGTGGGTATTTGTGTGTGAGTTACCTTGGGTGAGCTCAGACATCCATCAGATTTTAGTATGTGTTAAACTGCTTATTCTTGTCAAGGTCTGAGAGTAGGATGGCTTACAAGGTTCTTCACATATTAATAATAAATCTCATTTGACAATATTGTAAAATTTATAAAAACACCCATTTTTTTTTTTTCATTTTTCAAGGCTTAAGGTGATTGTAAACAAAGAGAGGATTTCATCACTTTGGCCATTGTACCAACAGTATAAACCAAACTATATATTTCAAATTTTGCTTTTTCTATTTCAATCTGAAGCCTGCATTACTTAAATCCTTCAGTCTAGACTATTGTATGTCAAGTTTTCTAATATTTCCCTCTGTGTACTGCATATTGTATAGCTTCCAAAGTTTTGAAAACATTCAGCGCACAGAGGATCCTATATAACTGTTGAATTTTGCTCAAGAAAATACAGGTAAATATCAATAGGGAACTTGACAAAACATGAAAAAATGCTTTTAATGTCACTTGATTATCATTCATAGGAAGCTCAGCCTAAAGAAAAATTGTCCTTTGTTTTTTTCCTTATCAACTCCTTAAATTTTATAGCATTGTAAAGAAATGCTCATGGCAGTTCAAACAACACTTGCTGAGATGGCCACAAAAGAATTAAGTTTATCTTACTGGTGAATAAACTGTGCACATATAAAAACATCCTAGAAATATAACACTGGTTGTTCCAGAAGAAAAAATGAGTAACTAACAGGTTAAATATAACCCTTAATAAATAAGCTTCAAAGTGAAGTGTAAAACTAGAAATCCTTAGACTTGGGAAGTTAAGTCTATGATAGACAAAAGTATGCAGATTTGATGAAAACTTGGGAAAGAATAAATATACAGCATGGTTAAATGACAAGTTTCAAAATATAAATTCCTTCAGAAGTATTGTATAAATAACATCTAGCAAAGGAATGGGCAGGAATTGCAGTTCAATTACAAGAAAATTTAAGTAGGAACTACTCAGACATAACAAAATTTTAGCATGCTATGGTACACTGGGTGAAGGGAAAGTCAAGAAAATTGAGATCAAATTGAAAAAAAATTAAAAAAAAAAGGAAAAGCCCTGTCTTACAAGGTTATTGAATGCTTTGATGGGTACTGAAGTTCTGAGGGTAGTTACTAAATTATAATCCCTACTTTGTGTTTCAGTCCACTATATGGCTATAATAATTAAATCTGCTTTATTTTCAGACAGATATATTTGAGTCCATATCAATATGGATAAGTAAAATATTACATTAAATTGGAGATGGTCAGGGGTTCCCATTGGTAGTATGATTTTGGTTCATCTTTAAAAATTTAGGAGAGCATGGGACTTGCTTAATTCATCTCACAAGTACAAAGACACTGTGTGAGCTTGATCTGAAGTATACAAATCTGAATTTTTGTAGGTATGTGCACCTGTATACTTGTACAAATACATGAATGGTGAGCAGCTTCCAAGGAAGAAGTAGTAAAGCTATAATTTTTAGAACTTTTTCAGCATGACTATCTATTTGACTTAAAAAATCAAATATTTTAACTCTTTCAGAGCTAATTTTTTCCATGGGTTTATTTGGGGAACACTGTCAAATCATGAAAAATAAATTAATGGTATTGATTAAAAATGAGAAATGGAAAGCAGACACCAGAAAATGTGAGTGTAAATTACATCTTTAGTTTGTCTATAGGCTAACAATTGTTACAATATTTCCCATATCAAATTTTCTCTAGATAATTATATGACATGTGAAAATTGAAGAAAGAACTTCAGATAAGAAAAAATTTAGAGTTGACACTAAATTATTGAGAGTAGTCAAGTATAATGAAGCCTGAAAGCATTCTGAAGTAATAAAAAGGTGAGATGAATAGGCAGTTGGACAGGTAATGTAATTCACTCCTAACAGAGGTAAGAAAATCTGAACTGGAAGGAGTGATGGGACTTTTTCAATACCTCTGGCATCAAAAAGTAATTATAGCCACTGAGGAAATAAATCCCATTGGTACTGAGGTTTAAACAACAGAATGAAAACCAAACTGCACAAAAAAATTCTCCTCTAATCAGGTATCTGGAACCTGTGGTATCAGCCACAGTCAGAGATGGGGAAGTAACTCCCAATTCTTCAGCTGCTTAATTTAAATAAAACTTTTGCCACTGATTTTTATGGGAAAAAAAAATTCTCATTTTTAACAGGATGTGAAAATTTGGCAGCCTTTATTTTAAAAGAGAGATTTTTCTGCATCTCAAATGTGTAAATCTCTAGCACATGCCTATTGCAATGGTCACTTCTACTAACTCACAAAATGTTGGAATAGTGGTTCAACTACCTTGAATTAACATAAAAAAATTGGAGCTGATTTACTGGGAATCTAGGCAGAATCTGGCTTCTCAGTTGCTGAGATCATAGCGGCTTTTCAAGCTGAATTAACTTAAAATTTGGTTGCAGTTTTAAGAGTTAGTGAAATTGTCCTGCAATGGATTTACTCTACAGCTTTAACAGAAGATGTTCATTCTCACATGCAAATTCATGATATTAAAACTCCAAAGAATTTCAGTAAGAAAATAAAACTCTTAATGTTTCTCTTCAGGTTGGAATTCCTGGTCCAAAATTGACCAGGTTTATAGAAAATCAAGTAACATTGGAATGATGACAATATGTGTTTATCTTGGGATGCCTCAAAAGGATTCCAATGGCAGTAATTCGTGGCAGTGACTTGAAACCACGTCCTCCACTCTTCTGGATATGTGCAGGCTGCCCTCTTTCTCAGTCCTTGCTGATAATGCAATTTCCTTTCATATTAGAACAGCCGTATTGATTTGCTCACATGTGCTCCATTTTTACATGGCCAGCCTGAATGTTCAATGCTCAGCTTGGAAACACAGATGACTGAAAAGCATTTTACATGCTTTAAAGAGGGGAGAAAAATCAAATATCCCAAGTAGTATTGGTTCATCAGTGTTTATTATCTTAGAGCAGAAGAATTCATACTCAATAGAGTTAATATTTATTTATGTGAGCAATATATTTCTAATAGTAATAAGATTTGGGCATAGTAATCTTTTAGAGGGAAGCTCTGTAACCCCAAAAATATTTTATATTGAAATATTACAGACTGTTTATAGTCCTGTATTTTTAGCTCCTCGAGCTCATGCTAGGAAGTAGTTTCAATCAAGTCAATTTTTTTTTTTAAGAACTAATAATCTCACCCCAAAATATTTCAGAGTTTATTTCAGGGAAGTAGATGATTTTTTTTTTTTACTTCATCTTTGTTACAAGTATTTTGAGTGTAGATTTTTGTTAAATTCAAGGCATGAATTATACAGATACAACAGTGACCAAGAACTTCAAAACACAAAGTTTTTTGGTTTGTTTTTAAATTTTTTGCCCTATTCTACCTCCTCATGTATTTCACAGCATGAGCAGGAACGGAGCAGAGTGAGAACTTTGGGAAAAGTTCTCAAAAACTTCCCAATCCCAAATGGGACTTTGTTTCCAGGCAGATTTGAATAGTTCATCTTTTATATCTAGTGACAGATGTAAAATTGCTATAGCTGCATTGTAGATTATCCTTCTTCTCAAAGTAAGCACTACACCATTTCAGAATATAATTAAAAACTAGATAAAATAATTTAATCAAACCCCATTTTTAATTGTGAAACTTTATAAATTTTGGCAGTCTTGAAATATTTTTTCAGATCACACCACAATTTTTGTCTTATCTTAGAGATAAGTAGGCCACTATGTATTTATATATTGATATAAATATAATAGTATTACATAGTAGAATTATAGATATTTTTACTCCTGATATTGCATATGCTACTCTTCACCTGGAAACATGCAGTATTACTGCATCATTGGTTTTTATTTATCCAGTTGTATTTTACAGTTTTTTCACTTCAGCGTAGGAAACAGGACTAGAAAATTATTACCTGTCATTGAAGGAGAACATCATCTATTTTAAATCCTAAATGTACAGAAGCTGCAATTCTAAATAGCACATGTGTTTTCAATCTGACTTAATAAAACAAAGTATTGCATGTGAACTGGTTATGCCATGAGTATAATGTTATTATGAATCCCTGAGATGAGAATGCCTATGCATAGACAGATAAATTTAGATGAAATACACACCAAATTTCATTAATTCTTTTAATTGTGAAATAATATATTATATTTGAAGTCACTCTAATCAGATTGCAAATCTGATTTATTACACTAAGATTTCAGACATCAGGACTGCTTGCATAACTGAGTGAAAAAATGTGACAGGATGGTGGAAAACTAAATCCAGCTCTTGCAACATTTGTTGGACCAAATCTGCAGAAAAATGGATGTAAATTTACATTGTTCCTTCCCTGGTAGTCCACTTCATTGCAGAAACTCTCTGCTTAGTAACAAAGGACTTATTAAAACATTAAGATTAATGGTGTGCTTAAAGTTAAGTGCTTGGGTAAGGTGCTGCTGTTGAAGTTGTATCTGCAAAGATTTAAATAACCATTCTTATCCATGAGGGAAGATGGTAAAGCAGCATAATCTGTGCACCCCACACAGAAAATAAAGAATGAAAATATATCCTGGTTGTTCTTTGGCTTGGGATCCCAAATTTGGCCTGGTGTTCTACCAAGCTGTGCTGGGTCAAAGCTCACATTCAGGTCTGAAGTGTTGAGTAATAGATATGCCCATGAGAAAAACTTTGGTATGTGTCCGGTCTATCATAACTTGTTTTTTATCTAACTTATTAATTTTTCCTTAATAGGATTTTCTTTTCCTAATACTTTCTTCTTTTCCACAGAAAACATTTAATAGTGAGTATAAATGCAGGTCAAATCTATGAAAGTGTATATAATTTTCTTGTTCTTTACTTTGTAATCAATACAATGGCCCAATTACCATGTTAACAGTGTTATCATTTGGCCTGAAGATGACTATTAAGCAAAAGATAAACGTTTAAAGTAGTTTTGTTTGTGCTAAATTTTACTTGCTGTATGTCTAACAGACAACTAAATCCTGATATAGGAGACAAAGTTCCATCCTAAAGACTTTGAGGAATTTGTGATGATTAATTTATTAATTTTTTGTCAATGTTTTTGGATCACAAGTGAGAATATATTTTTAGTGTTAAATTGTATTGTTATAGTGGCTGAGGAAAGCAATTTGCAAAGAACAATAAATGTCAACGATAGAAAATAAATGCTCTGTCTAGCAACAAAAAAAACAATAACCTAGCAAAGAGTTCACTTAGCACCCTTCCAGATGGCAAGAATGTTCCTTAAAAGCACATTGTTTGCCATCACTATTGCAAACATATGTATATCTTTAATAAAAATACGTATAAAATTATTCCTATAGCAATATGCATATCTAAACCTTGATCCCACATATTTCTAGCAAGAACTTTTCTCTGTGCATGTAGGTAGATTGAAATCAAAATGTGATATAAAATGAATTGTATGTCATGATTTGTCACCAAATTGAAAATGAATTGTTGAATGGAACTTGATCCCCTAGTGCTTTGTGCAATTACTCTGCAAAGTAGCTAATTTGTTAATATGCTAATTTTCTATCATCATATTGGATCCTCCACATGAAAGTGAAACCCAAATTTTTGTTCAATAGGGATTCTGTTTCAATGCTTCTAAAATAAAATGAAAAAGTTATTGGAGTGATTGCAGCATTTTATGAAGTATGATGTAACTCAATTATAATAGCAAGTGAATTTGAACATTTTCTATGGAAGAGCACAGGTATATATAAATTTTTGGGTACTGGATTTCAGAGGTATTTGAGGGGGTTGAAATTTTTGTTTCAATATATTTAAAAAAAAATGTTAAAAATCTATAAGTTAGAGAAAATCACCCAAGAAAAGTCATTATTCAGTAAAATCTCTGTAATTTTGTCTTTGTTGTTACTGAATGTTTTCCATTTTAATGTACCTTTTAAAGAACTAACTAGGTAGCTTGAGGTTTGAAGTTTAGTACAAACTGTACTGAAATTTCCAGTAAATTCTTTATTCTTCACTTTGACAGTTTTCCCACAAAGTTGTGATCATCATTCCACAACGTGTGACACTGTGTTTTGTGTTTTATGTTGCCTGTAATTTAATAATTTGTTTGTTTGTTGGAATTTTTGTACTCATGGGGTAAGTTTTTTTGGTATTCCATGGCAAAAATGGGCCCTAGGAGCTTTCTGGTTCACATGCAAGAGCAAAGTGTCAAGGAAAGCATGTGCCAAGATCATTGCATTCTTTTGATTTGCAGTTTCAAAATGTGCACTGACTTGAGCATATCTGTGCATCACAGGATAGTGGAGCTGCCATAACCCTGGAGGGAAGAAATGGAAGCTTAATGTCAAGGGAAAAAGTATGTTAAGGTTTTTAATAGCCAAGTTAAAAACAAAGATGTAGGAAGGAATATGTTCAGAATAAATTAGTTAATTTTTAATAGTAGCACTTTGCTTTGTATCACCTGGGATTATAAGGTGAAGTGACAGGAAGAGAGTGCCTTGATACCCTCCAATGGAAGCCTTTAATGCAAAGAATTCTGCTCTTACATCCATTTTACTTTTAGACGTTTTGGTCTTTGTGCCAATTTCCTTCATTCTGATCAGCCAAATTCAGACATCTGTCCCTCAGCACCTCTAGCCAGGGAGTTGATCTGAGCTGCAGTGTTTACATTGAGTTCAGTTTTGATGTTTTGATTTTTTCTCCTCTGTTTTCAAGCTATCATTCTCCCTGTTTCTTTCTGTTTTGATAATAAAGCCAGTTTAAGGCAGCCTCTGTCACCGTAGTCCAATTGTGATAACCAGGAAAATTTAGTTTATCTATTCTAGGCAATGAAGATGCGGTTCTGCTCTCTGTGTCCTTGTTACATTAACCTTTGCCATGAGGATTCCAACTAATATGTAACAGTGAAGTTATAGGCAGTGCAAGGGAGTCAGAAAACTATTTTCTGAATTTTGGTGAAAACTGGGAGTGAAATTTCCATCCCACTGAAGTAATCTGACCATTCAAAAGATCACTCAGATTTTAGGACAGAAGAAATTTTCTTACAATGAGGGGGACAGACATTAAAGATATGGGAGAAAAACCCATGAATATAATGAGAAGAAAAACAGCTGAGAGATTTTTAGATCCCCACAAGCTATGAACATGTGGCAGTGCAGGAGTTTCAGATATTGAAGAAGTTAGAGCCAGTAGAGATGGCATCTTGTTAAAGAGATTTCAAGAGTAAACAAGTGCCAGGTGTCATTGGCCCTTACTGTCAAATTTGTTTTAGGTTTCAAAACCAAGAGCTTAGTCACAGTGCATATTTTCTTTGATCCAGATATTGTTAAAAAAATGGGAAAATACAGTTTTGTTACTAATATTTAGTGTTTTACAATAAATGTTTTTTGTCTGGACATGTGCATTGTTACCTAATATCTTTTAATATGATTTATTATTTATAAATTAGCTCATATCATTGGCCTGTAGTAGATCTGTATTAAGATATCAGTAGAGGTGAGTTAGTGGCATATTGTCCTGGATGACACATCTATATCTTTGAATGGAATAGAACTCAAAGCATGCATTTTATTCTCCCATCCAATATTTTCTGCTTTCAGTTGTACAAGACCAGGGTCTGCAGCCCAGCAGCTGCACTAATCAGATTCATCTGAGAATTAATTAATGTCCTAGGAACACTTTAGCATAAACTGTGAGCCAGGGGGGCAGTGAAGTTCAGTTTTCCAGTCTGTACCTGTCTGTTTGATTATAGAAATTGGAAAAGAGATTGAGGTTTTTGAAAGAATGTGTTTCTGGAAATGGCAGTAGAAGCTTGTAGAAATATGTAGAATATTCTAGTTTTTGTACTTGCACCACTTTCTATTTGTTTCTAACAATTAATCAGGGCAAACAATCTGGAACATGAATATGAAAGTTTGTGTGTGATTTTGTATGATGATGAACATGTATCCAAGAGGTCCTGTGTTTTGGGCAAATAATTCTGAAAAAGAAAACAAATGCATCAAGGGAAAGCTTATATTTTTCATATATCTACATGAAAGGTTGGGATACTTAATTTATTTAATCAAGAATATAATCTAGAAGTATATTTATCACATCAACTCTCTAAGGCATGAAATTCCAATAGAATTATGCATCTTTTTATGACTTGGTTTTTCTCTGAATTTTAGGCTTTATTTCTTCCACTCCTGAATATATTTGGTGAATACTTGTCAAATGTCAATTAATTAAACTGAAGTTGATTGACGTCAAAAAGAATCAGTCTCTCCCCAGCCCAACAGGAAAATATTGTGTACCTAGTATTGCAACTGTGTTCTAAAATTTGGCTCATAAATATGCTTTGAATTGGAAGGAAGCACTTTATAAGTGTATAAATAATAGCTCTGCAAGCAAGGTGTTTCTTTGCAAATAAAAATATTAATATGTTGCTAGTTTGTAAGCCATGGACTCTGGAGTAGTTTGGTAACTTTTACGTTATTTTGCTGAAAATATTTTAATATAACATACATAGTAAATTATGTTGTTGCTGAATACTTGAGTTTCAAGGGACAATTAAAAGAAACTTTCAGCTGTGTATGTATGTTAATGAAAACATACCTCAGCATGATTAAAGTTCTTAGAAAAGTCTCCTAATACCAGATGTAATTTGTGTCTGAAGGGTGCAGCTTAGCACAATCAAAGCATTTGAATTTGCCCTTTTCTTTTCCATCACCTAAAATGGGAAGATCTGCAGTGCAAGTCCCAGCTAGGTTGACACCAGAAGCTCTGATCTCTGTTGCATCATGATGCAAATTTTTGCTGTCATTGAGCAGAAATTTTTTGACTGATTCTCCCATTACAAATCAGAATTATTGTGCTTTTAGTGTATCTGGCTTAGACTGCTGTTCCAGTGTAAATGAGCATCCCCTGTGATGTCAGCATCCTCGCATGAGGTGATTGCTGTAGAAAAAATACTTTAAGATGAGTACAGTAGGTGTCATATGATGATAGCTGTTTTCCTGGAGCAATTTAGAGTGTTGTATCCTTTTCTTGCTTAGGATCTGCAAGGAAGAAAATATCTACAATTTTTCAAGATTTAGTGAAAAAAAAAAATCTTGTTTAATGTTTTGTATGGACTTATGCATTGCTGTAAGCTATATGTACTTTTGTCACAGAAGAAATCAGGAGGAAATAAAAGCCCTTAAAAACAGCCTTCATACTCTCCATAATAAAACTTCCAGCAGGGATTGTTGACAAAGTGCTAAGGAACATGAGAAAATGTAGCTGAATGGGATTGCTTTGTAATTAGTATTTCTTGTCAGAACAACATTCTTTAGGAGCATAGATTGAAATGAGCAGTTATAACTTCATTCTTGAGACAGCTACATGGAAATTGTTAGTGAGATATTGCAATGAGCAACAGGAGGAGGTTTAGGGTTTGTTTTAGTACTTTTCAAATCATAAAGGTGGAAATCGAAGACCTGAATGTGTCCTTCTATTTTCAGGCAAATGGCCTGAAAAAAAACCCAACTTTGCTGATGTTTACATTAAGTGTTCTTTCTGAATGTCTCCTTCAAAAGTTCTTTTTTTTTTTTTTTTTTAATGTAATCTCTGGACTCTTTAACCTTTGTAATGCTCCTTTACTTCCTTCCTAAGTATCTTAACAATGAGTAACTACTGGCATGGTACTGTTTCCCTCAGTTCAGAGCTTTATTTTCATTTAACACTCCTAGAAAGCAAGCTGACAGTCTGTTCACTACCCCATTGCCTATTTACATGCCCAGTCAGGCAAATATTGTATTTATGCCATTTTGCAATGGCTTACCCACCTTTGGATGAGTACCTTCATAGAAATGAAAATAGACCAGTCAAAATTAGAATGTTTTCAGGACCCTTACTAAACAGAACAGTCTTTTGTGTCCCACCCCAAGTATTGTGTAAGAGCAGATGTGTATCACATTTTACAGAAATACAGATTCTGACCCACCTACTCCTTGAGTAAACCTCTTGAAACTGTTGGGCTGATGTGCCAAAAATAGAAGTGTTTGTAGCAGCTGCTGGCATTGAACAAGTTGGAGGGCCTGTTGGGGAAAGCATGCAACAGTTAGACAAAAATCACAGCAGCTGAGACAGACAGCTAGAACAGTCTACAAGTCCTGGGGTGTGTGAAGAGGCAAAAATGTTGGATACATCACAAAGGACAGATTATGAAACATCAGTGAATAGGAATCTATCCCATTAACATTAGTAGGACCAAATGCAGAGTAAAGTGCTGTTTAACATGCACCAGCTGCTGCTGTGTCTCTTATCACACTGCATGACACATTCTGGGACCGTCAAATTTCCTCCCAGTCATGTATTCTCATCAATATCTCCTTTCTGCTGGACTGCTTTGGGATTTATCTCTTCTTTTCACAACCTTTCTGGGACCTTTCCTTTGATTTCTCTGGTTATGTCTTTTGCTGTAGCTTCTTCTTTTCTTCCATCCTTTGTAGGAGTGAACCCTACAGTCATTATTCACCTTATCAACTACCAAGGGTGATTTAGGGTGTGTAATTAATTTTAAGCAGTGAGCTAGCTCTCAGAAGAAGCCTAAAAATATTTAGTTTGTAATATTTTTTAATCAATCAGCTGCAATTTAGGAGCCTTACATGCAGAAAAATTTATGTGGTAGATACAGCATTAGAAAACCAGATGGCAAAGAAGAAATTGGAAATACAGCAGATGGGCAATGAATGATATGTAAATTAAATAAGGTTTGAAGGATCTTGGGGTCTAACTGTAAATTTAAAGAGGGAAATACTTATTAAGTTAATTTTATCCTTTTCATACTATATTATCTCCTTTTTTTATTTATTTTTATTTATTTCAATTTTGCTCTTTCAAATAATGTTTTCTTGGCTTGTAGCTTGTAATAGTAAAATGTTTTTACTGAAACAAAATCACAAAATGTTCATCTTTTCTTATGATGAAGTTTCATGAAGGACAGGTTAGAAGTTTAGAATCTTCTGCACAAGGACTTAGTCATGCTCTGTTTAAGTACTAATATCAGGTATTATTCCTTTTTTGTGTTTAGCAGTGAACATAAAACAATAGAAAAAAAAGTCCTCTCTTTTAAATCTGTTAATTTTAACATCTGTACCTGGTAATTTCTCCAGAGAAAAATAGTTGCTACCAAACTTTTCCCACATAGCTTACATTTACTGTACATTGACTTGAATAAAGCATTATAGCAGATGATAGATTTGTCATGGAGCTTTGTTTACACTACATTTGAAGCCATTCAACTGTAAAATCAGTTTAAGAAAGAGTGAAGTTGATTTCTTTACATGGTTTACTTGGCTTTCCTTTTTCTAACAACAAGGTCCATATTGCAACAAATATATTACCTTCTGTTTCTGGAGAGGGAAATGGATTAGCCAGCAAATGAAAATGGACAGTTTTGAATTCTTGGAAAAAAACCCAAACCTAGAAAACCCGACACCAAAACCCACAAAACCTAACAATGGCTCTGTGACTTGAATCAGCAATGCAAGAAATGGAATCCTAGGAAGGGAAATATATTTTGAAATGCATTTAGAGTGGAAAAAAAACCCCATAATAGCAGTAATAAAACAACCCTGTGTCTATGCTCATATTGGTGCTCAGTTTGAAACTATCCAAAAGTTGTGGCAAAAAAAGCCTCTCCTAAAACAATGTGTCTATGGCCTGTTCTTAGAAGTGATCGAAACTTGAGCTTTTTTGGTTTTGGGATTTTTTTTTAAATTAGTGTACAACAGCACATGTCAAATATGTCAAGGGCTAATATAAGCACTGGAAAATTTCTTTTCAGGTGGCTTGAATTAACTAAAATCCAAATCTAAATCTAACTAAAATCTAAATCTAACTAAAATCTAAATCAACCTCCAAGGATGTCAGCTGTTGTTATATTCACAATTTTTAGCACCTTTCCAAGACAGAGAGCTGTGTATGCAGACCTATAGTTGGGAGTCATGGTCCCCCTGCAGCAAATAAAATTAGGGGCAAAGCCAAGAATTCCAGTGATTCCTACAGCAGAGGCTCCTAAATTCTTCATGAGCAGCATGTTTGTAGTCACTTGAGCATAACTAGGTCACATAACCACAAAAGTGGCAAGCTTTGAAAAATCTGAATTTCTTCAAAGTGTGGTGATATTAAATCCAAATCCAAAGATGTTCACAGACATGACAACGTGAGTGTCTGTGAACCTTACAAGAGCAGGAACAGCTAATACTTCATGAGCATCAGCTCTGATGAGTAGTCAGCTTTGATTGGTTTTGATTTTTAGTTATCTATTCAGTTCAGTGTTTAGAGTGTGGATTGGCTTTACTGCCTTGAAGGATTACAGACTACCTTTCCTAGACTAGTACAGGCAGCTGGAATAATTAACTTGAAGCACTGGCAGGTTAATTTTAAATAAAAAGTTCCCTTTTCTCTCAGGATTCCATAAGAAAAAAATGCTTAATATATTTTTTGGGTTTTTTTTAAAGTTCCAGATAATGAAATCTGTTCCTAAAAAGACAAAATAAATATTTCCACAAGATCCAAGTCAGAAATTAGACTAATCATGCAATAGTAAAACATGGGCTTAAAAGCATATGTTTAAGCAAAAAAATCTTAGTAACATCAAGTTTTCCTACCTATACTTCCAGAATTTTATTATAAGCAGTCTTTCTTGCATCTGTGAGGGCACATGAAGGCAGTTGGGTAAAAATCAAACTCTAATGAAGTAGTCTTGGAAAGAGTGAAGTTTGCAATAAGGAAAGGTTATCAATAAATCTCTTAAATATTACATGGGTATTATCAAGCTCTAAGGTACATGCCAAACATTGCTGTGAATAGCTAAAGTAAAGATGAAAGTGTCTTGTTTCTCCTTATGGCTCTCTCCAGGTGTGTGGGGGAGCAGCTCCTCAGAGATGCTGTTTCACTCTTTTCCTTCTGGTGAAAACAGGACTGGCAAAACAGGAATATCTGCAGCAGCAACAATCAGGGAGTTCTGGTTTTCACAGAATTCAACAAGAAAAGACTTTGGGGGATGAGGGTTTTCACTTGTCCTGGCTGGCAGGGCTCTGATATGGGACGTGTAGGACGAGGAGTTCAGAGCACCAGGGTGCACACTGGCTCCTTCCTACCTTCATTCACCAACGTGTGCCACACCCTATCCCCCTAAAAAACCTCATTTCATGGTGAAGAGCCCTGAAGCTTCACTTGGCAGAACTCATTTGGGGGGAATATGAAAAATTGCTACAACCAATTCATGACAGTCTTGTTGTTGTTTGTTTTTTTTTTTTTTTAGTATGGCAAAGTTCTACAGAAATTGCACCTATACTTATTCCGGCTTTGTCTTGTCAGAAAGTACTTCAAATAATTACAGTTGCATATGTGATGGTTTTGGAAATATTTTTTTTCGAAACTTCTTAATTGTCAACCTGATAATGTTGTCTTAATGTATTATCAAAGTTCAGCCTGTTTATGATATGTATTATGACACATCCCACTATGGTTTATATATATAATTTACTAAATTAATATTCAGCTATTGTAAGCTGAGTCAAAATAACTATTTGCAAAATCAGATAGATTGTTTGCACAAGTACATTAAAATAAAAGGAAATCTTAAGTATACTTTATTGTTTTAAGGCCAAAACCCCTCAGTTTTATGTTTCCAAAATGTCTCTCCCAGTAAAGGGTTTACATATGTGTAGACTTTTCTATGAAAATCATAATCCAAAGAGACACTAGAAGTAGTTTGTTGGTATGCATTTGTGACTGAAAGGTCCTGACACGTTCTGGTAGTTAATTTTTGAACTAGTTCATTATATGTTACTGTTACACTCTCTGCTTTGACATTCATACCTGAACCCAAGTCTTGAGAAAAGACAATTCTTTCCAATTTCTATAATTTTATTAAAAGAAAATTGAGATTTTTTTTGCATAATGTAAGAACTAATCCCAAAACATTTACCCTATAATGTAATATATGTCAATGTGCACTTTAAAAATTATGAAACTAACTAACAGAATAAAAATTTTGAAAATTCAAGCACGTGGTAAAGATATTCTTCTAGCTCAGAAAAGTCCTTGCCTCAGGTAGTTGGGATGAGAGGCTGCCAACATAGGAAATATCACTCTAGTCTCTATTTGAATAATTGTCATTGATTAAATCATCACTGTTAGTCATTTCACAGTATCCTAGACTAAATGGACCAAGTTCAGCCACAGATGTCCTTGCTTGGTAACTCTGTCTAGATATAGAATATAGAAAAGATTCACCCATCACCACTTAAAGACCAGATAGTTCAGATTCCCTGGCTATTCTATTAAGGAAGTTGTATCTCCTTATTTTAACCATACAGGTGCTAAAGGACATTTTCCATTTTCAATTAGAAAATAGCAGTTAGGTTGGCTTGTGCTCTCTTCGTGCCCCAAACTGTCCAAGTGAAAGCCCATACCTGGAGCCCAGTTTGCTTTGCAGTGTGTTGTTACAGACCTTGAATGACTTTGTAGGATGATGTGTTTCTCTGTGCTTTCTCAGCTTATTCCAACAGTGAATTTTGAATCTGTGCACTTCAGGCCTAAATATTTTGTCACTGTTTGACTTATAAGAAAATTTTCATAATTCAGTCTTTAGACAGGAGCAAAAAAATCAAGATTTTATCAGGCAGGAGGCAATCCCACTGTGACAGCCTGGGACACTGACATTTTGATCATCATGGTCCCTAAGGGAATGAGATTGTGTGAGAATCCTGCTAGTAAGGATTAGCCTTAGCTGGCAAGGACTAGCCTGCTAGTAAACCTGACTAGCTACTTGTTTAGAAGAATGACCTAAAGTAATTTGATATATTTGGTCTATCTTATTTTTAAATAATAGTTAAACTGCAATAGGATGTATAAGGTGAGATTTGGGAATTTCACATGTAATGAAAGCCAATAGGCACGTTTCAAAAGATAATAATTTGGAGAATTTCCTAGATGCATCTGTTCTCATTCAACTGGGAAAAAAAAATGATAGGTAGGTTTTAATAGTCATTCCATTTAGGCACAGTGGGTACTTAACATTTTGATTGATGGATCTGAGGTAGTTCCTCCACCAATAAATATATATATATTGTGCATATATATGTTTCTGTTCATTAACTAGCTCAGTAACAAATACAGGCTTCTGCAAAGTAGTATTTTTGGTTCATTTTCAGAAAAAGTAGATTTTTTTCATGAAACTCTCTCATATATGATTGCTAGAAAATTTTATGCGTGTTATGATATGCTAGCCAGTTGGAAATGTTTGATTATTTGATAATTTTATCAAATAACATTAAAATCTGAGGGAACAGAGGCATCAGGTAAGGAGAAAAACAGTGTTATTTAAGGGGATTTAGGCCATAGGGATGGAATTTATAAAAGGGAGATTTCCCTTGCTGCAGTGATAGATATGAAACAGCTTGTGTTCACACTGCTCAAGACAAATCCTCTGACAGGCAGGCCAGCCTCCTCTCCCTAATCCTGGCAGGCTCAGCAGCTGCTCCACAGCTCTTTGCAGCTCACTGGGGCTGCCCCAGTGTGGGATAACAGGCACACAGTGTTGGACATGCCCTTCCTCCTCCCACTCTGTGCTGTCAGGACCTAGAAGAGAAATCAGCACCTTTCCCAAACCCGTTTCATTCCGAGTCCTGGGTTTGCACATTACTCTGCGCTACCTCTATACTGCTTTATTTGCTGCAGTTCAAGTGGCCAGGGCATCATTTTGACCACATCACTGAGTGTGCTGCTTCCCTCCAAAATGGGAGGGAATCCTGCTTCCAAGACACTGGGACAATAACCTCAGGGAGAATGAAGTTGTGTGTGCATCCTTCTCTTGGGCCTTAATGACAGCTGGACAAAGGCTCACAGCTGAACCTCTGATGCTTGTCAACCACAGCTTTTATTGGATACTGTGAAATCATTTCTCCACAGGTGTGACCAGAGTAGAGGTCTGGAAAGCTCCACCAGGCTGCCTGATCCATGAGTGGAATTCATCAACAATTTCTCCAGGTGCACTTCAGGGCTTTGGAGAACTGTGGCCATCTATGGGATTTACTTTCTCATGTGGTGTCCCTACGAAGAGCTCAAATACCCTTCCCTTCCTTTATATTGAGCAAGAAGTCAGAGACTGCCATGGAATAATCATAAGTAGAATAACTGTCTGCCCTGGTATTTGATGCTTAAGTTCCTCAAAATACCTTTTTCCTCCCATTTTGGCAAATCAGAGATCCTTCTGTGACTGTGTATCAACCATTCCAAACTCTGAGAGGAAATGCCCACTGAGTGGGATAGCCACAGAGGTGTACCTGAACCTCAGTGTGTTGTTTATGATGCAAGGGGACAGAGAAGAGATGTCAGAATATGATATCTTAGTCTGCCTGCAGTGGGGGATGTACCACCAGGGGAAAATAGGGAGAGAGTACAAGGCAGATGTTCAGGCTGGGAATGTTTGTATAACAGGATGGTGCTCTGTAAAACCAGTGAGCACAGTCTCAAGCAGCAAATCCTTGACTTCAAAATTCAGTGATTCAGTGAACGCTTTTTTTATTTGTTTTGTTTTGTTTTCACCTGAGGAGTTGAGTGTCACTGTGAAAGTTGCACTTGTTCTCTGACCTATGCAGAGGGGATGTCTGGCAGCTTATGTTTTCACACTGTTTGTAGATGTCTCTCTGTTCTTGATGTTCATAAACTTGTATGGTTGTGATTTATCAGTCTCACTCTCTGTTCCTGGCCAGAGCTGTGATGCAGCTTTCTATCATGCAGACCTGTTGTCTGGAGGCAGAGTCAGGTAAGCTGGTGATGGGAGGCTGCCAGGTACAGAAGCTGTTGTCCCCTTGTGTCACCTGTACCCTGCTTGTTTTACCCTGTTCCTTGTCATACCTTGTCTGACCCCAAACACAATCAGTGCCCTCTGCCCCTTCCCTCCTTGCGCTCTGCTGCAAGGAAGTCTGAGCATTTGCCACAAAACCTTTTTTATGGTGTTCCCCAAGGTCCTGTTCTGTTCCTGTATGCCAGGCTGCTCCAGACCTCTGGCTGGAAGTCATTAATGATCTCATCTTCAGGGACTTCTGAGGTTTGAATTGATGTGGCTGGCAACGTGTTTTCACAAGATCTGCTTCAAACACCAGCCCAGGAGCAAACTCTCATGCATGAGAGTGTCAGAGAAGTGGGACTAAAGACTAAAATGAGACATTAGCCAAATTGACGGCATAGACATGGTTATAATTTAGAGAATTTTGAAACCAATATTTTGTATCTTCTATCAAAAGCACTTGTTGTAATCTTGTGCCTTCTCACACAGTGCATTTCGCATAACAATAATAGAGATAATTATGGTAATTACAATAAAAATTAATACTTGCCCTTTTTTCAGTAGATTTTAAAGTGCTTTTCAACACTGACTAATTAAGTCTAACAATATCTTGTGAGGTGGGTAGCAGGTGTTTGCTCATCTCTCTGGATCCTGTCACCCACCATAGTAGTACAGCTGCTTCTACTTAAGTCTCATTGACTTCTAAATTATCATCATGGTTTTCAGCACATAATTTTCCCACATCCTCTCCACAGTGTGTAGAGAAGTGGAAGCCCTTTCTTGTATGACTTTGGTTTTTAGAACTCTGGAAATATTCATGGAGAGGACTTATGGCTATATCTAATATAGTAGGAATGGGAGGCTGTGCAGCTATGTGATCTCTAGCAGGCTTGATGTGTGAGAAGGTGGAGAGCATTTCGGAAGGGAAGTATGAAAATCCTCTAGATTATGCAAGAAAACAACCTCAGCTCACTCATCTAGGCAATGTTTAGTCATATGATTAAGCATATCCAGACTTCACCACTGGGGAGAAAAAATTTATCCAGGTTCTGATGATACTTTTTGCATACACAGGAAAAAACCATAAGGAGTCCATTAGCAAAATGTTTATAAGTTGGTTTTTTTTTTCTCTTTTTTCTCCTTTTTACCTACCCCCTTAAACATATACACACATGGTGCACTTATTGTATTTTCAGATGTTAGCTGAGAGATTATTTGTGTTGAGGTAAACTAAACTGAGATGCAACCTGCTGCTCCTAATAATCACGGAACAATCTGGACTCTTTGCAGCAACATGGAGGGTTTTGAGAAGGATATGAAATGACAGATGCTTGATTAAATTTTTAAAGGGTAAAGTGGAGGATGTAGGGTAAATTTTCTGAACAGTGTACAGAAGACAACGCAGATCTTGTTATTAGTTTACAAGAAACGTGGGTGTTAAGTAATAACAAGATTCCTACACAGACATTTCTATTATAACTGCTGCACAAATTTACACCCATGCATTCAATGAGTTCAGACACTGAAAATTGGAATGGGTCTTTCAGTTCTTATACATTACCAAAATTATTATTCTTCATTTTCTCAAGTAGGGTAACAGGATTTTTAAGAATAGCACCACATAAAAAGATTGATTGTAACCCTGGCCCTCAGGAAATTAATGATGACAGATAACCCATCATGAACTTTGGATGTGGGCCCCATAAAGGCCCCATATTATGCCTGATCAGGCAAATATCTTTGACCATGACGGCACTTGTGCATCTATAAAATCAAAAAAACCATCAAAATCAGATATTTTGTAAAAGAACACAACCCTGAGCATGCATGTCAAATTTCTTCTGAACTGAGTGTTTATACAGTCATACAAGAGATTTTTTTTTTTTCCCCTCAGTAGAGCTGCAGGTTCTAGGAAGAGCAAAGCCCGAATCCTCCCATGAGGCCAATCAAAAGAACAGAGGTGCTACTAAAAAACCTGAATAATTTTGAATCACTGCTTCTGAAGATTAGAGAAGATCACACCTGGCATCTAAAATGGAGAACAAGTATTGTATGATAACGAGGACAAAGATGTATGGGAATATCGACTAATTAAGAAGAGAAAAACAAGTGTGTCTGGTTAATACTAATAAAATAGTATGGATTAGAGATTGATAAATGCAATGTGGATAAACTCTAGACTTTCATATGACTTTTAAAAAACCTTTATAGGTTGAATATCTTTTCCAAAAACTCAGAAAAGGCTCAGAGTCCCAATGAATCTAATCTTGATAAATATTGAAGAATACAGTTTTTAAGTATCTTTATTGGACTGTTACCACATAATAAATTATTTAGCTGATCTAAAAGGTATTATTCAGTTTAAAAAAATAAAAACCACCTTTGAACAGACATAATTCTGAAATTGTATATCTTCTTGTTTTATCAACTGTGTTGTTAAAATCCAGTGCCTAATAGAATAAGATAGTAAAGTTGAAATTCAGCCTGCTTTAGTAGTCATTTAATATTTATTGGAAAAAAAAAAGTGACAGGTGTTTATTCTGCTGGTTGCAGAATAAAGTACTGATTCTATACTTATATAACTATAGTAATATTGTGCATTACTTTGTAAATATTTCCACAGCAATAGTGTCTGAAAACCAACTCCTTCCATTCAGTGTGAACCTAGTGTGGGGTATCCTAAAAGTCTGCTCCCAGGAACTGTGAGCACAGAGAAGTAGCATATTTATTTGCAAAATAAAATAATAAGCGTAGTTGTAACTTATGCCCAGGGAATCAGGAGGGGGTCTGAATTTAGCCTTAATTAACCTTGTTGAAATTCACTTTGACTTTGAGAAGAAGAGCCAGCCTAAGAGAGAAGGGCTGTGATAATGTATTTTGCTAGTCCTCTTAAGTAGAAGAGATCAATTTGAACTCTAGCTGTATAATTCAACTAAAATAAATCCTACTTATACACATTCAAAGAAATTATTTGGTAGCTTAGGACATTTCTGATAGCATCACTAAAAACATCTAATTTGATATTCTTTACTTTTTAAGAGTTCTTCAACTTTAAGTTGTTGCTTGCAGAGCACTGAGGGGCTTCTTCCCAGATATACTGTATTTTTGACTTAATATGACATGTCTAAGATTTTTTCCTTGTAGATAACACCCATCCCTGTAAAATAAATGGCCTGGGCACTGACACATGAAAATGTTCCCAACTGGAACAACTCTTAAAGCATTTGCTTAATGTTCTGCATAGGAATGGATTCAAGCATGGGCTTATGAGCTTTCAGAATCCAGGCTTGGTACCTGGCCCAGTACCTGAGAGAATAAAAACTCCATGTGTCATTAACCTTCCTATCCTGCTCCCATAAAAAAACCTCCATCATCTAGCTGATCAATTTAAATTGTGGTGACTGGCAGAAGATATAGGATTAGAAATGAAGCCAACAGCACGTTTAATGATAGAAACTCCATGTAAATCATGGGGGGTTTCAGAAGAATTATGATACATGCTGTCAGAGGATATTGTAGTAATCATGCTTTTAATAGAGCACTGAAATATTCTTTTTTAGTTAGTTGCTATATCCCCTTTATTATAAGAAGCAATATTTGCAATCTCTAATTCTTTAAAATGTGTTAGAATGCAGAATGAGAAATATTGATTTACAAGGTGGCAATTTTCACAACATCAGTTATTTTGGCCTGTGAGAAGTATATAGTCAGTCTGAAACAACTACATAGAGCTGGATTAGATCTGTTTGAGCAAGCTGCTATAAAATATGATTTCAGCTATCATACAGAGCTAGGGAGATAGTAGTTCTAGAGTTTTAATATCTTTTGCCTCCAATATTTTGTCCAAATCAAATGAATATATATTTAAACTGGAAAGGTAACTCAGCAGTTGCAATTATTTTGTCCTATTGCATCCTTTATAGGGAAAACAATTAACTAAAGAAAGAATCTTAATAATATTAATTCACCAGATAGCACTGTTTTCTCAGCGTCAATCAAAATATTCCCTCATACAGCATTCTTTGATCATTTTGTTCTTTCTGTTTTGAAGTCATAAAAAATGAAGGATATATACATTTATTGGAGGATTGGTGTGACTGTAGGATAAAACCATCTCCTTTCATGCAATTAACACTATGTTGAGTTCAATAATTTGTACACAGCAAACTCTGGTTTTCTAGAAGGACTTCTAAATTTGATTGGAAGTAATCACAGCAGAGAAAATCCATAATATTGCAGAGCAGCTTGTTCTGACGAGTAACTGTTTCAACATCAGTTATATGTGCCTAACCCTAATATCCACAGCTTCTTTGCATGACTCTTTGCTGGAGTAAAAAGCTCATGGTTATGCATCATTTTTCCTCGGTAAATATTTATGACCAGTCCCAAGTCTCTCAAAGTTGTCATCACCGTTTTATTTCACAAAAAGTAAAAAGCTTTGTAGACTATTCAAGGCCTTCTTTTTTTCTTTACTAGTCCTTTGTGTGATGCACACTCCATGTTTTAAATGTCCATTTTAAAATCTAGGCAGGTGCAGCTGGATGTAATCTTCCATTGTCACTTTCACCTCCACTATTAATGATGATAAAATTGCTGAATTAAGTCTACTTATCATTCAAGTGCTTATGCATTTAGAGTATTAGGTTATAATTTTGCCAACCATTTTTTGCTTGTATTTTTTTAAATTTTAAAATTGTGTTAGACTAGTTATCCCCTTTTAAATTTAATCCATATTCCAAATACTTAGTTTGCAGAATACAGCTTCCCAAACTGTAAGCTTTCCCCAACTGTCTGCATTTCTTTCATGTATTAAAATTGATACACTTTCTTGACTAGGTTCACCATACAAACTAATTCACAGTCCATAATAAGTGCTGTTAGGTACAATGCATCTGCCATAACATGTTATAGTCCATGAGACTTTAGAAATGTATAATGTTCTTTCACACATATCTCATATGGTTGTTCTGGAAAATCATTTCTCCTAACAGTTATTATAAAAAGATAACTGAGGATTAGCTCCATCTCTTTTCCTGTTCTTTTTTGGAGTTACATTCAATTCTCAGATGTGCCTGTGTCTTAAGACAATGTTACAAAAGTACAAATGCATTTTACATTTCAGTGGTTGTACTAAAATTAGGTCTAATCCCTGATGCTGTTTCCATTTACTGTGTGTAATGAACTTCCATGTGGGAAAAACTGTAGTACTATATCCAAGAAGAATCAGGGCATCTGGTCTGGAATCAGCTACAGATGGGTATGCATGAACCCTGAGTGTGTTTTGTGCAATGCTGGAGAAGAAAAGTGTCGTATCCAGGCTTGTATTTCAGCCTTATTATGACAGATAACAGCTCCACCACCAGAGAGGCAAGTCTCCTTTGAGAGACACCCTTTATGCTATATGGAACTTGAAAACCAACAAACTTCATCTCAGTGTTTGACAATATACTGAAAATAATGTTGTGTTGCTTGGAGAGCTTCTGAAAACAAGGGCTAAATGTGTCCTGGGAATAAATTTGCACCATGCTACATCTCTGCCTCACAGATCTAAATGTCTGCATGGATTTGGTGGCTGTGGCTGTGCACAGGGGAGCATCCCAGCAAGAGCAGCTTCTCTCCTGTGAGGTGCTGGCAGAGGAGGGCTGCTACAGAATTTGCTAATTGTTCTCACAGAGCAGAATCAAACTCCTCTCCTAGCTCAAACTTTGTGCTTTATGAAACAGTTTCCTCTCACACCTCAATCCAGGTGTGTAATTCCTGGAATTTCCATGCTTTCTGGTTTTAAGTCCACAGGTCCCCCTTCATCATTCTATCCATCATCTTTATGATGGTAACTACATCCTATAGCTCAGTATATTTGTATGGACCTGACAAACAAGACTTAAATTGCAGAAGAACAGGCTCTGAAGTGAACACATTATGGAATTATCACTTTTTATTACAGACCAATTCAATTTTAATCTATTTTGGATGTTAAATTACAATCAGAGATAACAATGTATAAAAATTTGTATTTCACAACCTCGAAATCATATTTAATTTGCAAATTACAGATAATCAAAATAGTGTTTTTCTTTTTCAAATATATTTCCTAATTATAATGTTGCACGGAACAATGTCTGCAGAGTCTTGTTTGTTTTGCTGGGATTTGGTTTTTTGTTTGGTTTGTTTGCTTGTTTTCTTTTAAAATATTCTTTTTATTTTAACAATTTCAGTCAGCCACAGTGCCTGTACAATAATTGTTTGGAATGGAAGATAACACATAGATATAAAGCTTATGGTATAAATTAGAAAAGAACATTATTTAATATATATTTCACTATTTCCTTTTCATGCTGTATTGCAGGACATATTTGTGCTCTGTGAGTTTACAAATATATCTAAATCAAGTAAAGAAAATAAACAGTAACATAGTAAAGCAAAGTACATTCAAATAAATTATTTAGAAAAATGTATTAGAGAGTCATAAACTCAACAGTGTGTCCTAACTAAATTCTGGTGTCATCAAAGCAAGAACTTAAAGTTCTTTGGCTATTAAAGTTCTTTGACCATTTATATAAGCTGCAGCAGTCAGTTGGCAGCTCAGTCAATTGAGAAAAATTCAGTTTTAGAGGAGAACGACCATTTTAGCAAAAAATATCAACTGAAAACATTTTTTTTTAAGGCTTAACTATTTTTAACACAAATATTGAACTATTCCTTGCTAACATTTAATTCCTCAACTCTTTTTTTTCTCATATTTATTTCATTTCTCTGATATGGCATATAACTTTTGGAGGAAATAGGAGGCAAAACAATTCTGCAAAAATTGAGGTCACAATGCTAATGAAAAATTTAATGCAATAATTTTTAATTTCAGCAAGAAAGCAATGTATGTCCCTTTTTCTTCCAAGGCAGAAAATCAAAGCAATGGACATGTCCAGTGGAATGCTTTCAGTCTAAACAATCCTTGCATGGTTGTCATCCACAATAATTGCAGCAAGGCAGTACTGAAGCAGTAGTCACTATCAAGAGTCAGATAACAGCAGAAAAACCCTGGGCTCCTAAATATGACAGTATATTGCAGTAAATATTTAAGAACTGCTCACACTTCTAAAGAAGAGCTTTATTTTAATAGAGCTTTTCACTACTGAAAAAAAACCCAAACAAACTAACAAAACTTTGGCACACTTGAAAGAGTTTGGTGGTGTTTCGTAAAGATGATCTGCAGACCTGAATGCAGGATACATCCTGTTCACATACATTAATTTAAATGAATTTACATCCTTCCACTTCCTTGCACCCTGTATAGCTGCTTATTCCATTTCATAGTAACAGTACAAGTACGATTACATTTGGTAGCATTTAACACCTGTTTTGCATAAAATGAAAGGTTTTCCAGATGGAAGCAATAGAAAATCAATCTGAAAAGCAGAATGATTCATTATTGGAATTAATTAATGGCACTGTTTGATTTCACCAGCTGAAATGGTGGCTACCAGCTGCTGGAAGAAGGGATTCTGCTCCTCACTCCTCACCCCTGGCCATGCAATTGTGCCCTTCCAGTGCTGTGAGAACATGAGGCTTCAGACCCTGCAGTCAAGACAGTAAACCAGGAGAAAATGTTTTGTATGTTTGATTTTTTTTTTTTTTCCTAAATGTCTTGCTGTAGATTTTTGGATGACACATATTCTTGCAGTGGCAGCTGTTTGTGAAATTGGCAGGGCAAGCGTCCTTGGTCTGGGTCAGGAATCACCTTTCTGACTGGAGTAAGGGGTTTTTGGATCAGATAGGCCAAATAATAAGAGGAGTCAAAATTTTTGCCTTATGTACACTCAAATGGAGTCTGTAAAGCTCTTATTCCATACCATGAAAATTCCTGGTTCCCCCCAGGTGTGTGCGTGTTACACATGGCACAAAGCTCACTAAGTCTTGGCTATGCAAGACATGACGTTTCAACAAACTTTTTCAAAAGACTTCTCAAAATTTTATATCAGAATAAAAGAGTTCCCTCAGATCTAAAGAAATTTGCTGTATAATCAATATTTCTAATTAATTGCCATGCTTGGTGCTTGGGTAACTTCAGGCTATTTAGCTCTAATCAAAGTATAGAATTACTTACTAGAAAAAAGAAAGTTGGTTTAATTTGATCCAGGCCAATTTTACAGGAGTGAATCAGTGTTTCTATCTAAAAGTGAAGAGGTACCCTCAATGCACCATAACATTGTGATTATATCAACAAAAAAGTTAATTGGTATATTCAAAGGTATTAATAGTAATCTGTACGGATGAAAGACTCTGGCAAAATCGTCCACAAAAATCCATCATGGAAACTTAACTTCCTATCCTTCAAAGGCCATTTTTTAATGTTCTGCATTGTGAATATATCACTGTGGCATTAATAGGTAAAAAAATTTGTGGGTGGAAAATTAGGCCTGTATTTTTAAAATAAGAGTTAACTGATAATTAAGACCAAAGAAACTAAATATGTAAAGCATTGCAAAAATCGAAGTAATAAAAGAAGTGGATTGGGTTTTTTGGGTTTTTGTGTGTGTGTGATTTTGTTTGTTTTTAATACGGCACAATGATAGAAAATTACCCAATATTTAACATTTGATGCAATTTAATATATTTTCCAAGATCCATAAGAACTAGAAAATGTGATAAAATTTTAGATAGGTGAAATTAGAAGAAATTTTCTTTCTGTTGGAAGAATCACAAACATAACTGAAATGTTAACTAAAAATAACTGTCAATTGGATTTTGATGCAAGTATGAAAATAATCACAAGAATAATTTCTTCTATTCACATAAGTTTCTGTATTAGAAAAATAGCTTAGGTACACTGAGTGGAAAAAACCACAAGCAGCAAACAGATAAGAAAATGATTGCATTTACTTCAGTAAAAACCTCTCGTTGGTGTATGGTGATGCTATCACATAAAACAAATATATGGAAACATCAGAATGTTTTTTAAAAAAGCATAGAAAATAACAGTGTCACAATTCTATCATCCACTCTTGGCTTATAGACATGATGTTATGTAGTTTCCATTTTCTCTACTTCAAAAATAAAGATGGCTTTGGGATAGATTATTAGAAGTCTGAGAACACTTTGCAAGCAGAGGGCGAAAGATTTCTTCACAGGGATGATTAAGACGAGAACTGACATAAAAGCATGCATGACTGAAAAAGATGTTTTTTCTCGAGATTATGTTATCAATTGAATATGCTTTAAAAAAAAAAAAAAAAGAAACGGTTTGTCATTTGTTATTTTAAAAATAATGCTGATTTTTTCCCCATTGTTTGTTACATTTTCTAACAGCTTTTTTTCTCAAAAATGTTTCCTAAAGATGACCAATTTCCCTTTTTACCTTTTTCCAACATAATCTATTTACTGTTGGTTTTATTTTTGGGTCTTTACCACAGAACTAATCTGATTTTATTTATTTACTTTAGGTTTTTTTGTTTAATTTACCTTGTGTGCACTTATTCTTAGCCATTTTCAGTACCAATTTTGTTTTGCTTTTGAACTTTTAAATCTTTAAACAGTGCTTTGTGAAAATATTTTGCCATCTCCTACTTGTTTGCAATTTTTACTTGCTTCTTTTTAATACTTGTCAGTTAGAGCTTTAAAGTGACATAGAATACCTCCTACAATGATAAACTTCATTTTAATATTAAAAGAGTGCAATATTCTTTTGAAAGACATTCTAATTTTCACACGTAGGGAATTTCTCACGTTTATGCTGAGTTACAATACAGTAGGATAGAATTTTAAAGTACAATCATCAACACTGGTTGTCACATATTTTTAACTTGTCCTGCAGTAATTATAATAAATGTCTGTGTTGTCTCTTTTGCTTTTTTTCTTGTTCAGGCAAAAATTTTGAGATGTGGCATTCCAAGCAAGTAGACAGCTTTAAAAATGTGAAAACCAAATTCTGTTATTTTTTAAATGACTTGCCCACCACACCAGACAAATGAAAATACCAAGGAAACAACTATGAGAAAAATTCTTGGTTTGAAAACCTTTTCTATTTTAATTTTTATTTTTTTTTCTCTTGCATACGAATGCTCTTAGAGAACAGTTATGCACAATTACATGTGGTAAGAACAAGCATCAATTAGTACCAGAGGATTTGAATTTTGGAGTTCATTTGTTTTTGCATGGGAGATTTTGCACGGAATAAACACTAAATTCAGTGATCTTTGAAAGATGGGAAATTAACATTTTTTTTCAGTAAATTTGTAGTATTGCTATCAGTAATTCCTGGTATTTTTCTACAAAGTGGAAAGCAAGCACTGGGAACTGGGTTGTGGGGTGGTTTATTGTTTAGTTGGTTTTTGTTTGTTTTTTTTCCTGCTTGTTTGGGTTTTTAGGCGTTTCTTGCATGGATTTTGGAGGTTTTTTTGGTAATATATATATTGCAGTATAATGAGTACAGTCTGACCTCTGTAGAAATTTAAGACGAAGAAAAGTAGGATATTGAAACAGATAGGAGAAATATTTTGGATAAGAGCCACAGGAAGGGGATGACCCAGACCCAGTGCAAGTGACATTTACAAAGTTAATTTTACTATTTTGGAATCAGCAAGCCTTGCTCTTTTACACTAATGAAGGAGCTGAAGACCTTATTCTTTTCAAAAGACCAAGTCCTTGAGCCTTGTTCAGCATTAGCTATACTGTGACATGGTATAATAAGTAAAATTTCAACCATGCACTTTACTGAGGTATTGAAAGTAAGCTGTTCTCAGAAATACTAAACCAGCTCACCATCACAACACCCAGTTTGTTGAGAACAAGAGATTTTACATATTCTCATCAGGAAAAGTTTACTGAAGGTCCGGTGAAAAGTTTTGCTGCCAAAAATCAGTATCCCTGTGAAAAACTGCCTCCTGTAGGACCCCCCTGGGTGAACTATGGCACAGAGCACAATATAATCCTGTTTCTAAAGGTGTAGATCCGACTCTCCTCCAGTTTAGAAAGAGCTCATTGAACTCTTCCTTGAGTGATGTCTGGAGTTGCTCTTTTCTAATGTTTGTTCTGCCTCCTGCAAGCAAAATGAAATTCCCTGAATCTGTTTGAAAGATTCCTCTTTGAGAACTAAACAAAATATTGGCGTATTTATGTCTCGTGCTGCAGCAGGGAAAAAATAAGAACATTGAACCACAAGTTGCAAAGAGGCTATGGATATGTTGTCAAATCCACCACAGGCAGGTTTTTTTGGAAGGATTTGCTCTGAAATTACTAATATG
Source organism: Cinnycerthia olivascens (assembly GCA_035048155.1). Classification (NCBI taxonomy): domain Eukaryota; kingdom Metazoa; phylum Chordata; class Aves; order Passeriformes; family Certhiidae; genus Cinnycerthia; species Cinnycerthia olivascens. Next base: position 6,757,995 of record JAWWMU010000001.1, read on the forward strand.
CACAGTCCTAAAAATTCAGGAAATACATGGGGCAAAGCTCAACAATAGTGTCCTTTAGTCACACAGAGGGTGGCTCTCAGTATTGTATTCACATTAGATTAATGTTTGCTGTCTTAGAGAACAATCTAATTGAAGACAAGCAAAATAGCTGTAATGCCTTCCAATAAAAGCAGGAAAAATGAGAGCAACAAGGAACACAAGGAATAAATGCTGGTTTCATCACCTAACTGTGTGTTTCTTTATCAACATGGATATATCATCTTTAGAGGCAAGAATACATTGAGTCAAGTATCTCCTTAGAAAGTAAATTAAATTTAAAGAAAATTTTTCTCTGAAATCAATGTATCCTGTCTTCTTATGCTCCAGACAATTTAGTGCAAGCTCTTCACGGGCTAAAGAGCTTTGTTTAATGGTTGGAGAATCCTCTTCAATTTATAATGAATAGCCTAGAAAATGTTTAGGTGGACTAGTGAGCCATCTTATCAAGTCCGTGTAACCAAATAAAGAATTTAGACCAGTTAATTAAAAGAAGTCATTAAAGGTGTGTTCTTGCAACAAACAATTATGGAGTAGAAAATAACCTTGAAATGTAATTTAGTTCAACTGTTTCTCTCTGTCTACCAAAATTAATTAATGTCTGCTTGCCAGCATGACCTAATTCGAAGATTTGCAATTTGACGCTGTTATGTAAGACACAATTATTGTCTTAAATTTCTAATCACAACAGAATTTAAATTTTCTATTGAATTCATTATTTTATAAGAACAAAAGACATTCCTTTCCTTTAGCTGTGTTTCAGTAATTTTCGTTTCACTGATGGTTACTCTAGCCCAGGTGATTTTGTTACTGGTGAGAAGTGAACTCTGAAACTTCTTTCTTCTGAGCTAATGCTGAACATCAGAGGCATTTCAGTTCTGTGAATATTGACCTCATGTGATGACTCAGGCAAGTGGTGCTTTTCTGCAGGATTTGTAATTTGCTGTTGTATTACTTTGGTATGATTCTTAATAAAAGTTTGGATCAGATTTGGAGGTTATTGCCATTGAGCCCTTGGCACAATTAGAGAATTGTGTACAATGTTAGGGTTATTAGGTGGGAAGAATATTGATTTTTGCATAAAATGGCCATGCCTTAGTCCAGAAAACCAATAATGCTCCCTTCCCCTCACCAAACTCAACAAAAATGACCATTTTAGACCAACTAACATGAAATAATTAAAACCAGAATCACTTATTTAGTGTATACTTGTAAAGGGTCACTAAGAAATTGCTTCAGATTAGGTTTGAAGGAGAAAGCTATTTTTAAAAAGAAAAGGAAATAAAATGCAATAAAATGAGAATGTGGGGTATGGTATTAGAATAATCAATGCATGAATAGGCAAACCATCAGTATTCATTTTCTTTTTGGGGATTGAACTGGAGGAACATCTCTAATATTTATGGTTTATTTGATAACCTTTATAGGCACATTAATTGAGGAAACCTTTCAGTATTTGTCAGAACTCAAGGAAATTTTATTAATTTGACAAGTTTACCTCATTTGAAAATAAGCTTTTTGGACTTAACTTGTAAAACAAGTTATAAACTGCACAGAGTCATTCAGGGAGGCCTTTTTTTTTCTTAATAAATTTAGATCATTGTCTTCTGTTCTTTTTGCTTTTGCACTAAGCTACTTACACATTTCTAAATACCTAATTAACTTCATAATTAAGATAACTGCTTTATACTCAAATGGCTTCTTTAAACTCATAACCAGTTGTAATGCAGCCACTGTCCTATACTCTGGAATATAAAATATTTTGTTGTTTGCATAGCACCAATATTAAGATGTTATTACCAGTTATCTGAATTTACATACAAAATGTTTCTCAGTGTACCACTTGAGAGGTTTATGCTTTGCATATTTAAGTATTTGCATTTTTTTCACCATTAAGAAAGAACATGTATTTGCAATAAGCTAAATATCTTCCAAAGATAGAATAATCATTTAATGTCAGATAAGTGGATGCTTTACAACGCCTTTATATAAGACATTATCTGAAATATAATGGTTCATATAATTAAAATATTTTTTAACTTGAAATCTGGGGTGAAAACAGACTGCTTTTACAGTAATGTTTGCAGTTCTTTTTAGCATATTCCCTGAATTTTATATTACTCTGAATTATCCACACTAAAATCTGCTTGAATTTGAACAACAACTTTTACTTGAAATAGAACTACTGAATAAAAATAATAATAATAAAAAAAAAAAATATTAGTCTTGTGAAAGATAATCTAAGTGGTGCATCTTTTTTCTCTTTTCATAAAAGGCTTTTAGTATTATGTGCTATTATTTATGCCATTTACCATTTTCATTTAAACAGTTCATGTAAAATATTCATAAAAATTAACGTGATCTTTCATATGTATTCCAAAACACAACACACAAAATATTGTTATAGCACAAAACAGGCTAGAAAATGTCTTTTATTTCCTTTATAAACACATTTACGTCAAAGCAAATACAGCTTAATGCCCAAAGGGAGTTTATTTCTCTTTAAAATAAGGAAAATATCCAGGATAAAAGAATGAATGCCCCCCAAAATTACTGTAATTAGCTCAATGATTCCAGTTAATCAAATAGCCCCCTCAAAAGACAAGACTACTTTTTCCTGAGGAGCCATCTCAGATAGAAAATTGACTTCAACCACTTCTTAACACCCAGCAAAATCACAAACATATTAGTAATAACATTATGTTAAAATTATATTAGGGTTCTTCATGTTAATTATTAAAGTAATTTCTGGTAAAATCTTTGGAGGGTACATGTAAGAGAAAATAATATTTAGGTAATTTTAATTAATATATTGACCATAAGTTTAAGAATATTAAGATTAAAATTAATTTAATGTTTTGCCTGCTTGGCATTCCTCATGGATAAGGTCTGTTTGCTGAACACAGACAAAACTTAGGTCATCAATAGAGTAATTTCTTGAATCTTGAAAATATGAAAACAAAATCTTTCTGGTTTAATATAGATAATAAAGACTGAAGTATATATCTAGATAATTTATAATTCATGTGTAATAGTTCATATATATTGTGTAATTAATGTAAAATATATGCCTGTAATTGTCATGTATAATAGTAATACACCTAAATTATGTTTGGATATTTCAACAAATTTCCTCAACCCAGGATCTAGGCAATGAATCTACTCTAAAATTGTTTTGAACACACAGGTGGTGAAGCATTATTTTATTGTTGCATTTATTGATTTTATTGAGGCACAGTACAAATCTGCCAGCAATGAAATAGAAAATGATGATACCAAAATGTGTGGAGTGACATTTCATTGCATGCACAGTGAAGAAAGTTGTTGAACTGGTAAGTTAGCAATGGAAGACATACGGAGAAAGAATGAATTGTTATTTCATACTTGGCCTGTGTGACTTCAGCTTAAGAAAAACCCCAAGTATTTTAAGCACCATCATTCAGGCCAGCCTTAGCAGTAGGCATTCCTGCTACAGCAGGCACTCTTGTGTGAAATAATTTTTGTCGTTAGTGAATAGAGAGCTTCAGGGTTTCATTTCCTATGCTGTAAATATTCCTACTCAAATGTTAAACCAAAAATGTACACTCACCAAAACACCTCAAACTATGATGACATTGCATGATTTTAATGCCTGTTCCTCAAAAAACTCATCCAGCCAGTACAAAATGTGAGGAAAGGCTCCTGGTATGGGAGCTGCTAAACCATCAACCTGCTCCTACAGCTGGCCAAGGCAGTTGGAGATGAAACAGGTGGGGAATGGTTTCCATTTCTCATTTCAAATGAGAGAAGCAGTGTGTGGATGTCTGTGACAATGACCAATGCAGAAGAAATATTACCATTAAGAAAACTGTGATGAGTTGGCTGCTGTCAAAAGGATAGATTTTTCTTTCTTTAAGACTTTACTACAGAGTAAGATTTCTAAAGTTTCCTAGTGGGTTATAATTACAAATTCATAATAAAGCTAGCCCTCAAGATAAAATAAATAATTGCCTATGAAATGTTCCTCTTCCAGTCATACAGTTTTTTAGTCTGACAGTCAAATCTCAGGTCCTGACTTTTCACGCGGATTGTTAAACTCTGACAAATGGCTGAGTATCTGATATAAAAGCCGACTTTTGCTGGAAGATTTATATTTTAAAAAACAAGTTGAAAAAAAAATAATGAGTCCATTGGAAGAACTCAAATTTTTGTTCCAAATTCACAAAATCTGCAAGCAGTCTGGGGTTTGCAGGACAGGTATATGTCGAGTGAAAAGACTGAAAATAATTTGCTGTGTCTTTTATTATTGAAACACAGACTACTGAAATCCCTGGAATTTCAAAAAGGACATTTCCCCTTCAGGAAATATTACTGTACGAAGACAGCCATGATACAAAGGTGGCACTGCACAGCTACACTTCCGTGAAACAGGAATCAAAAGAGAAGAAATGGAAACAAGAAAAATGTAAGTTTCCTCTGTACTCTTACCCATTCTTCCTCCTTCTCCCAGAGGGTGGAATCCTGGAGATTACAGTCCCCTGACTTGCTTTATGCTATCCCCAACCTCTTTCCATGTTGCCCTGAAGAAATCAGCACAGTGCAGTTTGAGCAAACATCCCCTGCACAGCTCCACATCTCTTTCTGCCTTCCAAGCAAGCTGTCATTTACCCTCTGTGACACAGGGGTTACTTGCATTAAATGCATGTTTCTGCATGTTGCATAGTTGCTGCATTTAACTGATCAAGGCCCCCATCTGGTTTGATGTACTCTGGAGTGGAAGTTAAGTGTTTTGGGCTTTAATCTGCGTGGCAGCACGAGCTCATGCTCTTTTCTCTCTGCATGAGAAGTAAAAATAGCATCTCAGAAATATCTGAGCCTGGGGAATCAAATGCCCAGCTAAGACAGACTGCTGTCTCACACATAAACATCATGAGACTCAACAATATTGCATTTCTTGCATGAGCTACCCCTGAGGGATGGAATCCTGGAGGCGCAGTCAGAGCATGTAGAACATACCATGACAAGGGCACAGCTCTCACAAAACAGCATGGCAGCTGTCATGTTTCCTGCAAAACATGGCCAGAACAGTACATGATACTTGTTTCCAACCCTTTCCCTTCATCCTTAATACCAGTGGGATCTCTGGATGTTTTTCCACTCTTTTCCTGAATGTTTGCTCACTTAAATCTCATAATATAGCCTGTGTTAATGGCCAGGTTATGACAGGTGTTGCATGTGGGAAAACACTTTCAGAGCCTTTCCTTGAGATGCTTTCATTTCCAAAAAATTATTTAAAGATTCAGAAATAAAATGACAGAGGAGAGGAGAGAAAGGCTGGGTAAGGAGCCCTGGGATGGGGATGGCAAGATTAAGTGTTGTTCTTGGAGCAGGGACCGATTTTTGGGCCAGGATCTGAGAACAACTGCTGGCTTACCCATTGTGGATGAAGGCAGCAGGAAAGCACATCTTGCTGGAGCTCTGCTCTGTGCTCCAGAGCATAAAAGAGACAAAAACACTTTTTTTTTCTTTTTTTTTTTCCCTTGGGCAAATATAAAATTGAACCCATAGGGATCATTGGACACGATGTCCCTTTGGATACAAGCAGGACTTGGTGATCTTGGTAACAGAGATAGTAGTTGCAAATTAGCTGTTCCTTACAGATCTAGTGATTCCTCTAGCGGATGAAACACATAATTTGCCTTACAACCGCATTTTACATATTCTCAGCCCTTTTATAAGTGTTCTACATAAAGAACAGAGGGTTTTTTTTTCTTCACAATGTTGTTTTTTTCTTTTTATGGGCAATGTTATTTAATGAATACAAAGCTGCATTTGTGGAAAAATATTGGTACAGATCAAATGAGAGTAGTGGTAGTCTCTCACATTTGAGATGGAATTTCTGCTCATAATGGTAGAGAAGCAGAGACAAAGGTATTGCAGAACTCAACAAGTTTGGGATAATGACTTAGTCCTTGAAAGTTAAGGTGGACATTGCATTGCCCAGGCTAAGAGGTTTCTAGAGCAGTTACCTGAATTCTTTTTCTGTGGCCTGTACACCTTAGTAAGCAAATATCATTGAACTGAACTGATTCCAAAGAGTAATTAGTATGCACTGTTACAAGACTTGGCAAAAAAGAGACAATTTCTTCATTCTGATTCAAAACTGGAACTGAACCTCAACTTCACACATCAGGTGATTTTCATAAGTTGTGTAATATGGTTGTGAAAAATCTTCTCTCTCCTAATTCACCATTTTAGGTTGGTATCTTTAAAGCAGTTCTCTTTTTTTGGGGGTAAATTTAATGCTAGTATTTTTATGAAGGTTAAGCAATGATTTTGCTCCCAGTGAGACAGGAAAGACTGAAGAAAGATTTTCCATCTGGCCAATAAATATTTTTTTAGTTCTTGGTTGTTGCAGAGTGGGAAATACACCTCTCCATCACCTCAAGATCTGAGATAAAAGTTTTAGAAGTTTTCAACATTTTTGTCACAGAAAAGAATTTTGAGTAAGTTAATGGAACAGCAATGCAATAGCCCTCCTGCATCCATTTATTGTCCTTTTTTATACACACATATTTATTTCAGATGTATTCTGTTTTCAGATATTCCAATTCTAGCAATACTTGCTGAGCTTCAATTAGGGAGTGACAAGCACTGAGTTAACTTTTTTAGCTCAGCATATGTAGCTATGTACCAACTCATGCATAAACATAAACCAAACTACCCAGTGGGGAAAAAAAAAAAAAGGCTAATCCCTTTTTTAGAGCAGAAGTGAAAAATAGCAGCCAATGAAGACTGACGGCTGCACGATCCTAATTGCCGAGAGAACGCTGCGCTTGTCCGTGCCACCCAAGAAGGCAGAAAGCTGAGGAGTGGGAAGAGATCTGAGTAACAAAAGGGAACTTTGCAGTGCAGCAGCTCTGAGAATATGAAAGCATGAGTGCGTGGAGGCGTGTGCAGTGACAGGCACGAGCTGTGTCTGTTCTGAAAGACAAGCAGAGCCAAGCACTGAAAATCAGGATTATTTTTTTTTTTCCGTCGTTGACTTCAAGCCCTCAGCTCACCTGCACTCACAGAACTGAATTTTCAATGCATCTAACAACTGCTATTTACACAGTAACAGAAGCGACCTTAGTAATTGCATTCTTTTTGACCTTGAAAAGGGCGCTTTTGCCTCTCTCACATTCATCCCGACTTCTAAAGCAAGGATCTCTTTCTTACTTTGTCATTTTGACTGGATTAATTGTGAGAACTTTTACATCTCCCACTACATCTCCCTTTATAAGATGCCAGACACTGTGTTTTGATTCTTCTTTCAAGACTACTTAAGAGTCTTTCTTCTCTTCCTACAAATTTGTTTTCCAATTCTGAGAAGTCACTTCTGCTCCCCAGCTGGTAAATACTATTTGCCATCTCTTCCCTGCTAAGCCTCTGGACAGACACTTTCCTGGCATTTCCCATGTGCCCCACAGCTCTGGCAGATTATCTTATAAACTCTCCAGTAGTCTCCTTTGCCTTGCTAGCTATGAGGAGTTCTCTAAATGTTTGCTACGACCACAGTGAGCACCATTTAAATGTGCGCTTCCCTCAGCTTCATTTCACTGATGAAAGGGTTTCTGAGAGACTTGTGGTTGTGGTTGGATTTGGCTTTAATTAGATGTCACTTACCTTCTCAATTCTTTTCCACTGTAGCTTTGACACATTGTTGGTTTTTGACTCTATAGGCTGAGTGAAAAGACTGTCTTCCTCTTTTGGTTGCTTATTAGAGAAATAGGATTAAATCAAACAACCAAACATCAGTTTGTTGTACCCATCTTTGCAACATGCAAAAGTCTGGTTTTGTCAGAAGAGGTGAAAAGCATTCACTACTTCAGGGTCAAATGTTTCAAAAGAAATGTCAGAGTCTTTTGAAAAGGTTTGAAAGAGCTGCAGTTCATTAAGTTTCTCAAAGAAAAGATTACAGAGGGGAGAATAAGCTTGCCCAGCTACTAAATGTAAATAGAATTAGGCCAACTGGAACATAGTGAAAATGACAACATCTAATATCTAGACAATACTTTATTGTTAAATAGATCAAAACCCAGGGTGTAAACAGCTATTCTGAGAATGATGTTTTGGGGTATAAACTGCAAATGAAGTGTTGAGGAGCAATTAGTCGTGCTGCAATGCCTACAGGAACAACTATTTCTTATTTGCTTTCTTCTGCACCCCAATAGTGTCAGCAGCAGGAATAACACCTTCAGGAACTTAACATCTCCCAGTGAAGAAATTATATTGCTTATGCCTTTTGTGTTTGGGATTTTATTGGTACCACTGATCAAAGAATGAATAATATTGATATTTTCTTCAGAGGTGGTTTAAAATAGCCATTTTAGGTTTTATGGAATTCTTTCAATCATAAGGCAAGTTGAGTTCATAGTGCTAGTTCTACAAGTATAGTACAAGCAACCCAAGAAATCAAAGGTAAAAGGAAAAGCAACACCTTTATTACAAGCATTCTCAAAAGGGGAAAATAGAGGCAAGAAGAAAGGAAGGAGTAAGTTTTTACATGGACTTTATGTTTTCAATTTTCTTACAGTGTGCATTACTGGAGACTTGTTTCAGTCCTGGAAAAAAAAAAAACCAAATCTCCAAACAGAATAACTAAATCAATGACATATTTTGCAGCTACAGCTCTGAATAAAAGTTTAGGGATTCTAGGGTTGATAATCTTCTATCTGTTTTGCCCAATGTGATAAAAACTTTGTTTGAGCAACATAACAAATGTAAATTTAGAATAACTGCTTGAATTTTGTTCATATTTTGAAATTTCTACTTTTTATGTACACCGAGGAAAAGAGTAAAATGCTGCAACTACAAGCCTTAAGGGTTCTTTTTAGTAAATATATTAATTGATCTTTTAAAAAACACAATGAGACCATATAAACCTTCCCTCATGGGTAATATTAAACCAAAAGAGCTGCAAAAACTCTGTTGTGAGAAAACCTCTTGAATGTGTTAAGATGTTGCAAAGGCCTATGTGTCTGGGTTTTTTTTTCACAAACCAAAAGGGGTTTTTTTATTACATACTGGATGTGTTTATGCATAATATGCATCTTTTTTATTATATATTCCTATATAATGCATAGAAGATATGTAAGTGCATATAAATGTATGTTTCAACTTCATATAAAAAACTTTAGTCTCAGATGTATCAAGTATTAAAAAAAAAGTCCATGACAATCTTTAGTAAAAGTAACAAGAGGAATAAAAAACAGTGGGATAGGAAGGAAGCTGACATGTGGCATTTTTTATCTTTGGAGTGTGAGGCTCCCTTTGTCCTGACGTTAATTTTTCACACCTGTGTGTGATTGATCCAGCGAATGAAAAGCTGCAATTTAGGAGATGCTCAGAGCTGACAACTTGCAGCTGTTCTTTTGGATAGGCAGTGACATAAAAAGTAGAGGCCTTAGAAAGGTGAATGGACTTGAATGCTTCTTGATTTTAAACTGGTTGGTGTTCAGAACTGCTATAATTAATTTAGATGATACTGCCTTAGAACATGAATGTGATAAAATAGGTGATCTTTTCCTTCCAATCAGAGGTAGATCTGTTTTTATCTGTAGTACTTCAGTGAGTTTGTTTTGATGATGATTTCTGTAATTGTTTGTGGAAAGGGTTAAAAATTACATTCTGCTTTTCTTTCACCCTTTTGCTTTCTGGTTTAAGTAATAACTTACCTTTTATTTTTTTTTTATTAATTTCAAATTTTATGAGAAGTTTTCTCGAACTGATATGTTTATTTTTGTTGCAAAATACTCTTCTCACTTTTTAAGTTTTTATCTCTTCGTAGTTGTCAAAGCCTGTCAGAAAACAGCTTATATGGGGCTTTCCCCCCTTCTTTTCTTATTTTTGAGTGATAAAACTGTTTTTTTCTATTCATAATGAGCAAATGTGTTAAAAGTCCTGTCAACTTTTCTGACAGATGTGAAAATCTGAATGATTTCTGGCATGGATGTATTTTACCCTACTGAAAGGTCTTAATTTACTCATTTATTCTCCCTTCCTCAGGGAGCAAAATGATATGAGAGACAGGAGGAGTAGAAAACCTACTACAAATTACGAAATGTGTAAATATACACTATCCTTCAACCAAGTGTTAAAGAAAAAAATGAAGAAGAAAACAGGCTACTTGCTGACATTGCAAATCTAAGGTGAGCATTTACAGAAATGATTGATTTTTAGTGTGGTGCAAAAGTATAGAAAAATACTTTAGTAAAGTTAAGTGGGGGATAACACGATTAGCTGGTCTCAATACAGGCTCTGTATGGAGAAATGTTGAATATTGTAAAGATCTGTACCAGAGCAAGTTAAAAAGCGTTATTATGAAATATCTGGCAATATTTTAAACACACTTTATTACACAGAAGGTGTAATAAAATCTCTGTCTAAGAAAGGTAATCTTCATCAAGCAAAGGAAAAGCAATTATGCAGAATGAAGTGAGCAAGGGCTTTTCCATGGTCAGGATAGATCCATTAAAACAAGTGTCTATTTGAAATTTTTATGAAATATTGTAAGCCAAAACTGAGATTGCCTTCATAATTAAAATTTGCTTTTCTGGTTCATATGAATTTTGGATACAGTTTTTCAGTGGTAATCTCCTTCTTCCAGGATCCCCTTCCCTCTGCAAAATCCTGTTTACTTATGGAGCTGGCTGGACAATCTTGGCTAAATTTTATTCTTTGTTTATTCTCTATTTTAGTCCATGATGCCTCTGCACCCATCATTATGTATATAGGATTTTGGTTAAAACGGTCTGTTCAAATAAAAAACAAAGCAAAGCAAACCCAGCTTTACAATTTGGGCAAAAGTAAATGTTTTCTTGCACATGACTGGTTGCATTCTACCATTTTCAGAAATGAGTAGTTTTTTTGGAGAGACAGCAAACTTCCTGTAGGGTACAAAGAACAGTTTCTCCTTTTTGCTCTGATGGGCCTGGCTAAAGTTAAAATGTCTCTTTCTCACCTTTTAAGAATCATTGTCACATCATGGGGAACAGGAAAAAAGGCACCTCCCTCTTTTCCTTGGCATTTAATATATTTTAGCTTGCTGAAGCTCTAAGGGGAACAAGACACATTATGATATTTGTTGTCTTCTCTGCAAGTCTCTTACTAGTTACCTTCAGATTGTGTTCTTAGCCAGATCACGTTGATAACTTGGAAAAAAGACTGTGAATGCTAAAAGAAAATACTAGGTTCCAAGCAG
>JAWWMU010000001.1:6771528-6787946 GCA_035048155.1 Cinnycerthia olivascens
CAAAGTGTCTAACCTCTTCAGCTTGACCTCTTTCAGCAGTGTCTCAAATGGATTTTTTTCTGCATTTAATTTTTGCTGGAGTGTACATTTACTCTTCAGAAGCATGGCAAGACAAAAAAATTCAAATGTGTTATGTTTTTATTTGTAATGTAAGGAAAGGATAACAGACACATGAAGTTCATCTCTGATGTTCACGTTTTGTGTTCAAGGTTGTTTCTTGAGTGCAAATCTGAAACTAAGCAAGGAAAGAGGCTACATTTTGAACAAAATTTAATTTGCATTTAAATATTCCATTTTTCTAGATGTTTTTCTTGTAAAAATTCATATTTTGTACCAAATGTTCTAAATCTAGTTAACTGTAGATCTCAGACAATATATGATTATTTATCATAGAAGATACTTGTCTATAGTTTGAGTTTTGAAAATTTATTGGAGTTACTCCTTTTTGCAAGAAGCAAAAAAAAAACCTTCTGTGTTAATGTTACTGCACATCCTGCATATATCCACATTAACAGAAAAGTGAGGACATCTGGCTACAAATAAATACTTTGCAATTTCCCACAGTTGTATGTGTTAGTCATGTAACATGTTATCAAATCAGAGCCTCAAAATCACATAGCTGAGGCCTTTATTGAAAGTCTGACTGTCCTGCTTAATGTATTCCAGCAAACTCTTGATTTCTAATTTTCAGTCTTTATTTTTCATTCATAACTCTGTAAAGAACTTGAAAAAATGTCAGTTTTAAAAAGGTGGAGCTTGGCATATACTCTTTGTGATTTTTTTTGTTGACTTTTAATGAAGCTCCCTCTGAGAGAGGGGATCTCCTAGCTGAGATGCAGCAACTTTGATCTCTAATCACTCACAAGTACCTGGGGCCTGCAGTAAACCAGTGCCATGGAAGAGATGAGACATTTTGAGTGGAGTGTTTTCTGGAATTAGATCTTTAAAAAATACTTAATTAAAAAAAAATCTGCATATTGTAAAAATTGCATATTATCAAACTTTGCTTCTTTGCTCTTATCTTCATTGGCTTTGGCTTAAGGCAAACCAAGGACATACCACTGCTTGAAATAGATGTGGCCTGTGCTCACATAATTTAAGGGTTTTGTTTGATTAGTTAGCACAAGTTTGTTCAACATATTAATACTGTGGACAAACTCAAAGAAATTAGTGACCTAAAGCCCAATTCCCCTTACAATTGGAATTAGGTGCCTTCTCTGTTTTCTGTTACAACTGTTACAAGGAAGAACAGTAGATGGATTTGCAGTAGGGTTTAAGCACAACAAACCTAATGACTTCAAAGAAACTAAGAATTTTTACAGCCTAAGACTCTGCACTGGTGGGGTGAAACATCCTGCTGGTATCTAACTCTTAAGTCAGTCCAGTGGATGTGAGGTGGAATGTGATGGGTTCTGCACAAACCAAGGGATCTCCAACTGATTTATGGCTTTTAAACATTAGAGCTTCCTTTGTTGCCTAGAAAGGCTAATCCAGAACAGGGACTAGACAAAGTTAAATGGACAAAATAGATAGTTATTGAAAGGCCTTAAAAGGATACACCTTGGGCAGCACTAGAGCCTGGTCAGAGCTACACCCATGTTGAATCCAAGATGTATCCAGACCAAAAGGTTTTAAATTATTTAAGTTTTGGTTCATCTACCTATTGGGTTCAATTGTCCAATTACAGCTCCAGGTCATGAAGTCTCAGCCCCCCTGGCTTGCCCCCTTCCCTTTGCTGTTGTTTATGCTTTTTGGCTAACAGTTGTCCTTGATTGTCTAGCTGGGAAGGGATGGTTTCGTCTAACCACCCCAGAAGAGAACTTATTAAGTCTTAATACAAAGTTTCAGAATTACATATCAGGCAGAAAATCTGAAAAATATAAAAGCCAAAACCCAAGACATCACCTTAGAATTTACTCTACTTCTTTCTTTTCTCTCTCTTTCTTTTACTTCGTTAACTACATAACATATCAGTATAACTCACAAATACAGTGTGAAGCATGAAGGTGAATTCCTTCCCCACCTCCCTGACTTTTTTATTTTGTGTGAAAGTTAGGCTTTTACTTTTCTATTTTTTTGTCTAAGTTTATCTACTAAACTGTTTTGAAAAGGGTGAACTTCTGTAAAGTTCTGGAGAAATTTCACTTTAAAATACAACACATTCAAATTAGAAGAGCCTATATTGGCAAAAACTGCTTAGTGCCATTTATCCTTACCTGTGATATTTAATTTTTAACTACATTTCAGATTCCATGTGGAACAACTGGCTTCAAGAGAGTGAAGCAAGGTGAAGGCTTAAGTTTCCAAAATTTTTGCTAAAACTACATGTCCCAGTTGCCCACACCCTTTTGCGTTTTCATTATCCCCCCTTCCCCCCAGCTATGTTTAATTGGCTTACAGGGAAAAAAGGATCAGAAATAAGGTTAAAGTAATAGTTTCAAGACTGATTCTGGTGGTAAAATCAAATGAGTTTACAAAGGTGGTGATTTGTTTCACAGTTGCTGTATTTATTGAAATCCTGGAATATATATCTGTCTTGGTTAGAAAGACAAGTGTCTCCTAAGAGAGAAAAAAATCTTCTTTTGAAATGGAAAGTGTAAAAGCCATCCTTCCAAGTTATTATAATTTTGAAACAAAGGAGCATCCAGGCAAAGATATGGGAATAACAGTTTATTATTAGGAAAATTTAGATAAAAATACAGTAGTACAAAAAAACCCACTGACAGTCAAAATACGAAATACAAAAAACCTGAAAACCAGTGGGTCAGGGATTTGGTAGCAGTCCAATTAAAGGATGCCTGCAGTTGTCCAAGAGTGACAGATGTGGTTCTGTTGAAGCAGAGATCCTGTACAAGGGTGTATTTTTCCTCTCAATCTCCAGTAGTGGTGTAGATGGGCCTGGTTTACCCTGAGAATCCAGGGGAAAAATGCTGTTTATGGAGTTCCAATTCTCAGCTTTTCTCTAGGAAGGAAAGGCTGGGCTCCTCCCCCTGGATGGAGCATCTCCCAATGGGATGATGTCATTTTATCAGCCATGCACTGAGACTCAATGGCCCATTAGCAGAAGTTATCTCCCTGCACAGAGGGTGGCTCTTGGAAGAGATAAAGAAAATGGCTCTACCTGGGTTTTAACAGCTGGCCCATTAACTGAAGGTATCCCTCCAGCCTGGACTGATGAGGGATGGGTCATGGAAGAGACAAGGAACACTGCTCTACCTGGTTTCATCAGATGGTGATAGAACACATAGTGCAAGCTGAGACAAGGAGCTCACAGGGTGTGCTTCTATGTGGAAGAGGCCCTGCTGCACAGACCATTTCCCAAACTGAAAGCAGTGAAGACAGTTGTTAGCTACAGAGACATGTTCACCAAGATTTGACCTTTTCCAGACCTGGAGTAAAAGCCATGCCAGTGGAGAAATCCGAATCATGGTTCTACTTCCTCACACCACTCTGTAACGCCACCAGTTTGCACCACAGCCAAAGGAACTCTCAGGGCTGAAACCCATTGTTACCAGAATTTGGGAACCTGTTGCTTTCAGAGGGATCACACACACAAACCAGAACACCGGTGCAAGGTTACAATCCTAAAAGTGTCTTTGCCTCCTCGCTCTGTGCCAGCAGAGTTTCACTGGCGTACTTCTGGAGCAGCTCCATCTTCTTTCTGCGTACAAGAGCTTCCTCAATCTCCTGGTGAGTTGGCACTGGAACATGTGCAATACATTTCTCTTGGCCATCTTCACCTTCTCTCTCCTGGCCACCTTCCTCGGCAGACTCTTCCTCGTGGACAGCATAGATGTTTTCTTCCTCCTCCTCCTCACCTCTAGCAAGTCGTGCTTCCCTCTCCATCTTCCATTTTGCCACTGCCTCTGCTATCGCTTTCTTCTCGTGTTCCTGCTCCAGGGGCTCCAGAATGCCATCATCTTCATCCCTGTACCCATAGTAGTCAGCATCAATATCCTTCATAAGCTCAGCCCAAGTCTTGCGTGGGGGTGGCAGAGGCTCCTTTTCAAAAAGCTCTCGAACTCCTGGCAAGTCCTTTGCAGCCCCAAAGTATTTGTAGCCTCTGTTTCCTGGAACTTCTTTCCCTTCATGGTCTAACACTTTTGGGCCAATGCTAGCATAATCAGGACCTCCCAGCTCCTTTATCCTGTATTCCCAGTGTCCTTTCTCCCTCAGAAGTTTGTTGATTTCATCGTTCAGGTCCCGAATTCTGAATTCACCCAATCCTGCATTTTGGATTTGCGCCACTTTCTTAGAAATCTCCCCAATGATCTGTCTCCTCCATTTCTCAGCTTTGGGCAGCTCATGGCACTCAGATGCAAGGAAAGGCCTTCGCTCTTTGACTTTTCCTTCCTCCAGCTGGCTTTGCCGAAATCTTGCCAAGGCCGTCATGGCCTTCTCCGCATTGCGAGCCATGGTGCCACCGTGCCCCTCAGCTGAAAAGACTTTTACTGTTCAAGCGGACAGAGTCAGAATACAACCTGACCTGACACCCTGTGGGTCAGGCTGTTGGTGCCAGTCCAGTTGGAACGCTGGCTGCAGCCCTTCTGAGGTGGCAGATGTGGCTCACTTGAAGCAGTGATCCTGTAGAAAGGTGCAGCCCTCTGCTGAAGGTCCTGTGGAGGGAAATGGTCTTCTCCTGAGAATCCAGTGGAAAAGGCTGCTTGTGGAGCTCCAATTCCCAGCTTTTCTCTAGGAAGGAAAGGCTTGGCTCCTCCCCCTGGATGGAGCATCTCCCAATGGGATGATGTCATTTTATCAGCCATGCAACTGAGACTCAATGGCCCATTAGCAGAAGTTATCTCCCTGCACAGAGGGGGGCTCTTGGAAGAGATAAAGAAAATGGCTCTACCTGGGTTTTAGCAGCTGGCCCATTAACTGAAGATATGCCTTCCCCCCTTGAGTTATGTGTGTTGGGTCCTGAAAGAGACACACGCATGATACAAATGCTGCTCTACCTGGTTTCAACTGTTGGTGATAGAATACATGCTTCTGGTTACATCTTGCTTTGCAATCTGGGACAATATCACAAATATATTATAAGTTTTAGTTATTATTTCTCTTCTTCATTAAGGGAAAATTTTAGACTGCTTTGCCTTAAAAATCTGTTTATAATAATAGAGATTACTTCTCTTTATCTCTTCTATAAGGAATAGATTATGAGATGTGTGAAAGTTGAGAAAAGTGAACAAATGTGTGCATCATGAAATAATATATTTTCTAGTTAGCACCTCTACTATTATTTAACACACTAAAGTTATGCATTTTATCTTAGCACATTCGATGGATTTATCCCAACTTTTTTGAATATAGAGATAACTCCTGATTACAAAAGTCCCATAATGTCCGGTTAATAGTCATTAAAATGACTTGGAGATTTCTTTGAATCAGCTCTGGACATGGATCTCCTAGATGTAAATATTGTCCCAAAACAATAAGGAAAGCTTTAACCAAAGCTGTGCCAAACACACTCAGGCTATTCTTGGACTGCTAACTTATCAAAAGTATTAATTTTTGGTTTATTTCTGAGTTCATGATTTAGTAGAGCATTTTATATATGGTTTGTATGATAGATTGTTGGGGGTTGGGTTGCTTTCTTATAGAACTTTTTCCCAAAATGTTGCTAGGAAGGTGTTTGCTGGATGCTTGTGGACACTTAAAGGTACTTGGAAGGGACAAAAGAGGTGACTGTCAGAGAAAGGGTGGCACTGACTACACCTCTCTGTCGGAGGCTCGGAAAGAACTGGGGGTTTCAGTTTTTGACTTGGGAGAGATCTCTCCAGACCTCACCTGGAGCTGAGCTTGAAGTGAATTTTCATGGGTCTCCCAGGAATTCAGACCCTGGTTTCTCCTTATCCTGCCAGGAGCTGCAGCCCTACACACACAGCTGCTTTAGTTTTGCTCTGGTTTTCTCCACACCGTTTCTTCTGCCTGCCAGGACATTTTCTGCAGCCTCAGGTACTGCCACCAAGCTTTGGATTCTTCTCGTCCCTCGGGACCACTGCTCTCCCTGCCCGGAAAGGTGCCAGCATCAGAGAAAACTGTGACTGTTTCCTTACTCTGTTTGGTGTTAATACTGTAGTTATTGCTATTCTTTTTATCTTGTTAAACTCACTAGTAAAGAACTGTTATTCCTATACCAAATTCTTTGCCTGGGAGCTCCCTTTAATTCCAAAATTATAGCAATTTGGAGAGAAGTTTGCATTCCCCATTGCAACGGAGACTCCAGCTTTTCCCATCAAGCACACCTGTCTTCAAACTAAGACAGATTTGTTTCCTTAATAGTTTTTGTTTCTGTTTGTCTACTTATTACTTACTATTCACTTCCTTTTGAGACAGGAGTATTTATGTATTTATAAATGAGAAGGGAAAAAAGTCACCATTATTTATGCATGGTACTCATACCCCCATTGCACCGTTGATATACAGTGGTAAGGATATGACATGTGTTCTTGTCATGGGTTGCAGTGCAAAATATAACCAAAAAGTGTATATTCTATAAACTCCTGTTGGAACTGGGGTGGAGGGTGGTGTAATCTTCTGTCAATGGGCCAGATGATAAGAAACCAACAAGAGCAGTTTCTTTATCTCTTCCACCACCCATCCTCCCTCCAGGGAGAGATCTTGTGCTAATGGGCCATTGAGTCCACTGATAAACTTACATCATCCCTTTGGGAAGTGCTCCAGCTAGGGGAAGGAGCCAGGCCTTTCTAGCTGGATAAAAACCTGGAACTTGGAACAACAAGCAACCTTCTCTTCTGGATACTCAGAGGAAGCCCCTTTCTGCACTGGTTCTTCAGCAGAGGGCTGTGCCTTTCTACAGGATCACTCCTTCAACAGAGCCACATCTGCCCTTCCAGAAGGGCTGCAGCCATGATTTAATCAGATTGCTACAACACCCTGACCCACAGGATGTCAGGTTGGATTCTGACTCAGTGGTTTTGGTTTCTTTGTAATAATGCATGCTTATTCTATTTTAGTTCTCTTCATAAAGAACTGCTATTCCTATTCACATATCTTTGCCAGAGAGCCCCTTAATTCCAAAATTATAATAATTCAGAGGGAGAAGGTTTATATTCTTCATTCCAAGAGAGGCTCCTGCCTTCCTTAGCAGACACTTGTAATTCAAACCAAGACAGTTCTGTACATGAAATTTAATCTGTCCATCATGTCTCAATCCTAATTTTCAAAAACCTTTGTGTGTTACTGATGTCTACAAGTCCTTTACTTATTGAAAACCAAGTTAATAGTGAATGCCCTTTTTTCTGATCAGGACTCTTACTAGGTCTAAACTTTGCCCTGGCATGTTTAATGAAGACTGGCTGAGGATTGGTTGTTTCCTGACAGCAGCTTGTTCTGCTGATTACTCCTTTTGGATAGGCATTTGAGTAGCCAGTCCCCCTTGTAGGTGGGCTACATCAGTTTATAGGCTCTCCCTGTCCTACGTGGATGTTGTCAAGTCCATTGTCACCAGCTCAACCTCTATGAGAAGTATATTTTGCTATTGCAGATCAGATTTCTTCAAAGTAAAACAAAATATTAAGTAACAATATTATTAAAAAGTAATCAAGATGTCACATCCTAACAGTTAGCAGACAGCTTGTGCAAGACAGCATATTGTATGTATTGTTTAAAATAGGGATTCTTTTGGCAATTTTGGCATGTCATCAGTTTTCTGTGCCATTTGTTGCATTTTGATGTCATTTTTAAGAACATCTGTTATATAATGTTCTAGGCCTGGCTGTAAATACAGATATTTTCAAATCTAATGTTTAGGTGTGGATTTTTTCCTAAAATATAATATTCCAAATACTTAAGGTGGCTGTTTTTTCAAATTACTTATCTTGCAGTTTCCTTATAGTACTTTTTTTTTCCCTTCCCTTACTTTATGATCCTGGAAATAATATTTTGTTTTTCAGCTATCAGATAAAAGGTCAAATTGTGTAACATGGTTCCTGCAGATGTTGAAGATTCTAAAGGCTCAAGTAAAGTCTTGGACTGGAGAAAGTATTATAACATCATTATTTAAATATTGGTTAGTTATATGCTATAAAATGAAACAAAGTTGGAACTTGTGCCCATGTGGTATAGACCAAATGTAGCTCCCTTCATTTCCTCATATCTGTGCTTCTGAGATTTCTCTCATTTCTGTGATTTTTTAATAGACATCCTTGTAATCAAACTCTTCAGAGGGTTTTTTAGGTGTCTAGGTTATTTAAGAATTCGAACTTCATTCTGAACTTCTTGATGTATGTACAAGCAAATACAAATTATGCAGCAATTATAAATAAATATGGAAGAGTTTTCTTGGATTCTGAAAGAATTTAATAAATATGTGCCTACCACATTCACTGAATTAAGGCTGTTTGTTCTAAGTTCTTTTTATCATCTCTCAACCAAAATATCACCCACGCCTATTGTACTTATCCTCTCTTCACCTTGATTATGAATAATTTAAAGTGTTGAAATATCATTTTTCTTTAATCCAGGGCTTTGTATTTGAAGGAAAAGTAGGCAGCAGAAGATGTAAACTGGTAGGACAAAATGTCCTCAAGAAATGAGAGAAGATCATGCTGTTTCTTTCTTTTCACAACTTCTTTTTTTTCTTTCTCATCAAGGACTTCCATATCCTCTTATCACCTCTTCCTGCATGTTGCTTACTTATTGTGAATAAAACCTCTTCAGCTTGCTTTTAACAAAATAATTATGTTCTACTCACTTTTGTCTTTTCTATAACCCAATTCTATATTATTTCACTTGGTCCTTGCCCATAAATAAATAAACTTGTTTTAATTTTTTCTCCTAGCAGTGTAGCATCTATTGAAATATATTTTGATTTATATTGACAAAATTCAAAGCTCACTCTCTATCTTTCCTGTGTTAGTTTAGATTCTGTTCTGTAACTAATTTCTTCTATTGACCATTAGGATACTGCACATTTTTCAATAGGACTGAGTCACCACAAAATTACAGTTGGAGTTTTCTGATAACACTGAAAAAAATTATCTAGACAGCTCTAGACACTCCTCTTATTTCATATGAGAAAGCATAAATGCTTTCCAGCTGAACATTGGATCCTTTCTCTAAATTTTTATTTTAAGAGCGTTTGTGAATTAATGGTTCTTGTGGTAAACATTCTTGCTTCAATAAATACTGGATGTGTTACAGGTAAAGAGTCTTGAGGTAACAGTGAAAGTGATCAGTTTCTTTTAATCAGTATTTAACAGACTTTTGTTCTCATCCCTTTGTTCCCCACTTTTATTTGCTATCCCCACAAAACCTTTTGTCTCTCATAGCTCAAGTCCAGCTGCCAGTTTTTCCTTATTACAGAAAGCCTCAGCCCTCAGAAGACAGGAGCTTTGCTTTATTCTCTCTTCATGACTCTGACCTTCTCTAAGATTTTTTCATCTATTTCATGTCCTTACCACAGATATGGATGAAAATCTAGTCTGTTTCTATTAGGAGGATGAATGGAATTGTTCTTCAGTTGTACCCAAGCATTTCTATATTAGATCAAATTGCTTCATGGTTAGACAGAATGTCTTTCAATTTTTTTTCCCTCTATCACTAGGATTGCAGAGAGCTCAGACACTGACAAAAGTTCTATTGAGGCTCCTAATTTATTTTTTTTTTTCTAAAATTATTGCTTGTTGATACCTATGTTAATGAATAACACATTAATATTTTTAGGTGAATTCGTGGCACTCAATTTTAAAAATGTCAGCATGGATTTAGATGAGAATTTCTTATAGGAGCTATCCTTCAGCAGTTTGATAGCAGTCTGACTTCAAAACAGGTCATCATGTTTTAGGCTTTTTGTGTGCTAGTTTTTCTAGAAAGGGAATTTCTGGAGTGCTTCCTAATGGAGCTACAATGCCAATATAAAATCTACGTTAGTATATTATTTCATTAATAATATTAAGTTTTATAATCGTTTATAATAGGTTAAGCATTAACAGGGCTGGTAATCTGAAGTCAGGCAACTTTGTCAGCTCCAATATAATAACAAGATTACAGTAAAAATGAATAACCTACATAGGAAGCTTATTATTTATGAGCATTTTAGTCACTTAATTTCCAAATCAGAATATGGCTATGATAACAGCTTTTAAGAAAGGAAATTTGCTAATTTGGTGTGCATGACGAGACAGCAAAGACATCTTTTAAATGATTTACTGCAGAGAGCACAACAAAAAATAATTTATCACTGTGGTTACTGTCGTTTGCCTTTCCACTCAGTGGAAAGAGAGGCATGAAACAGCTCTCAGGTATGGAATGTCTGCTCCTGTACAGTTAGTTCTTTACAGCAGCTAAAGTGAGTACATAAGAACAGGTCAGCAGTTGCTGTGAATGGGTCATGGTCCTTGTTGAAACTGAAAATTCTTATAAGTGTGTTTTAAGAGTAGTACATCTAAACCCAAGACTTCTGTATTGATATTAACCAAAAAGCCCATACCTGTTGTTTATATAACGTGGTTTTTTTCACTGTATGTTAAATTAATTCTGTCTCTGGGGTTTTTGTTTTGTTTTGTTTTGGTTTGGTTTTTTTCCTCTGAGAAGATTCCCTCAGGTTTCACTTTGCTAGGACTTGTTATAACATATATATTTCTCTATATGATTGTACCGTCCAGAAGCTCATGTAAATTCCTACAGGCTTGCTGCTTCTAAAATATCTGTTCCACTTTCTGCTCTACGGCAAGCATTCAAAAAAAGAAATATTTCAAAGTTTCCCATGCTTAATACTGATGGAAAAATTCATTCATAATTTTAAATATCATGAAGCTTTTATTTTGGTGAAATTTTTGTGGCAACAAATTTGGGGAGAAAGACTGTATTTTTTGAGCCTCACTATTATATTTTTTTAAATTGTATAATGAAAGTTATACTTTCATCTGTGGAGAATTCTGAATATACAGGAATTTTTACCCATGCTATTACTACTAGCTGACTGATGCACTCCAGCTTTCTGTTTCTTAAAATTCTAATAATTGCACACACTTGCTCTAGGCTTAATACAGAGACTAAAATGAGCCATAGATGGTTTGAACCATGATCTACTCCTGGAAAGTCCTTGTTGCTTTATACACCTGAAGACTCTTGGGCATTTACTCCCTGCTGTAGCCAGGGAATATCTCTCAATGTGTTCCTCCAGAACTAGCAATAAGTGACTCCTTACTCATGATGAAACTATAAAGCCATGATGGATTGGATAACGAATGGGAAACCAGCCTTAGCAAGGTGTACATCTCTATATCAAATTTATCTAGGTTGCATAATATGTGATTAGCTGTGCTATCAGGCTTTCTTCCCTTTATTTAATGGAATATTAAATAAATAATAATAAATAATAAATTCCTTATTTCCAAGAAGGTGAGCATCCTGAATTCCAGGAGCATCTTTAATAGCCAATTCTCCTTTCCCTGGAGTAGTGTAAGAGTTTTTAAGTATGGACCTCATTGAAAACAGTTTGAGTCATAAAAGATAGATGCTGCTATAGAATGTTTGGGCTTAAGTACAGCAAAATAATGTTTCTATATTTAGTGCCTATTCTTTTGAATGATCCTGAATTCAGAGAATTAGAGCCTTTTGACTAAACCAACCTTGTCTTTGAAAACAAGCTCAAATCTTCAAACAAAGAGAAATGTTTTGCTTAAAATTGAAAATCAAACCAAAATCTGCTTGAAATCAGAATGTATTTTGATGATTTTGACTGTAAAAAATGGACACCTTTTGAGATTAACATAGTTTTTTTTGACAAATTGGTAATTGTGGGAGACATTGCTATTGCTGTTTAATTTTCCCATAGCTATTTTCCTCTTTTTATCTCAAAATCTTTGAAACAAGTTATAAAATCCAGCTAGAGAATGACATGATTATGAATTCTTTCATAAATAAATGATAACATCGATTAACATGAATAGCTATTTGTTGAGTAGATTTTTGTTTGTTTTTTTTGGTTTTTGTAATAGTAACTCAGTAGAGGAAACATACATTTATCTTTTTAAGTAAGAAAAACTGACAAGCAGTGTTACTTATGGGAAATCACATCTGCCCTATCATGGGATAGCAAAATATTTGTTTGTTTATATGTTTTATGAAAAAAAATGCAGGGTTAACGTTAGACACCTTAATATTTCTGTTGCCCTTTTATTTCTTTTTTTGTTACTTATAATTGATTGGGGGATGTAAGTGATATGGCATAGAAATGCACTGTTTTAGCATAACATTTTTAGTGAATTTTTCAAATTACTTTTGTGAGGCTTTGCAGAATGGTGTGTGGATATGTGACTGGTATTTGGGTAGAAGATGTATCTTTTAAGATGAAGGAAATGAAATCCTCAAAATTAGCAATATTTTTGTTATTGTCCTTGTAGGATTTGCCTTTCATGGCATGTGTGAAAACACCCCTTAGGCTAATCACATTGAAGTGCTAAAAAATAAAAAAACATACTTGGAATAAAATTATAGTTTCATGATTTCTTTCATATTATCCCTTTTGGGGAAGGACAGGGGTGGAGGGAGATAAGGAAATTGGCCCACAGAGGAAAAAGGATCATTGTTATGAAAAAGGTTGACATGTTCCTTGTTTTTGTTTGCCTTTTTTACTTTAATGCACTACAGGCCAGTAATAAGGTTATTGAATAATACCAAGGACACATTATCATCCACCTTCTATTTTTTATTCAACTGAACACATGTTCAAAGGCAAATAATATGTGTTAGCTAGAAGTCTTGTTCACAGAAGTGCTATCCCTTCACATTTATTCCAGGCCAAGTAAATCTGCCCTACAATTTTGTTAATGGCCACCTTTTTAGAAACAAAAACTAACCTCCCCCCAGAAAAATTGTCATTACCACTCCTTTCCCTTTCAAAACCCTATTGATAGTCAATCAACCATGCAGAGAAAACTTCCAATTTCAGTGTCTCCTGATATGCTCTGTATTAGAAGCCATAAGTGCTGAGTCTCAAAGTTGCTTTAAGGGAGGCTCAGACTGGACAAGAGGAAAACATTTCCTTGGAGAGAAAATGGTCAAACACTGGAACAAGCTCCCGGGAGAGAGAGAGGTGGCCAATGTTCCAAACCTGTCATTTTTTGAGGTTTTTTTTTCCTGTTATGACAATTATACCAGTGAATCCGTTAAACTGAAAATCTGAATATTTTTAAATGAAACAAAGCTGCGTCTAAAGCTTCTCTTATTCAGTATTTCTTGTATATAAGATATTTTCTGGTCACACTAAAAAGTTGTCTCTACTGACACGGAGAAAGAAATGGTCAACTAAGAACAAATAATAAGCCTTAGCTAAAAGGGTTATAGCTATAATAAAAAAACTATAAAGGCTGTGCCAGTTTAGTGCTAATGCTTACTTGGAAGAAAAGTGGTTTATTGATTGGAAATTTGTTGTAGGATTATTATTGTAGCTTTACTTTTATTGTTTTCTTGAAACATGGCTTTGCACACCCATGGTCATTTCATTGTCAATTAATTTAGGAAAAAGAAAAATGTTTGAAACAATGCTAAAGAAAAAAATTTCTATAGTTGTTCATGCAACCAGAGAGTGTTATAAATATGAGATAAGCAGTAATACCTGGAAACTAAAACTAAACTGGAATTCAGGGATGATCTCAAGAAATGGGTAGATTTAATTCTCCAAACCTGTTTATAATATCAGTCTATGATTGTACTTTCAAAGATTTCAAAGCAATGCATGAAAATTAACTCCATTTTCTGGCTAACATGACAAGTATTGGATCATTAATGGAAACATGGAGAGTGAAAATTGAAGATATGTATAAAAATGAGGATCTAGTAGCACAGTCCACACTTACAGGGAGAATCATTGATTCCTCTGTCTTATCTGAGAGGTCCAGAAACAATTTTTTCACAGATATTATTTCTAATGACATATAAAGCCAGGTTTACGATAATTAAAATTTGAGGAATGTCTCTGAAATTCATGATGAGGAAAAATGTAAATAATGAATCTTAAGAAGTAAAACTTATATAAGAATTAAAATGGCTTAATTTGAGTTTCTTTTTCAATCTGAGGAGAAAGGTATTTCTTCAGTTCTGAACGATGGGGAGAATTGTCCAAAAACAGTCTTTCCGCTGAAAACCTGAATTCTGGCCAACTAGCTTAAACGGTACATTTTATATTGATTGTTAAAGTTAGGAAAAATGAATATCACTGTTTCAGTACATATGTTTTGGGCAATATGCTAAGTTTGAAGTTAATTTAGGATGGGGTTCTCTGTAAATTTTCTTTGTGAAAATGTCTTGACTTTATCCTGGTAAAAAATAGGATTAATTTTTTAAACTGTGAAAAAATATGAAGAACAAATAAAACATCATTAAACCAATTTATAATAAATTTGAACATTATAAATTTACACACATTTTGTGTATATAGATAGATTATATGCCATTTGCATGTAAAATTATATATATATTATCAGTCATATTCTTTGCTTTGCAACAGCAGATTGCAACTCATGTTAATTTTCTGTTTATTGTTTTCGTTTAGTCTAATTTAATTGTTTCCTATTTAGAATAGTTCATTAGACAAATTGCTTTTAAGTTGGAAAGTCAAATGCATTCTCTTTTTGTTCACAGCAGCGTAGCTGGTTGTCCTTCCTGTAAGTGGCCCTTCTGGAAACCACAGCGCTCGAACAGTTGCTGATAGCACTGCAGAAGCACCTCATGTAAAATGAAACTCGTTGTGTTCTTATTGATTTTACTACAGATGCCACTTATCCTCAGGAGAGTTGAACTCCACTTTGTTATGATGGCGGTGTGTTCAGAGTAATTCACGAGTCAGTACTCCAAAAGTGCAATTGTGATACAGCAGTACCTGAGGCCTCACAACTTCACACCTGGAAGTAAGACTCTGCTGATTTTGCAAATTCTGGGTGGTGCCTTCCCAATAGAGTTCATCTTTGTTTCACTTCAAAACCCAGAAGCTGAATGACAGAGTAGTTCAGGTTGGAAGAGACCTCGGGAGATCACCCAGCCCAACCCTGCTGCCAAGGCAGGGCCACCTGAAGCAGGCATGTTTGAATGTCTCCAGAGAGGGAGACCCCATGCATTCCCTGGGCAGCTCATTCCAGTGTTCTGTAACTCTCAATATAAAGAAGTTCTTCCTCTTGTTGATGTGAGACATGTTGAGCTCTGTTTTATGGCTATTGCCCCTTTTCTGTCACTGGGTGTTGGAATAAATCAGCTGAGACTCCGTTTACTTCATGCAGAAAACCAAGTCTTTATTCACAAAGCTCGTATTTGTAAAAAATATCAGAAGGCACTGTGTTAAACCTAATTGGTCAGCAGTACAGTGAAACTCAGTTCATTGGTTAGCAAAGGTTATTGTATATGTCTATCAAATTTTCTCTCTCTAGATATGTTTACATTTTTCCTTTGTGGGCTCTCATGGGTCAAATCTTATTGTTTACACAGGTGCATTTGTTTTTCACCCTCAGAATAGATTGTTGCATTAAATGAACTTCTCAAAATAGCTTCATATGGGAATTTGCAAATTGTCTGTTAGCTGTACTTGGAAGAAATGACAGGCCAGCTTTAGAAATTTTAGCAGAGCGAGGCCTGATTTCATAAGGCCTTTCTTTTAAAATTCTTCTACCTATGACAGCTGGGCACCACCGAGAAGTCTGGCACCATCCTTTTAGCCCCTGCCTTTGAGATATTTATGTACATTGATGAGATCCCCTCTCAGGCTTTTCTTCTCCAGACTGAGCAGGCCCAGATCCCACAGTCTCTCCTCATTAGAGAGGTGCTCCAGTTCTTTGATCATTTTGTGGCCTCTGTGGACCCACTTCAGTAGATCCTTGTCTTTCTTGAGCTGTGGAGACCAGAACTGGACACAATATTTGAGATATGACCTCACTAGAGCTGAGTAGTGGGGAAGAATCAGCTCCCTGAACCTCCCTTCAATAACATGATAAGCTTTTCTGCTTGCTTTGTGCATATCATTAAGAGATTTAACTGAAAAATAACCCAGCTATTCAGGAATCTCTAATTCTAGTTATGTAGATAGTACATAACTTTTATACCATAAAATAATAACAATTGTATAGAAGATGACTCTGTACAAATTGTCATGGGTTGCAGTGTAAAATATAATCAGGGGTGTGTTATTCTATTACCATCCATTGGAACTGGGGTGGGGGGTAGTGATGTGATCTCCTGTTGATAAGCCAGCAGATAAGAAACCATCAAGAGGAGTTTACTTATCTCTTCCACGATCCATCCTCCCTCCAGGGATAGGTCTTCTGCTAATGGACCATTGAATCCACTGATAACCTGACATCATCCCATTGGGAAATGCTCCATCTGGGGGGGGAACCAAGCCCCTCTACCTGGATAAAAACCTGAGACTTGGAACACCAAGTCAGCCTTTTCCACTGGAC
>JAWWMU010000001.1:6788046-6816322 GCA_035048155.1 Cinnycerthia olivascens
AGGGCTGCAGCCACCATTGCAACTGGACTGCTGCCAACACCCTGACCAACAGGGTGTCAATTTGTATTCTGACTCTATCAGTGGGTTTGTTTTTCCTTATTGCATCCATTTTGTTTCCTTTTTGCTTTATTTTCCCTTTTTTATTTTCCTAATAAATTGTATTTCTGACTTGGAGTGTCTCACTGGTTTTGCTTTTCAAACCAGAACACAAATATACATACCCTTATGCATGAAAGTGCAAATGAGTGTGATATTTTCATCTATTTGCATTTTTTTTGTTGGACTACTGCATATGCATAAATTAGGTATTGATAGATTTTTTTTTTTTAATGCTATTTAAGGGACTTCAGACATATATCTCAATGGAAGGGAAATACATGTGACTAAATCTCCTCAGCAGTTATCAAAATCTTAATCATGACTGATAAATTGTGCAATATCTAATTCTTGAATCAGCAAAAGAATACGAGGAGCTAAACTGCAGAGTGTCAGTGTGTTTCAAAAGAAATAAATACTATTCTGTATGAATCTAATTCCCCGAGAGATTTTTTTTGTACTTCTGTGAAATTACATACTTTTAGTAGGTTTAACTTGTAAGGGTTAAAAAAAAAAAAATTTGAAAGTGCAATCTGTCACTATAGCACTACTTAATGTGTCTGACACAATTGAGGGTTTATACTTTCAACCCGTGACTCTTTACAAACTTTGGAGAGAAAATTTTCCAGTGCAACTATAAACCAGAAAGAACAGTTTAAGTCTCCAGATAGTCTCCATCCGGGTTCCCTCTTTGTCAATTTTCTGCTATTGAATGACTACAACTCTTTGCAAATAAATTTAAACTTTGTTTTGAAATTAAATATTCCTATTTGTGGCTACTTTAACAGACAATGAATTGTTGCTTAATTAATTTTGACTTTCTTCCTTTCTTTTTACCTTGACATTGTCTCATTTCATCTGTCTCATGTAGTACATTGAACAAGTGAAAATTTTTAACTAGAAAGGAAATTAATGGAAGGACTAGCCTGTGCACCTAAAATTCAGGATCCAAGTTTTATCTCAACTATTTCTAAAGCCATAACCAACAAAAGAAATAAAGTTTATATATGCTTTCAATAAAATGCCTCTACTGCACAGATAAAATACAATGTACTGCTAAAATACATTTATGTTTTGTAACTCAAGATACAGAGAATAAACATTTCACTAACAAAACAATATAAAACAAGCTATATTTTTGTGTAATGATACATAGAAATAATAAATAATATTAATGTGTTAAGGGCTATAATGGCTGTTTATTTTGCTTACAGTTATAGGAAGGATAAGTCTAGTTCCTTCAAACAATTCAGTTTCTACTTTTCACCTTCTTGTTCATAGAAGCAGAATGCACCAAATTGTGCCTTGCAGATAATTTAGTAAAGAATTTTAACCTAAATTTATTGCGACTGATGCCTAAATACAGGGATAGGAACAATCCATAACTTTTCTCATTAGGTTTTCTCATTAGGTTTTACTTATTGCTAGTGGACTCTCTCCAAGGTCTACCCCTGCTAGAGACACCATTCACTCCCATGAGATTTAAATGTCACTGGTTACAAAATCAGTCATCATAAGTTCTAGTTTGCAAAGCTTTTCCTTTGCTGTTACTGAAGGCAGAACTATCTCAGTCATTAAAACATGTATTTGTTTCTAATGAATTTCCAGACCTTTAAACACCCAAACAGCAACCACAAAAAAACCCCTCAAAATTTAAAATTGAATTTTTATCTCCTTTCACTACATGATCTCTTTTGACTAATGCTTGATTTGAGCCAGAGTCACAGTTCAGTAAGATATGATTCAGATCCCATACTACAAATCTTCCATTGAGAAGGAAATAGTACTCCACTGGAAGAGGCAATGTGCTCTGAAGAACAAAATTCTGAACTAGTACTCATTATTATATTTGGCTTTTTTTCCTCCCAAGCTATAGGAGGTGTCCAGTATATCCTTCCTTCACTTTTCTCACTTCTAGAAAGGCAATTATGTTTTCCTCAATGTTTTCACTCCATGCGTGAAACCCAGGGCATATTAATTAGGTATTTCAGAATCATTTTTTAAAATGCTCAAATGTGAAATTGTTTTACAAATTTACATTCAAGAAATGTGAACATATGCTATTTGATGTTTCCTGAAAATTATTGCATCTGATTTAGAGCTTGTAATTGGGTCCTTTGCAAGCAATTATTTCACTGTGATAGTCTTGCAAAGGTGTGGAAAAGAAGCAAAACACAATATTACCAATATTTGATACTTTACTTATTAGTGATAATTATTAATTTTTTTAATTATTATTTGGATCCTAATTTAACAGCAATTAATGATTAATAGAGGAATTATAACTCTAATACTTATAACCTACACTTTAGAAACACAGGAGCTCTTAATGTCATTGTTGTAAAGATTGAATTTTTACCAAGTTCTTTCCTCAGATACTTTATACATTTGCATAATAGTTTAAAAAAAAAAAAGTGTAAATTGTAGCTGTTTCACAATTATACAGTCACTCTAAAATTAATTGTTCTGCATCCTGATTACATAAGCAGTGGTATGAGGCTATGTCAGGGCAGGTTTAGGCTGGATATTGGGAAAAGATTCTTCCCCTAGAGGGTGTTTGGGCACTGGAACAGGCTCCCCAGGGAAATGGTCACAGCACCAAGACTCACAGTGTTCAGGAAATGTTTGGACGGTGCTCTCAGGCTCATGGTGTGACTCTTGAGGTGTCCTGCCTGGGGCCAGGAGTTGGATTTGATGACCCTGATCAATTCCTTCCAACTCAGGATAATCTATACGTCCAACGCGCTGGCCAATTAAAGGCCATTGAAAAGGCAGCTTATATGTAACAGCCTGTTGATTGTACTTGTAGTGGTTTTGATTCGCTATATTAAATGTAGTTTGTTGGCTAAATTTTATTTAAAAGAAACAGCTTTCCTTTTGTTTTCCTAGACAGCCTTGCATGTGATCTGTTCCTGTTCTTCAGTCTCCTCAAAAGTATCTTATGACAGGATCACTTCTCTTAGCTTTACTTCTCCTAGCCTAAGTATTGCTTACAGAAATGGAATAAATTAATGTATTATGACCTCAAATGGCACAGTGGAGAATGTATTGAAGTCAGAATAAGTTTGAACTCTTTAATGAGAATAAGCAACGGTTTAACAATGATTCAGCAAGGATAGCTATAACAAACTCAAGTTACTAAATTTTTTGTCGTTTCAGAGCAGACTCTGTAAGGAGGATTTTGTTACCTTTTGGAATGTGATGTGGCAACATATTTTTATTGTGGCATAGTGCTTTTAATGAGATTGAATTATTTGATTTTATGTCTATGTCCTCATGAGGAATGAATGCAAATTTGTGTTTAATATATTTGTCTTACAGAAATGCCTGTCAAGTTGTGATAGACTCCAAGTCAGTTGCATAGTTTTTGTTCCTTCAGGTACTTTAATGTTTGCTAGTTAAGGTCTGTTGGTATAAAATTTGAGATTTTATAGCATGATTATAGTTTGTAAAATTGTTGCTAAATGTAAGCCCACATTTATGATTCAGAAGATGATTATGATCAAAGGATATTTTTATGGGCAGAAAATTTGTGATACAATTTTTTCATGGACTTCTTCAGTTTTGTAATCCTGTAGGTGAATTTTGTATTATTTTTAACATTCGTGCTGTTTTTCAAGGAGTCAGAAATGCTTTGTTTTTACAAAATTAATTAATACAAGTTACGAGAGAGTAGTTAGCTGGTGTCTTTGGGATATTCTTATTACAGAAGAGTTAGGTCACTCAGATTTCCTCCTCATCTTTGACTATTTGACCTCTGTCTGCTTCTCTCACTCCCCAGTATATTTCTTCCTAGGCAATCTCTTTTTCTTGAAGATCTGGCACATTGCCCCTAAAGGGCTGAAGAGCTTTTAGATGTAGAACTATTTGCCCCCAGTGCTGTGGAACAAGCTGTGCAGCCAGCACGCAGCACAAGCTGTACTGCTCCGAAATACTATTGTCTGTCTCCCATCTGCTGCTAAAGGCATCATCACTTCCCTTCAGTCAGATTAGAAAGAACTACTATTTAAAATCAAAAAAGGAACAATGTCCACCAGTGTTCTTGTATCTATAACATCTTCATTTTTTGATAACTCCTTCCATTTGAAAATTTCAGAGTGTCATAAACATGACTTAATTCTAGCATTCTCTTTATTCTTTTTCTCCCACAGGTAAGCAGCACAGAGTGATGTCCCTAAAACCTAGACAGCTATCAATTACAAAACGAAGGATTCTTTCTAAGAAAATCTTACTCTGTTGTGAGCACAAGTATCTTTTATACTAATTACAGGTTACACATGAATTAACTTTTGAACACTCTTAATGAAAGGAGATGTCTGTTTCAAAAACTGCTTTCCACTCAAACCCAAGCTGATGAAATGGTGTCAAAGTTTAACATATCCTTTTTGGTTTACTAATTATATCATTGTTTAAAATCAAAAAAGGAATACCCTTCCAACACCCAAAAGTTTTCCTGTCATAAGGAAATATAATTTCTTTCGTGTATTATGTGCACATAAAATGCTGGTACTGACATAAGATAATTCACAGTGTAGGTTAAATAAAGTAAGAAAATGAATAAATGGTATCGAAAATATCTCACTTTGTGAGTTATAAAATTGAAGAATATTTCAGTTTCTGAATGACACAAATGATCCTGAATTAAATATTAATCTTGAAGTCTTTTTACACCATATGCAGATTCTTCAAACTTATTCTATTTGAGAGTCAAATAGTAGCAAACTGAGAGGAAGAGAAAATCTACAAGGAGAACTGTGCTCAAAGAGGTTTTGCAT
This sequence comes from Cinnycerthia olivascens, assembly GCA_035048155.1. NCBI lineage: Eukaryota > Metazoa > Chordata > Aves > Passeriformes > Certhiidae > Cinnycerthia > Cinnycerthia olivascens. The sequence goes on from JAWWMU010000001.1 coordinate 6,792,918, forward strand.
TTATAGGAAATATATATATATAACTCAAGTGGAAGTTCACAGGTGTAGCTATTTTACCACAGAGTAATCTCAAACTGCAAATCAAGTATCTGGACTAGAATTCTACGAGCAGAAAATTGTATTTTCCATACGATGCTAAGTAGATAATATGAGAATAAAATAAGTAAAACATATACATTAAAAAAAAACAAACCAAACAACAAACAAACAAACAAAAAGCCCATAAATTTAATAATGGTTATTTTAATTTAAATAACATAACTCTTAGGTCAATGGCATAATATTTCTCATGCATAGTAATTTTGTGCTTTGTAAATATGCATTTGAAATCATGATACTTTAGGATGCAGACTTGTATTTTAAAGAAACCCCAACTAAACAAACCTCCATAGTCCAATATGGAGTACTGCTTTTTCTTATTGTTGCATAGTGCTGTGACTGATTCCAGACTTATGTCTGAATCGGCGTGTGTTTTCAGAACATGTTTTTGAGAATTATGAAGATAATATTCTAGATTATATTCTAGAAGATTTGTGTCTATATAGTCATCTAAAACAGTCACTGAATACTTCAATGAAAAGTAAGGGATGCAGAGAACAGTAAATCTGAATGCAGGATCCTAAAACTATGAGGAATTGTGAGAACAAGTAGGACAAAGAGTGTTTTCAGTTTCTTCCACATGTATGAAAAGAAGCCTGTCTTTGTCAAGTACAGTGAGCACAATATAGAAATATTTTGCTTATTTTTTTCTGAATAAGAAGGTTGACTTTCTGTGAGATCTGAAGCTCTAGAAGAAAACCTTGAAGAAAGAAATCTCTTCTACTTTAGCGTAGTGTCACCCCTCTCTGACTGCAGTTTTCTTGGTACAAGTCACATTCTGGGACAAAAGACATCGTGGCTGAGCTGCAACCACTCCATTGGTCTTTAGTTCCAAACTGTTAAAAACCTCTGCAAGCCTTAGGCAATTTTTAGGAATTAAACCCTTGTCAGCCTCATGATTTAACAGCTTGGGTTTTTGTAATGATATTCTCTATCCCCATGATTCGTAGTAGGCAGATCGTTTACTAAACAGATTAAAAACCAAGACAGTGAAAATTGAGCCAAACTTCTAGTCTTTGTGTTTACACATAATCTTCTCAAAAGTAATGCTAAATGTTTCCATGGATTCAAAAAGAATCTGGACAAATCTGGGTGAAAAAAATCAAATCAAGCATGCTAAGTACAAAGAGATCACCTTAGCACTGCAAATCCTTTGTGATGTAGGAGGTTCTAAGAGTATCCTGGAAAATTACCGCTCTGGTTTTGGCCTTTTATTCTGGAGGAATAAAATTCTTTTATTCTACATTGCTGTAGAGAGAAGTTTGGGCAGGATGATCTGTTTTCTTTTATTCCTATATTTTCTCTTATATAAGTTCTCACATAAATTCTAAGACGATTCAAAGTAATCTCTCCAATTCCACACCAGCTTCAGGTCAGAAACTTTATGTCAATACATAGATTTTTAGTTGTTTTAACGTTGTGAGAATTTTGAACATTCTGACTTCCAGTCTTGATATTGTTCTTAAAAGAAAATTGTACTGATGCTGAATCGAACATCCCGTTCTTTAAATAATCCCAATGTTTAAACTCATTAGTAGGCTTAGATTTTCAAACAATTTGAACCACAGTTAAAAAAAAAATAAAAAAAAGATGCTGTGAGTTGGTGTGAAGAGAAGGACATCTCCTAATATCATTAAAAGCGATTAGTCTATGTTGATGATACTAGATAATGTTATTCTTAGAAAAACTGAGAATATACTAATTTGCTAAGATGTTGCTCTTAGTAAGTTTTAGAAAGAAGTTCAGACATAAAGAAAAAGTTATTTCTCATCTAAAAATGAATTCAGTTTGGTGGCTGAAGACAGAATGGATCATTAAATACATTCTCAAAAATTACTGTGAGGAGCTTTCAAATCCAGTGTTGAGTATTTATATTTTTAAAGATGACTTCACAAAAGTATGTGATACTAGGAATATCTTTAGAAAATAATAGCTTTTAGATTTGGAAACTCTAAAATTTGTATGACTCTAAAAGCCACCTGAACAATCAGGAAAAAGAAAAACTTTTAAAAAGACACTTTGCACACTGTACTGTGTAGGGTGGCATTCATGTATTGAGTCAAACAAATAATCTGGGTTTTTTTTTACATAATCTGAAGAGAACACCTCTAAGTGACATTATATCCAGTTCTAGTTTTTCCCTTACATTGAAATTAAGCAGTTTTATGTTACAAAGCATGTTGTAAAACAATATCAAAATCAATAATGTGAGCAAGTATATCTGGGCACTTTTCTTTAAATGTCTTTAATCTAGAAATTCCCATCTGTACTTCACTTCATCCTGTGCTCAGCCATTAGACCACCAAATTGCAGATGAGAAGTGTTGAGCATTGGTGAACAGCTGAAAAAAAAATTGGGGTAGTTCAGTACAAGGTTGCTCAGCACAGGTGTTTGTGTAATTATGATGTATTAGAAAACCTCTGTGTTCAATAGCCTTCAAGCTGCCTGGAGAGTAAATTCGAGAAGCTTTAGCAGAGATGAATACCTCTTAACAAGGCTGCAGCAATCACCTTTTAGAGGGAATATGGTCATCTTACTTTCACAGGTCTGATGCCTTAAGTTTTAGCTTTTATATTTTTCAGATTCCGTGCTGGTTTAGTGGGTAGTTCTGGGTTTCATGTTAAGTGCTACTAAGCTCTCTTCACAGAGTAGGCAGACAAAGCAATTCCTTTTCTAGCTTGGTACCGAGGACAACCAATTCAACTTTCAGGAACAAGAAAAAAAACAAGGGTGAAGTGAAAAGAGAAAACAAGGAAGATGGAGCTTCATAACCTGAAGCTATAATTAGACAATTAACTCCAGCGTGCTAATGGACCAGAACTGATAAAAATGTGAGACCTCGTGATCAGTCATCCATTTTTGTGACCATTTTGGGGCATCTTGGGTGTAGCCCAGCTGGACTCTTGTGCTGCCCAGGTATGCCCACTGTGGCCTTTTAATAATTCCCTACTTTATCCTTTTGCTCTGGCTAGTCTCTGTTCCAGGTCAGCCTCCAGAAGGCATCAGTCAAAGCACCACTCCCTTGAAAATGGTGCTTGAAAATGCCGAGTAACAGACATGGTGACTTCTTTTTCCACCTCCTTCATTAGCAGGCAAGTTAGAAAAGAACTCACCAGGCAGATATTTGAGCAATTGTTGCAAAAAGAGGCCGTGGAAAATGCTGCAGTTGTTCCAGCAGCAAAGAGCACGTCATCAGGATCCATTACCTCTGTGCTAAGGACAGGGGAAACAGGAGTCTGAAAAACACTTGAGTTAAAGTGTCCTGGGAATAGCAGAATGCTTGCCATTTATTTATAGCAAAATGCAGTTTAATTGTGATTTTATAGATTTCTGCATATGTAGGCAGAGGCTGGCCCAAAGAGAACGTTAACAGCCCTCACCTCAATAAACACAAATGATGGAGTGTAGAATGAGCATGCCAATACAATTTCTACTCAAAGTCATTTCTCCTTAGAAGTCAGTATAACTAGATGAAGCTGTCTCCAAGCTGTTTAGAAGATGTTTAAAATCATTTAATCACAAGCAAATGTCAGAGTATTTTTGCAATCAAACAGAACCCACCACTTCTTTCCTTACATACCTTTAAGGACATCACAGAAAATTTCAAATCTTAATATGCTTCCAAAGTAAGAGTAGTATGTATTTTTAGCCCCATTTCACAGGTGAGAAGTATACATGCTGTAATTAGGAAGAAATCATGCAAGATATTAAAACCACTTAGACTGAAACTTTCATCTAGCCAACCTTTTTGCTTCTGATGCATGAGAAAGGACAGAGTGGGACCTCTCCAGTTATTTCTTCTGCCTTTCCTCACCCGGCGTTTGAGCTGGAAGCTGTAATTTAGCACTTTTCCATGATGCAGATTTTAATCCCATTACAGATCCAAAGCATTGCAGCAAATGGCAACAAACTCCACAATTATACTGAAAAAGTGTGCATTTTGGTATTAATGCCTCTGTCTACTAACTTTGGGTTTCTTAATTTTGACGTGAAAAAATATAAATAATCATTCTTTGTTCTCTGTTCATGATTTTAAATATCTAAGAGTTCACTTTGCCAAGCCAGTATGTCAGGGTTTGTTTAGTACTGAGAGCAATCCATACTTTTGGGTTTTTTTTCAGCCCTGCCTTTTTGACAGTCCTGGCTTTTAGCTGAGGAGACTGAAGTGAATCTGTAATTCAGGATATGACTGTGCCATGACTGCACATGATGCCATAATGATGGTCCCTTTCACTCTCTATTCTTTTTCCCTTAGCTGCTTTTTCCTTATTCTACTTAGCCTGTGCCTGTCACTGTCGGGCTATTAATGTTTTCCTAGGGTTATGGGCAATGGCAATTAAATATCTCTTCAGAATGATAACAGCTTGGTTAGTGACCATCGCTCTGTATTTATAATAAAGAGATTTCCCCCCTTTCATGTACACTATCTTACTCCTATCCACAGTGATGTTCATTTGCTCCTTGTCTCATAGTTGATTGATACCTAGAAACCCACTGCAACTCCTGGCAGTCAGTTTTCATCACTATTATTTTAAAGAATTTTATATCATCAGAACACTTAGTCACCTCATTATTCCCTTCTTTTTCTAGATCATTTATGTTGAGCAGTAGATATCCCAGCAGAGCTCCCTGAGGGACTCTGCTGTTAAACCTCTACTTTTGTTGAAGCTGATCACTTAATCCTACTATTTAAGCTATTTATTAATTCATGAGAAGACCTCCCCTCTCGTCCCATGACAGCTGAATTTCCCATGAGCTAAGATATTTAGTGTTTTTAAATTCTTTACAGCAACTCTAACGAAACAATTTAGTACTTAATATCAAAATTCTTGATCTATCTATTACAATATTAATGTAGAAATAAAAGGCAACCACCTCCCTTCCTCCAAACTCCAGAAGATAACACCAGGAAAAACATTTATAATGTAAACCTTGAATGATTTAGCATTTTACATCATGTGGCAAAGTTTCAAAGTGGAATTAAAGCCAGTTACCTATATCATGAAGGGCCTTTTTGGATGCAGTCCTTGGTTATTTTTGGTTTACCAACGGGATATTTTTCCATAAATTAAAGATGAATTAAAGTAAGACAGGAAGTTCCCAGGCTGTAATATTGATGGTTGGTTCTGTGGAACTGAGTTCATTTTGGAAAACACAATTTGCAGTTCCTAAAAGCTAGTAATAAGATAATTGATGCAAAGCTGTAATACCATTTGGTCCCACTTGAGAGAGAAAACTTAATATTAAAACATTTTTGACTGACAACATTGCCATTTATCTTCCTAGCAGGAGTCAAGTGAGAACAACAAAGTGAGAAAAGCTCTCTGTGCCCCATCCATATCAGCTGCCATCATACTTAAAACAAATGATGTGAACAACCCCAATAAGATTGTGTTTCTCAGATTTTTTAGATTTCAATACCCATCGTGGAACTTCAGTACACTGATAGGATTTGAGAAGTTCTCTGGGTATGACACTTTGTGGACTAGAAAGAAAAAAACTCAAAAGCTCAGACATCCCAGGTGTCATCAATTCAGTCACCAAAATTAGACGGCTGTTATGTAAATTATGCAAATATGAGACTCAACCTCTTCTTTCATATTTGAGAAATGAAATATTTAATGATGTTGACATTTTTAATTATCATCAGGCCTCTGAGTTAACTCCAAAGTGGGATCAATGTTATTACAGCATCTCTGCAGACTCTGGTGGATATTTCTGTATCACTTCAGACTTTATTGAACATGTATGAGTTAGCTGTGTTTGAAAATCTGAAGCAATGGACAATAAAGAAAGAAATTTTCAAAGTTGTCAAACAAATAAATTAATAGGGCCCTTTAAAAAAGGTCTGTTCTTTGACAGTGGTCAGAATCTGACCATATTATGATGAACTTTTTTCCTATATCTTTTCCCATATCTCAACATTACTTTTGATGTAAGCTTAAAAAAAATCTCACAAAACTGTGCTATTGGGATGGAAATTTTATGAGAAAAGAAATATCATATGTGAACTTTTTAATTTAAATTTATTTATCTGTCTCACATCACTATATTGTTCCTTAGATTTACTTAGCAAGCAGAAAATAAGAGTGAAAAGACAGCCCATTCCAAAAATGTAATTTCAGCTCTCTCATTGGCATGCCTCACAGAAATTTCCAGATAGCTAAACCTCAGCTTTTCCATCAGCAAAAGAGGGATAACAGTGTTTAACTGAATCACAAAGCCAGTGATATTATTGCTGTTGTTTGTCCTATTTTGTAAGTAGATGTAATCATCTGTGTTACACAGAACTTTTTGAGAGGAATCTACCTATCTAAATAGAGATCTTAAAATCCTGAGGATTAATTAATTTATGTTTGCATAGTCCTTTGAAGCTGTGTAACACAATATAAATGTTAAATATTATCTACTCCTAACCATTGACTATGACTTTCGGTAGGTACTGCATATCTCAGTGCACACTATCACTACAGCCCAAGTCCTCTAAAACTCATAAAATTTTTGGTTTTCCTGTTAATATTCTTTCTGTTTTCTTCTCTAACTTTCATACTCTTTGCCTAGCCTGCTAAAAGAAAAAGGTAACTACTCATAAAACCATTTCAGCCATTTTAGTCTGTCACTTTTACTACACAGAAACTCTCCATCTTACTTCAAAGTTTAAAAAATCCCCAAACCAGCACAGAGTAACCTGCACTGGTAAGGATGGAACACAGAGTGTGGCAGTGAGCTCCTGTGGGGAACAAGTAGTGATTCATGTGGGTGCTCTTGCATATTTTAGGGAGAATCAACAGGGTGACATTTGACTCTTGGAACTGAGAAAGCTAATATTGTGATTTTTAAATGTACACTCTAGCTTGGTGTCAACTCTGTTCTACAATTCTTCATCAACAAAAAGAAGAAATAGCTATCTTTGATGCATATTTCATATATATATATAATTATTCAGTTTATCTTATTCAAACTACATGTTTTTGCAGGAAAGTGCATAGCAAAATAAGAAAATCGAAATCTTTAGCTTCTACTTCATTAGTAGCAATAATTGGTTTCACAAACTCTCAAAAATATGTTTGAAAAAAAATTGGAATTTCCAGTGGTACTGAGCATGGAGAATTGACAGAAAGGACATTTATGATCCATTAATACAGCAGACAATGAAAAAAACATCACATCTTCATCTTATTTTTAAAGATTTAGAAATTTACAATGCTCAGGTTACTATCCTGCCAGCTATGGGACCATATCTTAACTGTCCACCTCTACATTTCTGAGCCTTCAGACCCAACCTCATGCCCTAATGACATCCTGACTCCTTGAAGTGAGATTTGGGAATTCACTAGCCCTTTCCTCTCCTGATCAGCAGCTCCTTTTCTGGAAGGAGTTTTGGGCACAGTCAGAACTTGAGGGTACATTTCCAGCAGTGCCAGTCTGGCTGATAAGGAAGGAGGTGATTTCTGTGACATATACCTCTCACTGGATATGGATTTGTCCTCCTGTGGTGTTACCTGCTTAAAAACAAGGAGTAAGAATGATTGTCAACTGCATGACAGTGACAGAGGAAGCCAAGTTATCACTTAGTGGCCTTGAAACAAGGACTCTCTGGAAATGATTCGGTCACACACAGAAAGCTCAGGCTGGGATTGAGAAATTTGTTTGCAAGATTTCCAAGGAAAGTAGAATCAAAGAGTGCTTTTTATTTCCCCTGCAAAGAGGGTACACCCAAGTGTAGTTCCCTTTGCTGCAACTTGAGCAATTCACAGAAACTCTGCTGCTAATTGTGACATGAGTTTTCAACTCAGGTTTCTTCACAGGAGTATGAAATTGTCCTCTAGCAATGCTGCCTGTATATATCTAAGAAACTAAGGCAGAGCTCCTTTTTCTACTTATACTTCTTCCCCTTGGGATCATCTTCTGACACATTGCAGAGACAGATTTCTTGGTTCATCATTTCCTTCCTCTGACAGGGAAAAAGTGTCAGTTTAAAGCTTCTCTCTATTATATGTCTAAAATACCAGCGCCTTGTACCCTGGTTATACAGTCTGTTTCTATCACAGAAATATATATTTCTTTTCAGAAATATACTAAAGTGTGGTTTAATCTCATGAAAACAGGTAATTTGGCCATGGGTGATACAGTATGAAGGGTATCCTGAAAATTTTGATTGCTCCCCATTTTATTTATCTTGGTGAGGCAGATTGGAGGTTTCACAGATGGGAATCACTTGTCACATTATCTGTATAACAAAGAAGGAATGAAATCTGCTCCATAAACTTGAAGGCCTCCTTATCCGTTACTGTAATTCAACTTTCTTTTCCCTCTGCAAAGTTAAGGGGACCCTGGTGAAATTCCTGAAAACAAAGGAAAAGAGAAGGGACCTTCTTGTGTTCTGTAATAATTCTCAGGGAAATACTTATCACATGTATTATGCAACTCCATTAATGTTTTCAGCACAAGGGTTTAGTTTAGCAACATAAAACTCTTGAATGATGCTCTTTAAGTAACTACTGGTAAACATAAACAGTCTGAAAAAGGGTAACCATTTTCTAAAATATATTGCCCTTATTTAAAAGTAGGGTTTGTTTTTTTATTTGTTTGGTTTTGTTTTTTTTTAGTTAGGAATTGAATTACTTGTTAAATTTATTATTTTGGTTAATGAATATATAAAGGAATATTAATGAACAATAACTAGGAAAAATATTAATGCCTTTTTCTAGTAAACTGGAGAGTGTGACAAATCAGTAAAAGGCAAGTAGATGTCTGTTCCTTCATTGATATGTGTCCTCATATAGCCATAATTAAATAAACTATCCATTTACTTATTGAAGTTAATGATAGATTTTATACAATTGAGATTTTCATCTTGGTGGTTTGTGTTTTTGTTTTTTTCCCTAGATATCTTATTAGTATACCTTTTTCAAAATAATCTACACCCACATTTACCAAATCTGCTGTCACTTTATACAAATCTAACTAGTAAATCCTAGTGGTAATGTCAATAAACACCAATGTAATAAATAAATGTCATCCATAGATTTCTTCTCTATTTAAATCCCTTTGACACTTTCTTGGTTATCTGTTTTTGCAAGCAAACACCTTATCTACCTTTCTTGTTTTCCTAATACCAATCATTGTGAAAGTGAACACTTGCAAATTCCAGTTTTGAGCAGCAATTTTAACACAGCTTTTATCTGTCCTGAAATTTTTCCTTTCATTTCTTTTCGAATCTGTAGTGCACTGTTAAAACATCATCTTTTTCAGAAAGAACGGTACTGAGTTGATATATCTGCACTCTTGTAACATTCATAGCTTGTAAAATACTGGCCTTGTGATTACTAACTCCTTGAATAAACACATTCAAGTCCAAGGCATTGGAAAGAAACATGAATCATGTGTCTGACTACAGCATTTCAGTGAGTCAGTGAAAGGCTGACTGGTTTATGCCCCGAAGCTCATGGATTCAATAGATGTCTTTCATTTAAATAAGTTTTAGGTCAGATCTACTATGGCTGCACAAACACTGAAAAATCAACAACATTCTTTAACTGGAGTGAGTAGCCTGCTTAAGATGATGAAGTATCATATATTATGTAACTAAATCTGTAAGAAATGTCTGGGTTCTGTTGCCTGTTTAAACAAAATCAAAGGTACCTTGAAAGGACTCAAGTGGATAGAAAACTGTCTCAAACTGAGTATGTTACGGGAAAACTGAAAACATCAGTGCCACTTTTATCACTGAAGCAGAAATTATGGGGTTTGGGTAGAGGTTCTTAACACTTTATCTATACCTCAAGAATATAAACCTTATTGAAAGACTTCTCCACTTGGTCGCAGATATTTTTTATGAAAGATTCGTGTGTATTTTGTTAGTACATTCTATTTTGTGGCATTAAAGAAAAGCATGGGTGGGAGGTGCAGGGTTGAAATCTTTCCAAAAATATCCTTCCTTTTACTTCACCCCCTGCTTTATCTGTAGGTCTTGACAGCTTTGGACGTAATTTTTTCCCTGAAATTCTTTTCTCCTTGTTCTTTAGCAATGCCTCTGTCCTTGACTGCATTTCTGTCTTGGGATTGTACTTTTTTATTTTCTGTGGACTAAATGTCTGCTTTATTCATATTACTTGCTGTTTTAGAATTTTTCTGGGTCAGCAAACTTAGAAGAAATGACAAAACTTTGTCTTTGGGGAAAGCTCTGAGTTCTTAGAGCTGACCCTACAATAAGAATATCAAAGTCAATGACAGACCAAAGGAGTAAAGAAGATATTCTGAAATTGAATTATTTTGATGGTATAATATAAAAAAGAAAATAAGCGTTGAACCAAGCACAAAATATTTTCCAAAAACTTAGAAAAATCCAAAACTCAATTCTTTGGAACATTACTGAACTCATCTTTCATATTACTATATAGTTTTGCAAAACTTCCCAATGATTCTATTTTTCTGCTAATTTTCAAGAATGAGGTGGTCTGGAACATTCCTTTGTGCTACCTAACATTGCCCCATGGGAAATCAGTTTAATTTTACAATTGGTTTTATTTGTTACACTTAAAATTTTTAAGTCTATGAACAACACTGAAGAAAATCTGGAGATAAAAGGGACTCTAAAACCTTTTGAGTGCTCTAGAAAGATGATGTCAGAGACAGCAGAATAGCCTGAAGAACAATGTCTCATGATTCTTTACAAAAATTCCCATGAAAACTCCATTTCTGCAAGGTGAGGAAGATGGGATAAATAAAAAAAAAATAATCCCCCAGATAAAAGGGATGCCTGAAGAATAATCAGTCAGGAAGAGAAACCTGTTTTCCTAACAGAGTGGCCATCCTCACCCAATTCCTTTAAGAACAGCTCTGTCTCCTCAGGCCACAGCCGCAGTGAGGTTCCAGGTCAGCTTGCAAAGGCAGAAATGAAGGCAAACAATGGTCAGATCATTAAAGAAATGAACTTGGCAGAATGGAAGGGAGGCAATGGGGCTGTCTTTTCTGCAGGAGTGGGTCCCAGCTCACCAAGACTGAATAACAACCTCAGATCCCAACGTGACCCGTGGAAACCGCAGCTGGAATGAGCTCAATGTAAAAGCAAAGCACTTACCAGGAAAAGGGAAGGATCAAGGGAGAAGATGCTCAGATCAAATGCACATTTTTACTGGAGCAAAGGCAACCACATGATTTCCCCATCAGTGATGGATTGGATGGGAAAAGAAGCACCTCCAAGCCCTGTTGTGAGAGAAAAGGATCTCACGAGGTCCTGCAGCCAGAGTTGCCAGCCAGATCAGGTGTATTGCTCATGAATTGTTGAGGGAATTGTTGAAGGAATAACAGGTTGAGGAATTGTATAAACATTGTAATTGGTAATGGGAAAACAGCGCAGCTCAGTGTTTCAACTCAAGGCGTGAGAAGTGGGAAAACTTCTCCAGGTTGACTCCAGCCTCTTCCACAAAATTCTTATATGCCCTATTTTAATCCTTCTTACTATCTAGGAAATGGGGACAGGTAATAACTTGCCGCATGTGAGCAAAAAATATCCTTTATGTATAATAAACTCTTCAGAAAATAGGACTGATAACAGCCATGAACTGAATTTCATGAGATTTTTTTTTTTGTAATATGGCCTAAGAAACATTCATATCCAAATTCTAAAGAGTGAACATCATGTTTTTTCCTGAAAAGAAAGGAGTTCTCCTTGACCTCAGATTTTAAAATTTTCCCGCTTGCATATCTGGGATCACGCACAGAAACCTTCAGGGTATGAACATCCAATAATGGGTATAAAAAGAACCCGAAAACATTTTCCTGACTCATCTGTCTATTTTTTTCTTCTTTTAAAGCTGTGAAAAGGAGATATACTTAAGACTGTGTGCCTTTTACAATCCATCTATATTTTTCCAATTAAAGGAAAGCAAATCTGCTTTTAAGCTATCACAGAGAAAATAATTTCCTTCCACAAGATGGCTCCCACAGTGAGAAACTCCAGGCTTTGAAGATTTCTTTTTCTAATTCTCCAGAAACTAATCTCAAATCATAAGGTTTTATCTGTCTACTTTTAGCTCCTGAGGATTGATGTTTATTAAAAAAAAAAAAAAAAAGTTTTGTTTTCTTTTATGCTACAATTATTTGGTGGTGCAGTATAGATAACTTTGTTATTGTGATTACTCACAATATGGGGCAAATTTCTGGATGCCTGTTTTGATTATTTTTTCCAGCTGTGTATTTTTGTCCTAAAAAATCTAATACGAGTGGCCATTTCATGCCAAGGATGCCTAATAAGAACTCCCCACTGAAATCAATGAGGAACTATGACTAAAAATCAATGGTTACATATGATCCAAGTTGTTTTATTCTAGAATATTCTATGACAGTCTTTGGGGATACAATAGCAAAAAACAATTCTGGGTATTAGCTTCACAGACACACTGTTTTTGTCATTTTTCAATGACAGAATTTCATGGAGCTTTGCAGATTAAAGGGAAATGAAAAATCTAAGAAAATATATAAAACCAAATCTGTGGAATTAGAGTTTTATGACTGTAAGAGCGTTTACAAGCACACTACCTGGAAAGTTAATGCTCCTTGCTCCTGATGCTCCAAAATAGCTTTGTACATATTCACATTAAAACATTACCTACAAGCTTGGAACTGTGAGAGAAGATTGAGCCACAAGGTTTTGTCTTGTTTTGCTGGTAGTAAAGAGTACACACAAAGGAAACAGAAATGTGCCTTGATATAAGTAAGCCCTAACATTCTGGTTTTGAGCCTTGAGCAGCACAAACAGATACCACCAAGTTTTGTGTACTTGTGGCTAATTAGTTTTTTTGCATACCAGCAGTACCTGGGGCTTCCCGTCACTGGTGGATCTGTACACAGAAACTGCACTTGCAATTGTGTCAACATCTGTCTCCAAGGGAGCTGAGAGGCTGAGGATGAAATGCTTGCTTTGTTTGCCTGCATCTCACTTAGGCTTACTTAGGCTAAAAGTATGTTGAACTGCCCAATGCTGGTGCATTTGCACATCAGCCAATGAACTACATGTGAAGCAGTTATTTAATTTTTAATCTTTTAGTTTTATTTTTCCTTCTCATTCTTTGTGAATGGTAACTGTACAAAATAATTTTTTCCTTTGAGCTTGTTGACAGTCATAACACAGGATTCTGGAAAAGGAAGTGCCACATAGAACAAAAATAAAAAAAAAAAATTCATTTTTTGCTTTGGTTTTGAAAGAAAACCTAAGATGCAGGTATTTTGTACCTTTCAAGAGGCAGATATTGAGAGTGATTGAAGGTAATTTATAAGTTCAGATTTATGATAAAATGTGTGCTGATGTTTCCTCTGACTCAAGTTACCTTCTATTTAACTGGCATATAAATGAGCTTTAATTAACCTGTTTGAAAATGATAGAGAAACAGAGAAAGACCCGGTGCCAATTTAATAACTAATGTCCCTATTATGCATGCTTGCAGGAAAGCCTGTGGGAGAAAGAAAAAAATCACTGGGCATTCTGTAAATGCTCACCTTGCAAAGCTTTGTTCCCCCAAGCCCTATGTATTCAAAAATCTGTCATGCAAAAATGATCTAAATCTGTAGTTTACATAGGATGTATAACCATGGTGTTTGGTAGAGCTTGGGGAACTTCCAGCAAAACACAGTTTAATTGGAAAATGCCATTTCATTGAACCTATAATCTTTTGCTCCAGATTTCTACAGCTGAGCAAATATCCAGTGCTCTTAACAATGAATCTGACAAGGACATCAGTTTTACTGAAAACTGGAAGGCTTGGGAAGGTTTGTGAAAAATTATCTACTTTTTATGTTATTTTACTTTGTATTTTTATTTTTCTGTGAGTAAGAAATGTGCATTTTCTCAGTCTGGACATTGACAGAGGGATCATCTATCACCTGCCTTTCCTGGCTAGCATGGGCCCACATTTGTAAGTACTGTGTTCCCTACACAGTAGGGGAAAGTCACAAAAATCCAAATAACTGGAGTGAGATGTAGCTAATGGAGGGCTGGATGGAGTAGAGGAAAGATATATTCTGTTTTTCACTTTTGTATGTGTCAGAGACATACCAGATTTTAGTATCCCAAAAGCTGAGGATGTACAGGGCAACAAAGAAATGGGCTCAATGTCCTAAATCAGACTCTGATTATCAGAAATATTGATCATACGGAACAAGTAAGGAAATAAACTTTTAGTAAGAATTTTTTCAAGAAGTATCACTGAAGAAATCCTTACATAAAGTTTGTTCCCTAATATCTAATGATGTTGTCGATAGGAAGCCTCTATAAGGCTTAATCTGAAACGTGCAAATTTGCTTTCTGTACTAATAGATCTGTCCAGCCATTGAATGCAAATCTAGAGGGAATTTGTATGAGGGTTATACTCTGAGTTGAAAGTGCTATGGGGGAATGAGAGCAAAAAGCTAAGGCAAGCTAAAAAAAAATAAAAATAAAAGAAGAGGCAGTTGCAAGAGTTTAAGTCATAAGGCACTCTCTTATGTTAAGCAGTTCAGAGGGTGCAAATGTTTTTTCTCAAAATCTGTGATACTATTTCAAACTATTAAAAAACTCAGAAAATTCTTTCCTGTAAAAAAAACCTATCTTTTTTTAGTTAGAAAACAGTTTAGTATTAAAAAAAAAAAACACCAAAAACAACAAACTAATGAACATTGTAATTCATTTAAAAATAAAGAAAACAGAACATGATAGTTGAGACAGCTACACCTGAAAAATTAATTGTAGTTTATATGTTTTTTTACCAACACCTCCTTGGACACCTCAGGCTTCATGACACTCAGACTGCAGGGAAAAGAAGGTCCTGGATATTCTAGAAAGCACGTAATGAAAAACAGAGGCCTGTTTAAAGTGTAAAGCCAGGGTTTTGGGTTTGTTTGTTTTTTTTTTAAAAAAAGCATCTCAGTGATCTGAATGTTTTCCTAGGGAATATATATCTGAGGTCCTCTTGCCCCTTTTGAATCACTGTCATCTCAAATACCTAACCTTCCCAAAAAAGAAATCTACTAATATGTAAGAAGAGTTTATTGAACTGTTTTATTGAACTATAGTTTCATATATTTCTAAATGAAACAGTAGATCTCCTTAAGCCATTCAGGCAACTCCATCCTTGTGCATGTTAATGACAGTTTTGTTCACTCAGCTGGGATTATAGTTCTTCTACTAATACTTTTAGAGTTGGATTAAATTATTACATGAGATATTGTGCTGGTTTTGGGTGGGGTAGAGCTAATTTTCTTCACAGTAGCTGATAACTGGCTGTATTTTGGATTTGCTCTGGAAATGATATTGGTAATTCAGGGATGTTTTCATTACTGCTGGCAGCAATTGCACATTACCAAGGCTTTTTCTGCTTCCCACCTCATCAGCAAGTGGGCTTGGGGAGGGGCACAAGGGGATGGGAGAGAACACAGCCAGGACAGGTGACCTCAAGGGATATCCCAGACCATGTAGCACCATGCTCAGCATATAAAACTGGGGGAAGAAGAAGGAGCAGGGTGACCATAGTGATTTGTGATTCTAAGTCACCACTAGACATGGAGGAACCCTGCTCTCCCTGGGATGGCTGAACACCTGCCTGTCCATGGGAAGTGGGGAGTGAATTCCTTGCTTTGCTTTATTTGGGTGCACAACTTCTTCTTTCTATTAAACTGTCTTGATCCCAAGCCATGAGTTTTCCAGCTCTTACCCTTCTGATTCTCTCCCCACACTGCTGATGGGGCAGAGAGGGAGTGGCTGGGTGAGGCTGAGCTGCTGACTGGGGTTAACCCACGAGAGCCCTTTCGGGCACCCAGAGTGGGACAGAGGGTTTGAGGCAATGCCAGATCTGATTGGAATGTGCTGGATAGAATCCATAGCTGCTATTGCTGTTCAGCTATTAATGGACAGCTCCTGTGCTTGCCATGGGGCTCCTTTGCCTGACTGTGAGAGTCTGGTGCTCGTTAGTGACTGATTTTTGCTTTAACTGATTGCTGCAGTGTTGTGCTGCTGATCACCCTACTCTGCTGGGAATGTTTTGGTGACAGTAATGGGGGCACATGGCCAGTGCTGCTGGACTGGGCAGGCAGGAGCTCCAGTGTGAACTCCAGATGTCCTTTAATAGGAATTCTATGGAGTACTGTTGAATTAGTGAGTTACACAGAGTGCAGGAGATTCCAGCGGTATCTGTTGCAGATTGAGTTCATCAATTAATTGAGACATGTCTAAGTCTGTAAAAACAGGTTCTGATAATGCCCTGAGAGGAGTGAGCTGTTGGAGGCATTCAAAGGTCCTTTATCTGTGGTGGTGGCCCTTTGAGACAAATAGCAGAGTATGAGAGAGGAAAAATGTTTTCTCTCAATTTATGCTCAATTAGAATAAGTTGAAATATATGGGAAGTATAAAACAATTTACTCTGCATTCTCCAGAGATCAATTAACTAGAAATCTTGAAAACTTTTAATAAAAAGAAGTATAACAAAGATATCCTCTCACACCGCTCTTTCCTTTTCTTGTTAATCCTCTGTGCCAAGATTTAACATGTCCCTAATGCCTTCATGAATTTAATGATCTTTTTCATCATACAGAGTGTCATGGCATCATACTTTGTTGTTATTGGCCCACTGTGTGTAGCTATATTTATATAACTATACATATATGTGCATGTCTATTCACATTTATAGATTTATATATTTACACACCAACGACCTCTTTCCACAGAATCCCTCCCATAGTGCAGTTTTATAGCTGGATTTATGTGGAGGGAAAAAGAATCACCACCAATTTAAAATACCTTTATTTTGACCTATAAGTCTCAACTATTTACCTGAAAATTTTCTGCTTACCACGTGGTTAACCTTATCAATGTTCTTATGGAATGCATGAAAGGATTTGAGAGATATTAAGGTTAAAATTTTACAAAACTCTTATTATAGTTGATTGCTTCCATTTTGAGCATAATTATTCAAGATATATCAAGCTTTGAGGACAAATAATCCGAAACTCAAAAATAGAAAATGAGTTAACAGACTCATCAGGACCTGCACAAAAATATCCAATTATTTTGCAGTTTGTTGCTAGCTAGCACCTTTTTAGTCCAATGTAATAAACTTTTATAGTTAACAGCTAACATAATACTAACAATATACTGTTTCAATTCATCGATTTTTCTATTTCTTTATTTTCTATTTCTTTATTTTCTATTTTCTATTTCTTTATATTTCTTTATATTCAAAAATTTTTTCAGAAAAAAACCAGCAATTTCCCCTTAGCCAACTTCTTTCCTGTTTTGAGGTACAGCAGAGAAGCTAATAGAAGACAATGCTGATGAAGCAAGGTCTAGGTAAATAGAGTTCAGAGCTGTAATAACTTGCCAAAGAATACAGCAATTTGCCCTGTTGTATTCTCAACAAAGAAAAAAAGATAGTATCTGAAGACAACTGGGGAAAAAATTTAAAAAAAAATTTAAAATAGATTTTGCTCCATTTATTTACTTATTTATGTATTAATTTACAGTAGCCTAAGACATATATAAATACTTTCATAGGATAAAGGGACCTGTCCAATGTTTTGCTTATGCCCGAGCAGCTTTGTGGTCAGTTTATGCTGCTCAGGATTTGATTCAGACAGATTTTGAAAACCTCCAGAGAAGCTGCCAACAGCATCTCAGGGCAGTTGCTCCAATGCTTTATTGTCCTTAGAGGGAGGAAGGAAAAAATTCTCCTAATATCTGATTGGATAAAAATCTTTTAAAATTTTATATACTTTTCCATATTTCAGAACATATTGATACTTTTCACGGATTGATCACAAAAACAATGAACATGCAAGCTGACTCTGCACCAGAACACTTGTTTCGTCTAGATAAATTTTTAATTAGTTGTTTGTGACTGTGCCTGTGTGTCCAGAATTCTATGATTCATGTCTTAATTTTTGAGAAAGCACATGTAGAAATGGCCATAAAAATGTCTTTTTGTTACTCGACATCAATAAAAACTGAAGTACAGAAGGACGTAGGTAGCTCCTGAGAACACCTTTTCTTGGAGTACAGCTTCGGACCATATAGTATCAGCAGTGCAAAGATATTATTTTTTTATTTATCCCAAGAAATGGATTGGAGAAATTAAAAGCTCCTACAGTGCTGGAACTCCTAATTAAGGATGGAAACCTGGGCAAGTTCAAGTAGCTTTTCTCTCAAAGAATTTGCTGTTAATTAGAAGGAAAATATTCAGAAGGCTGTTATTTTTGACACCGTGTTTTTGGAGAATTTGAATTTTTCATGAATTTGAAGAATTTTTTAGGGAAGCCAGGCAGAGATGATTACTGATGAATTGGTTGCAAAGCAGCACTGGGAATGCTGAGTTGTGCTGGATTCCACATAAGGATGGAACATACGAGCAATTTGGCATTAATTGCAAATGTTGCATATGGAAACTGAGAAGCTTTCAATCCATCTCAGGAAGCAAAGCCAGGGTTTAACATTTGTTGTGGGGAAGTGGACACTAGCAGCACTTCTCTTGGGTTACTGCAGACAAGGAGCTCATATGACTTTGTCCAAGACCAGATGCCAAGGGAAGTCTGTAAGAACAAGACACCACTATAGCATTAAACATAAGAACTTTTCCTCAGCCTCCAAAAATTTGACTCTGGGACTTTCTCAGCCAGTATCCTGACTGGATTTTTCTTCTTTTCATTTGTTCTAACACCTTATGTTGAGTCCTCAGCATTCAAAACATCAAAAGCCACATATTTTCACATATCATGGGAAAACCTGACATCTAGTTTGACTTTTAGTGGTCCATGCAAGGATCAGAGGGTTTTCATACTGTGGTTTTCCAAAGACAACCTTTAGAATTGGGCCCTAGGTTTGAGAAAATCTCCTTCCAAAACCCAAACGAGATAGCTGTGCTTGAAGAAAACAACACTGCATATTTTTCATTTTTATTTTTTTTTTGTTACCTTTTAATGATGATTTTTAGCTTGGGTGTAGGATGTATATTTATCTTGCTCAAAAATGCCATGTAGCTGATTACTATGCTGTCATGTTTTTGGCTTTAAAGATCAATTTGCTCTACCATCATCTTTGAAATTGGTCAAAAGACTTTCAATAGGATTTGTATGTGACTTATTTCTATCTGTATCTGATCTTAACAAATTTCAAATAAATCCTCTACTTGGAATATATTGTTGTAAAGAGGAGCTGAGATTACCCTGACGTGTTTTCTTTTCAGAAGTGTAAATCAAATCAGCTACTCAGCACTAGGAATTTCAGAAATTGACACACTGTCATCTCTGGGGAAATACATTTTATGGCAGGTTTTCTGACATGTGTAAGCGTTTTGGCTTAATGCCATTATCTAAATAAAGGCATCTTCTGCTCTATTAGATCCCTTATGATGTCTAAGAAATCCACAAGGGGCTGGCAAATAACCACAATGGAACTGTGGAGACCCTTGAGGAGAGGAAAATCTTGAGTCCAGAGACCACACCAATGGGCATTCCAAAAATGCTAAGCCCTTATCCTTAGGCAAGTAAGGATATCCAGTAGGAGATCACAATAAACCACATTTTTGTGTAGCTGAACTTTGAGCAATGACATTGGGATTTCCTGTCCTAGGAGGCTGTGGAGGCAGATAGCATCATCAAGTCCAAAAATGGATAGAAATTTGAAAGATTACACTGAACATTATTTTACCTCTAGAAACTTTGATTCACATATTATTTAAAAGCCAGATTTGCCCTTCTGTTTTTTTTTTCCCCATGCCACAACTTTTCATCTGTGGTCTCTCTGGGCTATTCCATACACTCCTTCATTTTAAAAGAGATTGCCTGCAGTCTCACAGCAAAAAAGAATATTCTCCTGTTACTAAAGCTACTCCCTGTTCAGTTAGCTCACATAAGATGTGGACAAATTATTGGCATTTAAGGGAAAAATCTGTTTAATAAAAATATTTTCATTCAGTGATGCTTAGTGGCTAAGTTAGCCAAACGATTCCAATTAATTTGCCCCTTAATTTGCAAAGAAATTCTATAAATAAAGAGCTATGCACATAGACAGAAGAAATATTTCCCACCTTCATTCAATATGAAGAAGAAATGTATTAAAAATATATGGCCAAATTGATGTTAACTTTAGCATGGCTAAACAATTTGTGCTGGCCAAACCACAGCTTTAAAAGAAAGAAATTGCTGAGAATCACTAATCAGTAGCATAATTGACTTTTGGTGGCTTCAAAAGACCACGAGCACCCCTAATAGTTTTTGGCAGTTCCAAAGGCATTAATCATGATCAACGTGGAATATTAAATAAATCTCCTTCAAAATGAGTATAAATTCAAACTTTAGTTCCATCTCAGCCTTCTGGAGACATGAGGAAACCACTTGAGTTTCACTCTCATGGTTTATGACATCCCTGGAAGGCTTTGATGTAATTATGGCCTCATTAAGTACAGTTGGGGTACATTATTCTTTAAATTATTGCAACTACAAGTCGTTATTGCCCCTAGAAATTAGAACTTGCTGTACTTTCATCAACCATGTAATCTTGAAGTAAGTTGGGGGGAATTTCAACGTGGGAGGACATCTGCTTTTTAATTTCTGTCACTACTATACGTTCACAGCTTGGAAGAGTTGTTAACGTAATATTAACAGCCCTCAAACTTCTTTGTTTGGCTTTAAGGAACACTATTCATAACAATGTATCTGAGTCATCACTGATGTTATATAGATTCTATTGGAGATTGAAAATCAATTTTTTGACCTTTTTATTTTATTTTTATATTTATATTTATGTCAGTTTCAGGACTAGTGCATGTAGTGCAAGTTGAATATTTCTGTCATGAACAAATCTGACTAGGAGGAAGATGAGTGCAAGTAATGTACTATTTGCTAGTTAAAAGGAATTAACCCATATGGAAAAAATGCATGGTGTTTCTAAAACATGCAACTAAGATGGGAATTTTTCCTCTCTATTGATACTTTCAGTCATCACAGTCTTATCAGCTTAGTTAGATTTATGTTCTTTTTTCAACAGTTTTCACACTGCTTAGGTTTTTAAATAGTGAAAAGTATTATTCAGTGCTGCATACTGAAAACATGTTAAAGAAAAGTCTTTAATGTATCACATATGTCATTAAGCCTGAATGAGTTGAGGGCTTTTATTTTCTTTCTCTCTTATTTTTTATTTTTTAATTTTTTTAAAAATATTTTTTAAATTTTATATGCAACTTTGAGGACTATATCAGGTGGAAAGATTTCTGCACCATGTTGTCCCATAACTTTTCACACTGTAAAAAATATCTAGTTACAACAAAGGAAAAATAAAATTTGTCAGCACATTGGATAATTAATATAAAATTTTTGGGGATTATGGAAAAGATGGAGTCCCACTTTTAAGTGAGTCTTAGAGAAAGAAGAATCCTTGGTTACCCAGACCAAGGATTTATTTGTATCCCCAACAAGGGGTTAGAGAGTGTACTAAAGAAACACTTTGAAGGACTTATTTAAATTCTAAGATGTTATTAGTATTTTGGGACAGGTTATATTTTTATGAGTATAACCATCTTGTTACATCCCTGTGAATACTTTTGTCTTAAAAGCATATTTGCTATCTTTTATTAATCAATGTTACTATTTCCAATTACTTTGGTAATATATTTTACATTTAAAATTTTAAGAGACGGGCACAAGCCTCTGAAGGATTACTGTAAAATCGCTAATATTTATCAAAGATGAGATCTGAAAATTTTAGCATATTGGTTTAGCTCAACTAGATTAAATATTATTTAAATTTCAAGTGCTTACAAATAATGCAAACACCGTTGGGGGGCAGGGGTTGAGTTTGAATTCTTTTTAAAATAAAATAATATTTTAATTCACCTTGAGGGCTTACTTTTAAATAAATGGTGGCAGGAAACATTATGAAGCAATACACACAAATGGACTGCTGTTTAAAATCCATGAATGGTTTGCAGGTGTTTCTATACTGGAGATGGTTGGTTCAATAGAAATGATGTGTTGTGTCTGATATTAGAATCATATTGAAAGACAGATAAGTACAGCACAGAAATTAATGCATTGCTATGGTAATGTAAAACTTTGTTTTCTTCTATTAAGGTAAGACAAATGTGATGGAAAGAGTTTTTCTAATATGTAAAAATCAAGAATATTTTACATCAAGAAGTACTGGGGTAATGCAATAACCATAGCTAATGTGTAAAATCCTGAGAAAGTAATGATCCATATCAAATTCCATGTGCCAGCTATAAATATCAGCAACAACACAGAAAGTAGACATGTTTGATCAGTTGCATTCTTTAAATCTAATTATGCACTGCTTAGTATTATGAATGCACATAAATTTGCCTTTCAAGACTTACATGTTTTAGATCTAAAGCCCACTACAAAAGCATGCTGAGAGTTATGGGGAAAGATGAGAGATAACAGGAAGTATTTAAAGGGAACTTTTCTAGTTATGGTAATCTTTATATTTTTAAATGCAATTAATATGTTAGAAAAATTAGACATGTAAATACCACCAGATGCTCATAACATATCTCCAATAACAGCACACAAATGAATTATGTTAGGCCAGGCAGAAAACATCCTGAAGGCAATACTCATAGGACTGTCGTGGTGAGAGCTGCACTGGATAACATTTTCATGATAGATTACTAAGATTTTGTGTTTTCCACAGCTTTATTTGTCAGTTTAAGTTTAGCCTCTATTAAATTCCATTGAACTAACTGATAAGGTTGGGTGACATATACTTGTATCTTTTAAAAAAAAAAACAAAAAAACAACAAAAAACTCCAAAACCCAAACAACTAATTGAAATTTCATTTTTTGAAGCTAATTGTGGTAAGTCAGCAAAAGAGGGAGACTAAGGTCACCATGACACAAATATTACCAGAGATGTTGAGGACTCAAGTCCAAGACCTTTCTTCCATGACTCAACACAAAAAATGAAACTTGGTATTCTCCTTTAAATACCTGACCAAGCTATGATATTATTATCCTTTTCAAATTCTTTCTCTTATTTTCCCATGGTACTTTGTGAACATTTAAGTAAAGGAATCTTCATTAAGTTTTCTGTGCATGCCAGACTCTAAACATGAAATTTTTTTAAGGTACAGTCTCAGAGAAGTATTTCCTTTGCTTGCTGGGGAGCTGTAGTAAGACAACAATTTACTTTTACTGTAGTCTGGCAGAATTTATGAGTATTGCTAAGTAACTTGCTTAGGAAGGGTATTTAAAGGATGGATGGATGGATGGATGGATGGATGGATGGATGGATGGATGGATGGATGGATGGATGGATGGATGGATGG
>JAWWMU010000001.1:6816422-6827787 GCA_035048155.1 Cinnycerthia olivascens
TGGATGGATGGATGGATGGATGGATGGATGGATGGATGGATGGATGGATGGATGGATGGATGGATGGATGGATGGGTAGGTTGGAGTAAAAGCAATCCCCCAGGGCTGCCTTGCCAACTTTCCCCGTTATCTAAATGCTCAGCTTTCACTAAAACTGATCTCACTTTGTGATTCTTAAAGACAGGTAACTTCTATCATTGGCAATCTCCTTCTGCCAGGTGCCAATGTGAAAGCTCTTGAAGGCTTTTTAGCTCCTGCCCATGCTCATGCAGGCTTTTTAGTTCCTTTTGTGCCACTAACAATAAACAGATTTGTTGGTTTTTAATTACCGAGAATTGCATATTTTGGCAATGCAGAGGAAGAGGTCCCTTGGTTTTATGTTCCTGGACTGTTACAGGGCTCCTAAAGAGCTGCAGCTTTCCAGAAGTACTTATAGTAGGATTCATATCTTTACAGGGCGAAATTACAGCTTTTCAATTTCCAAGTGTCCCTTTCATCATTAAAGTTTCATCACAGCCCCATATTCTCCAACTGATCTCATTTTGCAAAGTAAACACACAGAAAAAAAACCCACCTTTGATTCCACGCTGTGGTTTGCTTGTATATGTGGGTAATGTATTGCAAAATTTCTCCTATTGCTTTGTGCTAAGGTATAAATGTGAAAATGGTGTATTTAAACATTTCAGTACTGATGTACAGGGTATGAATTTAACATCCGGCACATTAAAAAAAAAGTGAATTTGAAACATTTGGTGAATCTCAGACATAGTGATTCAATTATACATTTTATTTCTTTTTTAGTTTAGCATATGGCTCCATTACGAACACTGTTAGTATTTTTCAGCTTTCTTCACTAAATTAAAATAAAATAAACCCCCCCTAGAAACTGCACACACAGAGTTGAAATTGCCTCTTGTTCACAGCAAAAATTGTATTTTAAAATAGTAAGATTTTAAAAGCTTCTCTGGTGGTCTCCTATTTCTGCCCCTGGCTGTGTGAGGGGTCCTCAGCACAGAAGCTGAGCAGAAGCCCAGCTCTCGTCCACTGTGAGCAGGAATGTGCTCAGCCAGACATGAGTTATCCCATTTGAAGCAAGTACTGAAAGAATCTGATTTATCTGGAAACTTATTTCAACTATTTTCAGTCTAAGTACGTATTGGTATTCATAAAAATGTGTACTCATGGTTAGTTTAGGCTACTATATCATTAAAATATATAGCTTAAATGGGCCTGCTGTAATATTTTATGTATGTAATACACATATATGTGAGTAAATACCAAAGTATCACTTTACTATTTAGAATTTAGTCTTCAGTTTCCAGTTTTGAGCCATGTCTGTGTCTATTCAGCAGGTTGTGACAATGCTAAAAAAAACCCTGTAGACTAGAAATTAAAAATATTTGAAGAAACTTACGATTTTTTAGAGTTTAGGAATTTTTCAAGATGATGAATTAATGTGAATATTGATATGATGTCAACATTTTAATTTAATTGTTTTGTAACTCAGTTCTGTTTAGCATTTTACTTTATGAGAACTGTTATTGAAATAAGGTTCCCAAAAATTACTTGCAGCACTAGTGCATGGTGCATCACCATTTGCTTTAAGATGCACTTAATCTGTGTACATTTAAGTCCTAGAATCCTCTGGAATTGCGAACCAAAGTGTAATTATGAGCATAAAGTGAATATAGGTTCCTTTTATATGGGCGTTCTTGAATGTTAGCAAGAAGAAATGCTGAAACAGTGGCTACCTACAAAACTCCTGACAGTTTTTGTATTTAAAATAACTGTTTTGTTTGTAAAACCTTGTGATTCTGAAAAGAAGGAACAAAAGTACTAAAACCAAGTTAGCAGGGAAAAGATGAAAAATGTTACTGATACCATAGCTAAAGAGGGAATAAAATCTGTGTAAAATTATCCATATTTATGAATTAATGTGAAAGATTAGGAGAATAGGAGAAATCTTTATGTGGTTATACACCACAAAAGATGTGATTCCTTCCAAATCTATAGATCTTGGCAAATTTTCATTGAAATGAAACTACTGTAGATGGGCTGATCCATCTGGAAATCTCTCTACAGCATCTTTTTGATTTAAAAACGTTACAAGGACTGTTCTACTTATGGCATCACCTTGGTAGCTGACATAATTAAATTAGGTTTGCAGAGAGAGGGGGTTGCTTGTTGGTTAGTTGTTTTTTGTCTTTTTTTTAATGTGAGTTCTAATTCTGACCTACTTCCCACAGGTGTTTGGAAGCTGTCATCAAGTTTTGTGCTGAGTTAGTGTTGTTAATTTCAGTGAAAATGTAGCTCCTAAAAGATTCAGAAATCACAGCTCTGCAGTGCTTTGGAAGGGCACTGGCCTCCTTGTGGATGAGTAATACAAAGTCTAGTCCCGGAAGCAGGATTGTTTTTTAAATGTCATGAAAATGCATGAATTTCTTTCTTCATTTATGTAAAATAGGAGGGTGAAATAAGGTTTTTAAAAAATATTAGAACAATTGGTAATGGGCTAGTCTGCACATTTCAGTAGTCTGTTTATCCCCACAGTTGCAAATTTTCTTGTGCCAAATTAATGCTGAGCTCTTTTGTCTCTTATTAGGCTGAAATCCCTGCATTACAAAGGGAAAAAAATCAAGCTGAGCATTCCACTCAGTATATAGAATAAAAGAGTTGAGATCTGGTGTGATGTGTTTTAGATTGAAACAGGAAAAATTGTGAATTTTATGTAATGGGAATGATTAGAATAGTTCCGAAACAGCATGGCTATTGCCTGACATAATATCATGTTACATATCTCGTGTTTTAAACATCTAAAATTCTATTTTATGCATCCTGTCAGCAGGGAATGTAATGTTAAGCAATATGTTTTAATGGAGTTGCTGTTGTGCTTCTCTAATGGGGAGATTATGAAATTATAATTAGTGTAATCCTGCTTGTGTTACATAAAATGACAAAACTGCCATTTACTTCAATAGGAACTATATTAATTATGCTGCTGTAATTAACCTTCTCCATCCCTCTTTTAAACTTGCTATTCTCATAAAATCGTGGAAGGCTTTACAGCTGGCAGCAGAGACTGGGGACAGATTAAACCAAACACAGGAAGCAGAGGTAGTTGATATCAGTTAAGAGAGCAACTCTAGTAGAGGATCCTTAGAAAGGGAAGTTAGAAAACAAGCTAACATGAAGAGAACATGAAGGAGGACTATCCTGTTTCTCACAGCCTTTGCAACGTCTCCTAGGAATTGTACTGATGAGATGTGCACAGATGTGTGTCTTGCCAGAGTCAGCAAACAATTTTTGTGAAAAATGTAATGGATGGGGAGTGATGCTGCTGAATGATAATGAAAAAGAAAGGAATAAAAAGAAGTGAGACACCACTATTGATCAATATGGCAACGTTACTGACCCTGATGCTAAAGTTAACTTGCTATTCTGAAAAGAGTAAAAGCAAAGTTGTGACTTGTTTTCTCAGTACTTGTATAGGGGAAAATGGTTTATAAATGTAATAAGAAGTTAGGAATTTTTACTTCAGTTAATTTTCTTGCAATTTGCAAAATGAACTGTGTACTGTAGAAAATAGATTAAATGCAAGATACACATAGTGACTGTGAACACTCTGATTTGGTCTTCATCTCACTCACAAAAATACATTTACTCTGATGTGCCTTCTTTTTCCTTTATTTGGATCTCTCTTAAAATTTGATCCATACCTTTAAATGCCCAAAGTACTGTAGGATCAATAGGGTATTGGAAATACAATATCCTTCTAGGATGGACTAGCTGAAGACATTAAGGAAGCGGGTGCATGTAAATCTGTGTGCATTTCCTCTTCTGACAAAGCCCAATTTAAATGAGCAGTGAACTGAAGGGTGGCCGAAGCACTGACCTCTCCCACCTCGTCACCAGAGAAACCGTGAGGTCAAATCACACGCTGACAAGAAAATCGAGCATGGCTTTCACCTGAGCATGAGAACACTCATCTGCAAGGAGAGAGAGTCTCAACACCTATGAATATTTATGCATTTTGAACAATTATTGTTGAATATAGAACACGAACATTCATTAGTGCAGGAACTGAAACCCCACTTTTCCTCATCCTGGGTCATTAGACTCCAAGGTCACATCCAGTCCTCAGTATAGGCAATGAATATTTCACTATACCATCCCAAATGTAACAACATCTGCAACAGCAAAAAAGGAGCCTGCACTACTTTGAATCTAAAATTCTTTAAATTCATGTATTTATTGCTAGTTTTTCCATTTTTTTTCAAAAACATCTGACCATATCTATTTTATGCTCTTAAATAGATTATTGTAAAATGTATGTGTTTCAATTACCCGTAGCTTTTATATTTTAATTATTAATCTCACTTTTTAAATCTGAAATTTACCCCCCATCTATATCAAACTTTTATGTATAAAGTTTGATTATATATTGCATATATATTTATGCACAGTATATAGTTTTATATATAGGCAACCTGGCTCCATTAGGACAGTGAATTCATAAAAATGTAAATTGGTTGCTTCAGAAGCTGCATTCTTTCTGAATAAAAAGTTCAAGGCCAAATATATTTGATTATGGGGCCACTGTAGTTGCACGCTGAATCTTCTCTTTATTCAGAATCTTATTTTCACAAAAATTAGCTGTGACCTTCATATCACCATTACTTTTCATTAATCTTGGCTTCCTTTGAAATATTTTTTTTCTGTATTTCGAGATGTGAATTTCAGGTTACTTCAGGTACCACATTCCAGATTTTGGGGGATTTGATTAACATTTCAGCTTTAGTATATTTAAAAGAAGCAATAATCATGCAATATATCCCTTCTATTTTAGTAACTATGTGTTAACCATGGATTAAATATATAATATATAGACTAAATTTCTCCCATAACTTTGTTTCTTCCTTTTACAAACAGTGTAGGGATCCCTATTTGTTATTGTTTCTTTCAAAAATCCATATTCCACATTACTTTTAGACATTCTAATGATACTTATGAAAATGTTACCACCAAAAGTACGTTTAGGAAAATATATCCACACAGCCCCATTCATGTATGTTTGTAACAATGCTTCTATTTAGAAATTAATTTAAAGCAGAATAAATATAGTGGTTTCCCATATATGCCCTCATAAAACTTCATATTAATACTTCTTCTGAGTCACAGCTTGATAAAGGTTACATAGGGATGAAACCTTTTTGATACAAGAATAATTTGAGAAACTTCTAACCATGGTTCCTTTCCTCATTTCAAAGTAGCTTAGATAATTTAAAATGCCAAGTGTACATGCACCTTCTCTTTTACTACAGTATGAAATTCAGTGAAAAGTTTTTGTTTCATTATTTCTAACCTAGGAGAACTGGAAATTTTTGTCTTTCATTAAATTAATCTCCCTTTTCTATTATACCCCAAAGGTTTGCTTTTCAGATCTGGCACCTAATATCATTTATTCCAAAACTGATGAGTGTTGTCCCATTACCTATTCTTCCACTTGAACAGTAATTGAGTTCTGCTTAAGGACTCTTCTGCATTGTTTGAATAAGTCTGATGGAGCTCTAAAACATTCCTCAAGGACAGCAACGAGACACTGTGTTTGGGAGACTGACTCACAGGTAGAAAGAGAATTATCAACTACATTTTATCCAAGTGCTGGGAACAGATGGAAAGGAAGGATTTTATTCTCCTTAAACCTATTTTGCATCAGTGGAGTTACTTGTCATGTAACTTGTATATCTAAAGAGAATCAGGACCTTTGTGTTTGGAGGAGCAAACTCTTCAGAAATTTTCAGGTGAAATCAAATCCCTACACCTCAAACCCATGGAAAGTGAGGTAAAGCAGGACATGGTATGGCTCATTATGATATTACATGTTGCTCACATTTATTCTTTTCCCTTTCAGCTGGCCAATGTAAACTGCTCTGACAGACACAGATTTTCTTCTTGCCTGTCAAAAGCTACACTAAAGCTGCAGGAATAAATCGTGTACAGAAAACAACCCTGTCCATCTCCTCTGAAAGGGTTATTGACACAGTTAATTACAAGGGTTATTAGGGGCTATAAATATGCAATGAAATGTTTCAGGTGGTGTTCTTCATGAAAGTCAGACATGACTTTACTTTGCTCTTGGCTCTAAAATCTAAAATAAAGCTAAAACTGCTTTATTGTCCACTGGTCTTTTGACACCAGACAAGATGTCCAGCAGCGCCTGTGCTGTCAGTCAGTCTTACACAGAAATTGTCATCTTTCTTCCACAGTGGATCACTGACCTTTCACTGCATGAAGGGGACTGACATGACAACACAACTTCTGTAATTTCTCACAATATACACTTTTTTGCTGCCACAGACATATTGACCTTCTAATCACACAGGCTTGAGACTGTGTGATTAGTAGTGACCAGGGTAACATGGTCACTACTTTTGTTTCCTATTGCCCTTTTTAAAAAGATATTCCTTTCAGGCTTCACTTATATATATATATATATATATATATATATATATATGTATATAATCATCCAATTGTTAGATAGCTGGCTGTATATTTATTTGTAGAAATAGCATATAAAATAATCATGTTGACATTAATATTAATAACATTAATATGTATTAATTAATAAAACTGTGATTCTTTCCACCGTCCCCAGACTAGGAGCGGTCTCTGCAGCTGCCCACTGTTTTATGCTGAAAACTGGTTGCTGATGTTGAGATGATCAGTTTTCAGGAGTGGTTCTTCAGCCAAGCAAAAGGTCATCCTCAAAGCCAAGGTGCCTTTAAGTGCTCCTTAAGCAGTGCTCTTTGCACAAAACTCTCTCCTGAAAATTTTTAATCTGTATCCCACAAAATATAACAGAGGAAAAATGTATCTTCTCTAGCATATAAAAGAATGATTAAAAAAGAAAACTTCAGAAAGGCTCTCTATCACTTTGAAATTGTATGGATTTTCAGAGTTCTTATCTTGTTCCTTCCTAAAATCTGCAGATTCTTACCAGAAGTTTTTCTGAGAAAGGGAATGAAATAATTTGAGCTATTTGGCAAAGGCATAACATTAAATTATTCTGCTCTAACCATTTGCATTATGTCATCTAATGTTTGTTGATTTCTTTTAACCTCACACCCAAAATTCACCTAAGAATATTCTGCAAAATATGAGCTAGTTTTATTGATGTGGTGGAAAAACTGTTTAGTCATCTACTTCTGTTATGTATTTCTCTATTTTATACTATATGATTATTAATCATTATCCATACATGTGGCTCTTTGAGTAGTTGACAGATATTTGTTACTCCTTTTAATAAGGATTGTCACTTCTCTACTAGAATAACTAAATTAGGTATTTAGGTTAGCACCTCTGTTTCTTAGTCATGAGTACTTTTAAAAGGAGTGGCCCGAATAACTTATTTTAAATAATAAATTTATATTATTCCACTTAGGTCCTCCTGAATGACCTATGTCATCTGTATACTGCCAATTATCAAATGGTTCAGAATTTCTTTGTCAAGATGTCAGCAGGGAATCTAAAGAAATTAATTTGAAGCAATTTAAAGCAATTTCCATTTGCAATGTACAATTCTATTGCTTTGGGGTTGGGATAGAGTTAAGTTTCTTCACAGTAGCCAGCATGGGGCTGTGATTTGGATTTGTATTGATAACACAGAGATGCTTTCCTTACTGCTGAGCAGGGCCTGCATAGAGCCAAGACCTTTTCTGCTTCTCACACCACCCCAGCAGTGAAGGCACTGCAGCTCCACAAGGAATTGGAAAGGGACCCAGCCAGGACAGCTGACCTGATCTGTCCCAAGGGCTATCCCAGACCATATGTCATCATACTTAGCACATAAGGAAGGAGGAAGGATGGGATGTTTGGAGTGATAGTACTCGTTCTCCTAAGGCACTTATATGTACTAGAGCCCAGCTCTCCTAAGGATGGCTGAACACCCGCCTGCCCATGGGAAGTGGTGAATGAATTTCTCCTTTTGCTTTGCTTACATGCCTGACTTTTGCTTTACTGTTAAAATTCACTCACAAATCTGCTCACTTTCACCCTCCTGATTCCCTCCCTCATCCTGCCTGGGGCATGTGTGAGAGTGGCTAGACCATGACAACCATAGAGGGGTCCCAAAACATTAACTGGATAATCCTGGTGCCTATTGTTCACTTGCCTGAGGCATTTATTTGCCATCTGAAGCCTTCAAAGCCATTCATATTTGTGCCAAGTTTTGCTAGAGCTAGCAAAGTTTCCGGATGCTATTGTTTCCATCCAAGCTGCCGCGTTTCGAAGATAAACAGGAAAGGCACATATGTGTTCTCAAGGATCTGTCATATGTGAGATATGAGCTATGTTCTCTTTTCTGGTGTGTAATCATCCCTCATGAAATATAAAACTTTATCAGGTTTTATTTTGTTTGATTGGGTTTTCAGAGAAGTTGGGGAGGGAAGCTCTTCTCTGCATTTTCTCAGCCATCAGCTTTTTCTTGAAAAGTTTTATCCTTATTAGAACTAAAGCTTCTTTATTCCTTCACAGCTCTACGGAGGTTTCTTAACATAAGAGACAGTCTTATTTTCAATTTATTATTGTTCCTCTGCTATCTGGGATTAATTTTTCTCTTATTTTAAACTATTTTTCTTTCCATGCAAAGTAATTTGTCTTCATCAGGGGAACATTATAGCCAAAAATTTTGCTGGTGAGTAAATCCAAACATAGCATAAGGCCTTTTTGCTAAACTTGTACATACCATATTTTTAAAATTCTCCTTTATTTCTTTCACAATCTTCTTACTGTATTATTTCAGTAGACCTTTTTCTTCCTTTCAAGAATACTTATTTGGCTAATCATGGTTTCTTTCTAGTCCTATTTATTATCCTTAGTGAGACTCTGATTCAGGAGTTTTCATAAATAAATATCAAACCTAAACTAAACTATACTGCTAAATCATTTTGATTTTGCAAACTAGATATTTATGAATCAAGTCTGCAGTTTTATAATTTCTCATTTAGAAGCTGCCTTTGGTCATTTCATTTTTCACAATCTTCTATCCAGCTGCTCCTGTGGATATCAAATATTGCCTTTTCTTTCTTCTGTGTTTCTTTCCTTTGTGTTTTTTTTACTCCCTCTTCCAACTTAAAAAGATAAAAAAAATTCTTGGGTATATTTAAAAACTGTTTTGTATTATTTGATTAACACCATACCTAGGATTATGAAGGTTCCAGGGTCCATGATGGAATAATGGTGAATAATTTCCTTTGTTCAATTTCCTTCAGCTGTGGATATTTGCAAAGATCATTCTATATCTGACATACTATGATCTTACTGTGTTCTTTTTTTTCCCACTTCTTGTTTTAAAAGATGGAGTCTTTGAGGCATATAAGATCTATCCACTTCTAGTTGTCTTTAATAGCATAATTATAGAGCTATGATTCATCTAGTTTTGGCACATTAATGAAGTGAACTGCCACATTAAGAAGAGTAGATATTGTTGGGCTATGTTCATTGGAAGTATCCTCCTACTAGAAATAATCTCTATGAGTTTTGATTAGTAATTAAAAGATGTTTCAATTCAGAATTGTTCCTATTTTTTTGTAACTGTAGAAAAACTACTGTATTACTTCCAATAAATGTACAGAATATTCACAAATATAGATAGCATCTCATAAAATCTGCAAAATATATATGCACGTGTGTGCATGCAATGGCTGAAATAAATAAGCTGAGTTCTGAATTGCTTGGTAGTTTAGCTCCAACATCTTTCTTTATAGACGCAATATAAAATTTTCTAAATTTTAAAGTAAGCCTTAAAATGCTCTTCCTCCACATGTAAAATTTGGGGCAAAACCAGTAAAATGCATTTTGCAGTGCTGGGGTTTCAGCACTACTCTCATTATAGACTTCTGAGAGGCAATCCTACATAATTGCCTATGAAGAGACTCAGTAGAAGCAATTAATTCACTAATAATGTCAGTAGTCAGGGTCTTTTAAAATAGATCCCAAACCACCAGAGGAATAAATGCCGATATACTGATACCCCTTCATCCTACACTCATAAATTTTCTGTAACAAGTGGAGGACTATTGAATTACTCTGTGGGTCAAATCCAGACCACCAAAGTAATGCAAATCTGTCATTAAGCACATGACCACCAGCTCTCAGGACTGAGACTTTATAATAATTTCATTTGGGGTGGTAGGCTCGAATAACTTTTTCCAATTTTAAGATTTTTATCCTCCAATTCTGGGAATAATTTGCTTTCCTCTGTAACAGGGGCTTAGTGATTTTCCAACTAGATGGGTGCAGAAATGCAAAAGTCAAAAAAGATTCATTTTTTGAATACTTCTTATAAGTTCCACAGTGAAAGTAACACTATTTACCAGTTTAAATTACTATCCAATGACTAAAAAAACAGGGCTTTACTATGACCTGCATATAAGCTTGGAAAAGTTAAAAACTTTCAGGCACACTTGTGCTACAGTGAGCAAATCTCTGTACAAAAATTATATACACTGATTGTACATAAAATTACAGTAGGAATTAATTTCACAGAACAGAATTTTTTATAAAAGAGAAATAAGCAAAGAAATCTTGTTTTATAGGACTCAAATGATGAACAAATTATTTTATTGGTATGTTCAGAATCTTTAGATTGGTTTAAGATTCTGTTAATTTATGGGCCAATAACTATTTCTAAACAAAAGGGTTAAAAAAAAAAAAATTAAAAAAAAACAAAAAGAGTCCTGTGAGATAAACACCAAAGAGAGAAATGAATCCATGGGGGTTTAGGGGTAAATATTATTATCTCAGGAAGAAAGGGAGAGCTAATGATTCTGCAGGTAAAGAAGTTTTCAAAATGAGCAAAATCCTCTGGATGGGAAGATAAGGAACCATATGATGGATTATTTAGTATCTTGGGAGACTATTAACCACTCTACCCACCTTAAATGCACATATCAGGTATTGAGGCATAAAGGGTAAAAGGGTCTATTACCCTTCCTCACCCATCAGCAGTCATTATGGGCTGCCATTGCATCCATTTACTCATATTTCACTTTAATGAGCGGACAAAGATGAGTAACACAAAGAACTGACCTGAGGCTGCAGTGTTCTTGGTGAACAACAAGTGTACTGGAACTGGACAATATTTGTTTCTGTTTCTAAATAAATATACAGTAGTGGCTCTGAGTTTGTTGGTTGTGGTTTTTTTGGTTTGTTTTTTTTTTTTTTCCTGTTCAACTCAATCACCATTTCTTCTGCAAAGCAGGTGAAGAAACTCTACTCAATAGGTGGGGTGTTGCGGTGTGTCCCAGATATCCCAGGCTTCACCCAGATGATTCCCTGCCAGGCTTGTCAATCATTCCTCCTTTCC
>JAWWMU010000001.1:6827887-6873589 GCA_035048155.1 Cinnycerthia olivascens
GCCTGTGGTGCCACTGGGGTGAAAACACCACAGTACTGCCACACAGGCAAGCAACGAGGGCCAGCCAGCACAGGCACAGCTTCCTGGTAATATTGGACCGAACACCAATAGTGGGGAAACTGATTGACACTGATAAGTAAGTGAGTAAGGCAGTGCAACATAATGTGAACCCTGCTGTAGCAAGAGACAACCTCAAATGCAATGCATCAGAGAGTTGCTTTGCTGGGTTTAGATGCTAAAAGCAGTTTAAAAACTACTAGGAGAAAGCAGCCTAAGTGGTTTCTATGACTCTTGGTTTTTCTTTTCCTGTTCATGAAACAGACCAGCAAAGTGTGTTTGTTTCACCACCAAACACTTTTTTCTTTCAATCTTGCTTGCCTGTTCCCAGATCTGCATGTGAAGCAGCTGTGAAGACAGGGAAAACTAGGAACACTTCTTCCACCACCAGCTCCCCTCTCAGCCGGGGGCTTGCTTACACAACTCTTTTGTGCATCTCAGGAGTTGGATTATGGAAAGGTAAGAGTGATAAAAAGTGCTTGCTTTTGTAAAATATTGGCCACTAATGTTTATAAAGACTCAATTCTACAGTCTAACTTATTTCAATTCTGAAATGACTGTGTTTTTAGTGTGTCCCTCCATTGCTTCAGACCCAGAGCAGATTTTAGAAGCAGCTAGGATTTGCAATATGCCATTGGAACAGATTCCTTGGCCATTGAGAGGCTGAAGCACTGATGCTCCCACTTGTTTTCTGAGCTATGAGCTCTTCTTTCTATCCAATGTCTGTTAGAGTTTTTGTACCACCTCCTGTTGCAGTTTGGAATACAATATCTTCAGCTGAAACAAAATTACTCTGAAAATGAAAAAGGAAGCATCAGAGTTGAAATAAAACAGGACAGAAGATTTTTATTCCACTGTAGGTGTTAAAATGTTTAAACTTGTGCAATGTATTTAAAGAAGGATTCATAGAGACTCATTACTTTCTTTGATATAGTAATATAAATATATCTTAGAAATACTCAGATACTCAACAAGGGGAACCACTTGCTACCTTGAATAGACTTCAAATACCCATTTTTTGAATCCAGCTACTATGAAAATATTCCCATTTGTTATCAGGAGAAAATGGAGGCACCTGCTTATATGTCTGTATCTACAAGTGTTTGAGAATTTGATTTCTAGTTCTTGGTCTCTCTGTCTGCAAGTTAAAAACAGCCCAGAAAACAAGGACATGACAAAATAGGAACATTCAGGCTGTGTGGTGTAGAATCTTGAAAGCAATTTAGATACATCTGGGATAATACCACATTAACTGCATTAGTGAAGCATTTTCTCTCATAACATAATCTGTCAATGGTCTTCTGTAACTGACAGAATAAAACTTTTTGTCAATTTTATTTTTCATATACGTATTTTTTCTAACAATGGCTTTTTCCTCTTTGTGAATTTATGTGTTACATCACAACCTGCACTCTTACTGCTTATGAATGTTCAGACCATTCACATGCATTTCATCTGTGCTCTTTCACCATGCATATTCAGAGACCCCTTCCATATATACCTCTACAACCTGCTTTGAGACAATCAATGTTCCTCTGGCAGGAAAAAAGATTTGCAGGTGTAAATATATGAGGATATCTGACTACTAGAAGGAGGTAAAACCATACATGGCTTTGCCTGCCTTGTACCCAGGCTGGCTGATAGGCCAGGAACATATTTCACATCCCATGTGTTAAACCTCTGGCTACACTCTAAAGCAATGGCTGAAAACAGTTAGCATAAATCTGCTTGGAATCAGGGAATCAAGATCTGATTTGAAGCAAGGAACTGCCTTTGCAGTCTTTGCAGAAAGACTGGGAGAAGAGTCAATCTGAGTCAAAACTGGCTGAGGGGTGCTACCTCTTCACAATCATGGAATATCTGCCCTCAAGGTCCTCAAATACCATGAATTCTTTGACAGAAATCACTGAAGACTAGCTCCTCACATTCCCCCCTACGTTTCATCTTATGGATTTGGAAAAGCCTCACAGATGACTATAAAAAACAGCAGGCTGGATAATTCTTAAAAGCTCTTCTGCCCCTATCAATGATGCTTCATTGTAAAGGCAGCACTGGCAATTCCAGTTAATCACTTAGACAAGAATTATCTGAAATACCTTTCTCATACCTCTTCTTGACCCCTAAGGACATGTATCCCCATTGTAATAAGTAAAAAAGAGTGATGCAACTGGCAAAGACTTATAGAAATATTAGCCAAAATGGGGATTTGCCAATTAGTTCTTCCAATAACATGTTTGCAACACAACTGGTGAGAGACATGCCCTGAAAAAGAGCCTGAGATGCTGTGCATCAAGAAAATGCCACTGGGAAAGATCTGCAGCTGTGAGCACTAATTGGTAAAGTGCTATCATCAAAGCCCACATGGTCACATATGCAGGGGGAGATTCATAGCACATCAAGTGTAAAATGAAAGCTGTGATATAGCAAACATGAAGCCAAAGAAATATTGGTCAATATGCTGAAGCTGCTGGCTGAAGCAGTCCCCAAACTGTGTGTAACTTTGAAAGTAACAGGAGGAAACTGGAAACACAACCCCCAAACAGTTATTCTAGTTAGTGAAAAAAGCTCATATAGAGAAATATTCCACAGAAATGAGGTGCAGATGCTGGATCATTATCAGTGAATAATATCACAGTGTCAGTGCTCTCACAAGCATGAAAGTGATATACATCATCCCTAATCCCTGTGGATTTATTATGTCACGTGGTCAGTCTACATTCCTCCATCTCCATCAGGCAAAGGCTGTGGACACTCAACAATAAAACTGATGTCCTTCAGTCACAGTGAATGGATGAATGAGGAACACAGATCAGTAGCATCACGGAGTATAATAGTGGATTAGTAGGCTAAGACACATGAAATATGTCCTGGTATAAAATATTAAACTAATTATGAAGAGTGGTTCTGCACAGCCAACACCAGATGCTTTGATTCTGGCTACTAATCTGTTTGAAACACAAGGCTATGTCACATATAAGTGTGGTCCTGCACACTGGCAAGGTGCCCAGAGACTGTGAACCTGTGATAGAATGGCGAGAGTGAGAGTTTCTCGCTTTTTTTATCTTGCTTTAAATGGTAGCCAGATAGTTCCCTCCCTCTTAATTTATTCTGCTGCATGCTGAACAAAATTAAGGGTGTGTCACTAAAAGAAAAGAGTTATTCAGATTTTTGGAAAGAAAGAAAGAAAAATACCATCGATATCAACCTGTCCACTGGCATTTCAAGCACCTTTCTCTCCATCAACAGAGAGAGAGCTAAGATTTGGAACATGTGTGGACACCCCTAAGTGGCTACAGGTAGGACCTATATTTCCTTTGCAGATCCTTTGCTAAGTCAAGGAATGAGCAATAACAGTCTTGAAAATCTTTGCTTCAGTGATATGGAGTGGAGTTTTCTAGCCTGCATATTCTCTTGGTCAGGGAATGAATATTTGGGAATTTTTGTATTTAGGAATAGATCAACACGATGTGAGTTTTGCAAACATTGCATTAGATTGTATTACACAGAAAGAACAAAAGGATCAAGTTACTTGAGAGCTCAAAAGCTTTGATTCGTAATGGTTACTCCTTGGTGATATATCACACCATCTATATTTAAGGTTGCCTGGTCAAACTCAGTGAAATTCGCACGGTTTTGTAGGCAAAAGCCAGAATACCATTATTAATATCACCTAAATGATTTTAGATGCTCAGCTGTAGTGATAAGAGGTGAAGACATCTCAAATGATTTATTCTTTTCACCTTTTGTTCCAAGACTACACCACTGCCCATAAATAAAGCAATAGTTTTAACTTCTTAAACTCAAGTGAAAGCACAGTGAGAGCAATACTGGATCATATTCCATGAAGGTTCATGCTTTGATTAGATCTAACTTCTAAGATAATTAAAAAAATATTGCATTGGTATTGAAATGCATCATCTTTCTTTCTTCTCTACCCACTCTTCTCTTGGATACTTCTCCAATTTTTATATCTTAGGTTTCTCGCCTCCTGGAGTGTATACTAATAGGACTAAGACAGAAGCCTGAATTTCTGTCTGTTCTGATGTTTTATCAGATGAAGTGGTGCATTTTAGTGCATTTAAAGTCTTGGAATGCCTGGGATTTACCCTTTTGCAGGTGACAGAATGGAGATTACACAACATGTTCTGATGATTTACTTGAAAAGCAGCTTGGCTTTTTATTTGGGTGAATGTCAACTTTTCTATCTCTCCTTGATAGTTCTTTATGCTTGTGTTGGCATGGAACCAAAGGAGCAAAAAAAAAAATTGGAGAGATTTGACCTATATCTCTGAAAAGTAACTGAACCTAAAAAGAAGAACCTTATGATTCTATCTTAGAGGATTTTTTCCACTAGCTCACTTCAGTCCAATTAAAAGAAAAAAAAAATAAAAAATTGAGGACTCTACAGTTTGTTTGAATTAAGTTCATTGTCTGATTAGATGCTCTGACTAAGCAGTTGTAGGAATACAGTGTGTATTTAAGTGAGAAAGCTATTTCTCTGGTTGATTAATCAAGGGAAAATTTCATGGTTCAACTACTCCACACTGGTTTTGCTGTGATTTGCAAAGAGAAGGCATCACAGAAAGTTTTTTGTTTTTTTCTTCTAAAGAACATGTCCACTACATTGAATTGCAATTTCATTTAATTTTTATTTGTCCACCATTCATCACCATTTATTCTCAGCTCACACCATGACAAGAGTTATAATTCAAACAGCACATTTCCTTTAAAGTTTGCTATGATGTATCGATGTGGTCTATCTTTTGGAGAAGTGCAACTGTATGAGATCTTTTCTATGTTATCTATCAGCACCTTGGTTTGATTTTAAAGTATGAGGGGTATTAAAGTTTTCAGAGTAAATCCTCTGATATAGGCTGCTAGTCTCCATTTTCCATTCCATCATTTTAATTTCATTACTCTCTGAATTTTTTCTCCTGTACTCTTACTATAATTGTGTGATAGCCTCAACCACTTCTCTTGATATTCCCCAAACTACAAGTAAGGCCTCCCTACATTTGTTTCTCTTCCACACGTTTTATTTTTCTTCTCTTTGAATGCTCTTTTTTATTGCCAGCCATAACATATAAAATGCGTAATCCCTTTAAAACTACTTTATTTTACACAACCTCTCTGGTGATCTGAATGGGATGGTGCTTGCCAGCTGTTTTAGGTTTAGGTTGCATCTTGTACTGCAGGAGGGGAGGGACTGCAGGGTTTGGTGGAAGAGCAGGAAGTCTCTGTATGTGTGAGGTGGAAAGGGCAAGGCAGAAGGCCAAGGTGAGTTGTTTTGAAGGAGCAGATTCTTTTCTTGTTTCTTGTGCCTAGGCATGATAACTCTGACAAAAGTCAATGATCACATCCAGCTTTTTTCTCAGGATCCCATCCCAGCCAGTGCTCAGGGTAGAACTGTTCCATAGGTTAATCAGGATGAGAAGGCCATTATGCATCCTGGGACCTGTGTTGAGTTGTTACTGGGGAATTTTGAATGAGGCAAGCGAAGTGAAGGAAGGTCTGACAGTGAAAGCAGCTGGATCTTTTTGAGAAACTGGAGTTTATTCCTATCTATGACATGGAATGTTATTTTATGCTATCAAATAACTTTGACTCGACTTTTCTTGCTTGTAAACAAGAATCTTCATTTCCCTGGTGTCATATGTGCAAGTGTTGACATATTTTAGGAACGGTATTCTCCAATCAAGTATTCCCACTAAAACCATGAGCCACTCACCCCTCATGGACTGAGATGAGAACAGTTTGCTGGAAACAGCAGTGAGAGAAGAAAAAGAACATGAGCAGCAATCCTAGTAACAAAAGTGTACAAAATGGTTTGCATGCCAAAATGCTCACCATGGAGCTCATGATTGACTGCAGCCTCTCCAACAGCAAGAGAGACCTTCCTCTGGAAAGATTCCCTTGCCCACACCCCTGGCAGCGATGTGAGGTGGTATAAAACAATCTCCAGGCCTTGGCTGTGCCTCTTCGCCTGCAAAAATTAGCCCTGCTTGGCCTGGGACAAGTGTTTATAAATCAGAACTAAAATTGTAGTCAATAAATCCATAAATATAAAAAGTGGTATCTAACATCAGAAATGCTGAAAAATCATTTTCTAACCACCTCTCAAACTTCACTTGCAAAATCATTTGATGCTTTTGACCTTAAACTCCCTGGGATGCAGAAATCCTCTTCAAAACATATATAATAATGAATACATCCCCATCATTTTAGAGGGGTGAGAGGTTGGGGAAATAAATTGGTATTTGGGAAGCTGTCACACAGGAGAAACGTGTGAATTAAATTTCTGTTTTTAGAACAGTGTTTAAGAGTGTGCCACCAATAATAGCTGGAACTACACATAAAAAATGAAGAGGAATAAAAAATGGAGAAGCTTTTCATAAATGATTTCCATCCAAGCTGTGCATTGCATGAGGAGTTAGGGGATTCATTAGCTTTTCATGCTTGTGATCTTATGTTTAAAGAATACCATAAACATGAGGACTAAATTTCAATGGCTCACAAGTGGTCTCAAATAATTTGCAGTGTAAACTGATAATATTTTTAACGTAGTTTTATAAGTGTATATAGATATGCATTCATGCCTATGCATGTATGTTGACAGATGCAGTTGAAAATCATACTCACCTATCAGTTAATACTTTTTCAGGACTCTAAGACACTGCTACATGTTTCAGAGATAACGATATTATCAAACTTTGGCTTTTACTGTATTTGGATCTTTCTTCTTATTCATTTTTTGGCTTTAATCACATAGTTGGTAGTAGAGTTACATCTGTAATTTAATTTACATCAATTGTACAAAATTGTTGTCAAATGACCTTGCTAATATGGCAAATCACATGTAAGAGAGGGTATTTAAATGAGATCTAAATGCTTAAATAGCTTAAAATCTTAAGATTAATAACATTCAAAATGTTGACTGTGCTGCTTGAGACTTATAACCTTTCTCAAATGGATCCTTAGTTAATTATCTCTAAACCCAGCCTTTTAAAACATTATTCTGTGTCTAGAGATTGATATTTAACTTTTTTTCCATTAATCATATTTAGTTTTAAGATTTGGAAAGGTAGTCCTCTAAGGTTCAGCTGACATTTAGACAATTATGTCGAGACTCAACATTGATGTATTTTGGTTGCTTAACCCTTCTTGTCAGCAGTTTTGTATTTTATGCAGACCTTGCTGGTGTGACACTGGCATTTATAGAAGAGTGCATTTATTTTAATAAAACAATTCCTGTCCTTGTAGTTATAGCAGTTAAGACTATTATCCTAAAACAAAACAGCATGAAGCTGTAATTAATCTATAGGAAACAGTTTCACATGCAGATATATTCATATCCCTGGTGAAAACTGAGGCTGATGTGTATTAAACTGTAGGCCTTTTATTACAAAACCATTATATGTGCTCCCCAATTTAAAAAATGGAAAAAAAATCCAGCACCAAAACCAAAAATAAACCCCAAACCAAAAAAAAATCAAAACCAAAAGCCAACCCGAGTCTAAAGTCAAAACCTTATTTTTCAGTGGTTAAATCTTGATAGGTTTATGAAAACTGCATAGGTTACTCCATGATTCTGTCTATTGAAGGCTACAGGGAAAAAAATCTTGATGATATGGATTAAGGAAACTGTGGGTATTTGAGCTATAGCAAGGCTTCTGTCGTTCTCTTGCTTATTACTTCTTCCAGGATTGAAGAGCTCTTATTCTGGCCTCATCCTGTCTCATTGTTTCTTAAAGGAATAATTTTTAGGTTTCGGGGGAATATAGTGTCAAATTATATGACAAAAATATGGCTCCTGGATTCTGATATCTCTAATCAAGCTAGTATTTGATTGTAAGGCTGAAGTGTTGTGTGCTGTCAATGTGTCACTGCCATTTAAACACCAATCCATGTCCCTTCTCTATTTCTAGGCAGTAGAAGAAATATTTCATGGCTGTGTTATGCACTGGGACTAAACTAACATAATATAAAGTAGCAATAGTAAAGTTAAAGTTGTCAATGAAGTGGCGATGGACAGAGGGAAAGTAAATTGCTAGCTTGGTGTAAACGCTGATTTCAATTCATCAATTCTGCTTTTTTTTCTTTTTTAAGAGGTCAGAAATGGACTGAAAAATGCTTGTTTGCATTTTAAAACTATCCTAAGATTGATTAACATTTTAATGCCTCTGAAGTTTTGAAAATAGTAATCAGTAGATAACATACAGAACATGATAATTATCTTTCTAAGATTACTTACTTTTCCAAACATAGTCCTCTGAATTTTTAATGATGGCATCTGAAGGTCACTTATGAACAATTCATATGACAATTCAGAGCTAATAAACAGCCTCATGTACTATGAATTACCACCTGCTCCCTTTTTGCAAGAAAGCAGCTTTCAATATCCATGTCACACTACTGTTTATCACATGTCAGATTGATGTCTACTTTGTGCAGGAGAACCTTAACAACAGGGTTTGAGAATTAGTATCTAGTTTGTGTTCTGCTCTTCAGAAGCTTTTTCCTCAATGCTTCTGATGTCTAATCTGTTTTTTCATAAACATTTCTCTAAGCACCATCATCAGGAGCTGTCTTTGTCTAGGGAAGAGGGCAGAACAATCTGTTTCAGTAGTAGTCTCCTATTTTTGGTGGGATAGAGTTAATTTTCTCTGAGGTGGCTGGTATAGTGCTGAGTTTTGGATTCAGTGTGAGAATAATGTGGAAAACACACTGATGTTTTGGTGCTGAGCAGTGCTTGCCCTAAGTCAAGGATTGTGTCTCAGGCTCTGCCTGTGAGGAGGGACACAAGAACCTGGGAGGGAGCACAGCCAGGACAGCTGACATGAACTGGCAAAAGGAATATTCCACAATATTCCATAAAAGATCATGTCCAGTACACAAACTAGGTGGAGTTGTCTGGAAGGGGTGATTGCTGCCCAGGGATGTAGCATCAGTCAGTAGGTGGTGAACAGGTTGTATTGAGCATCACTTCTCTCTCGAGTGTTATCTCTCATTCCCTTTCATTACTACTATTATTTTTATACCTTATTTTGTTTCAATTGT
Source organism: Cinnycerthia olivascens (assembly GCA_035048155.1). NCBI lineage: Eukaryota > Metazoa > Chordata > Aves > Passeriformes > Certhiidae > Cinnycerthia > Cinnycerthia olivascens. The sequence goes on from JAWWMU010000001.1 coordinate 6,837,002, forward strand.
TAAACAATTATTTTCTCAATGGAAAAGGTTTGTTTTTTTTTTCATCTGGCAAGATGAAGGGGTTGTTTGAACAAGTGGCCGTGTAGGGCTTAGCTGATGGCTGGGGTTAAACCATGACAGGCAGGAAGGACCAAATGCAATCCTGTCCTCCTAGAGGGCCTTGTGTGAGTGCACAGATTGATATAATGCTCAGTAGGCCCAGAGGGAAACCCTAGAATGCATCAAACAGAATGACATTGTGTAAACTGTGGCTGCACAGGCACAGGTTGGGTTTGTTTGCTGCTGCCACCATTGCTAGTGGGAAACCCGAGCTGGGCTGAGCAGCACATGCTCAGCTCAGTGGTTGCCTTATCTTCCACTCAGCCTAGCATGCCCCACTCCAAACAGAACATTCATTGTGCTGCCAGGAAAAAAAAATAAATTCTTTTTCCTCCCAGTGCTCAGCACGGCAGCCAGACTGAAATGTGCCTGTACTGTCCCCCTTCACCTCTTCTCCGTGATGCCAGTGCTCAGGAGAGAGGATGAAGCAGAAGGGTGGGTGGTGTGTGAAGGGAGGCTGCTCCATGGGTGGGACTGCTGCCCACACGGAGAGAACACACGTGTGTGTGCAGGCTGCAGCCACCCCCAATGATGGGAGGGAGGAGGCTGTAATCGGTGCTCAGTTCCTACAGGCACTGCTCCCAGGCTGCCTATTTTAGGGGAAATATTCAGAATAACTAGTGCTTCTGTGTCTCAAAGTCTGATGTGATGTGGGATGCAGAGTTTGGAGAGCACGCTGGGCTGTGTTCAGGGGCACCAGAGAAGAACCTGGCCTTTTGTTTATGTTACTCACACAATTCAGTAGTTGGTATGTACTGCTCTATATATATATCGTGTTGATATATACTTTTGAAAATAGTAAATTCCTGAATTTATGCAACAGCTAGGCAAACAATAAAGGATGTAGAGAGCTGAAATATAGAATAGGTGCCAGGATTACTCATCCTCTTCCCACTCTCTGTTGGTAAGACTTTCCCTTAAAAGTAGAAGGCAACAGTAAATTTTAATGACTTTTTCCTTCCAAGTTTCTATTTTTAGATTTATAGGTAGAGGAGGCTAGCAAATATTTTTAAGTTTTAGTGCTCACAGAAAGTTCCAAATGAGCAGTCCTTGAGAATAAAACCTCTAGCATTGGCAGGACACAGGAAAGGCAGAATGTGTATAAGCTCCAGCCCTCTGTGATGTGCTTCAGATCTGGAAGTGTTCCTGTGACCTTTCAGCTGAGACTACCTGTAAAAGTATCAATTAATGTTAACAGTTTTATGGTGTGGGTTCTTGCACTATGAGAACTATGCTAAGACTATTTATTAACCTTATCTGATGCTCAGAATAGTCAAATGAACTGGTTTTTGTTGTTTTTAGTGCTCACTAATCCCCTCAAACTGTCAGTCCTTCAGCATCCAAAATTACCTTTTTTCCTACAGACTGAGAACTAATTCTGATTACCTATTAATGCAACTTTTATTCACCATATTCAAATAATATATACAATATTGATAGATGACAATTTTTGTGAGGTTCTACATTTCCAGATTGTTCGATTCTCCCTGTCTGTTCCACTCTGGAGTGCATGAGATACATAGTTTGTACATGGTAAAATGCAAAGAAGGTTGGCTGCAGCTACTCCAGCAATTCCATCTGAGATTGTTTTAAGTCAGTGATTGCTATTTTAATGGACACTTGGTGAGGAAAAAAAGTCTGCTTTCACCTGTGTTGAGCAAATATTTTGTGAGAAAAAAAAAGTTTCTATCAAAATCTGATTTTATTTTTTTTTTTACTTTACTTGGAATTCTTTGTATGAGTTTTCAGATGACCTTTACTTAGAATGGTTATTGCTTTTATTTTCATTTCCTTCAGCCTTTTGTGCTATGCAAACCAAATTTATAGGTAGTGACCCACCTGCCCAGTCAGCATTAGAAATTCCTCATGGGAGATGCTGTACGATCATATAGGGAAAACCTATTACTGCTAGCAAGGACTGTACTCAAAGATAAAACAAGTCTACAAGTGTGAAAAACTATGAGAGGGAAAGCATGGATTCCAGCCATGGTGCAAAGGCAGTATTACAAGCTCAGATTAATAGCTTTGAATCATTTAAATGTATAGGGTTTGCTCATGTGTCTGACCTTGTTGTGATTAATGCTCAGGTCTGGAACTACAAATAATATTCCCCTCTGCTCCACAGGAGGCTTCTTCAGCTGCAGTTTTGGAGGGCATGTGCCAACCACTGCATAATTTCTGAGGGGGTGTTGCTTGATCTAGTCTTGGTCACAAGACTAGATGTGACTTGGTCACACTTGTGGCATTGAGGTCCCTTCTGCTATTCGGGGAGCATAGGGAATGAGGCAGGAGGCCAGATGTCATGTGTTAAAGACCTTGTCTCACTGTGGACAGCAACTCTGGAATGCAGCATTAAGCACACTTCTTGCATCACTAAAAGGGTAAGAGGAGAACAGTGTGATCTTCCTGTAGCTCGTATTCCATCCTGACTTTCTGACTTTTAGGAGGAGGCTGAGCAGGTCAAGGTGTCAAGGTGTTAAGAGCTTTTTTTTTTTTTTTTTTTTTTTTTTTTTTTTTTTTTAGTCAAGTGATTTATTTCAAAATGACAAGGGAAACAGTGAAAGTTACCAATTATGCTTATTGTTTAATAAGTACCTGAATCTGTTTCTGAGTCCTTGGAGACGATGTATACTTTTGCAAGTGCATAATTTGAATACAGGTAAGAACTGCTTCTTCTAGATTTGCTACAAAATAAAACTAATTTGTTTGAATTTATACTTTCCTCCAGAATTTCGGTTCTGGATGCCATATAATTTGTAACAATTAACCTTACAACCATAACACATTAAGGAAGGGTACATTCATAACTGAGTAACCTTTCTTCACAGTGCCCAAGTTCCTTGCACAATCTAGGTAAACTTGTGACATGCTCAGATAAACATATGAAAAAACCCACCATCTCCAAAGAAAAATAATCCTCCCTTATCCTGGATCAACAGCTCACAAGAACAGATGTCTCTCCAGTTAAATTTTTCATACTGTTTTTCCATAGCCAGAAACTGTGGCTCTGTTCACTTTAAAAGTTTATTTTTCTCCAGAGTTTGAGTTATTCCATAAGAAAGGTGAATATCCATTTTCCAAATCCTGTGAGCCAAAAACATGCTGTGCACCTTTATGCTTTGTGCTGTATCCACAAGAATTTCCCAAAGGCAAGTCAAATGGTGGGAAAAATTAGAGAAGAGAATGGACAGCAGTTTTCTCACCTAAGTTACAGCCTGTTGGATGTTTCACAGCCAGAAGCTTGGCACTACTGCGATGTATTGCAAGCAGCTGGATTTTAATTTTCTTTTATTTTGGAAACTACCTTCATAATTAATTTTCCATCCTAAACACATTTTGTCTAATCATTACGGGGCAGGTTCATTATTCATTTATCCAGATTGCTACAGCAAAAAATGAGGAACTATCCAAAGCTTTAGGTAGTAATATAGTATTTTTAAATACTGTAAACTAAGGAAATACTATTTGCTCATGGTAGACAAAACTATTAAACCCTTAAGGAAAACTCCTCCAATAAACAGTTAAAATTAAAAAAAAAAAATCTACATCCAAAAATCCAGCAGTCATATGTGATTAATTTTATAGTGCTTTTTTAAATCAGGTCTCCTAGCTATCCAAGCATATTAGTGTAAGAGCTGAGGCTTTAATAAAAGAATATAATTTATCTGACCTGCACTTTCCAATTTTCAAACTAAAAACTCTATGCCAAAGTACAACTAACTGTGCCTGTCCTTTGGTAACTGCCAATATATTGTTCATACCTTCACATATAGAAACTTTTTTGAATAAATGTGATCCCTTCTACATTCTCTGAATATTTTTGTTCAAATAATTATCCTATTTACTTTAGGAATGAGGAAAGGAGAAAAGAGGTCTAAGCTGCCAACCCTTTAGTTACTTTTACTGCCACTCATATATGTTATATGTATTTAACACAATTTAATACTTTTTTTTGTTGTTTGTTTAATACTGCTGACATTTACTGAGCTTTTTTACTGGTTTATGTCATTCTTAAAATGATATCAAGTTGATAAGAGACTTTGATAATTTTTGCCTATTTATAAATAGCTATTTCCCCTTCTTTTAGAATTGTAAATACTTTATTTGGATTCCATGCTTTTGAGAAAGTTTCAAATTAGAAATAAATGGCAAAAATGCTCTCTGTATAATTACCCAACCTTATTATAATTGCAAAACACAAAATAAGTGCAAGTTATTTAAAACCCTTGCTAGTTATAGAATATAAAATGTGAAGTTAGTCTGAAATTAAATGGAAAACCATGTAAGCACTAGTAAAATGCTGTTATGTGATATGCATTTCTATTAGGAAAACCAGACTGCCCTTTACTCCTCTAGTGCTTATAGGACATGTGATTCCACACTGTGGTGGGGTTACCTCTCCCTCTGCTTTGCTTGTTCTCACAGCAATAATATCATACAGCACTGGCATTAGAACAAAATTCCTTATTAAAAAGAAAATACTGAAGTTCTACATGCCTGAACTCTGTTGAAATTGGTAGAAATACCAAGGTACAAATTTAGCTTGGGTGATATGTAGAAGAAACATTAATTATCAGGAAACCAAGAGAAAAATGTCTTTATCACTGATTTTTTTTTTTTTTAACGTGTTTTGCAAATTAACACAGAGTGCATTTTGCAACCATTATTGCAAAATACCAGATTGATGTCTATTATGGATGAGTCAACAATGGAAATAAATTGGTAATGGATTATGCTTCAATTCTGTTTAGTCGTAATCTTTTAACCTTACTCACAAATACTTGCACTCGGAATGGCTGTTCTTCATTTCAACGTGATTTAATCAAAAAAGTAAATTGTGGTGAAATGCTGAGAGCAAGATAGTCATATTTGGGTGATCACACATAACTCATTTGCATTTTGTAGTTATGCCGCTTCAGTGCTACTCTTAAAAATTTTTCTGTATGATTATGGAAATGAAAAAAACTAAGTCAGTTATTTTTTGAGCATTTCCATTGCTATTAACAATAATTAATCATTTAGTGTCTTTAGATGTCACTAAGCATCTGTATTTGGCAAGTCTTCTGTTTAACTAGAACCACTCTATAAAACATATAATTCATCTACCATTTCAGCTACTGTTGACTTCCTAATTAAGCCACTCAAAGTAATTATTTCCATTTGTCTCTTTCTCCAAAATTCTGCTGGTCTGCTTCTTGGCCAAAACCAAGGTTTAGCCTTGAAAATAGAAAAGACTACACTGCTTTATATAGTTTTTGTTCTTGAATCCATCCTCCAGGAACACTCACTTTCAGATAAAGGTAGATGTTCTTATTTCTTAGTATCACGCTAGATGTGTTTCATCCAATTTCGTTCATTAAAATTTTCACCAAAACAATTTTTATGAAAAATGATGATTCGTTGAAAGTAAAAAAAATCTAAGAAATAGATACATTTTGGCAGAGGTTTTTTTTCAGATACTTTTTAACATCCCTAAGACCAAAACACTCAATCTGAACTTTTTCAGAATAAAAATCTTTCCTTGAAGAACAACTTGTACATAATTATTTTTGTTCTGCAATAGTTTTATGCTCTACTAATACCTGTGAAGCCTGTATCACAATAAAAATTTGCAGTTTATTTGTTTTCTGAAAAATATAATATCAGAATTAAGCATTGAACTAGTCTTATTCTTACATTTTAAAAAAGATGCTTTAAATTCTATTTTTCTTCTGACTGGGTAGCAAACATCCCAAAGTCCAACATTTGTCAAACAGATAATTGGATTCCAAGTTAGCATGGTAAAATTTACTTTTATGAAAATAGCTGACTTATAGCAATTCTAAATTGGAGGATTCTGCCTGCAAAATTGTTGATGGTGTCTGTGAAGGGCAAGAATTTTGCCATTTGTGGAATTCAGTTGTGTAGGTCACTTCGTGGTTCAACAGGGCAAAGCAAAAGTGCAAGCCAGTGGGAGTAAAAGGATAGTGAAGACCAGGAAAAATCCTGTCCCAAGCGTATTGAGTAATTTTCTAACAAGAATCTCCCCGCATGTAAACATTTCAGTGAGGGACATCACTTGTTTTATGTAGAGCTGAGCACTTGTTTGCTAAATGCCACTTGATTGCTAAATGCTGTGGACAAATTAGTAGCATGCTTGAGAGAAGAAGATAATTAAAATGCCCATTGCTGTGTTCATGGAGGTCTTAAAGTGCAGCATCCAATTCCTTATAATCATAGCACACTTTTCTGCACTCATTTTCTGCTTTGGCATCTTCTTGCATCCCAGTGCTCTACACAGTCTTCTACCCTTTCAGCTCATTCTTTTGAGGGATACAGCTTCTTTTACATCTCTAATTTCCATATGAGTTAAGACAACTTAACATCTGTCAGAATTAAGACATGACAGTTTTTCTGCTTTTTATGCAGATGACAAATACTTATATCAAGTTGGGCAATTCTGTGTGGTTCTTTCACTGGATGCTGCGATGGAGCCCTGTGGGATTCCCTTAATTTGGAGGTGAGATACTGACTAAGAGAGATTACATCTTCTGGAAGATTTTGGTTGCTAAGTTATTTTAAGCATAAAAGTTCCTTCTCCTCTTTTCCAGTAGGAAAAACGCATAATGGCTAATTAGGCCCTCAGGGATCAATTTTCAAAACAGTGCACAGGAAGTGTGAGCACAAATCTTATTTGTTAATGGGCTTTGTGAACATACCTCCTGTGATTTTTCAAAATTTAGAACGACAAAACAGCAACCTCATTGGAGAAGCAGGTATAAATATACAGCATATGATGTCTTTTTCTTGGGGGCATTAGGCAGATGACATACATTAAGACTACTGAGTGTTTTCGTGGTCATTATGCTTTACTTCCTTGAACCTTCAAAACAGAACAAAAGAATAAAATAATCTCTGCAGGCCTGTTGAAGAAATCAATCCCACAGTTCTTACCTACTTCCTCTTTACTTAAAGGAGGAAAAGCAACAAAAGACTAGTCCCTAATTTTGGTGAGGAAAAAATATTAAAAAATAAAGTAAACATTACTAAACATTTAATTGTAAAGATTATGCAAGAATGAAATAACAAGAGAGCATATAGAAAGACTCCATAGTAATACTGAGTTTAATTCTCTATTTAAACTGTTGGGTAAAAGTTCCTTTCCAATGCACTGGAAAATGCAATAAATGCATATCATTTTTTTAATAATGTCAAACAGAAGGGGAAAAATGTGATTCATGAAATATGTGAATATTACAGTATGCTAATAGAATAGATTGTTATAATTTATAGTAATACTGAAGGTCATGACTACAAGAAAGAATTTAGAGGTGGGTGGATGTGTTTGGAGATGACAAAGTTGATTCAGAGGACATGAATTTACAGCTGTAAACTGAACACGTTTGTTCAGTTTGGGTAATGTGTTTGGGTGTGCTCTGGCAGCTTTCTGCTGTGGTAGCTCATTTCTGGCCCAAACTGTAGGCAGATCACCTCAGGTTTGTTAGAATCTTTTATTAGGTGTTAAAAGTTAAAATAAGTATCTGGATCCATGTGACTGGATACTGACAGCACACATGTGCATCAAGGAGTAGACACATCCAAACCTGTGAGTGGAAAATAAATGTTGCATATGTAGCTTATGTCTTTATTAACTGAACATTATATACATATATCTGTTCTAAAAAGTGTGCAAATCAAAAAGGTAAAAAGAACAAAGTCAAAAACTACTTTTAAAATACTTAAGATTGCCTTGTGTCCAAAAGACAGTCCCTGCACTAAGGTTCCTACAATTTAAATAGGGAACAGAAAGGGTGTGACATCCTCTTTCCATTTTGCTAACAAAAATCAAACAGCAAACGTAAGTGAAGCTTGGACTTCAGCAGGTCAGTGAGGGTTTGCCATTGTTTTCAGTGGAGTCAGGATTCTGCCCTAAATTATTTTTTTCTTGCATACAAATGAAAATTGTAGCAAAAAATACTTGTTAAGTTTGCCAAACACCAAGCTGATATCAGCATAAGTTCTTCATTCACTTTTAGGAAGTTTTGCTGATCATAAGAAAATCTAAAGAATCAGCTCCTTCTGTGTTTTTCCAACTCCAAGTGTGTAATTGTGAAATTCACTAATAATGAACAATCACAAAATTCCAACCCACACTTTTTAATAAAAGTTTTTGATTTCAAATAGTTGAGGCTTTTCTAAATGACAACAATTTCTGTCTTGAGCATAAAACGATTTGTTGATTCAAATATTTCATTGCTAAAAGGGTATATTATCTAGAAAACATTACATTTCCCTAAGAAAATAAAAGATTTTAAAAAATATTTGAGCATAGATAATCACTATAAATTGGTGATTTTATTTTTTAATGTTACTGCACAGTGGCCTAAAGTGGTAAGTTTTATTATACTAGATAGTGTTTTGACCTAAGTGCAATTTTTTCTTTCAGTGCACCTTTAATGGAACAGTACAATAGTGTGAGAGTATTTATATTGTGGTACATGATTGAAAAGCTCAGAATGTGTATTTGTTGCAGTTCCATTGTTTTACTACTGAATATTTAAATTTTGCCTTTCAGAATTAAAATTTAAATGTTTTGTTATATATGTTTATATTTGGTATAACAGTTTACAAAAGTAAAACAATCATTACCACTAACTAAAATTATGTGATTGTTTAATTTTAAATCATTTTGCTGTCAAAGACAAATATGTACCTCATAATTCCCCTATTTCCGAAAAAGTCTAGCTAGGATGTCGGTTATGATAGATTCTAATATAAGGAATGATTACTGAAACTTTAAAATCACTTGGCATCTGAGTGAATACATTTATTTTTAACTATATATTTTTGTACTTCAATAAATTTCATATATAATTTTCTAATTAATCTTTTTTTAGTCTGTTCTGCTTTGACCCTTTGACTGCCAGGACTGAAAAACAATCCCCTCTCTTAGGTACTGCACAGACTATAATTGTTGATCTATATATGGTTATGGAAGCAGTCTACATGGAATAATTTTTCAATAATGTGTCTTCCACGTGGACATGCCTATTCCTGTATGGGAATAATTTTTGTTTTTCTTAATATAACTACCAGATTTGTAAGTGCATTAAATCTAACTAGTCTCCTTCATAAAAATTCTTATGAGATCATTGTTGCAGCAAAGACATTGAAATTTGTGGGATTTCATATCTTTTTTGGGAAGAGTTGCACTGCAGATAAACTCTGAAAGGAGAGTCCTTTCCCCTCCTAACTGGCTTCTGTTAGATAGAGGGGCACACCAAAGTCTCTGCTCTTTTCACACAAATCCTTATAGCTTACAAATGCATACTTAAATTTAATAGAAACAAAAATATTTCAAGGTTTGAAGCCCTTTGCCTGTAGATTACATGGTTTTAGTTTTCCACACTGGAAAATTGAGATGAGTGTTTCTCCTTCATGTCACCCCTTCTCTATGCACATTTTTGCTCTCTCTTACCAACAGTTTACGGTGACCAAAAACATCACCCCTTCATGGTCCTGCTGACTTTCAATAATCTTTTTCTGTAGTCTATAGATTTTTTTAAATTTAATTTAGCCAAGACCTGAATGGATAAAATACCTCAGCTATCCAAAATATCCCAGCTTGTTCCCTTATGAGTTCTTAAGCCATTTTAGGCATCCTGTCATAGATTCACAGAACTGTTGAGTTTGGAAATGGCTTCTGAGATCCTGCAGTCCAACCATTAACCCAGAACTAAACCATGATCCTAGAGCACCATATCTACATGTATTTTGAATATCTCTACGGTTGGTGAGTCAACCACTTGTTTAGGCACCCTTTTCCAGGGCTTGACCACTATTTCCATGAAGAAATCTTTCCAAATATTGAGTCTGAACCTTCCCTGGAACAACTTGAGGCCATTTCCTCTCATCTTATCACTTGCTACCTAGGAGAAAAGGTTAACATCCAGCTTCTTACAACCTACTTTCAGTGAGTTGTAGAGAAGGATTAAGGTCTCCCCTGAGTCTCATTTTCTCCAAACTCCAGCTCCCTCAGCAATTTGTGCTCCAGACCCTTCCCTAGCTCCATAGCCCTTTTCTGGACATGCTCCAGCATCTTAGTGTCCCTGTTGGAGTGTTGTACCAGTGCTGAGTACAGCAGGACAATCCCTGCCCTGCTCCTGCTGGCCACACCATTGCTGATCCAGGGCAGGTGCCACTGGCCTTCTTGGCCACCTGATCACACTCTGGCTCAGTTCAGCTGCTGTCCACCAGCACCCCCAGACTTATTTCCATTGGGCAGCTTTCCAGACACTCTGCCCCAGTCTGGAGCACTGCATGGGATTGTTGTCACTCAGGTGCAGGAAGGACCTGGCACTTCATCTTGTTGAACCTCATACAGTTGACCTTGACCCATCAATCCAGCCTGTCCAGATCCCTCTGAGGAGCCTTCCTACCCTCCAGCAGATCAGCACTCCCACCCAACTTGGTGGCATCTACAAACTGATTGAGAGTGCACTTACTCCCCTCGTTCAGACCACTGATAAAGATATTGAACACAACTGAGCCCTGGGAGCACCACTTATGTCCAGCAGCCAGCTGGATGTAACTTCATTTTCCACAACTCTGCCCTGGCCATCCACACAGTGTTTTATACAGGGAGCCGTGCACTTATCCAAGTCATAGAAAGCCAATTTCTCCAGAGAATGCTGTGGAAAATGGTGTCAAAGGCTGTACTAAAGTCCAGAGAGATGACATCCACAGCCTTTCTGCCATCCACTGAGTGGGTCACCTTGTTGGTCTTACTTTGCATGTCAGACATTGTCTGTATTTTTTGGTCTTTATCTGACCACCCCACAAAACATCTTTCCAAGAAAATAATTATTTTATTTTCTAACAATTATAAACACAATTTGTGCTCTTCTCCCTTGATTCAGTACTACTTCACTTCTTAACTTCTGAAAGTTGGCTGCCAAATCTACTACCTTACTGAGACCTCTCACCACTGAGAGTTTTATGCCCTCCTGCTGCTCCACCGTGCACATTCTGGTTTTCTAACGCTTATCTCTGGCAGTTTGTCTGCTTTCTATCTTGCCTAAGGTGCCCAGATCTCCTCTATTACCTTTCCCACAGTTTTTTGAAGCTTTTTCAACCTGACCCTACCCTGTATGCCAGAAGGGCCCTTCAGCAATATTCTTTTCCTACCACCTTGCCACCTGCCAGAGCTGAGCTGGGTTTTGTAGCTTGTTAAGAACTAATTGATTAGCTTTACTGCAGTATAACCAGGTTTTTTGAGACTTTTTGCTAGCCTCGAAGAATTTCTCACATGACCTGTGTATTCTAAAGAGATCATAATTTCCTAAAGTGACAATTGAGCAAGCTTCCTGTACCTCTTTGAAGCACCCTTTACAGTGATTCCTCAAGTTCCTACTTTGTCTTACAAACACAAGTGCCTTAGGAAATGCTGATAAGTGCACTCAGGTACTTGCCTAAGGCACCAATGTTCGAATGCTGTGACCGTGGGTGACAAGAACAGCTGCAGGGAGGGGCTTCCCGGGCTGCCGCTGTCACCAAAACCTCACTATTTGTCAAAGGAATAAATACAAGAAAATGAACATTAGGACATAACAATGCTAGTTGGGACCATGAATTTTGACAGGATGAACAGCTGAAAGTCAGGTTTGAATTTATCCTCCTAAATAAGGCTTGTTTATTATAAGGGCATTGTTAGTTTGGACTCATGTTTATGTATTGCTGAAGTTTGGGACAAATGAGACCCAGAAGCATTAATTTGTAATGTATTGTAGAGAATGCAGCTCCTTGGTGCTGAAGTGTATTGATTATTTTGACTTTCTAGGAAAAAATCTTTGATCAATTAATTACCTTGCTTAGATATTGCTCCATAAATTACAATTATATTTGAATGAAACCTGGTACTTCTCATAGACGAAAACTGATTTTTTTTCTCATGACCTGAGCTATCCAATTTCTAGAAATAGTACTAATGCATTTCTCCCACTAGAGGCTTCTATAATATTTTAAACCAACAATAAATCATGAAAATATGGATACAAAGAAGTAAAAATTAGAAGAAAAACTTTCCTATGCCAATACCTCAGGTTTATTGGACACTGATTGTGGATCCTGAATCTCAATCTTCATTCTCCAATGACATTTACCAGAAATAAAATTATTACCTAGTTGACAAACTGGAGAGTGTATTTGGAAATAAAACTTAGATTTTAGATCTTTGGAAGTAGGGGCAATTTTGGGACTTGAAGGCAAAAGTTTCTGGACCTTTTGGAATTTTTAAATTATTCTTATGCAACCAGTGGATTTTTCTCTCAGTATATCTGTTAATAGGTATATTTGACACTGAAACACTGTGTGGTTCTTAAAGTATATTTCACTTTTAGAGAACAGTATGTATAAAGAAAAAGAGGAGTGGAGTAGAGATTACTATCTGATCTTCCAGGGAAATAAACTTCTAAAAATATCCCCCTCTAATTTTCTTTTAAAGCAGCCTCAAGGAAGAAAGTGTACATTGTATTTGTCATATCACAAGATGTCTAAAGGTATCGTTTGCATCCAAGCTGTGCAAAATGTGAGGTGAATCACCTGAATCACCGCTATTCTAAAGTTTAAGTTCTGTTTCTTAAGATAACATTAAATTACAAAACAAAATTAATTCACAAACTTTGTTAGCATTTCTCTATGTAAAGTCTTCTAAATATGTCATTATGTACACGGTAAGATAGCTTTTATTGTCTGTTTTTAATGCAATGGTTAAAACCTTACCATCCTGAAGATTTTTTTTTTTTTTTTTTTAATAAGTAGAGAGTGCAACTAAAATTTGGGCCATTAGGGTTTATTTTGGCATGGGTTCTGTTCTTTCATGTGTCAGCTTCTGTCAGCATATCCCAAGGCAGCATAGAGCTCTGGTAGCATCAGCATCAGAGGAAAGACTTGAAGAAAGTTGTCTTCACAGAAGATGCTGTCTCATTCTCCACTTACTTGATTTTGAGCTGGAAAGTCTGCTCCTCGGATTATTTTTGCCCCCTGGAGGCCGCCTTAGGGGAAATACAGCTAAAGCAGGAAGGTGTTTTTCAGAGGAAGCCTTTAAGTAAAGATGGAAGTGATACAAGGCTGCGTGACTTGGGCCAAACGTGCACAGATCAAAACTTGGGTCATTCTGGCTCATGTTTAAAGCAAGTTATAGTATAAAAGGATTAGTCCATTTTCTAAAAGTTCATCTCTAAGAGGGCAAAATTTTCTTGATGCTGTAGAGCAGCTGACATATTGGTTGCCAGAGGGGTGGGAAGTTTAATAGACATTTAAAATTTTAGATTGCTCTGGCTCCATGTAGAAGTTTGAGCTGTAAAATAGTGAAATGACAAAAATGGCATAAAGTCCTGATGTCTCCACCTGGAAGGATGCAGATAATTGAGTTGGACTGAGTTGCTGGAAGCTTATCATCTCAGCGCACTTTACAGCAAAATTAATATGCAGCCAGAAATCCTTGCATCCTAACAAAACTGTGCACTTTTATAATACAATGAATCTCAGCATTTCCAAGGAAGCTTTCAAGCAGGATGTAACTTTTATGCAAGAAAGATGTTCTGAGGGCTGGAACATCATACAACTTTCCAGGCATACACATATATATAGAGACATCTGTTTAAAGATAAAAAAAGTGTACAAATTCTTATAAATTTTAAGCTGGTGTAAAAGATTTCAGGAAGTCTGTGACTGAGTAAAAGCTCTTGGTGTAAGGGGCAGGAGTATGCAAATTGTGCTAGGGAGGTTCTCATCCTCAAAGTCCATGGCATTACAGGTGCAAATGTGGTTCACAACTGGCCGCTGCTCCAAAAGGTAAGAGACGGACACAACATAAAGTTATGGAGTTCTAATCTTGATAACCTAATGGGCAAGAATTAATTTATAACATAGGAAAGACAAAGTTATTAGCTGGTCTTTGATTTAGTTTTGGAAAATCATTTAAAACAAACATTCTTGGGGATAAAATGAGTATGAGACCAGACTCAGATCTTGAAACCAACAACCTTTTGCAGAAACTAGCCCTTGGATTAATTCGAGTAGCTGAAAATAGTTTTGCTTTTTTACAGGATAAAGTAACACATCCTTATGAGAATCTTGTAGTTGTTTCTGTACTGGGGTGATTAATCTGTGGCTAAGGACTTGGAGAACACAGTTAGAGAAGTCTCTCTTTTCTCACATTTGCAAGAGGAAGGCATTGTCAAACGCCTTCAGACTGCGTAGGGGATAAAAGGCGCTGATGGTTTGAAGCTATGTCATGCTCAGTAAACACCCACATGATGGTATGTATGAGAGATATCCTACACAGAGCTCTGGAAATCTTGGGAGGATTTTAGCAGCTCCTGCAGCTCTATATGTGACAAAATCAAAACTAAGGAACCTGTCACAAGTTGTCCCTACACAGCTGTGACTGAATACAGTGAGGGACTACCTTAGCCACCTTTAAACCCTCTTCACCCTTAGAGGAAATTGTCTAGGACAGAGCAGCATGAAATTTTGCATGAAGCACTCTACCATGATTTTTAAGGCAGAGACATATCCTTGCTACTCCATAAACAACAGCAGTATTTTAAACAATTATATCAAATTATATCATCTAATTCAGATATCCGTCATTACAGCAGGCAAAGACAAGTGATGTGTATTTTTAAAAGAATAAAGCCTCACCAGAAAAGCCTCTAAGGAAGAGTTTGAAAGAAGCATATTGACTTCCAGACACATGATGAAAAATTACATTTTGTTTTTGTGGGCTTGCTCTAAAATCTTCTGTCTTAAACCAGGTCAGAATTCAACCCTTTTTTCAGATATACATTCAACAGAAAAATAGACACAAAAAATTCGTGGCAGTGATTGAAGGTGGGATGTTGGTTTCTGAGGGAAAAGTATATCTGGGAAAGCTACAAAAAAGGATACTGTTTTCATAGTGCCCATATTTGAAAAATCATTCCTAAAAATTTAATATCTTGCAGTATTTTTACTAAGGTTTGTCATGTAGAAAAAAATCCTCTCTGAGGAATTCCATATGACTTTGCAATCCACATCAGCATAACATTTCCTTTTCAATCTATTTAGTGATTCATTCATCAAAGATTTAGGTGCTGAGATTTTGTGCAACCTAGAGAACTCCGTGAAAAAACTATTGAGAGATATATACAACATAATGAATGTGGAAGAAAGGGTATGGGGAAAAAGCATGAACCCCTGTGTTTCAGCAGCAACAAAATTCTACTTAAGTAGGTATTTTTAAGAAAATCTTGTGCTTCAAAAAAAAATATTATAGAGAGAAAGCAATGCCACATAGTGGATTTACTTTTGATATGCAGCTTACAATGCCAGATCATCCATTGGTTTTTCCATGAAAGAAAAATGTAGACATGATTAAATATATGCATGGTACCAGCATTAATTTAAGAATAAGTTAAGTGGTTCTGGATCAGGAAATTAGATTATAATGAACTAAATGTGATTTCATTGAGGTAAGAGAAATTCAAACTTGATAACTATTTGAAAGAAGAATAGGTAATATGTTAGCATTCTGTTTCCCTGGAGGTAAGAGAGCCTTGACAGGACTGTTTCTCTCATTAAAAGCTGACATGACTTTGTCCTATATTATTTGCTGGCTTCACTAGAGAATTTGCAGTTACCTTACACACATGTTCTCCATATTCCTAAAGGATGAAAAGTTTAATTAAGTATATACATATACAATTCAATCTCTCCATGGTTCTGTTGGAGTGGAAGTTTATTAAACTGTTTTTAAATCAGATTTAATTCAGAACTGTTGGGCATAGGACCTTATGATTCAAGCCATCTAATTGTAAAGGAAAGTGTCAAAATACCTTATCAGTTTGGAAAAGGGAGCAGTTGTAGGATAATCACATATATTGGGCCAGATCTGAACACACTATAATCCTACCAGTTCCCATTTTTATCTTTTATTTTGGATTCTAAATTATTTGATGCAGCTGATGCTGGACTTGAAAGTTAAATACATTTCTAATTATTTAATTAATTTTTACTCATCTTTTCAATGAAATCTTGACCTTAAAAGCAGAGGTTGTAAAATATGGAGTGGATTTGCTGTGGACAACTATTACTGCATCTACAATTAATTAATTTGGAGTGCTGATCAGTAAGATGCATATTGGAGCTTAAAATTAACTATCACAGCATTTGATTTTAGTTCATCTCTATGTACTAAATTCTTTCAACCTTAAAGTATGTGTTAGAAGTCAATATTAGAGTAAATAGTAGTTTTCTTACTAATTTATATTTCTGTACTCCCATAGATGACCTTTCCTTGACACAAAGCAATTTCTTGGGAGGATGCTATCTGAAATTCAAAACATGAAAAATGCTTTTGAGATGATTACCAACTCTAAACAGATGAACAAACAAGCAAGGAAAAAAAAGTTCCAAGCATTTTGACAGAAGATTTGAGGAACATTTGGAGACAAGATATAATTAGAAGTATCTGACCTTCCGCAAACAAAACACTTTCCAAGTATGTAACTTTAATGAAAGCTTATATAGTCAGATTTATTTAGAATTTTCCACTATTATTAATCATCTATCAAGACCCCAAGGCCATGATAGAGGAATTAATTTGATTGCTGGGTTATGGACTTGCAGGCTTTTCCAGGGGCTGTTCTTTGCACCCTTTTCTCTGTGTCCCCACACTCCTTGCCCTTGCTGTCTCTCTGGCATGGGATTCACAAGGAAATGCACAAAGTTGGCAGGAGAGGGAAGAGATACAGGCATTTGTAAAGCACTGCCAAATCTGACTGGTTCCATGAGCAATCTTCAAATATAGATGCAGCAAAGGGTGAATTTTGTCTCTAGAGCCTTAGACTGAAAGCCTGAAATGAACATAGACTGATATTTTAATTCCACAAATACACAGTACAAAGAGCACTGCATATTTGCAGTTTATATAATTATATAACCAAGGCTCTGAGAGAGAGCTGTAATCTTCCTAAACATTAATACTTATACAGAGCTCTAAGTTAGCATAGGGTTTGGAAGAGCCAAACAATCCCAGAAACTGTAGGGAAGAAAAACACCTCTTTTGTAAAGGTTGTTTAAGAACTGAATCTGTTTCTGATTTCTCCTGTCCATTTGCCTGCCTCTTCTGTGTTAATATTATTTAGA
Organism: Cinnycerthia olivascens; assembly: GCA_035048155.1. Lineage (NCBI taxonomy): Eukaryota > Metazoa > Chordata > Aves > Passeriformes > Certhiidae > Cinnycerthia > Cinnycerthia olivascens. The sequence goes on from JAWWMU010000001.1 coordinate 6,854,270, forward strand.
ATTTCTGAGGAAAACTGACTTTGAAGCACTAACTCCTGACCTCACAGTTTCCTTTTCCTCATCTCTTCTGTTTTCATTGTTTTTCCTCAATTCTGCCTTAATTAGAAAGACACTTTGCTATCTGGGTGTACTTGTCTTAGCAGCATTTATGACAACGTGTTCTTTTGAATAGCATTAAGGAATAGCTCAAGTGCTTTTCTCTAATGATGGCTAAAGGTTCAGTCCAGTTCATGGAAGTAATTGGTTCTTCTTCCCATTAGTAAAGAATGGGAAGTCCACTTAAGTAATTTGTCTCCCAGAAAATGATGTAGAACATCAGTTCGGGGAGAAAAATAACACAGGAAGGAAAATGGATTTACTGTTTATGATTTTTGAATTCTTTTCAGTGCTTCCCTAAATGTGGCAGAAAGATGAATCATATCTTGTTTTTCCTCTGAGGAATCTTGAGGAACCACAAGATCACATTGCATTTTATAATGTGAAAATTCACTTGTTAGAGGAGATTCACTCCGTCCTTCAGGGAAGGTAGAACACAAATATATTATCCAGAAATGTACTTGTTAGATCACACTTAGACCTAATCCATAACAGAACTAATAATTTTGTATACTTTGCTTAGAATTAATTGATTGTGTGGATGTAATTTGTTGGTTGACTTTTGCTTTTATTTGTTTGGGGTTTTTTTTTTTTTGGTTTTGTCTTTTGGTCCAAGGGACCCTTGTATATAAATTCCCTAAAAAAATTATTCAGAAATTTCTAAGTAATTTGTTAATTAACAGCTAGGTATTGTGTGAATGTTGCTCTAAACTTATGTAAGGCATAAAACCTATTTTATTGTAGACTGAAAGAAACCAACTTTTCTGTTAAAAATTAATATTTTCAGAAATGTCATTTGGGTATGCTTTCCAAACTGTCTTGACAAACAAAAGATTCTAACAAATACAAGTTGGTGTCCAGTTAATACTGAATACAATATTTGCTAGACCACTGTACTTTGAAAGTTAATTTGTGATCTTTTGTCATTGTTGAGCATATTTCCTCCTAAGGGCAGCAAGAAAGCCAACTACAGTTGACCATATTTATCTGAGCAAATCCTTCCTGTCAAGAGAAACATTAGTCTGTATACATTCATGCACTTCAAATTATAATTTAAAAAGTATTAATTAATAAAGTCACTATTTTCATGGCACACACCACTTTTTTTTTTTTTCCTTTTTTAGCTGAATTTTAGGCCTTACATATGTACTTCCAGATAAGTGAAGATTTTGTGCAGTAGCGCATAGGTCAAACTGGTGTTTAATCCATGGCTATGTATCCACTGGGGCTCTGATGTCAAACATCAAACAAATCTGAATAAGAGAATCAATTACAGGAAGGTAGAACACAATAATTTAGAAGTTAATATCTCATTTTTTTAATATTTTTTTTAAACAAAACTTACCCTTTTGATGTCTTTCCAAACTAGATCTCAGAGGCCTCTTGCAGAAGGAGAAACATGTTCTCCTCATTAGCATTCATTAAGCATGAGTTATTAAAAAAATAGCAAGCATCAGTTATTAAAAAAAAAAAAAAAAGCCAGCTTCATAATAATACTTGGCAATTGACTGTACTGGTGCAAAATCTTTCATTTATGGAGTTTCAGTGTAGCAGACACAGATTCTGTGGTCTGTATATTCCCTCAGTATCCTTATAGAGATTTCTAGAGGAATAGCATGAATTATTTCCTTACAGTCATCTTATATCTCATTTTTTTTTCAGTAAGAAATGACAGAGCAATATCCTGAAGGATGCTTAAGTCCCTGCTGGTTTCATTAGATACTGAGGAAGCTACACTGCTTGCAAGGTGGAATATATATGTACCCTATCTTAAAACTATGAGGTTCATACCTTCCAGGATGCAGAATGTAACCCATAAAGTAAAAAAAAAAAAAAACAAACCCACAGCTGGATCACAAAGTAGAATTTGCAGGAGATTCCTAGGCAGTGGCATGGAAGAAAATGAATTATCAAGCAGCTTCTACTAAATATGTGATCTCTTAGGTGGCTAAGGACAAGGACCATGATGAACTGTAACAGTATCATCTGCCACCAATTGGTGCTGTTGCAGTCGCTGTACCCTGGCACAGCACAAGGAATAGAGAATTCCTGCCTTTTTTCCTTTTTTTTCTTGTGGCATAGCTATCATGGATAGAGCAGTCAATCCAGCTTCACACAGTGTCTGACAGCCTTGACGCTGCTGCATCTTTGGTGTGCCTGCTCTGATCTCCAAGCTCCTGCCTCGTAATGTCTCCTGATAGGCCCTCGCATAAGCAAAGGGATTTTCTAGAGAACTGTGTTTAAAGCTGTCCCTCCTTATAAAACTGTGCATGTCTTTACAGCCTGAAGGCAACTGCAGACCTGATTCAGCTCTCAAAGCCAGGAAAGTCCTTGTCGTGACTTTAGAAGGAGTTGAGGAAGTGTCTACAGATGATGATAAATGTGTTGCATAATAACAGTGTCAGCTACTCTAATTTGACTTCCTTCCTATACAAACTGGTGGAGCACAGGTTGTGCCCTTCACAGCAGGGAAATGGGCAATGGGGTGCACCCAGGAGCTGGGCTTTGGGAGCATAGCCAAAAAAGGTACTGGGAACAAGTTTTTGGAGTACTTCCCACTAATGGGGTTCTTTGGCTGTGAAGTGGCAATTTCAATCACTTTGAAATTTGCGCATAAATATACTTGTCTGTTAGAGGTAACATTTGAAACGTGGAAAAGAAATATAATTTCTAAAAATGCAGAAATGTAAAGAAAAAAAAAAAAATAAAAGATCTATTTCCAGAAATGTTTTCATCATAATGGGCCTGTTGGAATCTTTCAACCATAACATGTTATCCATTTAATAATCATGTCTGGTTATACCAGCTTCCTGTATAATAGTGACTATGATTTTCAAACTATTAAAATTATGCATTTTATAGGTTTTTAGCTCACTGATTTTAAATTAAGTATATTCATATTGAGGAGTTTTTGAATATCTGTCACTAAGAAAGTAATCAAAATAGATTGTCAGGTAAATTAAAGCAGCAGTAAAGCACCTCACCAAGGAGATATTTCTCTTTTATGAGTGACTGCTTTTGAAGTATGTTGAGGAGAGGCGAGTTCTGAGAGTGCCTTGTCTTATGTGTTCTTTAAATTAGGATATATTTGGAGTCAACTGTCCAAGTGTTCTGCTAAGGCAGAGATGATGGCCATCTACAAAGACTTCTGGCTATTCTGTGGCTGAGAGAGATGAGAAACTTCACCTCATTCATTCTATTCAGTCAATAAAAAACACTGCATATCACGTTTTATATGCATTGTTGTTTGCTCTTATTCACAAAGAGGGGATGCATACTTGTAAAAAAAAAATATACACACACACATATGTGCATTCATATATAAATAAGGTGTGTGCGTGCCTATAGAAAGGGAGACCCCATGCGAATACACATGCTTTCTGTACATTTTGAGTATTATTTCTTTAAAGTGCAGTTTATGCATAGTTAAACATATGACAAGTCTGAACATAATAAACTCCCTTCACATATTATTTGTAATTCGTGGTATGAAAAATCTGTCTTTCTGTGTTGCTGAGAGATAAAAATGTTATTTTGACATTAACAACTGAAAATGGAAATAAAAAAAATAAATCCTAAGTTTAGATTCTGCATGCTTGTATGATTTTGGTTTAGGGGATGAGAGAATATAAGATTTTTAAGGAACTTAATGTTTTTTCTGAAGAGTGGAAATATTTTAAATTAGAACCAGTCTTTCAATAATGATGAGTTGTTTGACTGTTATGCCGTGCTTCTTAACACAGAAATTTTCTGCAGCAAAAGGTTAATTAGTTGGGAAATGAAATACAGAAAACTATCATGAATGAGACAGCATTAAGTCTTCCTTTTCCTGCCTGTCTCCCAGTCTTTTTCTAGAACATACACTCAAAGAGGGTAAAGGTTCCTGTGTAATTGGACATTCCTTAGTGAACTGTACTGTCTTGATTCAGACACACAGAGGGAAATAAATGAATTTCATTTTCCTGTAGAATATTACCGGCTTCAATAGTCTTTAGTTTGGGTTTTGTTGTTTTGCTTTTTTTTTTTTTTAAGAGAAAAGTCCAATTGCTCTCTTAAACTTTTCTGAAGTTGTTTGGTAGGAAGGTGTGGCAACAAATTATAGACTTTTCTGACTGTTCCTGAGGAGGTATCACTGAGAAGGTATTTCCTCACTGCACAGACTCCATCACAGGAGCAGGAGAGGAGCAGGTGATCCATGTGCCACTAACCTGGGACACGTCTCTGTAAAATGTAATGAAAATGATGAAAATATGGAAGCACTTATACAACAGTAAAAAAAAATGGCTTCAAGAGTACAGAGCTAATACCTGACCAAACTCGTGTCTGCAGCTATGTGTTTTATGCAAAGATTCGTAGGAACACAAATATATAAAACAGAAAAACCTGTGCACGCACACCGCTCCATGTATTTGATTTCCAGTCTTAAAATCTCCCACCTTCACCTGCATTTCTTATGCAACTCTTTTCAGTTCTTTGCAAATTTCTAAAGTTTTTGCCCTCTGCCAGCAGTCTTTCTTAGCTGTATAAGAAGATGTTAAACAAGAAGAAACTGAACTTTAGATAAATATTAGGCAGTTTCACACTTTTTACTGTTAAATGTGTATTTTTAATATTCTGATATCATTCATTCCAAGTGTTATTTTCATCCATCAGAGAAGCAGAAATAGGACTACATTTAATCACAATTCAGCTTGAATTTTGAATATTAAATATTCATAATTAAAGCTTCTAAACAATTTACAGAGCTAGTAATAATTACAGGAATTAATTTGTAAATTTCTTTAATTAAAAATAATTTTGGCAAATTATAACTTGCTCCTGAGAAGTTTAAGAATAGAATTTGAAGCAAGGTTTTATACAACTTTGTTCAATGCCTCAAACCCTCCAGTTTCTTTGCGGTATACATGACAGCTAATTTTAATTGTAGTAAGATAATTTTTAGTTCAACATATGTTTATTCTATACTGTCATATATATTTAAATTTAGGGGGAGATGATGTCTCATCATCATCTCTTTGTGACACGTTTGAAGCAAAACAGTCTAATAGCAGCTTTGGAAAAGGGTTTTTTATTTTGTGTGTTCGCTAGGCAGAAATGTGTACTGAAGGAAATGTTCAAACCCATGGCATTCATGTGGTACATCTTGGACTAGTGAAGGCAAAAGACATTCCTGTCAGGAAGGAAATATAACCCCTAATTTGACATTATTTTCTCTTTTTTTGCAAGAAAAGACCTTTAAGGCTGGAACATAATGAACTTGCAAAATTAGCCCAAATTTGTTCAAACTCTGTGCAGTGTAATTCTGATATGTATGCATACAGGAAAGCAGGAAATGTTCTTGAGCTTGTTATCAAGTGAGACAAGGTTAATTAGTGACTAGAATAGCTTTAGCATTTATTTTACTCCATTATATTTCACCACCTGTCCTTTTTACATCCAGTATGAAATTTCCTGGTTTAAATATGAGAAAGGAGTCAGTGTTGCTTTTCACATTTGAAGTAACTAATGAATGTATATTCAATATGCAGGATGGTTGTTCTCCTGTGGGTTTTGGTGGTTTTTTTTTTTTGTTTGGTTTTTTTTTTTTGTTTGTTTGTTGTTTTTTATTAAGTATATAGATTATTTAGACTTATATTTTTGGAAAGGAACATTGATTGATATTTCAAAGGTTCAGTACCCAAAATTACAGCTGGATTTTCAAGGGTTCTGTGTTTGTGCTGAGCAGCCTACAGTATAGCAAGGATTATCAAAGGTCTCAAAATACAGTGTGTCAACACTTTGAAAATAAATTTGGTTTTTTTGATGAGAAGTATACAGTACTGCTTGAACAGGTACTTGCTTGAAAGTGGCGTTTATAGAAACACTGTTGTCCATACAAAGGAAAAAACAGAATTGCTAATTAATATCCAGCTGAGAGTTAAATTTGAACATATTTATAACTCATCACATATACAGAAGACTATCTGAGTTTCATGTTCTTCATTATTGCTTTGCAGTCCAGAATAATACAATGTCATTTAATTTTATTTATTTTTGCCTAGCTGTATATGTAGGGAACTGAGTTCCACTTGCCACTGGGGTTCCCACACAAATTCAGATTCTCTCTTTGGCTTCTGTAACTATTACGTATTCAGGAAATGTGGTATTTTAAGGTTGCAGTGACCTATTTATCACTAAATCATAAAGACTAAAGTCTTTAAAATTCAAGCTAAATTTAAGATTTCAGCTAGAAGTAGGGATGCAAAATGCTTAAATTAAGTTAATATTTCAATATTCCTTTTTGTATATTCTACTTGGTATTTATATATTACTCTGTTACTTCATGTTTTTCAAAGTAAGAAATGAACAATTTTTTTTCAAAATTAAAATACAGTACAGCTCGTATTCCTTGACAATGGTCAATATTTGAAAACATTAGGATAAATAAACACAGACTAGAATGCTATCAGTACAAAAAATACTGTAAGAGAGAGACAAGTTTGTGAAAAATAGTGTGTGTTTTCATTTTTCTTTTCTTTGCTCTCTTTCTGCTCTGAAGAAAAGAGAATTTGTTCTGCTTTTGTAAGAAAGTTGGTTTCTTCTGGTGCAGACACTGAACCCCATGGATTGGTCTGCACTGTAAACCATTAGAGCAGACTCTTCTGTCCAAACTGAACAGAAAATCCCCAGTTAGAGAGGGCAGGGGAGCTCAGCAGCAGAAAAGAGAAAAAGTTTTGTAGCCCAGTGAACATTGTGATGTTTTCAATTATCATGTCAACGCAAAGAAACAATCTTCTCTGTTTAATGAGCTGCATTACATCTTTATTTATGTTTTATTGTCTTAAGGAAGAACTACTCATCTGAACTTTTGCAGTAGCCTGCTGTCAATTAACAAAATCCAATCTTTAGGGAGAAGCTGAGAGTGTTTCTCTTTTTGGTGACTCATCGGATTGGACAATCATGGAAATCCTATCTATTGGAGCAGGGCCAGGCTGATGTTCCCAGCTGTGCTGTTGCACACGTTCTGTTTCTTCAAGATTCTTGGCTAATGAACCCTTTCAAACAAGGGAACACTCTTGCTCAGTTGGTCAATTATGTGACTTGTAAAAATGAAGAGATTACTCCCTACCACCTTCTTTAATTCACTCTAAAAAATCAGTGAGATTTCAAGAGTTCAACTCTTATTTTACTTTAATTTGGTTTAAAGAAAGAAATAAGACTATGAATTTCATATGGGGAATGCATGGACTGAGTAAATGTAAATGCCATCATCGTTCTCTTGAAGGCTTTTTTCTTTGTCACAGTGGTCTGATGTGAACTTACAGAGCTTTCTGTGCTTATTTTACATAGGAAAAGAAAACTTAATTCCTCACATATAATATTTGAGTAAATCCAGTTTTCTGTATGCCCAAATTTGGGGTCCCGAATGCAGAATTTATTTTGAAATAAAAATCACACACTGTATTGTAATTTGAATTTTCAGTATTTTAAAATGTAAAGCAAGTAACTGTATAATATTCAGTCTCTAAATCTATGAGTACACTTTCCTAGACTAGCTAGTGTTAAATGTCTTATTTAATGTCTGCAGTATGTCTTATTTAATAATGATAATAATAATTTAGGTTGGAAGGGGTCTCAATGTTATGTAATTGTCCAACCTCCTGCATTACATGAATCCAGCTATCTTGTTCTGACCCAGAAGGACTCTCAGATTAAGGCTTGAGTTTATGGTTAGCTTGAAGCAATTGAACAGTCGTCCTCCATCCACCCTAGAACAGATTTTCTACCCAAAATCCAAAAAAGAAGTGTTTTATCTCAATTTGGAACTTGTCCTATTCTACAATCTGTTAAAAAACAAAATTTAATCTAAACCAAGATATATATGTAGAGGGCTCATTTAGATATTTTCAAATAAAAGAGATTTACTTGAGACTCCTGAGGTCATTGACTATCTTACATTGGATTTTGCAGCAAAGTTTTTCTGTTTTTTTCCCATCTAATTTCCTTCTTCTGGTACATAAATATTAGATGTACTATTCAGCAATTCAGGTAAGTGACTTTCCTTGTAAAGAAAATATGTAAATAAATAAAAATCAAACTGCAGTATTCAATCTTTCATAGGATGTCCTTTGCAAGCTGGGTGCAACAATGGTCCTGTCTGCACTTTCCTCACAGCCTGATCCACTAAGGACCTTTATCACAACAGACCTCAAAATCCAATCCAAAGTGGAAAATTGCAGTCAAACTCCATTATGAAGATTTCCACACATTAAATTACTACAGAAAGGTCAGAGTATGCAAGAGTTATGTCACTCATTTCCTGTCTGTTGACAGTCAGGAAATAAATGTAACCAATACAGAGATGCTGAACTGAGCCCACAGAGTTGAGGCAGTACATACTAAGGTAGTGTTAATGCTTTGTTTATGCCTGACATTTGAGCAGCTGTGTTGCTCCTCATCAATGGAAGGAGAGATCAGCTCCAGTCCTGGCACTGTCAGCTCATCTCATTGCTGTGGATGACAACTGCAAATTACTAATTCTTTTTTTTCCATTTCGTCTCCTACACAGTTCTGTCTTCTAACTAATCTGTTCTTCAGTCAATCAGAAGATAAATCCAAAGATCTTTTTGCAGCTTGGAGTCCCCTATGATCTCTCACAAGGACAAGAAGTACCCTGAGAGAATTCCCATTCATGTTTTGAGTGTGTGACAGCAACTACAAGACCTCTGAAGCAGCTCATGCAGTCAAAGCCTCACACAATGGTATTGCCTATTCCTATAGTTATTTTAACCTCCTTCCCAGACTTCAGTACCTGGTCATGAACATCTGTGACAGATGATTAATTTATTAAGTAAAAAACACTGCCAGTTATAGGAAAATGCTCAAAAGAACTGTAGGTAAGGTTTGGAATATTTACCTCACACTGAAGGACTTCAGTAGTTTCTGCTTCGTGTAGAGAAGGTTAAGGAAGGATTTGATCATGGATTGTAGATATCCACCATGGAATAAGATATTGACCAGTAGAAGCTACATAAACTGACAGACACATAGTTGAAAAACTGAAGTTTCAAAACAATCAAATTTGGGATAATATTCAGCTGTACAAAATAAGGGTTATTTTCTAGTAAAGCAACTTACCAAGGGAGCAATTAATCTGTTGGTTTACAATTAAAATCACACATACATTGAACAGACACACTGTAGTTTACCTGTAAGTTACTGAACTTTGTGTTATCATTACACAGAGAGAAAAACCATTAATACTCAGGAAGAACTTTTGGAAAAAGTCTGTGGCCTGCTTTATGGTCACTCCTGACTTTAAAATCTCTGCGATGCCAAGCAGCCAAGAGTAACAGAATATATATTATAAAAAACTTAGAAAATGTATAAATTGCATTCATTTTGCCTGGACAATGCTTTCATTTGTCATAGAATCATGGAAAGCTTTGGGTCAGATGAGTCCAACTCAGAATATTCTGTGAATCTGAGTTCTTAAATAGCAGCTAATTCCAACTTCTCCTCCATGGGCAGGGACACCTTTCTACCTTCCACTAAACCATGTTGCTCAGAGCCCCATCCAGCCTGGCCTTGAACACCTCCATATTTCGTATGGCAGTGTCAGAATAATGATTGTTCAAAAGAATTTTGACCCAAAGACTTAGAGTGTGAGAACAGATGAACCCTACCGTGAGACTAAAATGCAGCCACCAGCTCACTGCTTCTCTATTATTTGGTAATATCGTTATACATGGCATCATTTAATTTGCTTTCCTAAAATATATAGATTATAATGAAATATTTGAATGCTACCCACAACTTTAAAATGAAGTTTCAATTCTTACATTTTGTATTTATTCTGTATTTCACTATTATAGGGTTCTCATTTCATTTTATTGAACTATCTTGGTGCTATAATGAAAACCATTAATTTTTTAAAATCAGTATGAGTATAAACAAAAAGAAAAAAAGATGCCATGCCACTCAAATTTGATTGCTTTTTTGATAGTCTTACAAAATTAGTGGATGAAGGATATGCAGCAGATACATTTGCATTTTAGTAAAGTATGATCATGCCTTTGAAAATCTTAAAAAAAGGATCCACATTCACTTGAATATGATTGCTATTACATGGAGAAAAAACTAGATAAAAGACAATGAACAAAGTGAACTTTAATATGGGGTGAAGTGCAGATGGATGCTCAAACCATATGCATTAAAATTCATTTTATTCAATGCATTCTGGCTTGATCTCATCATTCTGGATGATGGAGTAAATAGCATTAAAAAAAATTGCAAATCATGGTGTGCTGGAAAGCAAATTTTGATGCACATGGGGTGGATCAAATAGGGAAGCCTGCTTTTTGTGTGTGTCTTCACTTTACTGTGACATTCTAAACAAAGTCCAATAAATATACTTTGACTGAACAAGTATTAGAAAATTTGCTTACTTAATTATTCTCTTTTAAAGACCTAAATGATCCCATGTATTCTGTCTTGAAATAAGTAGACCTAATATGTTACTAATATGTATTTCCCTTCCCTTTTAGACAAGCTGCCAATATGGACAAGGTATTCCTTCCAGTAAGGACCTCTGGATGCTGCTGATTAACTGTTCTATGTCCCAGCCTTTCCCAAGATCATTAAGCAAGACTAAGGCTTTTCCAAATAGAAACAGGTTTAGCATCAAAAAAAAAAAGGGTAAATATGAAGAAGTTTTTCATGCCAATTTTATTACCAAAGAGGGTTTTAAAAAATATTAGTTAATTATTTGGACCGTTAGACTGTTAAAATGTTAATTGGAATAACAGTAAATCATTATTGCCATGTATGTGGTATCTTTTGTCCAAAAAAGATTTTGAGTAGCACTCTTTTTTGCAATGTTTGGCTGTTATGAAAGGGAGTTTATCCATGCATAAGAAAAAAAAAAAGCAATTTAACGTGTTTTACTTAACATTAGATTTGTATGATGTCGCTTATGAAAGAATCTTTAAAGCATTCTATAACTGATTATTGGTTAGGTAAACTTATAAATTTGGCAATCCAATAACTTAACAGATATAGAACAATTTATTTTATGAGTAAATCCTTTCAGAAAGACTTCTTTGTCAGCTTTAGTCTGGGCACGAGGATGATTTTGAGGGTATTACCTCCATTTCTTGGAAAAGTCTTATCACAAAAAAAAAGACAAACAACCCTGCTCCCCCCAAAAAAAACCCCAAAAAACCAAATAATCTAGCAATAGGAAATTGTTGTCTCTTTTTTTTCCCCAATTTTGTGGGTTTTATGCTTATAATCCTTTGAACTGTGAAACTCTACGTGTGACAATCTCTTAATACAAAGATACTGAAAATAGATAATGCAGATATAGATGTGCAGCTTGATAGTGGGATCTAACCCCCTCCCTTCAATATATTAGTGAAAACTATTCAAATAAACAATATTTTTTATTAGTATCATCTTCTTTATCATGAGTAATCCATTGAAGATTATAGAATTTCTCTCAAGATAGTTCTCTGATTAGAAATGTTTGGTAAGCATATCTGATATTTTGATTTTCCTTCTGATAGGTTTAAGAGCTATATTCAGTTTCAGGGTTGTCTTAGGGTTCACTGCACTGCTTCCCACCGAGTGTCTAATTTCTTAAATTGTTCACAGAGAATTGTATTTCTCAGTATGATTACAGGACGCAAGATCTACCTTTTTTTGCTTTTTCATTATCCAGAAACTCCTGAGGAAAGACTGTGCTGATGTTTCTACAAGGCTGACGTGTGTACAGAAATGAGTCACTCAGTCTGAACAACTTGGCTTGAAATGCTTTCTATTTCTCAAACTCCAGTTTTGCCTCTTGCTTGCTATTGCCTACAAGCTCCAAGTGCTCCAAGACATTCAGTTTTGTTTGTGTGGTGCTTACCAGATGGTTTTCTCCAGCTAAGAATTTTCAGCCCAGACTCACTAATGGCTGCAGCTATCTCAAGTTAAGTGGAACCCATTAATTTTGCCATCTTGCAGTGACTTGCATTTTCCATCTAAAGATAGTTAAAAATTTACTTCCCATCTTTCTTTTTTTCCCCTGCTACCCCCTAATGCATATTGCTATTTTTATTGCAACATTCACTTGTTTTAGAAATATGTATTTCCTAAGTGATTTGCATTGTCACAGGAAAAGTCACAAAGTACTGAACTTTATGGCAAAATAAAAAGAATAACCTACCAACGAGTACTTATTTCATTTCCACCCCATTACTAAATTGTAGGGCTAATGGATCAAAAAGATTTTTCATGTTTTCTCTGCCCACAAGCTTTGTCTGCACAGGAAAAGAGAAATTCGTGCAAACTTTGTGTGACCTATAGAATCTTTCTGACTGCAGTGACCTGGTGGGGCAGCATCTCCTACTACTCTGCTAATGAGACCCACTGATTCTGAACATCTCAAAGTCTCCACAAATAATGCACAGTGCAAGCAAATTTCTGTCTGTGAAATATAAGACAGAAGTTCAACAGCCATATGAGGTGCAACCCTGACAGAGCTTTCACTCAGTTAATGCTATGAAAAAATTAAAAAGCTGGGAGGGGTGGGGGGAGAAGACCTGCCATACAGAGAGAGAAAATAATTGCAGCACTGTTCACTAAGGAATAATAGATCACCTTTTTACACTACTAATTTGCCTTGCTGCCTCTACTAACAGCCTCTGGATCCCACCTAATTGTACCCCTCCATTCCTTTGCCAGAGCACATTGTCACGTCTGCTGCTCTGGCTGTCTCTTGCTCTCTTTTCATTGTGTTCGCTGACAAATGATGAGACACTGAAATATGAAGAAATGCAAACTGCATTATAGGAACTCTTCAGATTATTCAAATTAGCCAGTTGGCTGTGGAAACCTTTCCTTCTAAATGTTGCTCCATTACTGAGGAAAAAATGGGCTTGTACAGAGCAGGATAAACTTTGCATTTATGACCAATATATTTTGTCCCCTTTAGTTTTACAAAAGGAAACACTGATTTTTTTTCTCATTCAGTTATTTCAAAACTTCTTTTTCAGGTAAAAAAAAGTGAATTATAGCTATGAAATTTTTCAGGTATATAATTTTTGGTACATAATTTCCTTCCCAGATTTTGATTTACCAGGCACTCAGTACTTTTATTGCCTGGACCATCTGATGTGAACTTTGAGGAGCTACAATTTTGTCTCTAGATAAAGTTCTCAGTTCTCAAGATCCAGCCAATTCAATTGTTTTGTACATTAACTTGTCCTTGGCAACCTGAAGATCTGGGAAAGAGCAAAACCTAGGGGTAGCATTTACTCTGGTATTTTCAGCAGATCATTAATGGAGATATTTCCATCATCTTTCTTACAGCATAAAAAAAATTATCCAGAGAATATAAAATTTTAATATGGACACCACAGGAAAACTATTTTCCTTGCCCCTCTGCCTTTTGGGAGCTTTGTGCATATCCTATGTATGATGTTTTTTAGTGTTAACAACTGATCTGTTCATCATGCTATCAGCATGTTCAACAAACAATTCTTTGTTTGCTTATTATCTTCCAACACAGTCTGTATTTCAGCATATTAGCAGATCCAAGACATAAGAGATAACAAACATTCACACAGGATTTTCTCAGACCTATATTTTGTGCTAACTACTTATCAGGTATCTGAATCAAGGTTATCACACATTTGTATACAACTTGATCCACATAGTAGGAATAAAACAAATATTCTCTGAACAAATTATTCTGTACTCAGAAATAAGAATCTGCATATGATTCAGGAAGCCTGGAATGTAGCTTATTTTCCATTGGTATGTACACAAATATTTATGTTGATTTTCTGTCCAAAAGTTTTCAGTTTGCTTGTTGTGAATTGCCTATCATTTATTTGCCATCAATATAATGTTTTAGGAATTGATTTCCAATTCCTTAGCTGAAGCTGGATGGTAATTTAGAGTTAGATTGTAGCAGAAAGGAAGTACTTTTATGCTGAAATCAGCATGGACAAATGATAAAAATAGAGTGGCCAAATTCTTTCATGATTTTTCGTACTACCAGGAAACTGTCTTTATTTGACGACATTCAACTATTCTATAGAAAACCTGAAAGTTAAGGCTCAGAGCACTGTGTACTCAAGGGCTGCAGAGTGAAATGCTTTCTGTGCCCCAGACACACAGGGTTCCAGAGCCACTGCAGGGCACAGCTGAGCCCTACAGTCACAACAACGGTGTCTCTGGGAAAGCCCTGAGCCAGGGGAAATTGTGAGGAAGGACAGAGCGCTGCCCATCAGTGAGAACTGGGGGGAAAGTGTGAGAAACAGCTCTGTGAGCTCTGTGGTGAGAGAATGAGCAGGGCAGGAGGTGCTGCAGATGTCCCTGCAGTGTTTGAGATCCTGATGAATAACAGAGCAGTTATTCCCTCTATCCACTGGACAGTAGATAAGAGCCCATGGAGGACCCCATGCTGGAGCAAGACCCTGGCAGAAGAGGAACCCCCACAGGAGCTGGGACTTTACCCCTTGGAGAGGATCCATGCTGAAGCTGTTCTTGAAGAGCTGCAGCCTGTGGGAAGGACTCACCTTGGAGCAGTTTGTGAAGGTCTGGTTCCCGTGGGAGGGACCCTATGCTGGAGCATGGGAACTATATGAGGAAAAAGGAGCAGCAGAGTCAAATTGTTTATGAACTAACCACAACTCCCCTTGTCCCATCGCCCTGCACCACCCAGGGAGAGGAGGAGGAGACGGAAAATTCCACGAAGGAATGAAGCTGAGTCAAGGAAGAACAATGAATAATGGTAAGGTGATGTGGTTTGGAGTTTATTTCTCCTACTCCATTTGTAATCCCATAAGTGATACATTAATTTCCTCCAAATGAAATCTGTTTTGCTTGTGGTGATAACTCATAAGCAATCTCCCTGTTTTTATCTTCACCTATGAGCTTCTCCATATTTTCTCCTCCTGTGCTGTTGAGGAATGGGAGTGAGAGGGTGGCTGGGTGGGTATCTTGCAGCCAGACAAGGTCAGCTCACCATATTTTCAGACAGTTAAAATTTACTGTCACTCAGAACCTTCTCTCTCCTTCTGAGGCCATAAACTTAACATTATTATAATGAAATTAATATAAAGTACCCTTCCTTTCCAAAACTGTGGTAATTTTATTGAAGTTGGATTCGAGGCTTCTCTGTGCACACTCCAGCAAAATGTTTATATGCACGAAAACACTGGATTTTGAGGAGTGTTTACAATACTTGGATTTAAGAAAATTTGTGCCTGATTTATGTAAAAGGTGGTTTTTTTTTTCAAGTGTAAGAATAAGATTACAATATTTGACCAAATATTTCTAATGATGAAGCCAGAAGAGTAACTGAAATTAATTTTGTTAAAAAGTTTGTTTTTTTCCTTAAGGGAAGCTGTTCATGAACTAGCCTGCTCATTTTAATTCGCTGGTCTTTTATTATATTCTTTGTGGTTAGGAAAAACTTTCCAATATACAAGTTCTTAAGTTTTTAGATATACTATTAAGTTGATGAGGTAGAAATAAGTTTTAAAGAAGTAATATATTTTATAAAAGATAGTTAAAAAAATTTAAAAATAACTGTAGGTTATGCTCAAATTAGTAGGGCTATAAACTTCAAGGTATTTCACATTATTATTATTATTAAAAGAACTGATAGCAATGACTCAGTATTTTTGTACTCAGTATTTAATTTTTTACACACTACAACATTTTGTGATTAAAGTTAAAATGAAGAAAATGCTTTTGATTGATTTACAGTAAATTTAGTCTTTGATTAACATTTCAGAAGGTGTAAAAACAAATGAACATGCTATAAAACATGCTAAAGATGATCATGATAATTGAGAATGTTCTTAGAATAGATAATGCCTCAATGAAGACATCAAGATTTCATGTAGATATTCCCCCCTGCACGTTTTATAACAGGCAGAAGAATCTTTGAAAGAATCAACAATTTTTTAAAAATTTTATTGGATTTAAACCCTTTCAAACATTAAAGAAAAAAAGAAATATAATATTTCCTTGCTGTGTTTTAATTTATACTGATTATGATACTCTTCTCTTTCTATAAGTATTCTTCCATGTTCTTGATCATTAGGTTTTACATTTACTAATATTAAATCTCCCCAGTTGGCTGAAAATGTCACAGACCAAACCCCACTCTCTTTCATTTCATATTTCTTCTGTTATTTTATATCTTACTGTTTTGTAAGTTGTGGTAAAAGCTGAATAATCACTCGAAAGTTACCAGCAACAGATGTGGAGCTGCTATTCCAAGCAAAGGAAAAAAGAAACTGCACAGGGATTTCAGATTAATTGGTCATGAAATCACCTAAAAACTTCTAAATGTCATTATGAAATATGACTCCTAAAAAACCTCACTATGTACAGAAAAATGATTTCCTTAAAAAAACAAAGAACTACTCTCTGTGCTTCCAGTGATCTGCAAATGAAAGCTTGAGAACTACAACCTAAAGGAAATGGACAGGATGTAGATAAACCTTTCTTTTCTAGATCATTGATAGGAATATGAGAATATAAAATGGTGAGTAAAGGTTCATTATGAGATGAGTATCATACATAATAAAGTAATTCCAATTCAGATTGTTCATCTGGGCCCAATCACAATTTGACCAGGAGATCTGTACTGAGGTAGGAAAGAAAAAAAAAAAAGGACATAAGGGATCAGGAACATCAGGATTTTAAGTGTATTTAGCTTCTGTCTGTCATGGCAATTAGTATGACTGAGGCACCCAGCAGCCCATGAAAAAACCCAACTTCCACTGTATTTCACAGAGCCATCACTCTTTTCTCCAAAATCTGAAACTTACTCTCATTTTTTCTCTTGCATCACCTGCTGCATATCAAAGTCTCTTAGCTATCAGCTATTCTTTATCAGCACCCACTGTTCCTGCTCTGAAACTTCAAATGCAACAAACCCCCCCTAAAGTCATCCTTGGGCACCTACTATTTTGTTAAATGTTCAAGTCTATTTATCCTAGAGACCCTACTAACCCTACTATGTTTCCACATGTAAGGCCTTTTTTTTTTCCTTTTTTTTTAACTTAGCGTGTCCTCTCTTTTCTTAACATCCCTGCATGAGCCTTCCCTCTTGCAGTTTGAGTTTCTTATGTTCAATTAACTTTAACTCATTTAACCTTGAAAGGGCAGCTGCTCCCCACTAGGCCATGCAGTCCTCAACTTCTGGTACAGCTGTATTAATCAGGGAGTGTGAATTAAAACTCAGGGGAAGGGTGGGGCACTTTCACAGGCAGCCTTCTCCAGAAAAGTCTCTGACTCCCTCTCTCTGGGATTGGTTAATGGGCGTGTGCTATAGAGCAAAGGCTGGAGGTTGAGTTTTATCTCTCTTTGCTTGGTGTTCTTGCTGGGATTAAAGCACGTGAAGTTCTGCTACTAGTGGCTTGCAGCACTACTTCATCTTGAGGTAAGTGTTTATGTCCTTTCTAAGTGCATAAAATCTCTGGCTTGCTGACAGACTAGGATGTTCTTCTTGCTCTCAAAACAGTTTTAAAAGGATTCTTGCTGTGGGTTCTTTTTATCTGCTGGTTTCTTATGTGGAATGTTTCATCCAGGAGATAGGATAACTAGCCTAAAGCTTGGAGTGTGGCTTTGGGTTTATGTCTCTCGTCATGTAGGTGCCTGTGTTAAGCACGAAACCATACCCTCACTTGAGGGAAAAGAGAACAATTATTCCTTTTATATGTTTTCTTTCTTTTGTCCTTTTCCAATGCCATGAGAAGTTCCATGAGGCTTGGATCTGCAGAGGGGCAATCATGGAATGTATGTCCTTTGAAGAGAGGAAAGTAATGAGTTCTGACCTTTCATTTTGGGAGTATTTGTGCTTTTGGTTACTGACTGAGGACTGGCCTTTAGGGGTGGTTCACAACAGTTTATAAGGTGAGGCAGTGACTTCAGTCCTAGTAAGGGCTTAATATTTACCACCTCCCTGTCCTAGCTAAACTGCACTTTCTGTCCTTGCAGTTTTTGTCCATATTTGTGTACATCTGTACCTTTTATTCATGATATAAAGTGACAACTGATACCAAATGATATTGACAGGCCTTTATTGAACTTAATTACTCTTCAGAGAGTGGCATGAATCAATCCTCATAAAATTCATCTGTCACTTTGTGATATGCCAATTTCAGCATGGAGGAGATGAAGGGAAAAGTCTCTGAAAAAGGAGTCTGTTTTAAAAGCAAGTTATTTCTTCTTAAATTATTGATGGACTCTGTTACAAAGTGAAAATTGTTATCAACATTTATCAATTAATATAAAGAGAAAATTCAGCAGCGATGCTCAGTTTGGCTGTATTCTGCAGTGTAGTAAATAACATAAACTTCCATTAAAATTAGTAAATTCCCTGAAAATGCATTCACCACTATAGCAGGTGAAATTTTTTGCCAGTATAAAGTTCACCATGTATCAAGCATCTTGTACTGTTTTGTGTGGCTTTTCCTGTTGCTTTATGTGTTTTGTTGTAGTTTGTTTGGTTTTTTTTTTTATTTTATACTTGTTATACAAAGCTATGAAATTATACTTTTTTAACGTATCATGGTTGAATCTGCAAGTGACAAATTATGAGCTTCACTGAATAAAAAAAAATAGGTTAGCATAGTCTATTCTAATGACAAACCAAGCATTTCATATCCGGTTTGTAGCATTTCTTATGAACTCAACCTAAAAGTTTTCAGTAGCTTTGGGAAAATAGTATAGATATAACCCATTGGTGACTTTAGGCCTTGTAGTGAGAATTCATTCACATTGTTTAGTGTAAGACAGTGCTTCTCAAGCTGAGGATATTAATTGAAGGCAGATTCTTATTTTTCTTCTTAGTTTTATGTGGTGTTCTCTCCATCTGGAGTGGTGGTATTTGTCAGAACTTTCCTTATCTTTATCACCTCAGCTTCTTTCTCTGATGGGGGAGTCAAACCACTGGTTCTCAAAGTGAAGGGAAGCAAGAGTAAGACTGGAATTCAAAGTAATTTGCTTAAACCAATCTACTTTATTTTTCTGATGCTAAAATAATGGGGGTTTTACACAGGCTGATCATTTAGGGAGTGTGGCCACTCCAATTTCAATTACCCTGCAGGACTTTCAGCATGTGTTTTATATGAATTACAAAGGTGGTGGGTAGCTCAAAACTGCTTTGAAGAATTCAAAAAATAGTCATGAAAAATAAGCATAATAATAGCATTTGGGGAACCTACCACTTCT
>JAWWMU010000001.1:6873689-6912342 GCA_035048155.1 Cinnycerthia olivascens
GTTTTATTTTTTGTAATTAGTCCTCCTGCAGCTTCCATGCTGAAGAGAAGCATCCTTTCTTGTTTCCTGTTGCTAGGCTGTGTGACTCATGCTCATTTAAGACACAATTCTATGGCATAAAATTGTACCCCATAGAAATGCCCAGGTTTCATTGCTGTGAGGTGGTTTGAGGTATTGGAAGCACTGTTTGCCACAACACTGTAATGTTCTCTTTAAGCTGAATTACCCCACAGAGTAAAGATTTCTTTGGCTAATGTAGCTACCTTTATGAGTTGTAACAGTTCATATCTTCAGATATCCTTGTTGGTCTGTATCTGTAGATACTCTGCACATCTTTGAGTAGATCTTGTAACTTGTTCTAATTTGATAACTTTTATCTTGAACTTAATTAACAACTTTTAATATACTGGAAGCTTCTTCTTGGCCTGTTTTCCTGCTAGAGATAAAAGCTCCAGATTATTTCAACCAAAGATGAAAATGCACTTAAGTCTTTCATGTGTTTGGCTTTCTTGAGGTGGGATTCCTTTTCAGAGTTAGCCCTTTTTGTGAAAATACTACTACAATTTCCTCCAAGTTTCTTTTCAGGAATTTGGAATATATGTGGATGGATTAATCCCTTTTGAGTCTTTTAAAGAATGCACCCAATAGAATTCAAAATTGTGGCCAGGATTTAAAAAAAATGTTTATATTCCCTACTCTGATTAGCTACTATCTATTACTGATTTTTCAAGCAATGCATTAAGCAGAACAAGTATTTGGAATTGTATAATTTGGCCATTCTCTTCACAGCTGGAAAACATGAAAAGTGTCTCTTCAGTAATATTTTAGGTTATTACTTTAAAAAGGTATTAATACTGATTTATGTACCTAATTATCAAGAGAGGAGATGAAGTTTGTACTTGAAGAACAGTGGGATCTGTGATATTCTGGTTTCTTAAGGAAAGTTTATATTACTTTTCATATTTGCTCCTGAGAAAACTGTCTACTAGTTCAGGCCATGGAGGACTATGAAAATAAGTTTTTGAAATAACTATACATTTTTTGAGTGGAATTAGAAAATAATAGAAGTAGTAAGGAATGTTATGCAAGCCCTAATTGAGTTCTGTTTGTGATCCAGTGTGGCACAGTGTTACCTTCGTATGTGATGCAATTTCTTTTATGTCTATGATTACAAACAAACTCAATATTAATAAAATCCCATCCAGCTGAGCACGTGGAACATATACTGCTAATATAAGGTTGATTTGAATTAAATTGCCTTATAAAGGAGGATTAGTGGCCTGGAATGGGCCTTATGTGCTTTGACAAAAAACATGTTGCAATGCTGTAAATACAGCAAGTCCACATCTACAATTGGACAATGCTGTCCATAAATTCAAACTTTTAAATCTTGTGCTATTGCAGAACTCTCAAAGGATTTTTCCACTAATAGTGCTGACTTGCCAACAAACTTCTGGCATCTCAGCATGGCAGGACCTGAGTCAATTGCTAGTTTCTCATCTGGATAACAGTGAAAACCTGTCGTGCATTCAAGCAGGGAGCTTGCTGGGGTCTGAGAAGGCCAGATAGCAAAGAATCCTAGCAGAAATCCTGTAAAATAAACTTGGAAGAGATTTTGAAGAGGTCATTTTTCACTTTCAGCCCCAAGGTAGAATTGGGTCGTCTTATGTTATTCCTGATGCATATTTATCTAGTTTGTTCTAAATATAATAATGGAAATTTGGCTGCCTCCCTAGGCACTCTCTTCTTGTACTTAGCCATCTGTAGTGCTACCCACTTCACCTGAAAATCTCTTGCTGCTATTAAACCCACTACTGCTTTCCTTATCTTCATCAGATGTGAAGAAATGTTTATTCTCTACTAATTAATAATTTAAAGTGTATAAGATAAAATAGTTGTTACACACGTCTTCCTTCAGTCTTTTAGACCAAATGTTATAATTTCTTTTCAACCTTGATCATGGTTGTTACTCCTCTTAAAATTCTTTCCCCCTCCAATCCCAACTGTTTTGTATTTTCCTTGAATCACAGTGTCCAAAAAAACAGAATGGTGATTGCTTTGGAGCTTTACCAGCAAGTAATACTGCTAAAAATTTCTTTATGTATCTTACAGACTATAACTGTACTTTATCTTATGCAGCATAGCAATTGAAAAGAGGAGAGGAACTTGATTATCTTGGACTAAAAAGTAGTGAAGTTTCCTATCTGTTTTCTGGGACATCATTCAGACAATATTAAAGGGAAGATTTTACTTCCAATTAACTTGAGACAATGCTTTCTGAGAAACAGATTATTCCAGATTATTGTAAAATTGCTACATAGACTAAATTTTTGGACAGTTTAGATCAACAGAATGTATCTGTTTAATTTATGATGCTGCTGATATGCTGCTTGATTCATCTTGAGCAAAAATATTTTATAGGAGATAACATACTATAATCCTAGGAATGTTTTTAATTAAGGGGTTTTCAGCTCAGTCTAAATTGCCATATCTATGAAAGACATTGATGATGTTTGGAAAATGGATTCACTTATAACTATATAGGTAGCACAGATGCCATATAAAAATTCCCAAAGCAGTGTCATGTGGCATGATT
Source organism: Cinnycerthia olivascens (assembly GCA_035048155.1). NCBI lineage: Eukaryota > Metazoa > Chordata > Aves > Passeriformes > Certhiidae > Cinnycerthia > Cinnycerthia olivascens. Next base: position 6,876,286 of record JAWWMU010000001.1, read on the forward strand.
AGCTTCACTACATGATAAGTTATACTGTGTGTTATCATCATGAAATATCTAAATAATTCCACACAGCCTGCAATATTCCAGGTTGTAAAAACTGGGGTGCTTCACAAGTTGACATCTTGACTGTGCCCTTCATGTGCCTTCTTTCTTGTTGCGTTGGTCTTTTGAGTTGGTCATTAACAAGATGTAGGGAGGAAAAAAACACAAACAATAAGATGTAGGTAGCAAAAACTCCGTAATCCAGTTGCACATGAAGCAAAATGCTTTGTGCTGAAAACAAATATTCTGCTTCTGTAAACAGTATCTCAAAAGCCTACACTGCTCTCTTCTTCTCTTAAGCCCTCCTCACCCCTTCTAGTGGAATGACAGAAATAATGACTTGGTGTTTGGCTTTGGTGAATCATGGCCTTGGTAGCAGAAGTGCTATAATTATCTCATTGCTACTATCAGAGCATTGTAAATATTAAATGCAAAAAACAATGTTTCAATAGCTTTGAGGTTTTGACACTTATTGAGAAAAGCCCTGGAGTTCACAGCTAATATTTCCTCTCTTTCAGTTAATCTCTTGAGTATTTTTAGTACAGTCCTGCTTCATAAGCCACAGATTGTCATCATTAGTAGAACAAGCTTCTAGAAGTCCATCTCTGTGCTGCTGATTTCACTCTATTGTCAACCGTGAGCCAGGAAAGGATCCTCTGATTAACTTTCCCTGCATGCCACCTATGTAATCAGGCTTCCAAGAACTGGAATAAGCCTCCTCATCTGCTCAGGCAATGAGATAAGGGGCACACACCCCCCAGCTTCAGCAGCAGTGGGAGGAGAGATGGCATTTTGGTTGAGCCCCTACTGTCTGTTTCTTGGAGAAGTGGCTCTCCATTGCTGTATTAATACAAGGACATTTGAAAATTAAATGAGAGATCGAGGAAAGAGGAAAATTTCAGGTTTAGCTGAATTTCTTATATCGATGTTTGGAAAGAAAGGTGATACTCATAATCATCTTAGAAGAGCTTTGTGGTACCACTATTTGGTGCTTGGCTTTTATTCTGTGCTTACTTAAGGAACTTTGTTTCTGGCCTACCCTGAAAAAACGCCAACTAATCCGTGCCACTTTAATCACTTTTTTCCCTCCCAATTTAAGTGACTTCTGTGTGGTCCTTACTCAGAACTTGGTTCCTCTAAACATGATGATTTCCATTCAGAAATATTCATTGCAATGACTAAAGTCAGGCATAGAGACATCTGTGGTGATATATTAGGAACAACTTTTGGCACCTAGGATTTTTAGGGCACACATCTCTGCTGCTTCTTCTGGTTTTATGCTGAAGAAAGGGGGCTACTCTCTGGTATGTTTTTATTGAGCAGAGCATGGAATTGGATGTGTCTTTGAGTCTAAACTAAATTTAAAAAAACCTGCTAAGTAATACCCTAAGGCAAGGGAAACGAGCTGAGAAAGAGCTACTTCATTTTTCACTGAGTACTTGTATTTGATCAAAGGTTAATTCTGAAGGATTATGTTGTCTTTGTGTGTTTATTTAGAATAAGATTAGGACAAATGTTTAGTTTATTATTAAAATGTTCTACGCAGAATTTTCCAAAGGACACTTCATATTTGACCTACTAAATATTTGTAAACCAAGTGCTGCTTCTGACTGAGGCAAAATTGCTAAAATTAACCGCAGCATAAGGTCCTAAATGTGTTTATTGGTCTATCAAAATGTTTTCATTTGTAGTGTTCTGACATTTGCAGTTAGTCTTAGTCCCAAACTACATTCTCTATTCAAGACTAACCAGATGATTCTTATTTTGCAGTTCAGCATAGTGGAATTAAGTTTAGGGGTTTTTATGGATGTTCCTCCTTCCATTTATATTGTATATATTTATTGACTTTTTGCTATTACACTGGTCTTTAAAATCCAGCAAGAACATATCCGGACATGCGCCCTTTACAACATGCATCAGAACAAGCGTTTGAAGAATCTAGGTGACAAAATGAAAGTGACTAACTATCATGCAGCCTACCTATATCTGCAGGACATCTTTTAAAACATTTGATTAAAAAGGAGATGTATATTTGTGAATATTTTTACAAACATATCCCCTCACTCAAAAAATTTAGTAAGGACTTTATGTAATCCAAGAAATTCACAGGTTATAGAAGAAAAACATCTTTATTCCTCTTTTCAGGGCCTGTTCTGTGTCCTATATGCGAGATCACCACCCACCCCTCCCCACCCCCCCCCATATTTTCTTAGTTGCAGTGGAGGGGAACATCAAACCAAACACATCAAACTCTTACTTAGCTCTTGATGACAGAGCTGAGGTTTCAGAGGGGCTCTGGATATTAAGCAGCAGGCAAGTAAGGACGCTAAAGTTTTAACAATATTTCAAATGTATGACACTTCTGTTTAGAGATAAATTTAGGATGGTTGTTCACGAAAAAGCTAGGAATAAATCTGTTTGGCCTGTTGTAGAATCATGAGGTAACATACTTTGAAAATCAATATCATAACATACTGATTAATGTCTCTTAGTTCTTTCAGAATAATTCTGCAGAATAACAGAGGAATAAGCCATTAAATATAAAGCAGAGGACAAATGTGGCAGCAATTTCAGATTGCTGGGTTTGGGAATGTCTAATTCAAAGCGGGGCTTCCATCCATCTTGAAACATGGAGGAGTACCATAGTATTCCTGTTTGGTGTGAATTTATTTGGCCATATTATTTCTTGAAAAATAATTTAATTGATATTCAAAAATACTGCCTAATATTTATCTAATGGGAAAGAAAAAACCCTAACCAAGTCTGCTAAGGAATATCAGAACTGGCTGGGATACTCTAGGAGTTAGTGGAATCTGCTTTTCACTGCCTTTAGTGTGGCAGTAGCAGGTAGTGGAGAAAAAAATCTTTGTCTGGATGAGGCTGAAGCATGGAGCTCTAGCAGCTGCCAGAATTGGATCTCCTTGGTGGTAGTCACACAAGAACTTCAGAAAAGTGCAAATGTTGTGCTCAGAGACGTGGTTTAGTGGTGGGCATGGTTAAAGGTTGGTCTCAAAGACCTTACAGGTCTTTTCCAACAGTAATGATTCTTTGATTCCTGACCCAGATGTGTGAATGTGGGTGTGTTAGTTCTCTGCAGTTAAGAGGTAAAACAAGTGGGAGCTGGTAAGATGCTTTGGAGTCTGGGCCTGCAAGACTCAGTAACGCCTCAATGGCCAAAAAGGCCCTTCCTCAATTTCCCTGCCCTACTGCTCCCTGCTTCCCCATTCTCCACCAGCTGCTTCTTCAAAGCGCTTGGCTGGAATTGCTAATGTGGAAACTTCATTTTTCTGGCCTTGGATACAACCTTTTTTTGTAATGACTGGGGACTTGCCCAAAGTTTATGACATGATATTTGAAGAGGAAACAGCAGAAAAAATGAGAAGGAATGCTTGTTCCTCTTTATTCTCCACAGATTTAGTGTAAGAGAAATCTTCATCTAAGCTGTATTTTCAGTTTAGTTACTCTAAAAGTGGAATCTTGTTTCATATTTGGTCTGGATTTTTTTTGGTAAATCAATATGCTTAAGTCCATTTGTGTTTTCCTCCCACTTACTTCCTTTGCATACACACTACAAAAATAGTGTGCAGAAATCATCCTTCTGTTGCTTCATGAACCCATAAAAATTATAATTCTGCTTTAGAAGGCCCTCCATGGTCAGAACTGCTACACTACTGACTTAAAAAGGCTTGTAAGGGCTTCTCTTGTACATGCAATTTATAAAAATCATACCTAGTTTGATATTCACTTTCTAATAATGTTAGCTATGACACTACAAAGGTACATGATGGATTCAATGGGATTTTGCAAGGAAGAGATCATTTGGATAAAGTGCTGCTAGCTCCTTTTAGGCTTACACAATTGTAATTCCTAGTTACGGCTATTTAAATGTATACAAATTATCCTTCGCTTTGTAACATAGGGTACTTCAGTCTCAGATTCTTTACTGGAATAAAGACTCTTGATACCTCTAAAACCTAATACTCTAGAATTTTATTTATGTGAGTGCTTATTCAGTGAGTCCAAGAAGATCAGAACACATGAAAATTTTATTAAGCTAAAGTCCTCTAGAACTGAATGAGAGAATGTTTCTGCAATACCCTTATAAGTTACTTTGTAGAGTTCTTAGCCTAATTTTAGTATTCTAAAATAAGTATTAACAACCCATCTGATTATAAATAATTCTTATTTATTCTTTCTTATTTTTATCTGCTCTGATGAAGCTCAGTACCTTAACTCATTTCCATGAGGAAAATTGGATCATTTTAGGGTTGAGTTTTTTTAACTTTATTGCTGTAAAACAGATAATTCTCTACAAGATGACAGAAGTCTGTCCTGCATTCCCTTATGTCTCATTCAGATTTACTGCAGGTAGTAAAGGGGGAAATTTAGGGATATACCAAGAGCCTGGACAGGTGGCATGGTTTAATCTCAGCCAGCAGCCAAGCCCCAGGCAGCAGCTCACTCACTCCCACACCAATTGAAACAGGGAGAAAACTGAAAGGCTAAAAACTGGAAAACTGATAATTTGAGTTGGTTTAGTGGGGAAAGCAAAAGCCATTCACACAAGCAAATCAGGGAATGAGTTCTCTGCTTGCCATGGGCATCCCCATCTCCAGGAGAGCAGGACCCTATCACATGTAATGGTTGCTCTGCAAGGCAAATGTCAGCACTCAAACCTCACCCCATTCCCCCCACTTTATATATTGAGCATGATGACACGTGGTTTGGAATATCCCTTTGGTCAGTTTGGGTCACCTGTCCTTGCTGTGTCTCCTCCAAGGACCCCCAGGCCCCCTGCCAGTGTGGCAGGATGAAAAATAGTAAAGGCCTTGGCTCGGTACAAGCCCTGCTCAGCAAAAACAAGCATCAACCCTGTGTTCAGCACAAATCCAAAACACAGCCCTGTGGCAGACACTGTGAAGAAATCTAACTCAACCTCAGCCCAAACCAGAAAAACAGGTGTCAACTCAATTGTTAAATCTGTCAAGTCAGATGTTTATTGCACTGAATGCTGAAAACGGCTTCCAAAATCAAGGCAAATGCATATTACCTATGTCACAGTGTTTTCCTAATTTTCACATTGATAACCTTGGCCTTATTCTATTAGTAAATATCCTATTTATAGCTAGTTTGTTTTTTTTCCGTTTGCAAGTTTGACTTTGCCAGTGCTGGCATGGTTTGGAGGGTGTTCCTTCGCTCGGTTGTTTTATTCTTTGACCCTAAGAGAGTGGCACCCCTCTGTCACGTGCTGGAGGCAGGAGCTGGTGTGCCCTGGTCCTTCAAATTCGCTTTCACACAACAGAGCCACTGACAGCGGAGAGAGTGAGCCAGGAGCTACAACGAGCTATAGGCCCTAAGTGAAGCACTTATCAACTCAGCTAGAGTTAATCAAACCATCATTTTCTGCAGTAAAAGGTCACTTTTAGGTGAATTGGATTCTTCTCTCTGCTTGCAGGATATTGTGAGATGGCTGCAGTAAATTGAGGCTTGTTGTTAAATGTGCATAACTTTTGGCTTTGGTGTTTCATTCTGCAGCTACATTTTTTTGCTGATTTTATTGTTTTGTGGAAACTTGTCCCCCAGTCATGTTTTCTCTATTACTCAGCTTTGGGTTATTTATGTCTCTTATCCTTTCTGTTGCAGAAGATTTCTTGCAAGTTATAAAAAAATGCGGCAGGGAAAAGTCTCTGCAAGAATGTAACATATTGCTTTCCATTCTCTCTCTAGTTTCTTTGTAGTAGTGCACAATAAAACTCATAACTGAAGTGTGTTTTTGTAAGCTGAGGGTGATTTAGTCTTCGTGTAGTTAAAAAAAAAAAAAAAAAAACCACAAAAAACTCCTTGGTAGGATAGCAAGAAAATGAACAGAGAAGCAAGAATTATCTGATCAAAGAACATGGGACACTGACATCTTTCAAGCAAAGGCAGGTGACAATGACCCTATAGGACTAAAACAGGGCTCTGATCACTCACCCGTCTAAATATTTAAAAAATTGTAGGTGTTCATCTGAAGAGTTTAGATTGAACATATAACAACACTAAACATACCCCACTCATTGACTAACAAGCAGAGAGCCTTGACATTTAGATTAATTTGAAAGTTACAGCTCAAGATTTATCTTGTGTATGCTTAAAACATTAGCAAACCAAATTTATCCAGACCTGGTAAAGAAATTGGGAAACTGGGGGAAAGGGTTTTCACATTTTATATTTGATTAACTGTACATCTGACAGCGTAAAGCAAATCCATCTTTAAGAACAAAATTAAATATGTACCAGAAGTCACTTTCTGACAATCAGAAAATCAGATTTTGTCATCACAGCTAATATTAGCAAAATGTCCTTTAATATGATAGTATTCAGAGAATAAGTTTCACCTCTCATATTTCATACAGTCTAAAATCATCCCCTCATCCACTGCTCCTTTTAATCTTTTTTTCTTTATTTTACCTACAAAAACATCTTTATTAATAGTGCTATAGAAGTTGAGCCAGCAGGATTTCTCAGATCTTTTAATAACCCTCTGAAGTAAAGCTTTCCTTACCTTCCCTTTATGATGTACCAAGTCTAAAAACTTTAAGGTTGGTCTAACTTTACAAAAGGCCTTCCTTTTTTTACTGTGACCACCATATAGGAATGAATATTTCATAAGGGGAAAAAGTGTTTCTTTCCTGCCTGATGAAGCTGTGCTCAAAATCTCTATTTGTCACTAGGAATAGTGTCCAAATGAGATAGTGTTGCTGACCATCAGGCTTGTTGGTCTTTTGCTCTGAGAAGTTTGCTGGAAAACAAAATGAGGATCCTATTTTTAGCTGATGAATCTTAGCACCTGCTCCAATGTGATATTTCTCTAGAAATCGACTAAACAGTTAAATAAAATTAAAAATCATCAACAAATATTGGAAGGAAGCAAATAATAAGTATGTCTTAATTTCAGAAAACACGAAGAAACATTGAATTCAAATATTTTGTACAGCCACATTTAATTTGGTTTAACAACTGAAAACAAATTGTACACCTTGGCTGTAGGATTCTCTCTAAATGACTTGTCTAATCAAATGGATGCAGGGGCAATACTAGCCTTGGAGGAGAGAAATTATTCATTGAATGGGATTGGCTTCATGCCATTTTATGAATAGATAAAATATATAGGTCTATTCTGCTCTAGGTTACCTGCCTCACTTGCCCCTTACAATAACCCCTGCTGCCTTACCCATGGCATCAGAGTCTCTGAGGCACTTTTAGCTTGTTGATTCTGGCCCATGAACTTCAGCAGGATCGAGAGGCTGGAAAGGCTGAAAGGAAAGCTTTGACCCTGATTTTATTACTGACTCCCACGTAGTCGAAGGACTTGAATCCTCCTGTGGTTTCTGGAGATGGCAGTGCCAGCAGTAGGGTGGGTGTGCACCTGCTGGCTGTAGGGCTCTCCCATGCCTTGGTACAGCTCTTCTCTTTTTCCCAAGCCCTGTCACCCAGCAGCTCTGCTTCTTTGCTGGCAGCACACCCTGTTTGTTTTCTTGCAGCTCGTCACCTGCACCAGGTTCAGGAGGCAGTGCCAGGACAGTGCTTCATCAGTCACGATCACAAATGGCTCCACAGACCCAAAGGTTTGCCATGTCTTTTGTTGTAAAATGTCCAGAGCTGCTCTGGAACAGGCAGAAATTTGTTCTGTTTTGCTGTAATGTCCCTCTTGGGGTCCGAGGGCTATGCCTGATCTTTTCCTCATTCTAAAGGTAGCGTGTTTTCATGTGGAGCTGTGATTGCTCTCACTGGTCTCTATTGCTCAGTCAGACTTTTGCAGATTGTGAGGGTCCTGAGTGGAAAGTGGAGGTTTAAGGTGCTGGTGAGGTCAAAATTGTCTACAGCCATATCAGGAAAAAAAAATCTGGAGATGGAAGAGATGAGACTGCAACTGAACTGAGAGCAGAGTTTATCAAGTTGTTCTCTTGAATGAATCTTGAGGTCTGTAAAGTGGCCATTAAAAATCTATGGCATGAAGAGTGGGATAATAATCCTCTTTAGAGATTGCAATTTAACTTAAGTTATGGAGCGCTCAATAGTATTGTAGGTCTTAACAAGAGCAGCTCAGAAACCTTGTTTTTCAAACTCCATACTGAGTATGTTACATGGATTTTTTTTTCCTTGTTATTGAGTAAGAGGAACACTCTCCTTTGAGTGCTTAGAGTTACCCAAACAGGTAAACCGGTTTCTTGAAATTGATAAATTTAATATCTTGACTTGATAATGTTATCTGTGATAACATTAGCTCATTTCAAATGGTATTTCTTTTAAGAAAGAGTAACATTAATATTTATTTTTAACTTCTGTCTACCTACATAGCTAAATTTCCATGAAACTGATATAAATCCATAGGAATATGTGCATATTTTTATGTATCTTATTATCTCACAAAAAATAAAGCTTTTCCTTTAAATAACGAAATCACTAGAACAGTTACAACTATGCCAGAAAAAGAGATGATCTACTGGTATGTCTGCAGTGAAATGGCTATGGATAATGGCTTCTAAAAATTGTCTCAGTATGTGCAGAGATATTTTGCAGGCTTCCTGGTACACAGCAATTTACTAAAAGAAACACTATCATATACACTGTATTTGCTGGGTATGACATAACAGCAATAAAAAAATGAGTGAGTTTGGATCCAAACTAGCAATATTTGAGATATTTCAGCTGTTAGGAACTATAGGATAAACTAACAAAATAGCAAGCAGGCTTTTCCTTTCAGTTATAAAATATTTATACTGTGGCTGTAGTCAAAAAAGCTGCTGTACATACTCTCTCCCAACCCTTCATTCAGCTCATAAAATTAAAACCACTTTTCTTTGTTAGACAGTGAAAGATAGTTTGGTTGGTTTTTGTTGTTTGTTTTTTTTTTCCCCTCCCCCCCAGACTTACTTGAAGGAAATAACCAAGTTTTGTTTGGAGTGTTTGTGCCAAGCATCTTGGATGGAGAGACTTCAGGGAGATGGAATAGGCAAATTAAATAATGCAAAAATTCCCATGCAGAGACAATTTTGCCCACAATACATGCTGATGGTTAAACATTTTGACTTGGACTTTTTCTTTGATTCTTTTATGTATTCAACATAATTGGAAACTTGGTCATCAGATTAAATGTTTTGTTTTGCCGTTTGACTCTTACATCAGATCACTTAAGAAACAAAAGTGCCTCATAGTTACAGAAATATCCAGAAAAGTGGATGTTAAATTGAAGAACTGCAATTAATAGGTTCTTGTTTGATTTTGAACATGGATAGGCTATTTCTGCCTATTATTTATTGTAACTGAAAAAATTATGTGAGTACTGGTGGAGGAAGACCATTTTCCATGGGCAGATAAAAATCTCCATGAGTTCTATCCCATTTTTATCTCCTTTGGTGATTTTTATATTAAGCTACCTAGAAAAGTTAAATGAAAACATTTCTTTTTAAAAGTATTTAAGAGAGGCCTGCTTCTTAGCAAATTTTGGTGTAAAATTCTTTGTGAGGATCAAAACTAAATTGTCAAACTTTTAGTAAAGGGCGGAAAAAAATGGAGGGGTTCATGCCACTATACATCATGAGCTTAAAAGCCAATTTTTGGTATCTTTAAGCCTGTGACATGAACCTGCTGTTTCTTAGTAGACATAGGCAAGTTTAATCTACCACTTCTGTCTTTGTTTCTTTCCTCTCCTTGCACTCAACACAACACACACACACACACCCTTAATATCCAACAGGTCTTTAAAGTTGGGAAAGGAGGACCAGAAGTGCAATTGTTTTGTTGGGCAATGCTGAGCTGCTTTCAGCTTAGACAGGCAGTGATGTGAAATCGAACTATCCTGCGACTGACTGGAGAATCCACTCTGAATTTCTAATACCTGGCCTCAAAACTAACTTTAGAAAATTAATTGTAGGGATGGAAATCCGAAGTGTTTGCTATCTACCGATGCTATTTACTATGAAAGGATTTTTTCTCAAAGTGTTATCTGGATATGGTGGTCCAATTTTCAAACCTCCACAATAAAATGCCCCAGAAGAAAACTCTTCTCAAATTTTTAAGTCTTCTCCAGTTTTACTGTGGCTGTGTTGCTTTTCATGGAATCACAAATAGTAATAGTCTATAAAAATAACGTTTCTTCCCTTGTATCATTAAGAAAGAAAAGAGTTAAATGAGACAATAACCTTGGGTTGCATTACTTAGGACACAAATTTTGCACAAATTCTATACCAGTTTGAGACAGAGACTTTGCCTGCATCTGTGATGATTTCTGCTGTACCAAGTGCTCTTACCTAAAACTTCTTTTCTATTAGGCAATGGGCGTTTTGGAAAACTTAACTTTGCTTCTTAAGAAAATTTCAGTTTAATAAGGAATCAAACTAAACAATTACTTTTTGTCTTGTCTGCTTCATCTCCTGATTTTGCCTTTTAAAAGACTGGGGGCTGTATTAAAGTGGGAAATATTTTTGTGATGTATTTACAGTTAAAGGCAAATAACTACACTTTCTGAAAAGTTCAAGTGAGATACATTTTATTTTCTATCTTTCTCCTGCCTTTAGATGAGTGCATGTTTGTTTATTTGCATAAATTATGCAAGCTCATGGCTATTTGGGGTTGAATTTCTACATCTTTACTTTCTTTAGGAACTCAGGGAGAAATAAGTTAATCAAGATACATACTGAAAAAATTGGGAATATCAGAAAAGTGTGACATGGCAGCAGTGACTATGCAGCCTGCATTATTTTGCTTATGGGATAGTTATAGAGGTAATTCAAAGCAACAAATATCTAGACCTAAAAAAATTGTTATGATTAGGTATAAAGCTCTCTACTGAAAATTGAAAAATTTTGATATGTTCTTCAAAGCTCCAAAGTCAGTACAAAACTCTTACTGGAAAGTTACTATGAGTGAAAAAAAAAATTAGGTTTTGAAACTAAGCTATTTGTCTTGGAAAAAGGCAAGACAACAATCCAAAATGCTTTACCTGATAGTAGAAACCTCCAAGTCTATCATAACATAAAAACATTAGTGATGGTTTTTGAGAAGTAATTCTTTAGTACAGTGGATGATCCTAAAAACTTACAGTAAGAAGCAGCAGCAGTGGTTTAGAAAATGTCTAGTGTGTTTCCAAGTAGAATTCTGAAACATCTGAGATTACTGCAAGGGTGGTGTTTTTATTTTCTCTTCCTCACCTGACAATCCCCTTACAATTACAGTATTTTAAAGAGAATTGTCAAAATGCCTCTCATTCTATATTCTAATGAAATACATGAGCTCAGGTGCCAAATAAACCATAAAAGACAACTTAAACATTCACTTCGGGGAAGAAAGATATAAACCAAGTTTTATCATAGCCTCAGTACAACACCACAAAATAAATATACATAATGAACCTCCTTTGTATCAGTAACACTAACTATGAGAATTAGGAAAACATAAAGCAGAATTTTTTTATTTTGCCATTATTTTCCAGGAATTGGGACAAATTTTTGAAGTGGAGGAAATTTTATGTGACTGTTGAGATCTGTTTTTAAGGCCTGTGAGAGTACAGGGTGTAGTAGGGAAAGGTGAGAGACTAAGCAGATAAATTAAGAGTAGTAGGTAGTAACTTGTGTATTTCTTTGATTTAAGGTCAAATGACTCCAAACACATTCATTGTCTAAGCTTTTTTGCATTTCTAATAATAAAATAATTATATTTAAATTTTCTTATTATAAGAGAGAACAAATTTAGTCTAGTGTTTGTTTTTAATGCTTTTATTTATGGGACTACTGCTGGTAGTACAACTAAGATGGTTTAGAATCCTAAAATGTTTCTTTGCTGAAATTTTGAGGAAGTTAGAGTGCACACATGCTGCTGCCCACACATAGACAGAGTGAAAATGCTTTGCCAGTAATCACAGCACATTTTTGAATTTGAGGAGGCACTTGCAAAGGTGGGTTTGATCTCTCCTCTTGCCAACCGAACTGCAAGCCTTTAATACCTCTGAGGGGGATCATCTTTTACATTTGAAGTAGCAAGGAAATGTATTGTACTAAAGGTGTTACATTAGCTACTGTTACACCACCATCCTCTCCCCATCCCCTGTGTACTGAATTGTTCCTTTTTGGTGATAAACAGCATTCTTCATTGAGCAGTTTATTCATTTTGATCCTTTTCAACACTAGCAGGTGAAGCAGAACTCTGCTCCCAAGCCAGCAGGTGGAGGTGAATGTGGTTCTCGGGGCTTTTGTGCTGAATGCTGAAGTGGAGGCAGGCTGCTTTGTATGTATTGATGGGTCTATTAGGCTAAAATGTGTTTCTCACTGTGGGGAATTTTGTGATTTGAAAGGAGGATCATCCGTTTCAATTATGATTAGTTTTTAATACCTCGCTTAGGTATACTTACTTCCATAACTTAGTGTTTGCCTTTTGCATCTTTTATAAAAAGATAGAAAGGACTTTGTAGCAGGAATTCCTTGTGGGATGTTGTCCAGTGTATAGCATGGTGATGACCTAGTCCATAAGGTAGAGCTTTCAGTGGTTATTGCAGCATAAATAATGCTGTGGTGATTTGGAAAACCCCTGTGTATTGGATGAGTCTGACTTATCAGGTAGGGTGGGTTTTGTATGCAACTTCAAATTTTTTCCCATTTTCCTTGAACTTTTTAAAATATCCCTCTTCCCACACCTACTTTGGTAACTGAGGTAGTAAAAAACAGAAGGAAGTTCCTCAAGAATTGAAATATGTTTTAATTAAATCAAGTCCCCATAAAAGCCAGGCCAGCCTCTATGGCTAAAATACTTTGTGTCAGTCAAGAAGTCCTTTGAGTTCTGTCTTCTGGCCTGATTAAATGACAAGGATCTGTGTGCCTCCCATTCCACCCTTTTCTATAAACAGCATATCCCTGTTGCCTGAAGTACAATTAGATGCTCAAAGGAGCTCTTAATCTACCAAAGAAGGACTTGTATTTGTCCCTGTATTCTGTTTGTACTTCAATAATCTGCCATTTAGTATCTTCAAGCATTTCTGATGCTGGTGGAAACTACTAATTTTCCCACTCTGGCTAGAAGAATACACTCCCTTATGCAATGTTCATTTTTGTGTTACAGCATCCTTGTTATCTTGTGACTCGCCCTTCTCCCTCCTGCTTCCCTATTCAAGATCGTAGTTACTGTTCATTAATCAGAAAAAAAAGAGCCTGCATTTTCAGTGCAATGTTCAGTTGTCTGAAGACCAAAGAAGAGAAGTAAGCCTCTTTTCAACAACAACAATATAATGGGGAGCAACAAATGAATCCATGCAAAACTTCTCTGCAATGTAGCAATATAATATCTGAATTTAACAATATTTTACTATTTCCAACAAACAATAACATAACAAACCTGTCTCATCCTACTACCTAATCAAGTTTAGTCCATGCTATCCTGTTGTAACTCATTGTGTGCCCTTGCAGTTTTCCAGTGGTTTTGTTGGCTTTAAACTCAGAAAGCTGCTGGAAAGAGCCAAAAGTGTATGTTACTTTCTGTGATTACTTTTTGCTTATATGCACAATCAGAAGGACATTTGGAGCCTATTAGACATGTTGAAACCAAAATGGCAACAAAAATGATGTCCGTAAACCACTAACAAGACTTTGTACTGGCCCAAGTCCAAATGTCACAATGTTGAAGTGGTAAATGAACTTAGTCAGAGACCTGTGGAAGAGGAGGTAAGATTTTTCTCATATTGGATCAGTCAATGAATGCAGCTCAAGGGAGCAAAAGGATGCATTTTGACTGTGGTGACTGATAAAGTAACAAGTGGAGGATAGAGAGGTTACATTTATTTAGTTCTGCAGCTCATCCCACTAGAATTGTGTTCCAATGTGTATATTAATTGAATTTTGCATTCCCTTAAAACCTATATTACCCTATTCAAGTGAAAAATGTTATCAAAATTTCCAGACCTTTATTCTAATATGTAACCTTCAGAAAATTTTATTTTCACTTCTTCTGCGGCTCAGCTAAATGTGACAGGATTTTTTTACACAGACCACTGTCTATTTGGTGTGTTACTCTTAGCACAATGCAGTATGAATGTCAGTACTTACCTGTATTTGCAAGGTTGCTTCTCTCTTGAATAGCAGCATCCACAAAATCTAATATTTTTTATGTTGTGTGAATTTGCACAATTAGTTTATGAAATGCACATTAAAAAAGAAAAAAAATAATCTAGGAGAAAGCTTAACATCAAAATACTTAATAAAAACAGATATTCTTTTTTTTCCCTGATAGTTTAAATACCACTGTTAGTCTAACATAATTTTCACTTTAAACCTTTGAAATGTTATTTGTTTTTATCTTACTGCCTGTGAATACCAGAATATTACTGTTTGGTTCAATTTGAAGGAATGGCTGTGCACTGTTTTCAGGTACATAATGGAATTCATGTGATGGTTACACTGGGATGCCAGTGTACAGCCTTTTCAGGATTGGGATGTCAGACTTTCCATTGGCATGCAGTTGGGCTGCTGGTTGTTTGCACACAAGTAAACCCTAATTAACTCTGCCATACAAGCAATACAAGATCCTTGCCATAGCAAGGTGTGACTAAGCCTTAGGATATTAAAAAAAAAAAAAAAAAAAGGAAAGAAGTAGTAACTTCCTCAAGTGTTTGATCCCATCTTCAGTTTGGGTATAAATATGTAGAAAGCAGAACTATACACGTAAAGCTGATTTTGACTGTAAGAACATCACTCAGCTGTCTTTAATGGGAGATGTTTATATGGAAAAATTGTTGACTTCAAGAATAGACTACTTTGGGGATAAATTTGTGGAGTGGTACAAGATTACTTAGAAATTATTGTTTTAATCCATCTTTTTTGTGCGTGTTTTAGTGCTTCTTCGGCTTCAAAATATAAGCTTGTACCCTGATTTTTAATCTGAAATGGGAGGTAAAAGTAAAAACACAGGACAACGGATGGTGAAAGTTAGGAAGGCCTGACTATGACCTTCTTTCCACCTTTCTAACAGATATTGAGGAGATTGATGTAATGAACTTGTAATTGTTTTATCTGATCTTTCCCTGATAGAGCTTCAAGCTCTTATCTGCTTTGTTCTGAACTGAAGAATGGCTCCTCCTCCCTGAACAGTTTTCCTACTGTTCAATCAACAGAAAACTGAAAACCAAACCATGTTTAGCTGAGAAGATTTAGGTATATCATGCATGAATCCTGAAAATATTGCAGAGCTTCTTTTTGGGCCTGCTCTTAGGAATATTCATTTAGTGAAACTCTGGAGCATCTGACAGATGCTACACATTCTCATCACACACACATTCTGTGAAGGTTGCCTACTATCATGGGCACACACGTGGGAGTAGAGATGCAGAGACATATGTATCATATTTAGATTTCTGCATGTGCAAATCTAATTATAATCAGAGAGGCACAGTACATTTTAAACTGGATTTGGTTTTTCTGGTTTTTTTTTTTTCCCTTTACCATTGCATTCCCATCAGGTACATCTGTTAGAAAGAAATGTCTGTGGGCAGTGACATAACCACAGCACAGAGAGTAAGAGAATTGGAAGTCAAGCAAAGCTTCTGACTCTGTAATGTTATGGCAAGTTCCTAAATGCTGGTCTGCTACGTGGTGCCTTAGCAGGCTGTTTCTCAGGAGATGGCTAAACAGACCAGAAGATTAGATGGCTAAACAGATATTTTAAAGGCCTTTAATATCTGAGACAAGTGTAAGTGGGGGAAAAAAACTTCATCATCTAAAAAATAAAAATTGTTCAGTTGTGACTTAACACTACAACAGTTAGAAAGAAGACAAGTTTCAATATTTATTTAAAGAATAACAATGATGAGCAAAAGGTGATTATTTAAGAAACAATATGCCTATCTGACATATTTTGCTTTAATATCATGATAGCTTATTGTGCTGCTTTGACTTTTTCCCTTGCTTTTTGCATTGTATTTCAATTTTGTTAATATTCATTTCTGTATTATTTATTGCCAAACAAAATATTTTTCTTCCTTATCCTCTTCCTCTTGCCATTAGTATGGCTGAATGGTCTCAATTTTTTGTTTCTAGTTTGAATTTTTTTCCTTTTTTCTTGAAACAGTGGCTTGCTTTAGATGTCAGGACTACATTAACTTTTGGAATGAAGTTATATCATGTGACTTAAATATTTTGTCCACTTTTTCTACTAACTTTGAAACTTTGAACTCTTTATACTGTACAGTGTTAAAAAAAGCCAAAGCAAACAAAAAACCCAGAAAACAACAACCCCAAAAAACCTCATAATTAACTAATCATGCCAACTACTTGATATTTGATAAACATATTCAGATTAAAGTTTTATAGATTTGTTTATATTCCTGATATTTATTTGAATTCTCACATTTTATTCCAGTTTCTTAAACAAAGTCTATTCTGTAAGTAGCTATATCTGTTTATCAATCTCTCCGAATCTTTTAAAGCTCTTCAGTTTAGAGTTTCATGATTCTATCCCATGTAGGACTCACCTCATCACTTTGAAAAGGCATTTCTGTACTTAAACTGTGACAAATTTGCGATGCTTGCATTTTTAGAGCACCTGAAGTCATGAAAATATCTTTCTTAATTCTTTTTTTTTGTTGTTTTTTTCTTTATCCTCTATTTTAAAATAAAAGGACAGGAGGGGAATGACCTTGTAGTGTAACAAGTGGCTGTCCTGAAGTAGCACTCTGTCCTTAGCCTGGCTTTGCTGTGTGCTTTGCTCTGAAGCCTGCATACAAAAAAGTAGCAGCTGCCTTGTGCTCTGCTCTGCTCCCAGTGAATGGGCTCCCTTGACAGCCCGCTGTACATCACGTACCGCTGGGCTTGTTCAGGCCCACTGTTCTCCAGGATGTTCTGTACAAAATCCATAGTGTCTCTGTGCTGGAGACAACAGCATCTGGGTGTGGGAAAATCCTTCAGCAAAGCTGAGCGTGTTCCTGCCCCTGCAGGAAAGATCTGGAATGATGAAAGCTTAATAAATTCAATTTTGTATTGCAGAGCAGTGTGGAACAGAATTGGAATTTGATCAGATATATTGTGAGTGTATTAAGATAGTATTTGGCTTGAAACTCATCCACCAAAGCTGTTAATGTTATTAATCGAGTAATTGAACAGTTCAAGATAAAAGCAACCTTTTTTAGTTTTTTGTGGCACTGCCTATTATTATCACATTGGAAAAAGCCTTACTCTTCACCTTTCTCAACAAAAGATTGCTCTGTGATGGGTAGATTGCATTTGTTTTCATGCAGCAAGGGACAAAAGGTTGTAAGTCTGGTTAAACAGAGAAAAAAAGCCTTCCATCAATATTTATTCCTCCCTGTTTGTTCCGAACTCCTGGTAACACTTTCAGATGTAGTATGAAAGGGAAGTGTGGCATCTCTTATTACCAACTGTTTGCTAAAGAAGGCAATATGATAAGTGGATTTCAAAGAGGATGTTCAGCATACCTGAGTTGATAGGAGGAAATGCAGACAAAATTCAAAGGCCTCTTCAGAAACACATCACAGGCATTGTACCCACTCCAGAAACTAAACTTCAATCTGAGTACCCCAGATGGAAAAAATAACAACTGTGTTCACAGGTAAAATCAAAATAATCATTGCCTGTTGCTTACAAATTTCCTTCTAATAGAACATTGAATATCTAGTGGACAGCTCTTAGTTAAACTTAATCAGAACTGGGTTGGCATACTGGACTCTTGTGTGTGTCACTTGTAAATTGCTAAAGCTGTCACCAAGTTGGTTAATAGGTCTGACTTATATCGTAGCATGAATGAGAAATGCCTACTCTGACTTAGGAAACTGTAGTCTTTTCCCTGTAAACCTGCTTTAGCTGCCACATTTCACTGGATAAGCTGAATAGTACTGAACACTATGACAAACCAGCTGGGCTTCCATATTTTTTTTGTGTATTGGGGTTTGTTTTTCTTTCAGTTTAAATATTGAGCCATGCAGTGTTGAGCTTTTAACCACATTATTCAGATCAGGACAAGATTTTGGCCTGTTTCTCTGCTAATGTCTCAGAGTCAACACAGGCACCCAGAGCCCCCACAAACCCATAGGAAGAACACAAAGAGTAAATTCATTTCTGTTACCTTGCTAGCAGGGGCATCCCTGAGGCAACACCTGGTCAGAGGCACATCAGCAGAGACACAGGCACTATTGTACTCAGTCCATGCCAGAAGGTCACTGCCCTGCTGTTCACAGAGGTTTGTCTGTGGTTATTCCCAGCAGCAAGGTCACTTTAGCCATTTACAATCCTCCTGACCGGACTTCTGCTTTTTAATCCTTTCCTCCCGGCAATGTCTAATAACACAGCCAGTGATGTTGCACAAAGAAAGGATGAATACAGAACGAGGAGGGAAACTTTTCCCGCCACAGCTTTTAAGAAGACTGCAGAGATGGAGTAGCCTTTAAAAGGTACCTGCAGAACTGGAGAAGCCTGGTCAATTTTATCGTGAGGTAAAATGTAATGTTCATAGGTTTGACGTGTTTAGAATAATGCAGCACTGAGATAAAGTAGCAGCACATTTCTGAGGTTCCATTTGCAAGCTTCCACTAATGCTTTAGCATTTTGGCCAGCAGCTGCTTCTAGTTTGAACTTAATGTCTTTTATTACTTGAACAAGCTCCCTTGGAGAATGAACAGGCACCCTGGGCTTCCTTTTCACAGCACAGTGATGGCTTTTGGAAAGGCCAGAACAGAGTTTTTCTGTCATCCCAAGCCGGGCTGCCTGGTCACAGCCTTACACTACTGGGAAATTTCACTTCCTTTTCAATGATCATGTATCTTACAAACTAACATGATGCTTTGTCTGAGCTGACTTGGTGATGATTTCTGTAGTTTTGGATGCATGCACCTGGCTGTTTCTTTCCTTTGTCCTTTTTTAGACTGAGTTCTTCCCACCCCCTGCATTCTGAAAAAAGTTTGCTTTGCATTAAACAATTAATAAAGGTAGAATAATGATCAGTCTAGAAAACTTTGTTTTAACCTTCAGTGCTCGGGGTATGATCTGAAGATAGTCCATTATACTGTATGGGAATTTGGGAATTCCCATTCCAGATTTCCGAAATGGACTATTAAACACTTTCCCACTTTTCCATACTTGATTACAGAAGCTGCCTGCAGAGGGGCTCTGTCACGATAACATAAGCTAATTTTGGGCTCCAGTTGAAACACCTTCCCTATATTGTGCCAGGATCTAGATGTAGGTATTTTTAATAGGTGTCTTATAATTTACAATTGAATTTTCCATTTCTAATTTCATTATTTCATACTTAAACAATCGTAAGTGTAATGTTCGTTCCTCAGAGAATTACTAAATCATTCTCATTGTGCTCTAAAATCTTATTCATTTGAAAGTCCCGTTTTTGAGTTAAACTGTTGTCTAGGACACAATATAAGTATTACCTGTATGAAGCTGGTAGGCTTTTGAAAAAGAATTGTTCCTTTCTGGGATTGATAGTTATTAATTCTAATGCTAAAGCTTTGAATCTCGAGGCTAACACTGGATTTACTATTAGCTTAAATTTCTGAAGACCTCCACTGCTTTTGCCTCTAAAGGTGTGGAAGAGACAGAGAAGAAAAAGAGGGGAAAGTGTTAATAGAATCAGGAATATAATTTTAAAATGCTTATCTTGATCTGTTCTCTTTGGATTCATTGATGTTTTTGCTTTCTTGCTGCAAGGACAGCAATGTGTTTTCTTTTGTATTTCTTCTATTATATATTTCTTTGTATTTCTTCTATTATATATTCTCTTCCTTCTGCGCGATAAGTGGCCATACTCTACATACAAGCCAATAACTTTCAGGCTTCAAGAGTTCTGTTGCCTGAGAATCTGAAACTGTGCCATTGCCTGACTGGGTAGTGAGTCCCAAATCACAAAACACATGTTTATCCCTGTGAGGGGCTGGCGACACAGAATGTAACTAGCAAATTTATAAAAATGCTTATCTGTGTATTAACGCCTAGTATGATTTCTTAAATAAAACTTGGCTAGGAATGGGGAAAACTATGAACAGCTAAAATGGGTTAATTATATTTCATGTTCATTATGTATAAATGAAAAACTCAGCATTATTCAAAAGCTTCACTCAATTAAATCTTCATGAACTTAAAATTCTTATTGGTCCCTAATTAAATTAGGGGGATTACTGGCAAACTGAATTGGAGTTGATCTGTATTTAGGGACCTCTTGAACAAGGTCCCTTATCTATATAGTACCTTGCATATCACTGCCTTAAATCTCCCCCTGTGATGTTTCCATCTCAGCTGATCCAGTTCATAGTTTTAATTTTGTTTCCTTCTCATGAATTCTGTATCTGTGAGTCCCAAAGAAGGAATGATTGTTGATTGCTAAAGTAAATCTTTCATTCTTGTGGCATGGTTAGGGTCTTAATGTGAGACTCTCTGGGCTTCTTGGTTGTTGAGTGAAAATGTAGTGTTTTCTAATCTAGGCAAACCCCTAGAAGACATAAATAAGCAAGCCAAGAGGAAAACTCACTATTTAAAGGTAATTAAATAGGAATTTGGCAACTATATCTAACAGTGGAATGCCAGGTTTTTCTAAGGTAATTGTCTCCTAAGTTCTGAATATGCATCTACTGACAAAAGAATACACTCCCATCAACAAGACATTAACACTTATTGTTGCCCTTGGGCCAATCTGTAAAATAAAAATTTAGAGTTCTGCTAAACAAGGTAATTCATACTTCTCCCTGGATTTAATAGAAGCTCTTGAGTATTTCCTATATGGATTTAACATGGACTTATATTCCAGGATCAGAAAATATATAACGTAATGCTAAATAGTTATAACTTAAAGTATAAGGGAATTTAGTTTAAATATTGATGAAATCCCTAAGCAGTTATGATTGTTGCCATTTGCCATCTCTTAGAAAGAGGAGACAAAGACTCCAGAAATATCCTTTCATTCTAACACCCAAGTTGCTCTTTTTATGTACCTGCTGCTATATTATCAGAGGTGCAAGCCTGCATTTGAAAAGCTGACACATGGCTCTCTTCCAATATTTCCTGCCAATATAAATTAATGCTTACCATAAGACATACTTGGATGGTACAAAGAATGGTCCTGTGAGAGATGCTTTAGGAACAACTGAATAGTTCTGGCTCTTATACATCAAATCTAAGGGTATATATTAATTAATTACTAAACAATCCATTATTGTTTCTTGCCAGACCTAGTGTTTTCTATGTCCACAGTGATAGCATCATATTTGTTTAGGAGGGAATATCTGTCTCACAGGAATTGGTATCTAGAGGAAGATTAGTCGTCACTCTGCTAGTTAATTAAAATAATGACACTTAATGCTGTGTAGTTTTTAATTTTTAGAGTTAAATGGTTATTATTGCTCTCCTTTTATCCCCTGCCATTTTCAAACCACAAAAGAGATGTACTATCATCTATTTAATTATTTAATTTTTCTTTTCTTTGACTAGGAAGATATAGGACTTACCGATGTAAAAGTAGGGGGTTTGCAGAAAGTGGTTGTTACTCCATCTCTTGAGTGCCTGGATCATAAACGTCAGCAACTTCATGCTAAACAAAAACCAAATAAAGAGCTGATGCCAAAACTTACTCTTCACCAAGCTTTTCTGCAAATGAGATGATTGTGCTAGCAGAGGACTGTCTATGAGTAGAAAGTAGGTCTCAGAAGCAGGTGCCTAATAATTACAGCTCTCTCATTTATAGTTTTCTTGGTGTTGTCAGCTGAGGGAAGTAAAAAAAAAATCCTTTCTTAAGCAGAAGTTCAGAAACTGTTGCTGAAACAATGAAGCTGAGAAGATTCTGTAGGTTGGTGAGATGAAAAATGGGGAGTCATACTGCAATCAGGTACTCAGCAATAAAAAGGCCCTAGGTTTTAATTTCACTAAAATCAGAAAGCTAATTATTATTTCAAGTAGATATATCAGACTGCATTTGATGCTGGACTTCGTGGACATGTAAGACTGTGCTGTATCCCTACGACCAGTGATATAACTTTCACGTAAAAGTGATTCCGGAATGATTTTGGACTCTAATCTAGCCTCAAAGATTTTTCAAATACATGTATTTGTATGCAAGTATGTAGTATTGACTTAATTCTTAGTAGTGATAAACATTTCTGAAAGGAAAACAGTAAATGTTTGTTTTAGTCACCTGTCAGTTGTTGTGGAGAACTCAGTCTATGATAGGTGTCTCTACAGGAAACAGGAAAGATCTGTGCTGCAGGCTATTTTCGGTCTCCTGGCTATGAATTTTTTCTGCTAATATTCAAGGATTCTAGGGATTACTGTTATTTTGATGATGAATATTTCTTCCTCTTTCCTTGGGATGTAGTTGTTTCAATTTTCTTACATTTGGTAACACACTACACCTTTCTCTCCCATGAAAGGTTATATTCACACTGAAAATGTTGTCGGTATCAGTAATCTCCAGGAAGTATGACTTTGTGCTCTTCCTATGGGTCAGAGACATCCAGTTATGGAACAGAACTGGTACTTTAAGGATCCGTCATATGTGTGAATGAAAACACTTAAAGGAAACTGTAGAGTTGAAATCCATCCATGTTCAGAAGGCCAATGTGTAATTTTTCCTCCATTTCAAGTTCAATGTCTGTAATTTTAAGTGTTCTCTGTGATATAGTACTTTATTCTCAGAGTAGAAGGGAAGGAATCATGAGCCACTTTCAGAGAACTATTTTTTTCTCCATAGCATTTTTCTTGACTTGAATCCGTACCACAATATGTCAGTTAAAAAATACCAAACAACCAAACCCAAAAAAATCTACTTCTGTCTACAGAAGAGTGAGAATATATTTGGCCAGTGATCTTTCTGAATCAGCAAGAAGTTAAAACTTTTGCCTTTCTCCCTATGTCCACAAAGTCTTTGGGCCTTAGTCAGAAATGTGTGTTGGTACAAAATTTTGATTTGCATATCTGGCTCTGTTGACATGACTTCTCTCTGCTATATGTGTAGCTTGTCTGTTAGTTCTGAAAACAAATGTCAGGAGCTGGGATATTGAACCTGGGATGAACTTGTCCTTTTGGAAAATCTCTCGTCTTTGTCAGTGCTTCCTGTCAGACCCTATGCTGCGACAGCCTGTGTTTTTTTGGATGCTGAGACTGAGTTTTGGAACACAAAACAAGCAAAGATATATTAAAATCAGAAGGATTTGGGCCTTTTGGTTTTAAACATGCATTCAGAAACTAAATATATATATAAAAATAAAGATATTATTACAGTGATACTAAATCAGTATAGAAACGGTAGAGGAGCAGGATTGAACATGTTTCCAAAATTTCAATACCCAATTATTCAAATGGCTGCTGACAGCCTTGGAACTTGCCCTTAATGAGCAAAGGTGGCAGTGGCCCTCCAGATGTCACCAGCACATGATCAAAAGATGGAATGAAACTGATCCCTGGCTGCCTTTGTTATCAGTCTTGTCTGACCTTTCTGTGTGACTTGGTCAGACCACTGCACTGGGGAATTGCCACTCCAAACATGGCTTTTCTGCTGGTTATGTGCTGGGAGACCAGCTTAGAAAATTATTTGAATTCATAAGTTACCTCTGGCTCTTGAGCAGTAGATTGGCAGATACAGACCAGCTAATTAGAACTGTGAAATGCTTTCAACAAGTTTGGAATTTTTTTTTTATATGGAAAATGACCCTGAGCATGCTTTGATGTGACCAGAACCGCATGTGTTAAGTCAGTGGCTATGATTTTGAAAACAAATTTTGTACGGAAACATTAATGAGGAGAGGTTGTTTTTTAAGGTGTCAGTGACAAGGCTCTGTGGTATGTGGTAAATAACAGGTAATGGATGAAAATATTTCCACTATGAAGAACTCCAGAAGGAATGGATTCATATATTAGTACTTGTCTTGCAGTTGAGACTTGTTAAAGCTGCTGTAGAAAAGCATTGAATTCTGCAGTGTTGTTGCCTGTTACTGGGATTACTGCCTCACTGAGCAGGGCCAACACTCTCCTCAGATTCCCTTTTGCTGACAGTGCACGTGTAGAAACTCTTCTTCCTGCCCATCTTTTTTCTGGTTTGAACGCCAGCTATGCATTGCTGATTCTACTCCCACCTATACAGGCAGTGTCTGTATTTCTCCCAAGCAACTGTCCCTGCTTTTGGATGTTGTGTCCTTTTGTTTTGTGCTTGAACTCAGACAGAAGCTCTCCTTTTTATCTGTGCTGACCTTGCTGGGTTCCTGCAAAGTGGGATGAACTGTTCTTGTACTCAGATAAGGCTGACCTTGAACTTTAACCAGCTCTCCTGTGTCCCTGTGCCCTGGCAACCAGTTTCCCTCGGGATCCTTCCAAGCAGGTCCCTGCAGAGGCTGAAGTCTTTTCTTTGCATTCCAGGACTGCAATACTGTTGATCCTACTCATCCCTCTTGCTGTCTTGAGCATCTGGGTTTCCTCTGACCCACTGTATTGACCAGCAGAGAGCAGAGTCTCATGAGAGACAGCTGCCATGACAGTGAGACTTTTCCCAGCTGCCTCAGGAATGTTTCATCTGCCCCTCCTCCTAGATTATCAGTCTGATATGCCCTGCATCTCTGAATGACTGCTTCTGCTCAACAATAGTGTTGAGAAATGCACCACCTTGGGCCACTCATCTTTCACCCTTGCCAACAGGGTGTCCTGCTTTTTTAGTCCACTTACTTGATACTGGGGCAAGCAATACAGATGGGAGTGAATTTATGATTTCACAGTACTTTTCTGTGGGGCAGGCTTGATATCAGTACTTGAATATGGTGGTGTTTTTCTTTCTTTTTTTATCTGCCTCGAGATTGCTTCTCCTGTGCACTGTATGGCAGGAGTTCATGTACCTGTATGTCTCAGAGTATTCTTAGATAAGTGCTTGGGGGCGAGGAAGAGAAGCAGCAGGTAATCTTGGAGTCTTTCATCATAGAAGCCCTAGAGGATCCTTTTAACATAAAACTACTTGTACTTAACATAAAACATACAGTAAATGAAATGTTCCTTCAGGTAACAGTGTGACTGTTTGGGAAGCTTACCTCATTCTATCACTTAGCTAGTTGCTCTACTGAAGAGGAAGGAATTGAAGGGGGAGTTGGTGTGATTAGCACATTAGCTTGAAATCTTGAACAGTAAAATCCTCATTTTCTTGGTCTTGTCTTTTCTTGTCTTACTTGACAAGTCTATATGAGATTGTCTTTATAACATTTTAAATAGTAGTAATCTTCCTCGGTTCTGAGTATTTGCTTCAGCTGCAGAATGTACAAATAAGCTGTGCCTTAATGTGCTTGAATAGACTTTTTTAGCTTAATGTTCCCTTCAGGGATTCAGATTCACAACTTTCAATCTTTTCTTCTTCCTGCTTCTGTCTCTGAAAACATCAGCATCTCTTTAAGTATCTCCACATCTTCCTCAGGCAGTTTGTCATGAGGTATTTCTTCGGGTCTGTGAATTCCCTTTAAGATTTTTCTTCCTTTGCCTCTTTTAGTTTTTTTGGAGGGGTTGGGGTTTTCTTTCACTTTTATTTTATTCTCAGTTCCAAGTCAGCTCTCTTGCTACAGTGTTGACACTTTTGTGATGCTGCTGTTTGAAAAATAAAACAACAGAAAAACCCAACATTATCATGAACTTTTGTCACTGTTCCTAACAATTGTCTCTTCTCTTCTAAAAATTGGGAAATTGAGCCTGTATAAAGGAAGAATCTTTTTAGAGTCTGAGGCTCTGATATTGCAGATATCTCTTTCCTGTCTGTAATTTAAAGCATGATAGTCTCACTGGTTTGGGTGGTATCACTAACATGCTGATGTTGGGCATATGTACAGTGCTTGCAGGGTCAGGAGCCTCCAAAGTTTTTCTTGAAAGAACTTGTCAGACCTTTTTTAATTATTCAAATCAGAAAAAAACAGATACAGAAGAAAATGCATAACTTGAAGTGTTTTCCTAGGGAAATTATTAGGTTCATTCAAGTTTTGCTGGTGTCATTTTAGATGTCCTTCAGGTTTTAGAGACATATTCTTTCGGCCAGGAAAGATTTCTCTGTATGTTGGTAACTGGAAAAAAAGAGCACTATTCTTGTGCACAATTGTACTGTTCCATGAGCATTAGTCTATATGCTCATTAGTTTCAATAATAAAGAGTATAAAACTACTGTCTTCATGTGACTGATATAAATGACAAAGTAAAAACTGGTAATAAATATTCTTTTTAGGACATCTGCTTGTCTTTATTTTTCCAGATCACCTTTTTCTACCACTCCTTAGGGTCTTCGTTCCACTCCCTCTGTCTTATACCAGCATCAGAAAATATCGACAACCTTTTAGAAATCTTTTTCTTTTTATTTTTTTTCTAATTTCAGGAGCATTTCAGCACTGTTCTTTCCCATTACTAAGTATGGTATAATGCTGTACTAATAGCAAAATTACTGGTTTATATTTGCATTGTCTTATTTACACTCATTTGTCATGCATGTTAGGCTCCTCTTCTTGGTAACAAAGTCAACAAATGTTGTTATCCAAAACAGTTGATGAGTAAGTATTTTGGAATGATTTTTTAAGCATCAAATACCAAATTGACATATTTTAGAGAATGCTGAGGAGCAGAAAACGGTGTTTTTTACTTAAGAGCTGGTTGTTTGCTTTTGTTCTAAAACCACCTGCTTGTTGACTTTTTCTATCCAGTGTTAAAAGGTATTAAGTTCATTATGATCAGATCAAAGTGGTTTTGACTGTCACAAGTAACATCTTAGAGGAAGCTGGGTATCATAACTATGATTTAATATTATAATAAAAGTATTGCTTTTTTTCAGTGTTGATAGTAGGGAATTTTATGCTTCTAACATGGCTTATCATTTTTTACATGATAAGAAATGCTGTTTTGATGTTTGGTTTTCTGCTTGGTCAAGGAAAACTGACTTCTTAGTTGGTCCTCTCTTCTTGGAATCACTGTCTAGTTTCTCAGAGTTGTGCTTTTGCCTATGCAGAGCACTCTCTTTGTAAAACAAATAAAATCATGGTTCTGAAGTAAACATGCAGTATCTGCAAATTTGCCTCTAGCCTAAAGATGTACCCTATGGAAATTTAGAAACTTGGGGGGACTGGAATGTTACATGAACCAGGTATATGGCATGCTCAGCCAAAGGAAAGGAGGTGGTTCTTCAGGCAAAGACTTGGTAGCAAGGAGCACAGAGAGTACTCTGAATGCTAAAGTTAGCAATGAGCCAAGCAGGAGAAACAGGAAACTTCTGGGATGAGAGAAATCTATCCAAGGCCTTGAATACAGAGATGCCACCTTCAGTTGAGGAAGTCTCTGTTGCAAGTTCAGAGAATGCTTGAGGAAACTGTTTTATCCACAGCTGTTTTTTGGTGGGTTTTTTTTTCCTGCTTCCCCAGCTAGTCTCTACGGTTTGCCATGAGAGGCAGCATATTGTCCTGGATAGATTTTTGAACTGATCCTTATGGTTATTCTTGTGTGTATTTGTTTTCTTATTTGTATTTTAGTAACCTCACTCTGAGACAATTAGTTTCCACAGGCTTCTCCTGTTGCGAGTGAAAGGAGAGGCTATAGCTCTGGTGCAGTTTGGTGTTAGTCCCAGAGTGGGAAAGAAATTGAAACCATTCCTACCTTTTCACTGACAACAGGGGAAACATAGAGGGTTTAGTTTCCTTATGCTAATGCACTCTGTGTGTATCCACTGTGGTACTTCTTCAAATTGTTTACAATTTAATTGGAAGCAATGTGTAACAATTGACTGTAACAAACAAATAAGAGGAATGATGAGAAATGCAAGAACAGAGGTGCCTGTAATAAAATCATTACATGGTTCCAAGTGATCTCTGTCATTGGACTTGGGAGCAGAATGAGGCATTAAAAACTAAGCAGTATGAAATGTAGCATTCCAGCAAATTTGAAAGCACTGTGGGAATACTGACTCTCTCATTCAGATGTGGACTTTATGAAGGGTGGTTATCTCTGTGCTGAAACTCATAAAACAAAATGTTTTAAAATATTTGTCTATTTTAGTCTTTTTGTATTGCAAGGTCAATGTGTTGGTCTAAAACATTAACAAAACAGCCATTTGTCTCTGAAAGCTCCCTTTTACTAGAACAATTCACAACTCTATTGTGTGGTGCTGCTCTCTGTGCTGCAGCCCTCCAAGAACAAAAAAATACCGACAAAAGAGAAACTCCTCGAATAAAGGAATTCTCTCATGCATTACCAGACTGAATCACTCAGAACATTAAAAAAAAAACCCACTTAAATTGATAGAGTGGAGCTGCCATCCTATGATTTTCTGGGTTTTTTTTGTGTGTGCGCATA
This sequence comes from Cinnycerthia olivascens, assembly GCA_035048155.1. Taxonomy (NCBI): domain Eukaryota; kingdom Metazoa; phylum Chordata; class Aves; order Passeriformes; family Certhiidae; genus Cinnycerthia; species Cinnycerthia olivascens. The sequence goes on from JAWWMU010000001.1 coordinate 6,904,638, forward strand.
TATACATACAAAGATCCCCCAAATTGTTTGGGGTACTCTTTCTAATATGGAAATGAGAATATTCTTGTTTTATAGCCTAAGTAGATATGAGAATACTTTCTTTATAACCTAAGTGCAAAAGTAATTCCTTCCAAATCTTCAAATTGCATCTAATTCATCCAAAGGAACTACACCAAGATATCCCTTTAGGTTCTTTTTAGTTTGTTTGAAAGTTGTGCAAACTGTCCATTTGGGTTGAAGCTCTACAGAGGAACTTCAGGAAATGAAAGACTGAAGTGTGTTCTTTCTCCCTTACTGTGGAGAAAAAAAAGCCCAAAAGATTTAAATGAAAGCGAGTTCTAATACTCAATCACAGAAAAAAATATTATATATGCAGATCCGTATGTATGCAGTTACATATAAAAATGAATATACAAGAAATTTGGAGTGGATTTCATAGATCTTGGGAATAAGGGCGAACAGCTGAGGCTTTATTGCTGCAGTTCAGCTTTGCTGAGCATTGCAAATATAGAATGTTGAAAGAAAAGCTAATAAGAGGGTAGCTGTTGGCAGAAGAGACTCACATTTATCAGCAGTTTCAATTAGAATTAGGTACTGCACTAACAAAAGCCATAGCAAATGTGAGGATCAAAGAAGTGACTTGATTTACAATTACCTCTGTGCCACTGATGTGTTTATCAAACAATTCAGATACAGTAATGAGTAAAAATACTAATGTGAAAGCCAGATCAAATCTATCTCCCTAGTGTAGTATACAAATGTTGAATGAGAGAGGAAAGAAATAATAAAGGGGGAAGAATGGAAAACTTGTGGAAGCTGAAACCAGATGTCATAATTTGACGTCAATGTTAAGATTAATGATGCAGGAGACCATGGAAAAAGTGTCATGGTTAAATTACATTAGGATTTTACTTCTAGAAGGTAATCATAACCAGATCTCTGTTCTTAAACAGTTACCTAGTAAAGAAAATAATTGGTGGTACCAGTAAGATATATTGGAACAGTAGGCAGTGTAATTCTAACACCTGATTCTATGAAGATCAGAGAAAATTTGACAGGAAATAACTTGGAGCATTTGTGCCCATTTAGTCCAGAATATGAAAGATCATTCATCCATCTCTGTTGAAAATGTCATTAGGGTGTATGACAGGTGGCATACAAATCTGAATGTCAGTGAAATAAAGCAGAAGAGATTTTCCTGGTGAGGCATGAAGGTTGTCATCTGTAAGTCCTGTTTCTTTGAGCTTCTTCCTTTATCTTTGGATGAGAGGGGATGACAAAAAAAGAAAATCTAATGTAATAGAAGATACTGGGTTATTTCCAAAGATCTTATGTGAACGTTACACTATTTATACTTGAAAAAAATAATTGCTTTTGTGGATCTTTTTATGCCTTTTGCAAGAATCAAGGAGGTCTGTCAGGAGAGACTGATCTGCAACTCAGAGGTTTCAGCAGGCTTCCTGGAAATTCCCCTCTGCTACAGAATGTGTGCTATTATCTGTTTATTACCTTCTTTGGATAACACTTTCAACTGGCTTCCCCTCAGCATGTCTTTAATACCAGAACACTTCTGAAAGACACTTTCAGCCTGTGACAGGTTTGCCTGGGTTTCTTGGCCATGCCTTTGATATGGTGGCTTCCCACACAGCTAAAAATGAATGCAGTAACTACCTATATATACCAAAATAACTGCAGTAATTATTTGAGATGCTCACAGCAAGCTGGACTGACTGCAAGAGAGGCAATGTGAACTTGAATTGAGGCAGATAAACCTTTAAGATTGCATAATTTAAAAATGGCACTTGTCTGAAATTGAACCAGTCTTAAGCATCCTGGTTTGGGGAGGAAAAAATAATATGATGTGGGGTAGGAATTTTTATGACTGAAAGCAAATCAAAAAGCTCACCTTTGGTGTTGTAGTACCAGTCTGGAAACTCCAGGGTAACTGGCTAAAACCAAGCTCCTTGCCTCAAAAGGGAGTGGTTGTGCTATAGTTCCTTTGCTACCTTACAACTGTTCTGTGAGGCGTGTCCTGAATGCAGAACATACCTAAAATGTCATTATTAATCCCAGCCAATAACAACACAATGTAAGAGTGAACACAGAATCAGGAATAGAAGAGAATTTAATTGAAAGTTGTGGGATTTTAATTTTTTTTTTTTTTTATGGAAGACTTTCACAAATCGTTTTTAGAAATTTGACATAAATGCCTGTCTTGGAGGCTGCTTTGTAAATATTACTTCCATCAGAATGTTAGCACACAAACCCACTTTTATATATTTTCAGAGATTTTTTCCTCTGCCTAAACAAATTATTTGTGATTATCCTGCCTTCAGGGAAGATTCTGATGAAATTGTCAAATATTGTTTCTCTTGCCTGCAAAAGTAAAAAATCAGTTTGAACAGGCCAGCAGTTCATTGAAGTTTATGCTCCTTAGTCATTTAGGTCCTCTTGTAGTCTTGTAATAACTGAAATAGAAAAAAGTATCAACTGTCATAAGAAAATTTTAAGGAATGATAACAAACTTATTTTCATTTGAAAATATTTGAAGTTTACTTTGTAAGTGGAAAGAGGAATCTATACTTTAAAAATTCCTTCCAACTTCATCCCAATTTAAGGCACCTTTAGTATTCTGTGATGCTAGGGGTGCTTTGTCAGTTTTGATTCATCGGTGCGTGAATAAGCTCTTTCTTCTCCCCTTTGATGACTTTCTAGTCTATTTATTTAAAACAGATAATTTTATGCACCATTCATTGCTGAGAACTCTGAAAACAAATAAATAAAATAATTTAATTCCTGTCTATGGCAGGGGCATTAGAACTGGATAACTTTTAATGTTCCTTTGAGCATAAACCACTCTAGGATTCTGTGGTTCACATCAGCTGAAGCGTTAGATGCCATTGGCTGTTTCCCACCAAAGACCGAGATACTCAATAAAAGAATTAGGATTTTTTTTTCTTCAGGAATATTTGATCTCTGCTCTATAGAAGATAAACAATACTTCTTATGAAGGTTGTTTACCTTAGTTCCTGAGATGAAAGAAAATTTGGGGAAGTTAATTAAAATATTTTAGTGAAACAGTAAATCTGCTAGTGTTCCCTTTTGTTGGCCTAGAACATTTTTTTTGTTTTGTTCCATTCTCTGAAATATACTACCATATATCTGTTTTATTTTCCTCTGAAATTCTTTAGAGATGGAGTACTAACCTATATTTCCTATTTTTATAGCTCTTTGAATTCTAGGAGTGTTCTGCAGTATTTTGATCTTTCAAAATTCTCCTGTTCAAGGGTTAGACTCTTTCCTTGATGATTATTAAGAAAGTTATTCTAGTTTCTTAATTACAGTTGGCATAGTAATGTTTTAAAATGGCCAAAAGTTAAAAATATACTGATGCTTGGCTTCAAAATATCTACTGGAGTTACATCTCAATACCTCTCTCTTCCAACACAGGTTATAATAAATTTGCAAAATAATATAATTATTTTTGTAACTATCTTGGTTGGATTGGGGGGGGGTTGGGGTATGAATGATGTGGATTCAGTGGTTGTTTGTTTGTTTTGTGGTGGTGGTCCTTTTTTTGTTTGGTTGGGTTTTTAAATTTGAAGAGCCAGCTGCAAAGAGAAGTGGAGGGAGTACTTTGAAGAATAAGAGCAGGATCTCTTATGGCAGCTTTTTTGCATGGTACTATTTGTTGCTGCAGAAATGAGGTAAGAAGACAGCTGTTTATGCAAATAAAATGTCTCAAATCCACATGAGAAGGTGTGCACAACACTTATAGGAAAGGAATGTTCCCTCCTGCTCATACGGCGGCTGTTTCCTGAATAAATCCCACACCAGCCTAAATTCTTGTCTGCCAGCTTGTGTTAATGAATATGGAACTTGCTGAAGAGCCAAAGCATAATGAAAAAAAGAAAAAGAGCATAATCATTGCTTTTACTTTGGAATGGTTGCATGACTAATCCAAATTAGACATACAGCACTGCCCATTTCAAAAGGCAGGCTCTCTGGCTGGCTTTGCTTGTGCACTTGCTCTAAAGATAAAAACACAAAATACACTCAGAACTTGGTCAAATATAATGGAAAGAGAAAGAGGAAAAGATAGAATTGGATTATAAAAACTGAGGGAAAATCTCCTACTAAAAAAGTGCAGTGTATGTTGTTTTGATGTCCAACTGAAATATTAATTTTTTTAGAAAGTATGGTATTGCTCCTGACAGATGAAATATGACATCAGGAATTTGGTGAGGTTTGCTTGGTTTTTATTTTTCCAAGAACCAGTCATAATATCTATTTCATTTGTGAGGGATGCAACTTAATTTCAAGTATTGTTAAGTATAAATGATTAAATAATAAGTTAAATTTCTTCTAACTGGCTTCCATTTCTGTGAGAAAAGGGCCCAAATGATTGAACACCTTACCATGACAGAGCATAGGGAAATTCTTAAGTCAGTGTTGCCGTGGTTGCACTGGAGGTTGTGCCTAAGAAGCTCCCTGATTTCTGAAAGTCAGACTAATTTGTTGGACTTGGTCAGATCTTCTGGATCTTTAAAATTTTGCTTTAAGTACTACATTTCACCATGCTGACTTCCAGATGTGGAAGAATGGAAGAGGAGCTGTTGCTCCTCTGAGTGAATCCTAATTTTCATGTGGAAAGCACAGGGATGATTATTAGCTCTTGGTTGTTGAAATATGCTTGTAGCATGGATGGTTACTTTATGGTGCTTTGGTAGTGTCTGTTTTTTTTATTTTAGGGAACAGCTGAGGAATCTGATATTTTATCATTTCATATTAACCTGTCTGTCTGCCGAGCTGTATGGCAAATAAGAAAACGATCTAGAAATAAAAATTTATTTCTAAAGTTTCATAATGACTTTGTATTGTTGAATACATGGATTTGGTGAGTAGTAACTTTTGTAGCTGAATTTCTTATAGGTAGGAATATAGAAAAGTATGTAACTAGTCTTATGTAGTATTGAAACTTTCTTTAAGTTGTCATTTGTTTCTCGCAGTTTCCTCGCAGCAGCTAAAAAAAAAGCAAAAAAATCCATCTTGAGAGACAAGTACATATATAGGAGGAAAAATAGCTTTGAGCTCCAAGTGCAAGACTTTCTTTGGACACTCAAATATGTGTTATTTCATTGCTTAGGAAAGCAAGCTAATCCCTCCTAGAAATTCTATTATGTGGAACCGTATTGCTACCGATATAAGTCAACAGCAATTTTGTAACTGTGGAAACCAATCATATTTATTTCTGTCACCTACAGTATGTTCCAACTGACTGATGATAGTAGTACTCAGTACTTTGCAAGGACTAGCTGCTGTAATAAGGGTGAAAGATAAACCTCTGAAACCTATTGACAAAATATTTGTAACAAAAAGATAAAACTCAAGAATTTGGGTTTCGTTCCAACTCGCCCTGGGAATGTGCACTTGTGACCTACGCTCTACATCTTCCTTCTGCAGAGGTGGCTATTTCTAAAAGATGTAGTGCTGATTATTCCTTTTTCACTGCAGTGGAATGAGGGGAAAAGCACATGTGAAAAATAACAGAGATGGCTTTCTTGTTAAGTTCCAGTGCAAGTATTATTAAAGTGACAGCATCAGTCTCTTTTAATTTGAGAGTTAGTCCTACTGAGATCCTACAGATCTGGGTTAGAACAGATACAAAATCTGGCAGGATTTAGAGTGACTTGGGTTTTTTTTCTGCTAAGCTCAATAAATGACATCTCCTTAGCATGTGAAAATGGAATTTTTTACAATCTTCATTTCATCAACTGTGGTGAACAAATCTATGCTGAATTTAGAAAGTGATCTCATCTTAATAGTAAAGATAATTATGCTAAAACGTTTTCAAGCTTATTGCAACTAGAAAATTAATTTTAAAAAATCTAGATTTTTTTAATGTTATTATGACTTTTGGAAGGCATACTAACTTCAGCCTGTAAAGATAAGGGTTACATAAATAATTCACTAAGTAAAAGGGAGGGAAAAAAAACAAACAACAAAACAATAAAAACCCTCCAACAAAGTCAACCCTAATAACCCTGCAGCTTTAATTTCTATTGTTAACTTATTGGTGAGATGAGACACTCATGAAATAAATCAATCCTCTCTGACAGCTGCCAAACTTCTACCCATGATTTGCTGTTAAAGGTACTACTTTTGAAAGGCTTTCTGGTCATTTGCTCCTAGAAGACCTTTTAAATACAGCTTCAGGCCATCTTTCATTGTACAGAATACACAAGAGAGTGACTAAGAAGGATGTATGTGGTAGGACTTGCTACCTGGAGGAGAGGAAGATTTATTAGATTACAGCTGGTGCTAATTTCTGCTTCAGAAGAAAGTCTAATAAAACCAAAAACAACAACAACAACAAAAAAAAAAACAAACCAACAAACAACAACAAAGAAACCTACAAAGAAACGTAAAAAAATAAAACAAACAAACAAACAAAAAAAACCCAACAAAACTAACCAAAACCTGACTTCCTTATATACAGAAGCTTGTGAAAATTCTACAGCAATTATCAGCTAAGGATAATTAAAGATTAGTGTTGCCAGGGGTTTGCATTTCATCCTTTCTCCCACTTTGAGATCAAAATCTGCTATTCCTTTACTCATTTACTTGGGAAAATGATTATTGGCTACTGCTTGTCTATAAGGAGAACTAAGTTTAGCACTGTCAGGAAAATCACAAAGTGGTTGTGAACTGGTGAAACATGTCCCACCCCATCCATCACAAAGAGATTCCTTTGACATCCAAGCAATAGCAAAATACTCATTCAGAAACCAAATTAATTTGGCAGCAGAGGTTTACCCTGGAATAACAATGCTTAAAAAGAATCCTTAAGAGCTAGAGTTTTTGAACACCTTGCATCAGATGGTGACTTGTACAGCTTGAACCAGGGTCTTAGGGAAGGGTCTTTTGCTGGGCTTTCTTCAGTTAGGAGTAACTTCATGGCAATATTGACCAACAGGCATTTTTTTTTTTCCTTTATCTCTAAACCCATCTGGTAGATTTCAGTTCCCTCAGTAATGCTGCTAAGGACTTGTGTACACTGTCCTCAGAATCATGGATTAGTACTGAGATTCAATCAAGTCCTCATATTAATGATTTTCTGTGCTGGAACAGCTGCTGCCACCCATGGAAACCCTATGGATTTTTCCCCTGAATTTTTTGTGTAAAGCCTCCTACCTTCTCTTGGAAAAGAAAAAAAAAAAAAAGAAAAGACAAAGATGGCTGTGTGCTGTGATGAAGGAAGACAACATTCCAGTCACTCAGTGAGACATTCCTTTCACTTAAACATTGAAAATGTGATGTAGAGGTTATGTGTTTAGATGACACAGTATGTAAACTTGGTTGGGGGGAACTCAGTTTGTGCTGCTACATGGTAATGCAGGAAACCTGGCTCCGAAGAGTCACCAAGGGGTTTTTTGACCATGCTGCCCTTCTGTGTATAATCATCTCCTTGTCTCCTCTATTGAAAAACAAAATACTTCTGACAAGAACAAAACAAATAGATGAGACAGGGAACTGCATTTTTTTTTTTTTTCCCTGAAAGAGGAATCTTTCTAAACAAATAGTTCTTTCTAGCTTCAACCTATCAAATGGCTCAAATCAGACAAGGATAGCAAAGATGCTGAGATAAGTGTGTCGTTCTTGAAGAGGTGTATGGGAAACAAGGGAAAGTAAGCTTTGTCTTTTT
>JAWWMU010000001.1:6912353-6952147 GCA_035048155.1 Cinnycerthia olivascens
GGAAAGTAAGCTTTGTCTTTTTAATATAGTAGTCCTGAGGAATAGACTACTTGGACCATTAAGAAGAGAATTTAGCAGTTAAACACCTGGGTATCAGTCACTAGATATTGGAGCACTTACTTGTGGTTATCCAGATGTGTTCAATAATGAATCCATTTCCGAAGAAGGGTATTTTAAACTTATGATGGATATTGTGCTCTCGGATTATTTGATTGACTGGTCAGACCTAATTCCTAATGCACCAGAGCTGATCTATGGATTTCTATTCCAATACTTACTTGCTTGAATAGCTTGCAACACTGTTCAGGAATGGCACATATATTTATATGTAGTGATTTAGGCATTGTATTGCAACACTTTGCAGACTTTTGTGAGGACATTCATGTAATAGACTGAACTAGATAGGTGTTGCTTTGACCAATTAGAACCTGTGATTTTCTACAACAGCTCTGGCAGATATTTCATTCACCTCTCTCCCCCTTATCGTATTTACTTGATAGCTAGGCAAGGATTTGTCCTTGGAATATTGGATAGTGATGTATTTTTATCTCAGAAGGAGTCCTTTAATGAGAGTAAGCTTTTAACAGAAAATCATTACTTAAACAATTTTAGAGCCTTTTGCTATCTCTTGGAACTGTAATCGATATGCCAGGACATAGATACTGAAATTAAATGCAAACTTGATTTGAGTGTATCATATTTGTTTCCAGACTAACACTTCACAGCTATTTAGCTAACATACTGTTTTTAACTAAATGTTTTTCATTGATATCTTCATAATGTGTTTTCCATGTATTTGCATGACGTTTATGTATTGCCTTCACTTGGAGAAAATTTCTATTTTGCAAACCTATAGAAAGATTAAACTGAAGTGCTGCCAGGAAAAAAAAAAACAAAACAAAAAACAAAACCTTAAACAAGTTCTTTTTCTTAAATCAACTATGGGCAACAATTAAAGCACATCATAAGAACTAAACATGTCATATGGTCTACTGTGATGACTGAAAAGTCTAATTCACTTGCATATTTTAAGTGCTAGGCAGATGATTTTACAAAAAAAATAGTTTTTATGTGACATCTTAAAGGTGACTTAGTTCTCTGTTTGTCACATCTTTGCACAATGTAGTTGTGACGAGAAATTTTTCAGTTCTCTCTTAAAATAGGTACAGATGTCCTTGATCTGTGTTTTTAGCATGTAGTGCTCTTCAATATTAAAAAGTGATATAATTATATTAAGTATGATTATAAACCACAATGAAAATATTCCAAGCCTCCATCCTGCTCAATGAAATCATGTCCTGATTTTTCCTTCTCATCACTTAAGGCAACTTGAAATACTCCCAGTGTGAACAGCCTCCAGCAAAGCAATTCTGTTCAAAAGTCAGGAAGGTGAGCTTGAGGCAGACCAAGTTAATGGATGGACATATTCAATAAAGTGAGACTCAGGAGGTAAAATAGCTTCATGTATGCATGGTTTTGTTTTTTGTTTGTTTGTTTTTTTTCAGAAAGGTAAAACAATCTTATACTTTAGTGTACTATTTCAGAGATATCACTGCTAGATATTTTAAGTGATGATTTTCTGTTTTCCCTAAAATGTAATTAATGTTAGACCTGTAATTTAAGAAAGTTACAAAAGAGATTGTTTTGCCTAGATTGTTTTTGACATCAGTTTTAGTAATTTGGTCATAGATTAGGTGAGAATTGCATTTTTGATACATGATTTTTATTTTTTATTTTTTTTTTAATAACTGAATAAAAAGTAGGTCTGAATTTACTGAAAGAAATAATGGAAATTTTGACCAATAATAGTTGTCATCAATATTTTACCTGAACAGTGATAAAGTAAACATCCTCATTTTAGTTATTTTTTTTATTATTATTTAAAAAATAAATTTTACTTTTAAGGGGAAAAATGTTGATGCAGAAAATTTTTTCAACTTTAATATTTGCAAATCCATAGACACTGTGACTGTCACAATGCTGAGTTTTGGGGGTTTTAGTGTGTTTTTTGTTTGTTCTTGTGTTTTGGGGGTTTTTTTGTGAGTTTTTTGTTTGTTTTGGGTTTTTTGGGGTTTTTTTTCGAGAAAAATACTGGGAGAAAGAGTTAGGTTCTATACATAGAATTAGTTTTAGTTGGAGTTAAAATCTTCAAAATAATGATGAGACATCTTTTATTTTATTTTAGTATAGCCTTCTTACACCTGTGTTTGCTAATTCTGTGTTTGGACTTCTAAATAATTTTATTTAACCTGGCTGATACTTAAATGTTAGCCTGTATCTCATATGGCTGGTGTTTGCACTTCATAAATGCTTATTCCAGGACACAGTTTAGTGCCTCGGCTGTTATTTTTATTGTAAATAACTTCAGCCAATTATCCACGGAATAACTCAAGTTAATGTAGGAACAAGCATTTAAGTTCATGAATAATCTCGTTCTTCAAGTGAGTACGTGTTTAATATTTCAGAACACTGTTACAACATTTGTTACAAGCAATTCAAGCCGGCCTATGAAATCAACTCCTTATAAGCACTTCATGCTAGAGAACTAATTTTAGAGGATGTCCTCTCCTGTAAAACTCTCCGTGCATCTCTCCTGGTGTTTGCTTTGCACCCAGCTGCTACGGCAGCATCCCCATGGGAGTTTGAGCTGCCCTTTCTCTGCTCCACTGCCACCCTGAACTGACCAGACTGGCTTCTAAATTCTCAGAGATAATGAGGTTATAATTGCACCACAGTTGTGCTTTCAAAGACATCTCAGACCTCCTTGCAGGTACCCATCTAAGCTGCCTGGGGCTGATGGAAGTGCCTCTGGGGCACTGCAGGGTGGTGTGCCTGCCCAAGCTCCTCAAGAGGCACTGGACTCTCCTGAGCTCGCTGCTGCATGGCTTCTCTTGTCTGTCCAGCCATCTCTCTTCAGATGGAGGAAATGTCACTTGGTGCTGGCAGAACCAGGAACTTTCCCCTCTAACCTTTATGTTTTTTGCATGTGGATTCCACTTCTGTCACTCTCACAGAGTTGAAAAGCTGCCTTTCACTTGTGCTTGCTAGCAGAGCATCACATGTGATGTTTCTCAGCATAAACTGGTGCTGCTGATTTATTTCTTCAGGTTTATTTCTGTTGGATTACAGATATGGTTTGCTTGGTCTGGTTAAGCTGTGTCCTATCCTCCACCTGTCCTATCCCTGCCCCAGAACTCATCTGATCTGCTGTGCATCACAACTGGAGGTTTATAATGTGCCCACCTGAAAGGACTGGGAAACCTTGTGTAACCCTGATTATGTGCAGGCATGCATGGCTGTCACTTAAACCTCTGAGGCAAACAAAAGGGAGATGGAGAACTCTAAAAGGCACTTCTATTTTTAGTTGATAAATTGTATCTTAATTATAGTCATGTGCACCTTAGGAAAAAACATCCAGAATTTAATGTGTATATTTTGGAAGCTGATTTTTTTTTTTTTTTTTCCTTGAGTTGGTGATGATCAGGAAACTGAAACATTTCATGTAGAAATCAGTTAATCACAGTTCACACTGAGCAAAATTTGGTTAGGTAATAGAACTCTAGCTGACTGAATGTGAAAGAGCCTGAGTTTGGTGATAGCACCAAGAAAAAGCATCAAGCTGATTTTTCCCTTAAGGAAGTTAAACCTTGGTGAAATTATGACATTAAGTTTCTGGTTTAATGCTATAAGCTTGCATGGTTTTGATGTGCCTTGGGCTCAGAAGGGCACATTTTAATCATTAGTTGATGAATCTAAAATTTTCAGAAATTTAGCTGATTTAATGATAAGGATCCTCCAGTTTTAGCATTGTCACATCATACACAAGCCACCAAAAGAGCCCTTCACTTTGTTTAGTAGAGTTGTTTTCAGTAAGCATGACATTTTCATAAGATATGATGGTGTAAAAAAAAAAATATTACAAGTCTTATTTGCCATAAGCACAGCTTTTATCTAGCTATATATTTACAGCAATTATCTTTAAATAATTAGAATTATAGTTTATCTTATTACAAAACAAAATAGAGACAAAATTTGAGAAAGCATCTGCATTTTCTCTTCCAGCCAGTTACCCTTAAAGGTGAAAGGCACTGGCCTAGATTTAGATTTACTGTGTACAGATTGAAGCTACCACTGATTTGAATGCTTTTTTGTCTTAATGACTTGCAGTAAATTCTAAGAGTTGCAAGCATTACTGCAGAAGGATACTCAGTATGAGTAATAATATCTCATTTTCTCCTAGATGTGCTGTGTACTTAAATGCATGATTCATAAAGAGCCTATAAAATAAGATACATTTATCGGTGTCTAAGTAATCATAGAATTTCTATATTGCATCAAATTCAAAATATAACATCAATGTTTCTACTGAATTTCTGATTTTTTTTCTTCCCAGAAAGAACAAATGATTCCTTCAAATATCTCTCCTACCAGTCATTAATGCTAGCAATATCAGCTGTTTTCAAAGCTAAAACTCCAACTTAAGCTTCTTCCAGAACCCTGCTGCCTTTTCCAAATTTTTAAGGACTTTTCACTTTTTTTTAAATTTTTTTTTTGCACAAAACTAAGTTAAACTGCTTTTCCCACTTTATTAAGTGCCTTTTCTCTTAACAGAAATACTTTGTACCCTTTCCACCTGTGAACCAGAATTTATTATTACTGTTCCTTTTTTACTTTTGGCAAAGCATAAGATATTCAGAATTGCATACAAGTATATGGGGTGGGTGAGTATGGACAGGGAAGTGCACAATTTGCAGACAAACTCATGAGTCAAACAATTATGGTGCTGAAATTGCGAGTGAGGAAGAGGACATCATGCCCTGTCTTTATGCACATAAATACCTTTATGTATTGCTCTGATGTTGAGATGCTTGATCCAGTGATCTATTTTCTCTTTTATTGCTGCTGGGCTGGCAGAGTGAGGGATTTGAAGCCTGTGTGATGCTGCCCATCCAGCAGACTCTTGTGATGATGCTCATGCAGCCAAATTTCTCTGTCAGGTGTTTGCCAGGCTTTTAGTCCACTGCGCTGTATGTCTCAAGCTGGATGTTGATGGATATTGCTTTCACTGAAATTAAAAGATTGGAGTAAAAAAAAAGCCCCATTATATTGATTTTTCCTCTTCAAACACTTTTATATTATCAAAGTAACTTTCAAATTTTGGTTTCAAAGGTCTGATGTATTAAAATAACATTAAAATGTGAATTGAAATAAGTTGTTTTCCCTTATTAAGTCAATAATATTTTATTGATCAAAACATTTTTGTTTCTGAGAATATTGATTTAATATTATGCTGAAATTCAGTGTTTGATAAGGATTGGAAATCTGTACTTTTAGTGGAATTAACCATGAAAAAGAGATGGCGGCTCTCAGTGACTCCTAAAACTACTCCAATCAACCTTCCTCCATTTCACACATGTACTGTGCCCTGATTTCTGCTCCTAAAGCCTCTTTATCCTGTGTGCACTTGCTCCTTTTCCTAGAAAATTAGGACTGTTCTCACCAAGAAAGGGTGAAGAGTTTGTTTATAAGGGAGCGAGGATGTTAGTGTACAATACACGTAAGTACATCTGTGAATTTACAACACACTGCTAATTCCATGCTAATTTTCCATGCAGACACTCTTGTTACTAAATACAGTTTTGACTGGCCATAGCTTTCTGTTGCCTAGTGCTGTGCTGTAAATCCAAATCCTGCAACTGTCCTTCAATATCCTCCCCAGGCACTCAAGCCATTTAAATCATTCACCAGAAGAGAGAGGTCACAAGAAAGTAAGGGTCAAAAACATAAACACCTTGGTGGATATTATCTATGGGATCTAACTTGGTGAAGGTATGTTATGGACCAAAGGCATCTAGATATGCATGAAATCACCACTTTGACTGTGTTTAGCTCCAGGAATCTTTAGTGAGGTTATTTACTCAATGGCTAAAAGTTCTTTTCATGTATCTAATCAACATAAAGAGCATTTTGTGATATGCAATTAACGCTATAATTGCCCAGATATTTAGGGACAAATCTTTTGACAGCTCTGTGTGTATATGTGCCTGTTTCTGTGTGTACAAACACTGAAGGATGTTGTGCTTGTTAAACAGTGTTTGTAGGTAGTTTCTATTTATTGTTGCAGTACTTGTGCTCACCAAAACTTTCACTGCAGTCAGGAGATTTGTATTCTTTCAGGAAAAGTATTATGGGCACATCATATGGTCTTTGAGAAGAGAGCAGGCCAGCTAGACTTATCCCCATTGCCACCACAGATGGGCGCAGTGTAAATCTTCATTTGTTTTAGTTTTTCTTCATGAAAAACTCTAATTCTTAGGATGTAACTTTTAATCATTGTATGTGGGCATTGGTTTCACATATGAATTTTTGCGTGCACATCTTGGTAATAGTTACCTGATGTACAAGTATCAGAGAAATTTTGAACTCCAGATGCTTACGAACGCAAGGTTTTCTCTCACTATCATGCGGTCAAATTATTTTTGTATAACATCAGGAATCCTGGGTTAAGCACCATTTTTTCACTTTGAGGATGCTTGGAAAATAGAACATTTTTAGTTTTTCTTTCTGGCTTTCTCATCCTGAGGAAATGTGAGGCCCACATGCCTGGTAATCAGTAGGAGTATTTGTTGGCCTTGCCTACCTCAGATGTCCAACAACCCCTTAGGAGGCCTCCTATGCAATCTCAAGAGTATGAAATTGATGAGACGAACATTTGAAACAAATACCTTCCCTTTATCTGTGATTCAACCATCCCTTAGGCAGGTGCATTCTGCTGGGTGCATTCCCTTAAGGAGAGCCCCACTACTGCCGTGATGAGATCACTGACAGAGCAGCAGTGATCCCAACAAAATTGCCTGGGCAATGGCTGCTGAGGAAATAATTTTTTTAAAGGCCATAGAAGCATGGGCAAGTGGTGGTCAGAGCATGTGTGGAAACCAAGTGTTGTGGGCTCTGTTCCTGCTTATGGGTACACCTAATTTGTCACCTGCATCAACTAAATTTTCCTCATCTGTAAAAAAGAGATAAATCACTTATTTCTCATGACCCTAAGGTGGCCAAGTGCTATTTGGAGGAAACTTGGGTTAGATTTTTTGTTTGCCAAAATGAGTAATTTCTCTGGCATCTCCCAGATTATTTCAGTTACACACTACCTCGGTTTAAAACCTGCAAGTGGGAAAGAGGAGAAAAGGCCATGGAAATAAATGTACTTAGGTATTATAACTAATAAGAGAATCTCCTGTTGCTTTCACATGTAAAGATGCACCAGTTAATAGTGATACTGGACTGCTTGACCTGCTGTAACCTACTTGTTTTCTCAATTTAATTTCTTGGTCTGGAAATCATTTAGCAATGGAGATTACTAATTTTCTTAAAAACCCCTAGATGGTAGGATTAATCCTTCACAAGATGGTTGCAAAATGATTGAGAGTGTGCTTATAAAATACTATTATTTCAAGTTTGTTTTGTTTTTTTTTTAATGAGATGCTTGTGAAAAAGTGTTCCTCTCTAACAGTATCCAGGGTCTCATAACAAGGCTTTTGTCTTAATTTTATATTGTATTAATCTTTAAAACATGGAATTTTCTTCTGTAATTTGATTGCTAATTTACACAAACATAGCATGTTTTACATCTGAAACTGTGTTAGAAAGCAAGGATTGATGTTATCTACTTTCTTTCTTGAAGAGTAGAAAGAAATCTACTTTTCTGTGAGTGTAGTACAGCCAGAAATACTTTTTGGAAAGATACATTTACTCTCTGCTTTTAAAAATATAATATTTGGGCAAGGTTTGATTTTAGGGCGTGTTCTGTATCTATATGGCATATTTAATCCTCTTGAATTTGTGCTTACAATCTCTGCAAATTCTCAATTATATTGAGAGGGCTGCATTAAAAATAATAAATGAATCCTCAATTCACACTTTAAGCCTGAAAATATAAATTTCTACCTATAGCTTCTATCAAAAGTTAAATTCCAAGTTGGTTCAGATCACTATTTACACATATGGGCATTTTTATATAAATTATGGCATTCTAGAAATTACTTTTTGTTGGACTACTGGGCACTCACTATTTTTAAGTCCTCTTTATTTTTTTGTTTTGTTAGGTTGAGGTAATTGAAAATATAACTGAAGTGCAAAATTCTCTTAAGAGCTCAAGATGAAAATTTTCTTGCCTAAGGGAGCAATGAGAATTTCTGCCGCAAAACTGAAACAGCCCCTTCTTCATATCTTGAAGCAAAACATCAGGTGCCATCTCCTTTGTTCCTTCTATAAAGTTTTTCTGTGCCATTGCTGTCAAAGATTGGATGTTACTGCTTTGCCTTAAAGGTTTGTCATAAATTTAGTAAGCCTTAGGCTTCTCACTTAACCCTGACATACCTGACTCCTCCACCAGTGTGCTTTCAGCTCAAGAATTTTAAAATTTAAGGGGGCCCTAACAGTCATTATGTCATCCGAATTGAGTAACACATTTTACAATTAGAAAATAAACCAGTTGCTGACATGAACGAGGACCTCAAGCGGCACGTGACACATGGTTCTTATTGCAAGGCATAAAAGAATCCTGCCAAAAGTGGACAGGGAAAAATAAAATCTCTCTTCAATTGCTGTTGGCTTAAATCCTCTGACTCCTCTGTAGTGTATTATGTTGTAGCACCTTCCTTGCTTTAATAATTATCTGTCACATCTGAACTAGAGGATGTGTTTTGGGGCTGGAAGGATGTTAAAGTATGCCGAATGAGGGAAGAGGATTGGAGAGGTGTTTCTGCAAGCCTGCTAGTACTATAATCCTATTCTCAAGAAAAAAAGAAAATAGAGAAAAAAGGACATTTATTTTCCTATAGTAGGTGCATAAAATAAAGCAGCCAGGAGCAGGAATAATTTTTGCCATCATATATAATTTTAACCATAGCTTCACCCCTCTAAATCTGCAAGCATAAACCTTTCCAAACAAGCATGTGTGTATTCAGTCACACACACACTCTCAAAATACCTAAATTATCTTTACAGTTACCACAAAATTTTGTTGTTTTGATGGTATAACAAGCAGATTTTGAGCTCCAACCATCTCACAAAGCAGAATATTTCATTAGAGCCAAACTCTAGTTTATTTTCTAAAAGTGAAAATAAACTGTTGTCTTGTGAGCAATCTCAGGTCAGTGTACATGATTTTAATGGGTGCATTATTTTAAACATGGCCTTCACATCTCCTCCACCCTCTTCATGATCAGTAAATAACATAATGCATGACTATATCATGAAATGAAAGATAAAAGTGATAAATGGTCCTTATTCAATAAAGTTTTCATCTCTTATGATTGTTTTTCTTGTAAATTGTGGGCACACTGGAGGATTGCTGGAATGCTTTCATTTTAGTATTAAGGCAAATTTGAATTGAGTTGTATTTGCTGGGTAAATTCACATCTGTTGGCAGAATAGAAGGGGTTTTATATAGAAAACAGAAAAAGTAATAAAACAAAAGGACTGTGCTACAGAAATGGCTGAAGATTCCAAGTTCTGTGAATACAACAGGAGAGATGAGGATGATAACTGCGGTCTATAAGAACCAAATTCTCCTCACACATTTCAACAGTGCTCAGTGTCTGTCCACTGGCTCTGGTATAGAATATCCATGGGACTTACTGTGGGGAAGTGTAATACCTGATAAATGTCTGCTCTGCCTTTGCCTGGTGGGCTTTTGGGTATATTTTTTTTTCCTCTCAAAACCCAAGTGAAGTTGAGTGCAGATCAGTCAAGTCTGGTCCATGTCCAAGTCTGTCAGGCCCAGCTCTGTTCCTGTCTAAACCTCTCCCTGTGTCTGGGTCAGGTCAAGTGGAGTCAGATTCAGCTCCAGACAGCCAAGCCATGCTGTTCCTCCCCAGTGCCAGCTTCTCAGGGAGAGAAGATAAGCTGGTAAACAACTATAGGCTAAGATAAGGCAATTTATTGTAATAAAAGCTAAGTTTACTCATGCATCAGCAAAGAGAAAAGGAAGATCTTATTTTCCACTTCCTATCAGCAAGAAATATACAGCCACTTCCTGGCAAGCAAGGCTGCAAAAGGGAATTCTTGTACATAAGAAATATCCTCCCTTCCTCCTCCATTTCCTTGTTTTTCTACCTGAGCTGCCATCATATAGTATGGAACATCCCTTAGCTTTTCTCTTGGTGAAAAGGATCAACGTAGTCACTTCAGTCCCCCGGATCACATGGGGCTTGTTAAAAGTACCACTTAATAATTTCACTGGTGATTATGCTACAAATCCTTAACAGATCTTGAATAGAGATGTAGATTAGGCATTCCTTACTCATGGAATATACTCTAAGGACTGTGTCCAGAGCAGCATCAATATGTTTGGCATTGAAGTTTGAGAGTTTGTGTCTAAGCATTGGGTGTAAATGTGTGCTGGGAATGTAAATATCAAAAGGTGAAGAAACTCACTTTTGAAGGAAAAAAAAAAAGAATGCATTTGTTTGGGAACCTGACTCCTTGTAAACATCCACACAGTCTATCTGTGTGCACATGGGCTCAGGGAATCACAAATATTTCTCCAACAAGCAGGGTTTGCCACTTGCTAAAGCACTGCAGAATTGAGTTGTAGGAACATACGACCATTGTTTGCACAAAGGTTCAAGAATACGAAGAAATTAGGTTGAAGTCCAGGTCAGTGTGATTGTTTAGTTTTTTTAGAAAAGAAAAAAAAAAAAAGTATGGAAAGAGGAGATGCAACCTGTGTAATTCCAACTGCTCACCCCTGCTTTAATACAGACTTGAGTTTTGGACAGAAACATGAGTACCAAATATATACATTTAAAAAAAGATTTCTTGCTTGAAAGAAACTACCGATGAGCTTGTTGAGGGTTGTTTGTATTTTCTTAACTCTCCTGTGCTTGGTTAATGTATTGATATAAAATAACTCCCTTTAAATTCTTTTTTTAGAAAATATGGGTGGCCAGAGGAGGACAACAGAGCTAGGGAAGGGTCTGGAGCAGCTGAGGGAGCAGCTGAGGGAGCTGGGGGTGTTGAGACTGCAGAAAAGAGGGATCAGTAGAAACTTTATTGTTCTCTACAACTACCTGAAATGAGGTTGTAGCTGGGCAGGCATCAACCTCTTCTCCCAGGCAGCCAGAGATGGGATGAGAGGAAATGGCCTCAAGTTATGGCTGGGTGGGTTTAGGTTGGACCTTGGAAGGAAAGTCTCTGTGAAAAGAGATCTTAAATGTTAGAATGGGTGGCCAGCTGTGCAAAGAAAGGAAAACAGCCAGGAAATGAGGCTGGCAGTAGTATGCTGATTACCTCTCTGTAGGGGACAATATCAAATGTGTTTCCAACAGACAGAAATGGTCTTGTTTCTTGTAGTCTGAATTTGGCCCATACGTTGGTTTAAGTTTGTCCCCACCTAAATAAATGGCTTAACAGAGCCACCATGAACAGGCAATACCCAAAAATTCATTTATTATTCATTCTGACTTGAGTCTTTTGTGGGGAAGGGAGTTAAAAGTGTCATAAAAACATGGTGTTGCTTTGTAAAGGATCACCTTGAAAAGGAAAGAAGGAATGAAGAAGTACACTGAATGGAGAGGGAACTGGTAGATTCATACTGAAGCATTTTTAAGTGTTTCATTATGCAGGCTTACCATTCCTATTTATGTATGACTTTTGACTCATTAAATATATTGATGTAGGCCCTCAAATATGTCTTTAGCCAGTTTTATGAAATGCACCCTAGTAAAATCACAAGATTATTTCATCTGACTTGACAAGGCTGTGTATGATTCAAGGATAGTGCATACATTGACTTCATGGAGGTGGTTTATCTGTATTTGAATTGATTTTGTTGTCTGTTTAATTATCTCTAGATTTTTAAGTTCTGACTAATTTTTCCCTCTTATATAAAAATATGCAAAAAAACAGTCAAAAACTGGGCATCAATAGAATCTCCTTTGAACTGCCTGAACAAAAGCTTGTCACAAATCTGACTCCATACTCAAAGGGGTGGAAATAGCACCATGGATGGATTTACAGGATACCAATAAAAGCCTTTTATATAAGAACATCCCCAGAGACAAATCTTTTACATACTCTCAGAGGTGCATAAATCACTGACAAATCTGTCTGGCAAGCTTGTTTAGTAATTTCATTTATTAACCAAACCAATTTAACAGTTTATAGACTTGTTCATTTGAACTTGTTAGAGGCATTCTCAGTATGTTTAAAACGCCACTATGTGTGTGTTCCACTAAATTATAACTAAGGATATCATCAGTTTCCACTCCTCTCATTCCCTCGCTCTTTATGTAGCATACTGAAAATGTAATTGTGTGCTATAGCAACTTCCCTGAGCATTTTGGTTTGGATATGATTCTTAAAGAACATCTTAGGGATTATCACAGCCTTAGAAACATGTCTTTATTTCGAAGCAAAAAGTGCTTATTCTTTAAGGGTTATATTAATATTGTTCCATTCTTCCTCTGAAATTACTCCCTATGCCTTATGACATACAGAACAAACAGGTTAATATTGCAATTTGCAGATGGACATATGTGGTCCTCTCTATCATGTAGCCTTTTCCCATCTTAATAATTCACCCCAATTTAATGACAATTGCCTCTCTGCATTTAGGCTAGCACAAAGAAATCCTTGCCATCCCTTCTCTGAGAGGTGGCATCCTGCCTTTTTAAATGTGGCATTAGTAGTCATGTCCACCAACAGAATGTTTCTGTCTAAATGAGATTTTATTAAAGAGGGAGGGGAAAGTGCCCTCAGTTATGATAGACTGAGACTCCAGCAGTTGGATGTTATTGAAGGGAGAATGGAAAAGATGAAGAAAACTGAGCTCTGGAAGTAGTCTGGGCGTTAACAGACTCTGTCAACTGTACTTTTTTATAGGATGGTTGACTATAGGCATTGTAACAGGGTGAATGCATGTTAATATTCTTATTATCCATGTTAGCAGTCACCACAGTTAGGGAGGCAGGTTGGAGAAGGGGATACATTTCATACAGCACATACTCACACTTAAGGCCTGAAGTTTGTCTGTGTAAACTAAGCATGCAAATAGGAATTGTTGCTCGCAAATTATCAGTCTCTAAGAAATCTCTCCTACGGTCATTACTCAGAATGCTCTTTCAAAACACAAGATAATGTGCTGGGCTGTTTTCTTGTGCTATTAAAATGTGTAGATCCTAATTACTCTTTGCCTTTAAAATAATGTTCAACGCATTAGTACTTGAGGTAGAAATGGTTACTAACATCTCTCTTACTGGAGAATCATTAGCCCATCAGGTTGAGGTCTTCCTTACTCTAAAATATCTCGATGATGCAGAGAATTCAGTAAAATTGATTATAAAGACAAAACTGACACAAGAGCAACAGGAAATTAGAAATCAGAAGGATAAAAAAATTCTGCAGTATGTTTTATGGATTGAACAGAGATTTGCACTACCATTGATATAGTTTACAGTTCTGGTCTCTTTTATATTATATTCCATGGTGTAATTTAGCATGTGGCCATGAAGGTAAAGTTGATTTTAGTGGATTTTGTCTTACAGCTTGCTATTTGCTCTTAATAAAGGAGTTAGTGCAGAGCTAGGATAAAATGTGTAGTGTTTTGTGACCTCATAAGAACCGAGTGTCAAGCTGTAAGAAAGAGGGTAAATTAACACCAGATCCTCATCTAATAAATCTTCTCCGAATTAATCATAGGCATTAATTAATAGATGGCAAAGTATCTCTTTTCTTGTTATTGAATAAGAAAAATGCCCTATAATACGCACTCAGGATAACAAGGAAGACAGTGGTGTTAACAGAAGGCTTTTTCCTCTGCCATGAATTTGGGAAATCCTCTCCCTATTTTGCCACCCACTCTCTAGAAGTGCTGTGACTGTGGCTGGCAGAAGGAAAAGCAAACACTGTCGAGCCAGCTATTCGCAGCTGTATCTGTGTCTCAGCTGTGCCCATCCATCTGCAGTCATTGCCATCTGCCAATTGCTGTAGCTGGGGAGCATCTGGAAGGCGAGCCATTTTAAAGAGAATCTGCTGCATGGCAAAGGAATTATTTCCTCCTTTTTCTTTTTAATCTTACTTGCTTCTCTTTCCTTTCTCATGACTTATGTGTGTGGTAGAAGTACACCAGTAATGTGCTGATAAAACAGAGTGTTCCCTCCAGTATCCCACAGAAAAGGAGACCAATCAGAGTATCTGTGATGAGGGCAGCACAATGAGATGCTCCTGTATTTCACATTTTAATATTTGAGTACATTCCCTGTAGGAATTCTGCGTTGTATTAAGTACTACAGGAGAAGATAGGTCCGTGTGTGCACTTCCTTATATTTCGGAAGATAATGAATCCTCTTTTTAGATTTGGCTTCTAGGGCCTTAATTTTAACAATCTGGCTCTTCTGTTTTATATTCAGTTAAAAAAATATAGACACAGGCAAATGTCTTGTGCTCTGGCCATCTCTTACAATTGTGCATATGATAATGCAGAAGGACTTACTATAGATGAACAGGAACACTCATTGCTTCATAAGTCTCTGCAAAAAACCCAGTAAGTCATGCATAAAGGATAAACTGAAGTAGAGCTGGAAATATGAGAACTCTTTGTAATGAATGATAGTCTGGCCACCTTTTCTTGCTTATGTTGATATTGTTTGCATCCATGCTGGAATGTTGAAACTACATTTTTTGGGATATATTTGGTGCTGTTGTTTTGGAGCTTTTTAATTTTTTGATGAATTGAGAAGAAATTGAAACTGGGACTCCTGGCTTGGGGTGGATTTTACTTTGTACAAGACATTTTTTTACTCTTTTAATACCAAAAACCTCAGATAACAAAATTATCTGCATCCACAGAAAATCTGATTTGTTCTTTTAATTTGATTTTTTTTACCCATGTAACCCCCTTTAAAACTACTGTCCTGAAAAAACAAACTAATAAGCAAAAATCTATTCTCCTTTCACCCAACAATAATCTCTTATTGGAATCAAAGTTTAACAGTGAAACAGGCTAGAGAACTGTTTAGATTTATGCAAGTAACAGGAAACAAATGAACTAAAATGGCTGTTTACTTCTTTGCATCCAGATCTTACCCAGCCTCTGTTTGAGGCAATGACAGTGTGTCACTTTCACAGGGCATCTACATCAGCAGCTTTAAGCAGGAGAAAGGGTTTTGTCAGAATAAAAGAAAAATTTCTATCAACTTTATTTTCTGGCTCTGTGGGTTTCCCTCAGTTGGAATCTGCAGTATTTTCTTTTTTTTAAGAAAAGCTCTTGTAAAATTCTTCTAGCTTGTGCATTAGTGTCTCATTTACTGTTGCTTCTGAGCAGGAGGTTGTCCTACTTTTTTCTTTTTTGATTTGGCTGTTGTTTTGTTTTGGTTTGTTTTTAGTTTTTTCTTGGGTTTTGTTGTTTTTTTTTTTCATTCCTCCAGTCACGTGCTTTGAAAATGAACTTCTTTTCTATTTCCTTTGTGTGGGTACAGTAAGCATGCATTTCTGGCAGCTGGTTCTGCAGGACTCTGGTCCTTGGCTGGGAATCTTGGATTCTTACCAATTGTTCCTGTTCTGGGCCTGGTAGCTTTAGCTCATTAATCTAATGTTCTATAACTTCCTGCTGCTAATCCTGGTTGTTGGGGCCCGTGTTCATTAAGCTTGCTCCTGACTCCCATGTATGACATGGAGTGTGAAATAATCTGTAACAACAAGATACGTGGAAGCACAGCCCTGCTCCCCAAGCAGCCCTCCTGGCTCCTGCAGCATCCCCTGTGCCCCAAGGGCTGATCAGCAAGGGTCAAACCTGTCTTGTGCATGTGCTAACACTTATTAGTGTGCATGGAATAAATGCTCCAAACTTTCTGTTTTCGTTTTCCCTCTTACTGAATAAAAGCACTTGAGCTGATGTCAGTGTCTGATGGGCTGCCAGCATGAGGCTTGGCCCATGATTGAGTGGAAAAGTGCAGGTCAAGTTGCAGACAGCCTTCTTTTCTCTAGCCAAGATCAAGGCATTTTTGTTGTCCTTGTGATTTGAATACATTAACCTCATGGCTAATGACTGTGAGGCTAACACCTTAAAAAGGGCAAGAATTCCCAAATATTTTTCTATCTTTCAAAGTTAAAATATCAGTCATCTTTCTGCAACACACATTTGCTCCAGGATGCAACTAAAGGTGTCATTTTTACTATTTAAAGCCCAGTGTCTGTTTTTGTGTGTGTGTAAATCCTCCCTGTCTGAGTTCATAAACCCACCCCATCATTGTAATTTCAAAATTAAATTTAAGGAGCTCTAGACTTCTTTTTCAGGTTGTCTTTGCCCCTGGTGCATGTGGGACTTTTTCATGGATGTCTGGCTGTTTGACAAGGGGAACAGCAACCTTAATATTTTAGATCTGGGAACAATCAGGATGATCAGCTGTGTAATACTCCTTTTCACAAAGCACCTAGACCTCCAGCAGTTATACAAAGCTAGGAAGCAGCTGGGAGCAGCACGTTTTCTGTACAAACCCTTTGTATTTCAGACCAAATTTGTCTTCTGGTCAAGTTTTCAGTTGTGTTTTTGTGTGTGTATTTTTGGGATTTTTGGTTATTTTATTTTCAAATAAAATCTAATTTCCTCATAAGGCCTGTAAGTTAGTTAATTGCTGGGATAGTCCCCTTCTAAATTTTGAGATTGGTAATGATCTTTAACTTAGTGTCTATTTGTGTAACCTCAGTTGTGTGGTGGTCCACTACTCTAAAGAGGGAACACTTCTGACTGGACTGGTGGTTCTGCAAAAGCTGAAGTTGCAGCTACTCATTATGTCATCTTTGTTAGAGAGACCGTTTGCTGACATGAGTTCTAGCAGTGATTAAAAGAGCTTGGCTGTGTCACCAAAAGTGTGGGAAAACAAAAAAACTCCCCAAGAACCTTTTTAGTTTGAGATTCAAGGCATTACTTTATTCTGGCCAGAATGTGCAACAGAAATCATTTCATCCACATACTGTGTGGGCGAAAATCCTTTCATCACACATAAATTCTACTTGATTTTTCACATATTTTATGCATTCAAAACCCATAGAAGTTCATTGGTCCCAAGATGCACAGGTCTTAGCATTTGGGTTCCTACTGGTTGTGGTTCTCTTCACCTCCGATGCCGATTAGATTCTCATTCTTATCTCTCTTTTCCCAGACCAGGTGTCTCTAACCATGCCGGGGTGATGTTTGGAGTTGATGTTCCTTCATGATCATTAATGGTCTTTTATTATCTCATTATCTTTTGTGTATCTTCTGTGCCACTCCCAGTCTGTTGCCATGTTAAGCTCATCAGACCTCGCCTGGTGGAACAGTCCCCTGAAAAGGAACTTCAATTCTCTTCTCCTGTGGCAAAAGCGAACAAAACTAAAATTGCATTAAAAAAAAATAAACCCTGTATAATTTCCAACAGCTACAGCCTTGCCTTGAGAAAGAAAGTGACAGCAAATGTAGGTGTGATAGGACCTCTGGTAATTAGTGAAAACTTCTGAGCTATGTCAGACTGTACTTTTACTGTAAAATGAGAGGAAAACTGGTCAGAATATTGTGGCTGAGTCTGCCTGCACCAAGATGAACAAGATTACTTCATAACTCTTGCTGTATAAAGGTCTTTTTTTTTTTTTTTTTTTTTCCCCAGTTTGCATGTTAGGGCCCCAAGAAGTCTAGGTTTAAATTACAATAGGGATTGAGCATTGAATACTTTGGGAATAAAAAAACAAAACTCCTGGAAAGGGGACTGGAACTATGCACAGGTCTCCTGGCAAATTGCAGTGTCTTTGGTATGAGCTGTTTTTAAGTAAGGTTTGCATAAAACCACGTTGGATATGATAAAGGTAGCTGAAATTGCCTTACTATAGGGAAAGGGGCTGAAGGATTTTTCTAGGCCCCTTCTAGTCTTATAACTGTTATCCAGAAAATACTTAGGAAATTAAATCACATTCCCTCACCTCTGCCCTGGATTTGTGCCATTTTGCTTCTCCTGTAAAGGTGAGCTGCAACTTGAGCCATGTAACAAATCATCTCAAATGCATCTTTGCCCACTGCTATTAAAGAACACCTTGCAGGAAAAGGCTTGAATTGCATCATCAGCCCCATTTGTAGGAAAACCTTTCTTACTCCTCTAATGAAATTCTCATGTCCTTGCTTAAAATACATTGTAAATAATAAATAACAGTGAGTTTTGTCCAGTTTTCCCTATCCTGGCTACAAAATGCTTGAGGCAAGTTTGTGCTGTAAGTTGAAATCATTAAGGGCTGTGAATTTGCTGGAATAAAAATAATGATGATAATAACAAAGCAGTACCCTAGAATAGGGAATCATTCCCATTCTGAGCAGTGTATTGGAAAACAGGTTGTTTGTAACTGCAGTTCATAGTGAGTTACATATTTTTATATGTCATTCTTGACATGAATCCTTGGAATGGTTATAGAGGATAATATGATGTGCACATTGACATGAATTGGTATAACACTTCATTTTAGTGACACCTCATACCTGCAACATTCAAAAGGATTGCTGTACTAGAGGCAGCTGAAAGCAGTCTTTAAAACAACAAATATAATGTTTTAGTTTGCAGAATTCTTCAAGCGTTGTAAGCATGAGTGAAATATTGATGTTGTTGAGAAGTGAGTTTAAATATCTTCATCACTATCTATGAGTTACTGTGCAAGACAGCTCCCTCATGAAGCTAGAAGTAAAAATTAATTAAAAATTCAGTAAATGCCAAAAATCTTATTTCATATGATACAGAGACTCAATAATTTTCATTGAAAAGCAGTCTATGAACAGATCTGCAGGCATTTTCAGCCATGTACACATAGATCAGGGAAAAACAGAACTAAGTAAATGAAGATACAAGTCTATATTGTAGCATCAAGATGCAATATTTTGCTTTTCCTTTTTAATAATTTGCTGTTTTGTTTTATTATGCTCAATGCCTTCCCTAGCTTTGTTAAATACTTCTTTATCAAGAGGGTAGTGGGACTCAGGAACAGACTTCCTGAAGGAGTGGTAGACAATAGCCCCATCCCTATCAGTGTTTAGGAGAATTCGGACAATGTCCTTTAACTTCTGGTCCCCTGGCTTATACTGGGTGATCACGGTAGGCCCCTTACATCTGAAATACTTCATTTTATTCTAATCTATTAGAGACTGAATGAATATATCTTTTAAAATAATAGTATCCTTAGATGACATTCAATTCAAAAAGCAATCCAGCTTGCTTTAACAGGAAAGGTAACTCTGTAGCTTCAAATAGGACCAGATTTTGAGCTCATATTTGTGCAAGTTTGTGGGAGATTCTGCTTGAAGATTATAAACTAATCCCACGAGGTAAAAATTGAGCTGAGAAAGCTCATCTTATTAAAACAAACCAAGAAAGAGCTATTTCTGTGTTCTCTGCTCATTTACGTGGAATAGACCTGACATACACATCTTATAGGAGCCTGAAGAGGCCATTTCCCATCTCCCCAGCTACTTTTTCAAAGTTATTAGCATATCACATATTTCCTAATAAACCATGCATTTTCTTTTCTGCTGCTGATTTGGCACTTTGGTATGTGCTTTGAGAATAGAACTGATTCAATATAAAACCATATTTATTTACCCTGGCCTTTTATCTTCCTTAAAGTGTCTCTGCAAGTCCAGAGGCAGGAATGCAAGTGTCCTGTTTGCCTGACCACTCGAGCCTACTCATCTGCTGACATCTGTTCAATGTGGCCCTGAGCTCACAGACCCTCTTCTTGAGATCTGTAACAAAGGTGGCCAGAATTAAAAAAAACCAAAACAAACCACCAACCAAATCAATAATGCACCTCTCCCCTCTTTACTTCTTTTTCTCAGATGAGATTTGTTCAGGAGCAACAGAGTTGCTCAGAAGCAAAGGAGTCATTCTGGTTTCAGCAGTTTTTAAACCAAAGCAATTAGTGGTTCATAACTCTATTTTGGTTTTTTTTCGAGGAAAAAAAAAAAAAAAAATGGGAAAAATAGGGAGGATTTTAGCTGACCAGGCTAAATAAGAGGTGTAAAGTGACAATCTTGTGCCCTACAGTACAGGAAGGGTGGTATATTGAGCTAATTGCCCGCTTGCCTGAGAATTTTAATGTGGTCTGGTTGGTACAGAGAGTCTGTGAAAATTCTAACAGGCATCTTGTCCAATTAATATGAGTCCTTACCTTTTCCTCCTTCTGGAAAACAAATACACATGGCTTCACCCCATCTATGTGTCTTTCCACATGAGCCTGGAGAATCATGGTGGGAATGGGATGGGGAGGAGAAGCAGTAGCAGTAACTTAATTTGTACAGAAGAGATCTATGTGGAGGGTCATTGCAGAGGGACACAGAGATGGTAACAAACAATGGCAGAGGTAAATCTACTCTCCGTGAACCAAAATGTAAGTGCTAAATTTAGAATAATTCAGTCTGAGCTTGAATAATTTATATATATATATATAATATATATATATTTGTAAAAAATATGCCTTAATTAAAAAAAAAAAAAAATTGTCCTTAACAGATTTTGAAGAATAAGATAGAAGACAAGATTATAAAAATAAACCCACACCTCACTAGTGAAATTTTGAATGGGGATTTGGCTTTTTTCTTAACTTGGATCAATATTTAATACTCTTTTCATTTGGATTTCTGCCATAGGATGGGTTTTAGAAATGGGACCCAAAGTGACGTATATACATAGGTATATTGAATAGTTTATATAAGAAATCTTTATTCGCTGTCAGGTTATCTTTGATTTCGCTGTGGTTCTCTGATACTAAAATTCAAACTCTGGAGTGCAGTTCTTTTTAAAATTAAAGTTGTACAACATAAAAAATATTTTTTTATGCTTTGTACTAAAACTCTTCTAAATTTCCATAGTGTGATTCAAGAAATGGAAGCTGGTAACAGTAAAGAAAACACTGTTCTGGAAACAGCTGTAACATTTTGTGTAGGTGCTATTATTGGTAGGGCATTGGTAACACTTTAAAAAAAAGTTGACAAAGAAATATTAAACTCTGAGTGTCTTTTAATTCCCATTTTATAGCTTTTCAACTGTATTATCTGGGCTTTTAGGATAAAGAGCTGCAATTTTCTTTACATTATTCTTATTGCTGTCTTAGCACTGTCTCTCTTAATATACAGCATTTTTAGAAACAACAGGTATTTCTGTGTCTGCATTTGTGTAGTGGGATTGCTTTAGGAGAGCCATCACATTCAGTAAGACTAAATTTAGCAAGTCAAAAATATTAAACTAAAAATTTTAAATTTATGGAGAGGAAAATGATAATGAAACATTTTCTACTCTGGAGACTAATTTACAAGTTTGTACTCACAAATAGTATAGTCCGTTGCTGGAAGACATGCATGTCTAAAACAGGTGAATATCTGTTTGGGAGATCTCATCCTCTCAAAGTTGTATGGCATAACATAGCTGAATAAGTGAGCTGTATGATCATGGTAGAGATTAGTGTCTATGTAAAAGTCTATTAAGGACAATTTAGCAATATCTGCAGAAGAGTGGATGGTGGTAGACTAATTTATGTTTTCTCTCTCTTTGGGGTACTGTCAATCTCTCTGCATAAATTGGCTCCACCATTTTTGTGGTGGAACCTTCTTCTCATTAATTCGTAAGCTGTTTTGCCAGTGGCTTTACAGCATAAATACTGCTGCCATATTTAATCACAGATGTGCCTCTCACAGTACCTGAGTCATTCTTTCCTTCAGCAGTAGAGCAGAGCACTCAGAGATGCCACATATTAATGCAAAGCATTAGGCTGAAATTGCATTTGAAAGCTTCAATACAATAGAGCTCAGTGGTCTCTTTTTGCCTTAGAGGCAACAGTAGGGAAACCAGCACATAATAAGAATTTTAACTACAGTTCTGCTTTGTATTATCTACTGCCTTGTAGCATAATGCTGAGAGAGACAGACTTACCTGTGGGAATCAAACCCTGGACTGACTAGTAGATTAAATATAGGTGATGATAAACATAAGTTCTTCCAGTCCAAGCCAATACCCTTCTCATCCTTCATCTGTACTCGTCTTTTTTTTTTTTTTTAATTCTTCAAGATGTTTTATATTTATTTCTCTCTTGCGGAATACTTTCTGATACTTTATTTTTTTAAATATCTGTTAAGCATCCTCAGGAAAGTTGTAAGTCTAAAGCTGTAAATGAGTTGTTATCAATTACCTTATAAAAACAAACTAAGTTTTTTTCAATATTTTGAATTATTTTTCGCAATAAAATAACATTTGTGAAAATACATAGTTCGGTATTTTACATATTATATAGGTGATTCGAATTGAGACTGGTTTTAAATTGCACTGAAGTATGTGAATACACGATGGGGTTTGTACCATTTTTTTTACACTTGAAATCTACAGTGCTTAAAAAAAAAAGGGGAAAATTGTTGACACTGTTTAAAAAAAGTAAAATATTTCTGGTTTTAGCCACTAACTGTATTTTTATTGAACTGATGAGAAAATTGCACATTCCTTAACTTGCAGAATGATAGACATCTGTGTGTTTGAAAGTATTTATTGATGTATACATGGATTTGGTTTTATTTCACTTTCACAGAACAAGCAGTGCACTTGGAGCATAACCCAACATTCTTTAAAAAATAGCCCCAAAACCCCCAAATAAACAAACCTTTCCCTCTGTTCCCCTCAATATTCTTCCTTCAAGGAAGAAATGTTTTGGCATAGAAGAAGTTTATGTTTGGTTTTAAGCGGTGCAGCTCATTTAAATTCACTTTGTAAGTGCAATAATGCTGGTTTTTTTTTTTTTTTTTGTGCAGAAGATGAAAAGTTAATAAAAAAAAGTGTCAAGTACCTTAGTTTTTCCATTTGAGTTTTACTTTACAGATCCTATGGCTTCTTTTGAGTTATCCCTCGAACTTAAGGAAACTTTAAAAATTGTTCTGGACCTATGAGTTTTAGATGTTTGGTACTCATTTTGTTCTGTAAGGACAGCTATATACTTTAGTGTGTTCTTATGATAATTTGGCAACTCTTGATAACAAAGGAATAGAGGTTTATATGCATCACTGTTGTAAGGAAGAAGAACAGCAAATGGAGCACAGTTAGTCTAGGATTCGAAGAAAATTAAAATGGGGTTTTAGTTGTGGGTTTTTTTTCTTGTACACTCAAAAAGACTTGGAGATCCAATGTCTAGTTGTGTGTTGTTCTCCTGTGCACGCTTTCACACCTCTTCCAAGAAAGATAAAGTGACACCTTTTTCATTGTGCTTTCAAGAGCAGAGTAAGTTTTGTTGTTGAGTGAGTTGCCCACCTTCAAATATCTAAAAGCAGATGCTGTTCATGGGCAGTGCCTCTGTGTCAGTGTGCTACCAATTCACATGATTTCCAGCTTGAAAATTACATAGAGAGTCAAGTAAGTGCATGTTAGTTTGTGCCCATTTGATGTGCATCCTCTGTCTCTCATCTTGGCCAAGAAGAAATTTTAAAACTTGAAGCGGAGAGAGGAACGAGAAATGTGTTGTGGACTGGAAAGGGAAAGAAGGATTTCTGTTTCTAGGGCTGTGTTTGTGAGCATGGATCTGTGTGAACACACACGCAGAAATAATCACCTGTGCTCATCGGAAGTGCAGCCCCAGTAAGTTACATCCTGAATTATTCTGATGCTCAGTGATATTAACCATCACTTGGAGCAATCAGGTTTTGGCTCAGACATTAAGCCTATTATGGATGAGGATTATTTTGACTACTGTCAATGGTTGTGGACAATAGTATCTCAGCAAAACAACTGTGAGGAAATCCACAAAAGATCTGGCAGAACTGGCTCCTGGAGAAATACAAAATCAAGCTTTCTCTTTTTTTTTGGCCTTTTTTTATCTCCATCTGTTTTGTCTGTGCCTATCTGCCAAAAAGTACATGCTGAATTTCAGTTCACGAATGAATGAGGGTCTGTTTGGTTTCTTTGAAAGGACATTTGAATCTAGTCGAATTATCGACAGAAAGGCTAAGCATCATTTACTAGAGCCTTAAAGAAGATCACTCTTGCATGGACTAAGTTCTTTTCTAGATAAATCAAAAAATATATGACTAGAAGCTGTGAAGAACTCATGAAATGAATTTCTGTGACTGCTAAAGTGGTGGTTCAGAAGTACCATTGTGAAGAAGTATCACTGACAGAGCTGAGAGAGCTCTGATTTTTAGAGTGGAATTAGTTTCCTTTTTAAATTTTTACTACGAGTAAGATAGTCAACAAACTAGCTAGACACTTCCAGAGAGACAAACAGCACTCCACAGAAATATTATTTTTGATATGGGTTTGTATGTATGTATAGGCTTTTTTGTTTTTTAAAAAAATTGACCATTTATTTGAGTTTAAACAGAAGGGTGTTTGGTTTTTTTTCTCCCTATAAGGACAATACAGAAGTAAGAAGTATTTTCCACTTCAGCAGAATTCAATAAGAAAGTATGTGTGGAACCTGAAGTTTTTGTAAGTTGAAATGTCAGTCTCTAAGTCAGATGCAAGTCCAAAAGGAATTGATTTGCAAAAAAAGGATATAAGTTTGTATTAATTATGAAAGAAGAAATGGATCATCCAGAAGGTTTTGTGTTTAGTTGTTCAGGAGCTTGCTCTGATGGGAATGTTTAACCTGCTTGGTAGAGGATGTTCATAGAGCTGAAAACACAGGGATTGGAAAGGCAAATATGTATGTCAAGGGGGATGGACACAAAAAATGTACTTTAAACCTTACCATTTAAGTGTGAGGATAATGTAAATTGTTATGAAATAGTAATTATTTGGTAGTTTGATGAATATTTTATCCCCAAATGAAGCATAATTGATGAAAGCACTTTGTACTAAAAAGCTAAAAGCTCAGGGAACAAAGGAAGACTGGTATGGCATGAATTATTACAAATCTGGGAATGATAAACAGGAATGCGTCAAGGACAACTGAGGCCCTGTTTTCTTCAGTGTAAAGCCTTCCTAACATGTAATAAGATAGGTAGCTAATATAGCTAGCTAATAATAGTTTTCAAGCTAATCAAGGGGGAATAAATCATTAAGTAGACTTGATAAGAATGTAGAAGACATGGAATTAATAATCACAAATACATACGGTATTTTTAAATCCTTGTCTTTGGCAAAGGAATGCAGCAATAATCAGCATCAAGGTCATCAAGTGTGCTAAGGAAAATGAACATGGAGAGACACAAAGTCAACACGTGCTCCACAGTAGCATATTTTGCAGTTATTAGCCATATGAAAGTGAATGAAATTGGGAAAAATGACAGTAGTTTGAAAGATCTCTGTGAATTAGTTGTTACAGTCCATGTTACTTCAGCTAGTGAGTGGAGTTGAATTAAATTTTACATGTTAATGAGTACAATGATGCCTAATTTTTATTTGATACAGGAACTGAGAGTAGAAAGCTTGTATGGTGATGTTTTTTAATCAAAGAAGCTCTTTAATTGCATGTGACTTCACTCTTGATCCAAATCTGCAAGTTTCCATTTTCATCATTCCACCTCTATCTGTAACATGGCTTCATTATAGAGAGGTGCCCAAAGGATTAGCCTTCAAATTGGCTAAAAGGGCTAAATATTAACCAGAATATAATGTAACAGAACTGGTCAGGGTGAAAATCCTATGTGTACTTGGTCTAATAAGTAGAAATGGTGGGATGAAAGAATAGACCTCTAGGACAGGTTATAAAGATCTGGAATTTGTTTCTTTCAAGAATGAATGGTGGTGCTGGAGCTGCTTAGTCAAGGGGAGGAAACTGTTTATGACCAGGGAAAGAGCAGAGCCATGGGTGAGAATGCCATGCTGACAGCTGCCCTGAGGCTGGTGAAATTCTTAGGTATGGCCAGGGTTGGCATGGTGAGCTGATTCAAACCAAGCTGACTACAGCCAATTGAATGATAAATACACAGCAAAAGAAGTGTTTTATGTGCTTGATGTAGGCAAAAAAGAGGAAAATTTACATGTTGCTTGAAATTTAATGAATTGGGAGATCTGTTTTTGGGTTAAGGGTAGGTGTGGGTTGTATGCAGCATGACATGTGGAAGATGCAGTTCTATAAACTACAGTTTATTTTACTGTATTTGCATTTATCTCCCTGTCCTAGCCTTCAAGCTTCCCCTGGGTCACTGAGAGGTAAACTATGGTCACAGTTCTGGCACTATTTTTTAGCCTGTAACTGTAAAAACATATTGGAATTGTGAAAGTAAACTGTGAAGAACACTGGCAAGTTCTGTGAAGGAATTTGCAGCCCTAAACAGCAGGGTGAAACAGAAGAGTCCTTACCTGACTGAATTATGTTAGTTTTTCTCAACTACTCTCCAAATAGTAAGAGTGTATTTTGATTGATTCTAATCTCCATCAGAAATTACTGCCTTTCACCTTTACCCTTTTTTTTTTTAACTAGCTCAGTTTATTAAATTTTATTTAACTGTGCCCTCCAAGCTTCTCTGCTTGGAAGGGTTTCTTGCTAGCCTTGACACAATAAATAGGCAAGAGGAAGAATCAAGACTGTGCCATCATCATCTAGAGATTTGAATTAAAGAATTTTTATGTCTACTTTGCAGCTGCTGTTTGTGTTTGGTGTCAACCTGCAGAATGGAGGGAAGATTAGCTGAGCAAGTTGGCAGAGACATAAACAGCATTGGTGAGACCGATAACAGAAGCGCTCATCTGCTTGCCTGTTCTTTCGTCTTCACTGGTGCTTAACTTGAGCACATTGCACAAATTTTGCCCATTTTCACCCTTTTGATCTGTCCCTCTTTTACTCTGTTTGGCATTAACTTTTCCATAGGAAGCAGATGATTGTGGCACATGAGGGAGTCAGTAGCAGCATCAGCAGATGTTGCCCAGCATGCTGGAGCTACAAAAGCATTCCCTGTAGCAAGAAAATAGCAAAGTTGATACCTGGTACTTTGTCAGTACTGAGGGGGGTTGGGGATGCTCTGGGACTGCCTGACTATACCAAGAAATCTGTACCTTTGCACTTCTCTCAAATGGGTCTTGGAAAAAGTTGGTCTTCGTGATGTCAGGGAAATAGCGTTTCTGTCATACCTTGGTTGCAGCTCAGTTAGGATTAAATGAAAGTTTTATGATGCAGGTCTTCCAGCTCCAGTAGATTTAGAAGGGGGTGGGGTGGGCGGAGGGCAGTTGTACAGAAAACCAGTTTATATTGGATGTTGTTTTGTGCATCAGTTGAAGTGTAGAGTAGTTCTTAAATGTGTGGTTGGGAGCACCCAAAAAAAATAGTTGGGAGATTAATGAGTCTTGTGCTGCAAGGCATTCTTCCAAGAGAAGAAGGTACTCTGCTATTTTATCTTTTAGCCACAGGTGTATATTTGGTGCTAATAGTGCTCTTGAGATCATCAAGAGGAAAATGCCAGAGGCACGGCAGGATTTGGAATGGCTAGTCATTTATTATCCTTGTGTACAGTCGCTGTGAGAGAAACATGTTAAATTGTCTAGCATATAGTGAGGGTGGGGAAGAGCATCTAAAGCTTGCTGAGAACTGCCTGCTGTGACAGAAACAACTCGATTTCCTTACAAAGGAATGGGCATGTGTCCAGCTTCAGGAGGAGTACAGTTAATAAAGAATTCTGGAAGACTGCTACTCTCAGGGTGATTCAGTGACTATCTTATAAACTTCTTAAAAGTAATATAGCTTTTGAACAGTCTCAGAAAGTGAGAAAGCCTGCTCCTGGAACCAGTACAAACAGCTTTTAACAGAGGGAAAACACTTGTTTTTGAAATCATCATGGCTATCTGAAATGATAGCTGCTAAAAGGTACTGTTATTAAGAGGTGAGGATTACAGGATGCCCTACTGAAACAACGTCTGGTAGCTGAAGTCATCTGTGGATGACTCAGGATCAGTTTACTCCATCCAGAGAGTGTCTTTTTGCAGTAAAGGTGAAAATTTGATATGAGAATTATCATTGAGGTCTTCTCTTTACTGCAAATCCTGGATCATCAAAAAAGGCTTTGAGAGACACAGGCAGTAAGGCAAGGGAGAAATTAATCAGTACAGCTTTATGGCACAGTATTGAGGCACGTGTTTTCCAGTCTTTTTGTTGTTCAGGGTCTCTGAAGACCTTGGGAGTGTATGTTGATATGAATTTCTGTGATGCAGATCAGATCTTGATCTTAGTTCTTTGATTTTTTGGTAGAAAACAGGATCAGTGCGGGCAGCATTGCTCGTAGTTGATGAAGTGGAGTCTAATAAAAAGAGCTCTGCATGACTTGAAACTAATACCATGGCAGATCCAAGGGGAATGATAGATATGTGGTTTTGGTATACTCACCTGGGAGGGAGAGGATTGAGATCTTTTTCTCTAATTGCCACTGTTAAAAACAAGGGAAAAAAACCCAAATAAAACATGTGTAAGTTAATGACTGGGGCACTGGTGGGAAGTGAGAGAGTTGAGCGTGCATGGTGCAGAGGAGACTGGTTTTCACCATTGGGTCCTTTAGGGAAAAAGGAGGGCAAAAAGGCAGGTGAGGAGCTTGGAATACAAGTCTGTGAGGAATGACTGAGGGGGCTGTGGGGGTGTTTAGCCTGGAGAAAAGGAGACTCAGGGGTGACCTCATCACACTCCACAACTCCCTGAAAGGTGGCTGCAGTCAGGTGGGGTCGGTCTCTTTCTCCAGGTAGCAACTGACCGAACCAGAGGGCACAGTCTCAAGCAGTGCAAAGGGAAAATTAGGTTGGATCTTACACGCACCACAACATCTTAGGGGAAAGTTTTTCATGGAAAGAGTGGTAAAGTTCTGGAATTGTCTGCCCGTGGAGGTGGTGGTAGAGTCCCATCCCTGGATGTGTTATAAACACGACTCAATGCGGCACTTGGCTCCGTGGTTTAGTCGAGGTGGTGTTAAGGCATGGGTTGGCCTTGATGATCTTAAAGGTCTCTCCCAACCTAGTGATTCTATGAAAAGTGAGCAGCACAGTCACTGTCTCCTCAAGGAATATTTAACAGGGAGCGCCATCATGCTGGCTGCTCCTCGGGGTGGGGGGGCCTGCAAAGTAATTTCAGAAGGCTCATCAGGGAGAATCAAAGCCATATCTCAGGAATTCTCTTCAATGCTGATTTGTGCAGAACCATTAAACTCTACCTGCTTCCAGCTGTGCTAGCAAGGAGACCTTCCCAGGAAATCTTCCTGGTTAAATCTTCCCTATGTTAAGTGTGGCTTGGAAATGAAGTTGAAGTTACAGGTATGTAAGTGGCTCTGTGGAGCTTTCTGTAGCCTCTCAGTTTTGAATATTTCATTAGTTGTCATACAGAAGATGATAAAGCCTGAGGAATCAATGTATGTGAAATAAAAGGAAGGAAATATTTGGCTACAGTTGTCAACCTCTTCAGGTTCTTAAGAGATAGCTTTACCACATTTCAGCGGTCCAAAGGCCCAATACATAAAAACTTGATGTACAGGAAAGATCTTGGGAAAAACATATCGAAGAGCGATATCTACTTTTTGTCACAAGAGAATATGATTTTTCCATGGATTGCTTTTCTCTATTGTGATTTGTTCTATGCATAAGTCTGCACTCAAAAGAATCCTGTTCTAATTTTATTAAACTATTCAATCATGAATATGCTTGAGTATATCTGTTAGACCGTTGGCAAATAATATAGATTAGAGCAATTGAAATGAATGCCATCTATTTATTTATATATTAATAAATTTATATATAAAATACATCGGACAAAACTAAACGGATACACAAATATATAAAAAGGCTTTAATATTTTATTTGATAAAATATGAAGAACTCAGTGAAAAGCAACAAGATAGAAAATATGCTGCAGGAACTCTTGAAGCATTTTTATAAGGCAGTCAGCTTTTGAACATCACCATGTTTTTTATAATGCAGCATACTGTATATAGCAGGTTCTCTCTCTTAATTCTGTTGACATAATTCAGAGATACACAAGAAATCACCAATGCTGCTGGAATGACAGTAAAAAAGACCAATATCTAATCTCTCATTTAAAAGCACTAAAAGCTATTATGTATGACTTGCTAAGTATTAAAAGCTACTTTTTATAAAACTATTATATAATCTGCAGAGCCAGGCAAAAATAACTTTTTCTTTTTATCTATTTGAGCAAAATGAAATAAAATCCAAAAAAGTCTGCTTTTTAAAAAGCCTTCTGCTGTTCTGAGATGGAAAAAAAGTACCTTATAGAAGTTGTCCCCATAGCAGAAACAGAAGTACTGGAGGTATTGAAGTTTTTTCTTTCCCATAAAGTAACAGAAGAAAATAGTTTTCCCCTATTGTGTCTTATAAAATTGTTAAGGCTCAATTGAATCCAATTATTGGAAAAATTAGAGGCCGTGAAATGTTTAACTTTTTTTTTAAGTTTCCTTAGACATTGTATTGAAAAAAATGCTTGTAAAGTGAAAGATCTTTCAGAGCATGTCAGAGTCAGAATATAAACTGTCAGAATTTCTTTATAGATTACAAACTCCAAACACTAACAAAATTGCTTTCCACAGCAGGATTGCTGTTATGAAGGGTCTTTTCAAATGCTAAATTTATGACATAAAATATCTTGGAGGTAGGATAGGTTCAGTTGGCTGGTATTTTGTTCAGCAGGACATAGTGTCCAGACTAATACAGTGTTTTATTTTCGTGGGTAGTACCACCAACACATTTCTAGTGATAAAGGCCAAAGTGTTTGCATGGGGAAGAAGCCAGTAGATAATGTAGAGTGGATGTGTTTAGTTAAATTCATAAGTTATTAACAAAATTAAAGCAATTTATGTCATTGTAGTAATTTGGTAACCTCAGAAATATTCCTTTAGCTTGTGAAACTCATTCACTCTAGGTACCCTTCTTCTATTTCCTTCCTTCTCCACTTGAGAAGAAAGGCGGGAGTGATTAGTTTAAAAATGCAGATGGAGTGCTAGTTTATTTGTATTATTCAAAATGAAGGTGGAAGTTTCATTTGCCCTCATCAGAAAAGCTGAGAAATTATACTTTATTCATCTTTTTAGGGAGATTTATTACATTGAGATAAGAAGTAAGAAATAATTATTGCTTTGATAAGAAAATATCAAAGTGATATTTTCTGCTATAATTGAGGAATACATTGAGGAAATGTATGTCTCTCCTTGGTTTAGATGATGCCACGCTCAGCCCGGATGAGATGTAAGGTCCAAAGTTCTTGTCTCAAAATTAGATGGGAGAGAAGGAACTGGGTCACACAGATGGTGTGAGACGAGAAGACATAGCAGATGTTGTACATTTATCACACTTAGATTCATGCAGTACATATTCCATGACCCTAAGGCCTTTTTTTTTTTTACTTACTCTCTTCAAAGAACCACATAAAATTTCTACAACAATAGAATTAGAGTGATTCTATCATGCAGTGTGAGGTAATATGTCTTCAAGATAAAAACTTGCAAAAATAGGTGAATTCATATGTCTCATATTCAGAGCTTAGGAAAGGAATAATTTCAAGACTTTTTTAATGTTATACTGCCTGTAAAATGATCATTTCTTTTAACAGTAGTATTCTCCGTAGGCATTTTGTACAAAAGCCATACCCACTACAGTGATCCAAACTGCAGGCCTATTTTGTAGTAATCTAGATAGATTGAATATAGCAGACACAATTTTGAAAAGTAAGTTTCTCAGCCTTCCTGTGGAAGTTCACTGAAGACTTGAAATTGCATTGATTTCCCATGAAACTTCGATGTCTAGTTGTTCAGTTACTTACAAGAAAAATCTATTTCTCCCATCATACCTTTCTCGTGTGTCATCTTGATATAAATTAAAATACTCTCCATAAGCTGGAGAAATCCAATTGTCAGGACTTCCATTAAGTAAACACCTGAAATGAAAAGGATATGACACACATTGTTCAGATGTCTTGCTGTGGTTTGACTCTGCCTTCTCAACTACCTCCATGAAACTGCAGTGTAATCTCACTTAGACAGTGAGTGTCTGAAGTGAAGGACAGGAGTCAAGGACTTGTAAGCATCTTGGCAATTTTTGGTTTCGTTAGAAAATATTACTGAAAGTGTTTCAAAATACAGTGCTTGTGATTCTTCTTTTTTTCTCCTTGCCATTCTGTTGTCTTCAGCTGAAACACCTGATATTCCCCAGGTAGAGAATTCCTAATATTTGTAATTTTTAAAATTAGCCTTAGCTATTTTTTGTTTTCAAATAAAATTGGTAGGCTGTGTCTGTGCTATAGCAGTTGAGTTAACCAGTGCATGGATTCTGACTTTTCTGTGTTGTGCAGGCCTGCTCTGAAAACATTATATTCTGAGATTATGTGGGTTGTTCACAGTTTTTTATAGAGTTTTGGTTGATGTCACAGATACAGAATTGAGTAAAATATTCAGAAACTCTTTTATTTTTTTTTTTTAGTTTTGTTCATCTACTGGTATTTGTTTGGAACTGATCATATTGATTTTTTATTCTTGAATTCTTTCTCAGGATGTTTTGGTTAAGGTGGTTCTTCCTATTTAATTAGAAAACAAGAAATTATGAAAGTCTTAAACAGTGAACAAAAATAAATTGCAATGCAGTGTTTTGGCAGTGGAAGATACATTTGTGTTTCTAATACTGGCAAAAAATCTGAGTTCAAAGATGCCAAAACTACCCCAAAAGTTAACATAGAAATAGGAAAACAAAGTGATTTAAGAATTTCCGCAATGAAAGATCATTGTGTAATGTTGATTTGAACTGGAAAAGGTGCCTGTTGTGCCACTAGAATTTGATAGAGCAGCTGTGGAAACAATAATAACTTTGTGAATGTTGGATAATTATATAGAAGTTCTATCAAAAAGGGTTATACACTCCCTAAAGTATTAAAGACTTAATGAAACTGAATTCACTGTAGTGATAAATATCTGTTCCAGAATGTCTTCTCAGACAGTAGCGTAAACATAGCAAAATAAATAGGTGGTCATAATTCTGTAATGTTCAACCATATTTTTAAAGAAGTTATAGACCTTCAAGGAGGCTATATGTAAAAACTAGGGATTTGTAGCAAAGGTAGTTGGAAGCAGTTGGAATAAGTAATAATGACATCATTGAATCCTGAAGTTCAGAGCACTGATAAATTTTGTCCAGTTACCTCATGGAATATGTTGACATTCCCTTGAAAGCCCCCAAGTCAAATTCAGCCATTACATAAACAGTGGCTTGAGCTGATCATAAAAGTGGCTACATATGGAAAAATAGCTTATAATTGTTTAGCACTCAGTAGGTCTGGAAAATGGATACAGTAGCAAAGGCAGACATTAGGAAGGAGTAATAATAAATCAAACTTCCCTCTTTAATGCCTATTTCTGCCATTCCCAACAGCCTGACACATTTCAAATCAGTGGCAGTTGCTATATACTCAATTTAAAGTGCCTACTGTCTGCTGAATTGGTGTAATTTCATGCGCACTTGTTGTATGACTTTGGTTTTCCCTTAAATACGTTACATATTTTGCATGCACAGAATAAGAACTAATTTCAGTGATGTGTGTTGATTAGGCTCTTGTTAGGCACAAATGAGGGTTATCTTGTGCTATACAGTGCCCTACATTGCCTGTTTAATAGGCACACAGCTTCCTCTGTCTTCTTCCACTTCCAGCCACAGGCATTTGGAGGGTAAGCTGAAGTGTGAATCTCTTAGCTCTGAGCAAAGCCTGATACCAGAAACAGCAATGTTTATTGATTACTTGCAACTTTTTGACACTGCAAAACCAGGAGAAAACAAGGGTATAAAAATGCCAAAACTAGAGTTAAAACTACCTTTTCAGAGCAAATACATGAATTTTGCACTAAAATATGGACAATATATGTGAAGATATATAGTTGGTAACTTAAAAGTATGGAAAAAGTAACTCGTCTGGTTTTATCAAAGTTTTGTAAGAAGAAAATAACATGTTGATTTAGTGTTTTAAACTTGTTGCTGTTGGTAAAATTGACAACTAAGGGCAAAAGGAAAAACCATATTAGAAGGCAGAATACCTATGAAAGAGCATTTGTGAGTAGGACTTCTGATGTTGACACAGTTTTCAAAGTGAATCACATTGTGTGTTGAAAAAAAAAAAAAGGATGAGAACATTTAGAGGGAAGAAGTTTAATCATCTTAAAGAACACCCAGGAAGGTATTCAAGGAAGATGAAAAGTTGGAGAATGAAATTTTCTGCTCTGTCAAATGGACTGGATAAAATGAGAGAGTAGGAACAGAGGAGTAAAATTGAGAGTTCAGGAATTAATGTGTGCATAGGTACTCATGCAAATAAAAAAGCTGCTCAAATACAGAGGAAAGAGAAATTGGAAGGCATCTGGAGAAGGAACAGTGGCTAGAAAAATGCTTTTTTTCTAGGATCAGTGAAAATCGAATATTTCAAAGAAATAGACTGAATGCAGTCATATTTTCAATCGGAGAACACCAAATTCTTTAATCAAACCTCTAACCTAAGGAGCAATTAATTATTTACCACTGTTGCTATTGAAGAATTAAAATTCCCCTGGTTCACTCAATAAACAATTATCTATGATATTTAAGATTATCTCCGTGTCTTGAAGACACTGTAAACATGTCTGGAAATGACACACTCCCACAGTTTCTATACAGCAGAATATGATGAAACCAGCCACCGAAAAATATTACATTTTCCACTTGCATTCATATCAGCTAACAGAATAATATCCATGTGATTTAGAACTAGACATTTCAAAAGTCTTTAAAGGATCTGAAAATCAAGTTATAAACTATGGTGTTTCCTCAAGTTCTCTAATAAATACATTATTTCTACGTGATGTGCAAAAGACAGGAAAGGGATGTGGTGACACAGAATATTTTGTTCCTTTATCTCTGTTGTTCATCCATATTTTGTACATTGTTTTTAATGACTACATCAGTTAACAGTATTTCTTATCTAAAATATGAATACTCAATGAAGAGATTGCTGAGGTGTGATTATTTTTTCTTAAGCAAACTCCAGGTTTCTAATCCAATTCTGACACTTGATTATTATCATTTTGAGACAGGGTCTGTGGTATCAGTAGTGTTTATTTTCATGTTAACGTTATTCTTATTATAGTAGCACTTAAAAAACCACAAGTGCCTTTCATAAATCTCTTCATAATTCTGACTGCCATGTGATTATCAGTTTGATAATTTTTTGTGAGGCTGGGTTCAGGTGGCAAATATTTATACCCTAAATGCTCTTGAATACCACTGAGAGCAAATAAGCAACTGAATAGAAATAAGATTATATAACTGAACTTTTCAGATTACTTTAGTTTTTTCAAAACTACATCGCAAAATGATGAATGATAATTTGTGTATGTTCTTCTGATGGACCTGAGAGACAGAAAAAGTTTAATTCCAGTAGACCCACACCTTTATGATTTTATGCTTCTTGCACTCAGTTGTGAAGGTATTACATGAAAGTGCCTGGTAATTTCTGACATCTAATATGAATTATTACATATACATTCAAAATATGCATATAAAAGCTTCTAAAGTGCAATTTTTGATGCACTGGAGGTACTTTGCAACTCTGACACTGCTAAAAAAGCTGCCATCTCAAAACCTCTGAAATCAGGAAAAAAAACAATCCATCAAGTTTAGTAAATAACAAACACCTTGCCCAAGACTGAAAGACAACTATAAGGCTGAAGATTAAAGAGTCTTGCTAAAGAAAACTAACTTTTGAGAGGGATGAAATGAAACCTAAGCAAAGCATAGGACGCATGCAAGAAACAAGCAGGGACATCCTGGGTAAGGACAGTCCAAGCCTGTATGTTATCTATTTAGTACTCTACATTCAATATCAGTGTAAATAAAGAAATAATCAACTGCTTTTAATACAGGCCTGGACCAAATAAAAAACCCAAAAGATTTCTTCATCTTGTTTTGAGTTAGAATGGATAGAAATATTCTTAGCAAGCCTCCAAACCACTCAAACTGTAGTTTAGTGATTCACTGCAGTAGAACTGAATTGAAAAATATTCCTTTGCAATGTACACCTCTCTCTCTGCTTTAAATAAGCACAGATATTGAAAAT
The DNA here is from genome assembly GCA_035048155.1 of Cinnycerthia olivascens. NCBI lineage: Eukaryota > Metazoa > Chordata > Aves > Passeriformes > Certhiidae > Cinnycerthia > Cinnycerthia olivascens. The sequence goes on from JAWWMU010000001.1 coordinate 6,948,387, forward strand.
ACATGGTGACATTATGAAACAACTAAGGATGCATTAATGAGAAACTTCTAACATAGACTTTTATCTACAGGAGCACATGCAATATCTTTGAGAAGGAAGTAAGGAGTAGAGAATCTCTACATGCACTAGATCTAATATTCTAATTTTTATTCAAAAAAACAAAAATAAATATTTATAATAAATATAGATAGAAGTAATTATTTAAGTAGAGATAACATTAGGGGAATTTTTTTTAAGAAATCAAGGTGTGTGTTGAGAATGAAAGTTCCATTGACTTTTCTCTCTTAGTCATGGGCCTTTGAAATCTCTTCTAATAAGATTAACAAAAACTGTTTGTTCTCAAGTGCAAGATAGATCTGAGTGATCATTTTATCAGTTAAAGAATGCCTGGTAGGTCAAGCGCAATAAACATTGCTGAGTTTGCACACTAGGGTTTTGGGCTGAGGAAGTGCCATTCAACGACATGCAGAAATGAGATAAAGCTGAGCCATAAAATCAGGAACACAGAGTGAGGAAGGAGGTGCTAGGCAGATAAAGAGACAAATTAACTCAGTTCCAATTACTTGAGTTAAGTTTGCATTATAGATGCAGCTTCAACTTATGTTTTGCAAAGAGAAGCAAGAAAGATAAGTGTGATGATGCTTGACATCTAAGAAGGCCAAGTGATACTTTTAGATGGTTTAACATAAACCTGAAAATCATTCAGTTTTAGCAGTGGTTTATAATAACACAAGGTGAGAAAAAACTGAAATGGTTCAACAGCACAGTTTGTTTAGCTGCTACATAATAAAGTATTTTCCTAAAAGGAATAATTTCTATTTTCAGAGCTACCTGTTTCATAAAGCTTCACATGAGCATTGCTGACTCCCAAACACAGGAAAATCATGTGGATTTTCAAACTCTCATGTTTTGCTCTGATGGTTTTGTCTTTGACGTACTGGGGAAAGAGGGAACTCACATAAGTCTCTGACCCTCACCTTGGAGGAAAACCACCATTTACTCTGCAGCTTTTATAAAACCATGAAAGCTGGCGGCAGTGTGTGTATAGTTTTGTTTTCTAACTAGTTAGGCTGGAGACAATTTGATTTAGCTTTTGCCTCAGACAAAATTTTAATTGATAACGACACTAAAAGTAGAAAAGCCATTTCCTTGAGAAAATAAAAGCTCTGCAAGCCATCTAAATACACGAAGGTAACAATGCAAACTTGCTGTACTTCTGTGCTTTAATCTGTGCAATTAATATGAAGACCAAATGTAATTCACATTTTTCTTTAGGTAATAATCCTTTTATTTGCAAAGATGCCTTCAAATCTGAGAAAGCTGTGAAGGACAGCTTAATAGTTTATTAAAAATGAAAAGCCAGCATTGTTTTTAACAAAAACTGCACTTTTTCAAAAGTGATTTGCACAAGCCCTTACGGATTTATCAATTCCTACCACTTTAAGTGATTTTTTTACTTTTGTACTTAGATTATTAAAAAGTTTATTTCTTTGTAAAGTTGTTGTCACAACAGAAGTACTGTGTTCTATCGGAAGCTAAGACTTTACTTATTAAGTTACAAAGCTTGAGGTAGCTAAAAAATGAAGACATGAAGATAGAGCTTGCATCACCATTTCAGTTTATGATTTTTTTTTCTAAAATCAGAGAGAGATCACTCAGTGGCCTTTCATATCTGTTGACAAGTTTTTGATATTTTGCTTTTCTAGAGGAGCAATATTCCCTGTATAGAAAAGTCAACTTTTGCTGAGAATTAGTTAAAGGGAAATTTTCTTGTACATGTATGTTACCCTTTTGAATCCAATTTCAGCACTTTGTTGATGATTCTTAATGCATTCCTGGAAGTAAAATAAGTTCAGCTCTTCTGTAGGTGAAAATAAAGTGAATTCAAAATGAGAACTGTGGCTATAGGGGGTGGGGGGGGGTGGTAATTAGTTTTTTACTTTTTTTTTTTTTTTAATGGGTTTCTTAACTTTACTGAAGAAGCATTCCCCTCCAAAGATTTAGATTCCTAATAACAGAAAGTAGCACATAGTCAGAAGTTATAAGCTTTATAGTAACAAAAGCATATATTTTATTTGCCATTTTCAGACACTGGCATTCAACAAGTTACTCTTCAACTGAATTAATTTTTAATAGTTTGCCAAAACAGATATTTGACAGGTTCTTGTTTTACTTATTTTCTTATTCAATGTATCCCTTACTGATATTTGATCAGGCTTTTTGTAGGGTTTAGAGCAGCCTATTTAGAGCAACCCCTTTATTTCCATATCTAATGCCAGTTCAGGGTTGCTCTGAAATGAACCACAAAAAAGTGAAAATCTGTTCGGTCTTAATTCTCTATTTCAGTTTTCTTGCATTTTAATTTCTCAAATATGATTCGCCCTTGTTGTCTCTTGACAGGTAGGAGAAATTTATAATTTGTTTTATTAAGTGTTCTTGAATAGTTTTTTTATTGGAGTGAGTGCCATATTAGTTTGATCTTTTAAATTATATTTCTGGAAAAAAAATAGGTTTTATGTATTTATATATTTCCAGTTTGTTTTCATAATGTCTGTATATATTTCCTTTGAGTATTTAGAGTTTTTCATCAGAAAATTTGATTTTGTGTAGGAATAATATAAAAGTATTCTGAGGCATGGATTAGTCTACAAACTATTTAGAATTTATTTTGTTGCATTCCACTCATTTCAGTGAATGTGCCCTCCTTTGTTAGTTTTACTAAACTAGTGTGTCTGCTGTTGTTTGGCAGATATTTATTTACTTACTTTTGAGGTATGGAAAGGTCTTGACAGATTGGAATACAAATCTATGAAGGGGATTTCTGCCTTATAGTGTTTATAAGTTGTATTCTAGATTCTATCACATGCTTTCTGCTACTGAAAGTGCAATTATGCTGCACTGATTCCTAACATCACAACACATTAAAACTTCTCAGTTTTGTTTTAAAATGTAACAAGGGCAAGATTTATTTTTTTTTTTTCTCTAATCTCAAAAGTTGAAAGAAATCTTAAGCATAACACATAAAAATGTGTTTCAGGACAACAATTCACTACAGTGGAGCACTATATTGCTTCGTCTTAGTAAGGCAATTAATGCCTGTGGAACAATCAACTTTGGCTCCCAGCTTGTGTTACCTTGACATATGAAGTTATCTAAAATAACTTCAAATTTCACATGGCAAAGATGAAGTGAAAACCTTGCATTCTTGTCAGTGAAAGTATAGCTGTAAGTTCTGTTTCAGAAAAACTGAACATCTATATCAGTTGTAAAATGCAAACTTGATTAACTACAAACTGGCAGTAGGCCTTTAGCAGTGTACAGCTCATGTTGCTGTTGATAAGCCAATTTAAGTATACAAGGAAGAAAATTTCTTTGCAAGACTTAAAGGATGATAACTGAAATATTTTCAAGAACATGAGTTAATTTAGATCATAATTTTATTCTTCTTCTCAGAAGAAAAAAGAGCCTTATTGTGGTAAAGATTGGAAATGCAACACTGTCTATTCAAACAAGAGATAGATAAACAAATGCCTAAAGTGGATTTTTTTTTTTTTTTCTGCCTAAGCAATACATCAAGTATCCTTGCTGTACTAGAAAGTCAACCCTAACGAAACTGTCATCTTCTGGTGAAAATAAAAGGCAAAGTTAGCAAGAAGATAGTGTAGGAAGTATGGTACTTAGAATGAACAGCATGGGATTGCAAGAAATCAGTAGCAAAGGAAGAGTCACTCTAAGATAGAAATCTCTTCATGCTAGTTCCA
>JAWWMU010000001.1:6952247-6964368 GCA_035048155.1 Cinnycerthia olivascens
GAACAGCATGGGATTGCAAGAAATCAGTAGCAAAGGAAGAGTCACTCTAAGATAGAAATCTCTTCATGCTAGTTCCAGATAATAAGAATGAAAGTGGCTGACAGACCTCGTGTGATCAACTCACTCAGCTGATGTTTGACATGCCTTGAATCAAGCATCTACAGCATGCACAGGTGGCCTAGCTAGAAAAAATGGGTGCACAATTCAGGGTCATGACTGATTCATTTATTCATCCCAGGAATGGTGATCAAGGTCCAACTTAAAATCTATAAATATATCTATAAAATCCAGAAATTCTGATTACACACTCAGTTTTTTTTTTGTGAAAATCAAATAGGTGAATATTTGCGGTACAGAGAACAGCAAACAGTTCAACAACAAAACAGATAAACTCACAGCTCTTATACTGAAAAAATGGTGTCTCTTTGTGACTATTTCTATTGACAGCTACTGTTTTCTAAACTCAATTATCAACTGGTCATTTCTGAAAGATACCTTTCAGCTATTATAGAGGAGTATGGCACACTCTGATGTGTTTGGGGTGTGTGCATTACTTTGGCATCTGGTAGCTCAGATAGGACCAGAGCTTTTCAGAGTTATTGGATATTAGTGACAAGAACTTTCCTTAGTGATGGATATGTCCAAAAGTAAAATCAATATTGCCATAAATATTAATGTAATAAATGCACCTGCTGCTGAGTGAAACATATAATAAATGGGTTTAGGTACAAGTGGAATTTAGTGCTTCACTTCAGGGAATGTGCTGTTAAGAGAAATATCTGTAGTTGTCCTAATGCCCTATATGAGTATGTACAATATTATTCTGTTTCTGAACAATTGAACTCTTTTTACATGTGAGCTACTGAAGTTTTGAATACTTTCCAAACTGAGGAATTGGAAATGTATTTGTAATATCAAATCAAGCTTAATGTAGTGATAATTCTGGTAACAATGTTGGAACAAGGTCTTCTGACAGGGGAAGAGTGAGAAAAAGCATTTTAGAAGAGGCCTTAGGAAATACATGTATAACCTCTTTGCAGCAGCAACCCCAATGAGATCAATGTGTTGTGCTGTATTTATATTACTTCCAGTACAACATTGGTATTCTGGTAAAAGATTGTAGGGAAAAGCAGAGCAAATAGCTTTTTAGTGATTATTCTGTATCCTGAGTATGCTGGGTCATATGTTGTATCCAAAAGCAATTTGTCTGCATTAGAAACATATAATTTTTTACCTCCCTGAAAGCAAATAGTACCAGTAGCAGGATTACATTTATTATGCTGCAGTTAATGAGATTTGGAAGTGCTTAATGTAAAAGTGTGGCATCATATATATTTCACTTAATTTGAAAAATATGTAAGGAAAAGGGATGAGGCTATTTACTGATGAAAACCAAAACCATCCCCTTTACCACTGGAATGAGGACACCAACCAAGAGAAAAGCAATTTAGTCACCAACTGTGCAAAACACTACTGAAAATTATCATGGCAAAACTTAAACCACAGAAATCTGAAGGCTTTTGAACTCAGAGGTTGGCAAGAGCAAGTACTAAACATCACCCTGTTAAGTCTGCTGGGTTGATATCACTGTTTAAAAGAAGATTTATGCCTTTGCACTTCCCTTCATGTTGTGCAGCATGAGCAGAATTGTTTCTTCGATGCCTCAAGTCTGACAGTGCTTAAGGCCATTAGGGCAGTGCCCTTAAAAGCATTCTTTAACTTCTGATCACCCCAAAGTGATCAGGCACTTGGAATAGATGATTAGAAATATCTTCAAACTGGAAATATTTTGTTTCATTCTAAATACGCTGCCAAGTACTGTGCATGAACAGGACATGATCTTTAGAAACAGTTTTGTCAGTTATTCTGGGGACTCAACATTCAGACCAACCACTCTTACATTTATATATTTGCTTACTTGTTTGGTTTTAGGGTTTTATTGTTGTTCTGGTTTTGTTTGTTTGTTTTTATGAGCCCTATTAAAGCTTTACGGCCTGAATGAAGTGTATTAGGGATGCCTCCAGAGTGCATCTTCCATTTTTTTTTATTTTTTTTTTTTATATGGAAGGCTCCCAAATCATGTGTTTAGAAACCATTTCGGAGAGGAAACCAAAATACAGAAAATTGAGAGGATCAGGTTATTATTTTTTCCAAAGCACCCTTCATCCAGGCTAGAGAAGCTATAGGTACAACCCATCTAATTTGGCTTATTTTTAGAACTAATGCAGTGTTCTCATTTTTACTGTCTATTTTCCCCCTTATGAATAGATTTGAGACTTTTGATTAAAAACAATAAAGCAGTTAATCTCCTACTATCCCCCAAAATTGTGACAAAAAATGTTTGTTTCTTTTAGATAAGGAAAAGGAATATATGGCTTTAATACATGCTTATTTTCAATTCCCCCAATCTTTTTATTTATAATGAGGTCAAAGTGAAGCAAAAATGACTGCACTTTTCAGTAGGTATGCAGCTTTCCCCAGTTTTATCTGTTCTCAAATATATTTTTTTTTCTTTTTTTCCTCTTTTCTTTCTGTTCCCCTTATAGAAAACTAGTATAATTTTACTATAATACCCTTTTCCTAAGATATGTGCCATTTTGTATGCATACAAGCCTCTAAATCTTCCTTTTTTAATCCCCCTAATCTGTTGCAAGTCTACTTTATTTAGTAGAACTCAGTAGTGTTTCTAAGGGAGGTGTGCATGCTGGAATATTACCTTTATATGCTAATTAATTGAATATGATAATGAGGACATGATGACAAAGTCAAAGCAGAGGCTGAAAACAAGTAATCTGTCTATTTCTTAACAAGCAAACTAACTTAATAGAGCCTAGCCAGAGTGCCTGCAAATTTAGTTTGTTTGATCTGCATTGAGTTTTAGAGTGCAAGTCCCATGGGACAAACCCAAGGAGATAATGCTGTCTTTATGGCTACTTTTCTGTAATAAAGATGGTACACTTGACTCTGGGAAGGATATTTATGGAGGAATGGTCAGGACTGTGCTATATAGGACTTGGTTCTGTGGGCTTTGAACTGAGATCCCACCTTGCCCAGAGCTAGAGGACTTTGTGCCATCCACCCTGAAATACTCAGAAAGATCCCAGCACAGCCAGTGGTGTGTGCCCCAGGTGTGTCACCTCTGTTTTCCTCCTCCTAAACACAGCAATGTGGATGAGTGTTGAACATGACCAAAAGACAGTCTAGGTAGCTGTCCTATAACCCAGCCCAGGGAAGGAAGTAGTCTTGAAATGCTCACAAGGCCTATTAAGAGCTATAGGTTGGAAAATCCTCATATAATAATAATAACTTGTGTAATTTTATTAAAGTAAATCCAATTTTTGCACCACTGAGACAGTGTTGCTCTCCTGAATTATTTTATGCTTTGGGAACTTTGGAACTGGAACATCTTCCCAGACAGCGAAGTTGTACAAGAAGAAGAGCACAAAGATAAATTTTATTCTCCCTTCTAATTTCTACATTTTCTTTACATCTTACACTTTGTTAATCCTATTCTCCCAGCTGCTTGCCAGCATGTTTAGGTTGATAAGAAAATGTCCTGCTTTCTGATTCAATTTTCTCCTCCACTTGCTGTTGTGTGCCACTTTACTTTTATTCTATTTTTTTCCTCTAACATCCAGTCCAGAAATATTTCCTTTACACTGATAACTCATAGCTATTCAAACACTTTGTTATGAAAGGTGTCAGCATCATGTATTTGCAAAGGACATTCTTATGCCTGTAGACTGCATGTACTGCCTGGAACAGGCACATGGAGCTGTCATTGCCTTGATTTCGTTTGTTCTTGCATTTAAATTTTTCGGTAGAAATATAAACTGTATATTTTAGGTAGTCTCAATTGCACAATTGCATAAACAAAAGACTTGATGTTGAAGCTTTAAACCTAACAAAGTCCTTAATCAAGCTGCATATCTGTCATTTAATTCCCTTTTCATATATGCTAAATTTAAAGAAGTAGTTCTTATTTTAGTCTGTACCTCACACTGTTCTTTAGTGTATGTGAGCTTTATAGACCCCTCTTTATGCATATAAATACTATTTATATCTCAAGCTATGTACTGTGAGGAAAATGGATGCTGTCTCACCTCTGTGGAATTTGTATGAGATGAAAGAAATAACATTTAACTTTTTCTTAGCAAATAATCTCAACAGGGTTTTGTGGTACCAATGACCCTTAAAATTTAACATTTTTCAAATGAGAAAATTACCGCTTAGCAATAATGTGACGTGACTCAGGCAGCTTGATGTTGTCTGTCAAAATCTACCATCAGCAGAAAGATTTGAAAGAACTGGAGATGATAGGAGGAAAAAAAATCACTTGCCTTCTTTTCTTCCACTCATAATTATATGTGGGTAAGCAATTAAAAAATGAAAGGAATTGTATACTGACATAGTTTTAGAATTTAGGCGTTTTTTAAACTCTCATGTGAACACTTCTAATTTCATTGAAGATAGCCAAATTACAGTCATGTAAGTTGAGAATACTCTTGCCTTGTGCTATAAACATTAATTTGGTAAATAAAGCATGAGACTATGTGCAGTCAGAAATAGAGCATGTAAAAATTTTGCAGTTAGGAGTTTATTTTCAGCAAATGAAATTTGGCAGGAGTTCTCTTAAACCATTTTCAGTGAAGATTTCTTGATATTATTCCTGGCTTTTACACACTTTCTCTAAAATATCCTCAAGCTGTTCAATTTTCTTTTTCTTTTTTTGTGATAATATACATGATACTGAGTTGTATTCCTCAGTGTTTCATCTGAAAATGAATCTCTCTGCATATAATAGACCTAGGCTTAAGGTGTGCTATCTTTGGACTCCTAGAAGGGACATCCCAAGAGTTTTTTGCATAATGGACAGAAACAGAAAGGGGAGAGTATGTGTACATGTGTATGACTGATAGATGGGTTAGAGTAACATCTAGAGAAGTAAATGTGACAAGCAGACAAGTAAATAAAGGAGAAAAATTGAGCGTAACATCTGAGAGGTGTGAAGCTGAAGAATGGAAGAGAAAATGAGCAAACGGAAAGAAGACATGATGAGCATTGCTGTATGGAAACCACTCTTTTTGTCTGGAGTTGGATGCTTCCCTTTGAAGCTGGTATAGAACACTTTAGATTCCAATAACTCTAAATATCATTGCAACTAATGTTGTGATTAAAATATTACAGCATCTACTTGTAGCACTTCTTAGAGCTAAGCAGTATCAGTGGAGCAGACTGTCTTTAGAATTATGGCATTAAGCATTTGCAAATAGCTATTTGCTATCAAGCCTAAATAAATAAATATATTAACATCCCCCCCAAGCTTAGAAAGAATTTAATTAAATTTTTTTCAGAACTTTCTTTACAGTTTAAGAAGACTAGAGTATTCTCCTGAGGCTACATTTTAATTTGCTTTCTTCATGTTTGAGGAGCCAACCATCAAAAACCATCAAAAAATCTACACGCACCCCACAAAATCAATCTTGTTTGTTACACAGCTGGTCAGAGGAAGCAAGTTTCACTGGGAGCAGAATCTCACATTGAATATGGTAGTTTTTTCCAACTCTGTCTTTCTCACTGACTTCTGTGTAAAAGTAGAAAACTTACCTTATTTGCTTGCCAGAAAGTACTGACTTCCTGTTCTTATTCTTCTTGCCATCTTCATGCCAGGCAGCTGACAGTCCCTTTGATGCCTTCTGGAGGCTGACCTGGAACAGAGATTAGACAGAGCAAAAGGATAAAGTGGGGATTTATTAAAAGGCCTCAATGGATACACCTGGGCTGCCCAAGAGCCAGGATGGGCTACAGCCAAGATGCCCCAAAATGGTCATAAAATGGATGACCAATCTCGAGGTCCCACACTTCTATAAGTTCTGGTCCATTAGCATGTTTGACTCAGTTATCCAACCATAGCTTGAGGTTATGAAGCTCCATCCTCCTTGTTTTTTCCTTCTCACGTCACTGTTGTTCTTGGGCCTGAAAGTTGTCCCTGGTCCCAAGCTAGAGAAGGAATTGTTTTACCTCTCTACTGTGTGAAGAGAGCTTAGTAGCATTTAACATGAAACCTAAAACTACACAGAATCTGAAAAATATAAAAGCTAAAACCTAAGGCATCACCTTGGTGGGACATACAATTTGGGCTCCTCTGTTCACTCCAGGAGGTAACTGTCCTGTATTTAGCTCTAAAAACTTTTGTCTACTGACTGCTCATTTTAAAAAGCAATTTGGCTATGGCCAGCTGCCAGACACTCACCTGGCTGCTGTCAGTCCCCTTCCTCAAGGACATGGGGACAGAAAATAAGATGTCAAAGCTCAAGTGCTGTTTCTCACACTGTTCCCCTCAGCACCAGACAGGTTCTGCCCTTCCTTACCTTGACGAGGTTTTGATACTGGCATGAACATTATGGCCTCAAGAGAAGGATTTCACTAAGACAATTATAATTCTTAAATATGCTCTATTTTACGGAGACACAGTATTGTATGAATTGCTTTAAAAGGATTACTAAGACTTAATAGAGGTAAGATTATAAACTGTTCTTCAAGAGTCAGGGAGTGATTTGCAAATATGAAGCACATTCAGAATAAATAGACATGGATGTAAACAGGAACTGCTAACTATAAGAAAAAAACACACAGTCCAAGCAATTTTATCACTGATGGTTTTCAGGGACTAGCACAGCCCTGTGACTTTCATTAAAGGGCCTATTTAATCTGCCTAGATATATGTGTTATCTGTAACAACTACACAAGACACTCACATCCATTTATTCTAGGAAGTTGCACATTTTTCTGAGGTCAAAATAAAACAAATCTAGGTGAACAGAAATGACAGCTATACTTCTTTGAATAAAAGAAAATATTTTTACTGTTTCCCCAATCTGCTTTGTTTACAAGGAGACAGGACTTCTGTACACCTGCTCACCTATAAAGTGTGTGTATGTGTATATAGATATGCTTGTGTTACAATTTTCTGGATTTTGAATGCCTGAAAAAGGTTGAATATTATGCAGACTTGGTGCCCATTTCCTGTAAGCCACACAGCATAAATCTGTGTTAATTAATAATTGGTTTTCATAAGCATGCAGGGATTTATTAATAATTCGTTAATAACCACATATTAATTACATATCTCTCCTCCTTTTTTCCCTTTAAATGGCAGCTTTCTCCAGGACTCTGCCTGTGTCTGAACTCTCCAATATCATAACCTCACTGTCTGAACCTTGATCTCATTCTATCACTCTACCCAAGCCCAAATCTTCGATATGATTTAATTCTGAAAGGAATGGTAGCTCTTTGAGGGAGGGAAGTATGACTGAACCCTCAGCATCTCCTCTAATCTTGTTATGCACGCATCACTGGTGCCTGAGATACTTTCTCAGGAGGCTGGAGGGAAGACAGATATGGCCCAGATACTTAGGAAGAGGGGACAGACAGAGGCAAGAACATCACAGGGGCAATCACAACCTGATGTGGTGTATTTTACACACATAAGTGGGTAAGAGTTTCTGAGATCAACATCACTAAACATAACTAAAACTCACTTTTGTACAGATAGCTCGCATTTGTCTCTTCTCTACTTCCATGCTCAAAGTTGAGCTGAAAGTGGGGCATTGCCTTGAGACTCTAAAAAGCTGGCTATCATTTGAAGTACTTTGAACTCTGAGTTTCAAGATGCTTAGGAATCAGAAAGTGCAACTGCAAGAAACTCTGGCACCATATTTTATCATGTTTTGTATTTCTCAGACAGACACTATTTTATTTTTCTCTCTTCTCATAAACAGTCTTCTTAAAATAAGAGGATTTTTTTATTTAGTAGAAAAAAGGAAAGAATATATTTATAAAAAAAAGTAAACAAATAATCTGTAAAACATTTGACAAAACATATGGGTATGTGTTTCATGTAGCTTTTGTTTGTTTGTTTTTTTTTTAGAGTATGCTAAGCTTCAACAAGTTATGTGGGACATATATTTTAAGACCAAAATGAACTGTAAGGTAAAGCTGAGTAATCTTGCAACTATAGTTTGGCTATCAATACAAGTTTGATTCTCAAATGTTGTTGTGCAAAGAACTTTAAAAAAAAACTTTAGGTTGGCCCTTTAACTACTGAGCTTTATAGTAAAATAAAATTAAAAAAAGCAAAGCATATGGAAGCTGTATAAGTCTCTCTGTTTTGGCATGTAATGCTGTCCCTGGATTGTGATAGTTTCCTTCTTTTTCATTCAAGGTGTGTGTTTATTTTCCTGGCCAAAATTTTAGTCTCTTTCATTTCACAATTGAATTCCATCTATCCTTACCAAGCTCTATTAACTAAATTAATTTTAACTGTTCTCGCAATCATCTCTTCTGGCTTTTGCAGACTTTGTTAGCTGCATTTTATCTTTCAACATACTATAAACTCCCTCAGAAGTTGTGTGGTTCAAGAATTAAACAAAAAATCACCTCTGCTAATATATAAGAAAAGACAAGGAAAGCACTGCAATTGCAGTAACTTTTTTTTCCTACATAATATTAGTGAAGGAGAAAGACAGCTTCTCTGGGAAGACAATTCCACTTGCTCACTCGCATAATCAGTAAGAAACTACACAGATCAGCATTGGCTCCAGGGGGATCTTCCTGAAATTTTATGCTTTGTAGCATAAACCAAAGATAGTGATGTGGTTTCATACATAGTAGAATAGATGCTGTGTGTGCAGTTGTTGGGAGGCAGTAGAAATGCTGTGAAAACCAGCATGTGGCAGAGGTAGCCTGGGAGGAGAGATGACAACTTTATGTGCTACAGCTTTTCTCTCTCTCCTCGTTTCCACGTGCCAGGCACAGCTGCCATCCAGAGCTGTGTGGGGCAGATGCCAAGGAATGGGTTCCTCTTTCCCGTGAGAGCCTTGTCCCCCGTGCTTCCCCTTGCATTATCTGACCTGCTGTAGGGGTGTTCCCATCGTGTGGCATGGCTGGAGGGATAGATTTCATAGCAGGCTGGCTCAGCAGTTGGACAATCCTATTGCTTTTGAGTGATACCATCCCTGCTGCAACAAGTGTTGTAGAGTTTGAGGGGAAAAAAACCCCACAAAAATCCCCAAATACAAAATGAAAATTCAAATAAATGACCAAATTCATATTTTTCATACTCTAGGAGGTATATTTGTTGGCACCCAGTTCATTCATAGAAAGGCTGGGATTTTCAGCATTCTTAGAGGAGCTAATAGAAGCTGTTATGTTTGGATGATCTAGCTCCCTAATTTCAATATGGTATTTCTACAGCCATATTGTTTTGGTGCATGCAGGATGTGAAAATGGAAATAAAACTGTATGGCCCTGAAGTTAAACAAGCTAAAATGAAACTGAATCAAGACCAAAACAGTCTTTTCAATGTAGCTCTGAATGAAGACAATGTCATTCAAAATGAACCTGCCACCACTAATATGGTGCAGCAGCTTTTTTACAGGCAAGTCACTTCAGAAATTATAATGGAGCTTAAAATTGCATATCTAGTGACTGTTTAGATGCCCAAGGATATCCCACACCTCCATCTGCTGCTGCAGAAGAACAGGAAATCAGGATTTGTGTTGTACTGTCTTGTATCCACTTGGGCATTTAAAACGGCACCTGATGCTTGTGTTTAGTACATGAATCACTCCCTTGGTATAAAACTCAGTGCTGTGTTTCTAGTTCTAAATCAATAATACAAGACTTTATTTACCATGTTTTGCCTTCAGCTCTTTTTTTTTCAGCTGGGGAATCTTTTATGTTTTATTATTGTCTTTACAAATTGTATGTAATAATTGTAAAAAAGAGAAGGTGGTCTAGTTCCTCCTTATGTTTTTACTTTTATTGGGGAAAAATGATAAATTAAATGATATCTGGTGGAAGGAACAGGTAGTTGGACAATGCTACTCATTAAACAGACCTGACTTAAATTTCTGAGGCAGATGTTCGATGAATCTCCTTCATTGGGTTTGTGCATCTGATGGTGAACATCTACATATAAATGAATCTCCAACATAATTAAAATGAAATTTATTGTTGGTAGCAGCATGGCATAATAGATTTTGGTAGATGATTTAAATTAAGAAAGTTAAGCTAAACAGTAAACCTTAAAGCTGACTGAATTTTTATAACCCAGTGACTCCTGCCCTTTCTAAAATTTTTTGGAGCTTTTGAAAATGAACCTATTGTTCACCCCTCTGCATTTTTCTTTTTGCTTATTCCCCATATGTGTGCTTTCACTGGTACTTCTGTGCTGAAATGTTTCTGTGTTTCTGTGACAGTTTGTTTAGGGGTTCTAATGATGATAAGAGGATCATGAACTTTATTTCCTATGGCCAGCATTACCTAGTTGTGCTCCTTAAAAATACCTTGTTAAGTATAACTGTCTTTCAGATAGTGCTTTATAAAATACCTTGCTCAGATTCCATAGTGTAATCATTAATTTCCAAAGACAGCTAGATAGAATGTTTGAAGAAAAATGTGATTTCTTTAGCCTAAAAGCAGCACAGGGGGTTCTAGAATTTGATGGCTGTTTCTAGCACATGAGGACTATGACAATTTTTTTTTCCCTTTTAAATATTTCTTTCTTTCTTTCTTGCAACTGGATTAACATTTCTTTAAACATGTCCTGCGGGAAATTTATCATTGGCTTTGAAAATCCTGATAAATTGCTGATTTGAAATGAGTGTTTGGATTGCTATGAGTCTGAAGTAAGTCTCTACAGATTCCTGCATGCAGGATTTTTAAAGAATGAGAGTTTAGTTCCTCACAGTTCCTGCATCCAGAATATTTAGTGTGCCACAATTCTTTAAATGTATATATTGATATTTATAAAAGAAAACTTTAAATCTGCATATGGCAGGATTTACATCATCAAAAAAGAAAAGAAGATGGAGATGATGGGAACATCTTGAGATCCTAAAAAATGCAAATACAACTAAACATTCATTTTACTGGAGAACACACGTATTGCTGTCGAAGCGTAGATTGCAAGAAGGGTACTTAATTGTACCATGGACTGGCATACAGGAAATATGAAATCTTAGTAAGCATACGACAATCCTGTCATAAATATATTCATTATGTCGTGAACATCCTTTAATATCTTTAAATGTATGTTTTACTTGTGTGTTTGCTAATTTTTGGCAGTCATGGAGAAACTATTTTAACTGATTTTCTAAGGAATAAGTAATATATTTATTAATCCTGGCTAATGCCTATTATAACTTATTATTTTAATCTCTGTACTTTGTGCTTCTTTAGTTTACTTGCAAGTGTCTTGGACAAAGGTGCAATGAATTCCGTGAGTGCCTTCTTTTGGGCTTCACAGTCTTTACTTTTGGAGACAATCTACTTATCTTGTCCTGGCAAATATTTGCTAATAATGTAACAGTGACCATACAGCTTACAATTTGTTTCTGTCATCTGGCAGGGGAACTGTTTGAGTAAAAGCAATTAAAACATCCTCACCCTCTAACTACATATAAATGTAAACAGTGTCACTGTGGAATATTTCTACCTCTATTAAGTGACAACTTTAAATTATTAGTAATATGGACAGAACATAGAAAACATCACTAGATATTTACTGGTATATATATACAAAGCTGGCCTGTACCTCTGATATATTCCACAAGACAAAACTAGACTTGTATTGACTAGGAGAAACCTATATAAGACTTTGAGTCTCGTTTTAGTCTTACACTGAAAGATAAAAAAAGAATATCTATGGACTGAGTAACCGATTTTCAGGAACTATTACTGGGAGGTGCAGTCAGTGCAGTTTTATTGATCCCCTCTCCTGATTCCATTGTATAGTCCCATAATTCATACACAGGCAAAGAGCATAGTTTTCAATTAAAACTGCTTTCCTGAATACCAAGAAAAAAGTGTTTTAAAATCTTTGTGCAGAAGAGATTGATGAGAGATGAAGGGAGGAACAAAAATTGACTTAGAGTTTCAACATTAGACAGTCTTTTTGCAGAATCCAATTAATGATTGTTAGTAGTGCTAGTATTTATATTAGGTCTCTTTGCTTTGGGATATATATTCCATAAATACCAAAAGTAGAAAATACATTATAAGTAGAGAAGACAAGAAGAAAGTAGGAGAGAAAAGAAGGAGAGTGACCTAAGGTAAC
>JAWWMU010000001.1:6964468-6984205 GCA_035048155.1 Cinnycerthia olivascens
AAAGTAGAAAATACATTATAAGTAGAGAAGACAAGAAGAAAGTAGGAGAGAAAAGAAGGAGAGTGACCTAAGGTAACCTAGCATTTAAAATGTGAAGCCAAAACTAAAGTCAGGTCAGATAATCACAGAATGGGTCACGTCGGAAGGAATTGCAGTGGGCCATCTGATCTAACCTTCCTGCTCAGATGGGGTCATCCCAGAGTACAGGGCACAGAACTGTGTCCAGGTGGTTCTGGAAAATCTCCAGTGAGGGAGGCTACACACTATCTCTGTTTCAGAAAGAATTCCTTCCTCATGTTCATTGTGAATTTTCTGTGCTTTCTTCTCTTGCCCTATTGCTTGGCAGCACTAAGTAAAGCCTGACTGCATCCTCTTGGCAACCTCCATTCGGATACTGACAGACATTGATGAGGATCCCTCTCATGTGTCTCTTCTTCAGGCTGAATGGGCCCTGCTCCCCCTGCCTTTCCTCATATGAGAGATACTCCAGCCCCTTAATCAACTTTGTTGCCCTCCATTTGGTCTGCTCCAGGAGCTCCATGTCTCTCTTTGACTGAGAAATCCAGAACTGGACACAGCACTCCAGATGTGGCATCATCAAGAGGGACAGGATCATCTCTCTTGGCCTGCTGGCAATGCTTTTCCTAAAACATCCCAGGATATCTTTGGTCTTCTTTGTCCCCAGGGCTCTGCTGGCTCACAGATAGCTTGGTGTCCACCAGCACCCTCCCTCTACCTTTGAGTTTCAGAAAGTTCCTCTCAGTCTGTGATTCCAAGTGGTCAAGGCCCTTTCAAAGGACTGCACAGCCCTCTGGGGTATCAGCCACTCCTCCCAGCTTTGTGTCTTCCAACTCCCTGTACCCTCTACCACAGCTGCTGAAATCCCTGTTTTAACTCTTTATGAGTTATCACTATTCAGAGGGGAAAAAAAAAAATTAGAGGGAAGGAAGCTCATTAATAAAAAATGAGATGAAATAGGCTTTTTTTATAAAATTGCTGAATTACCAAATCTTTTTTAAACTTGATCATCTAACTAGCTATGTGAAGAAAAAAAAAAATTGTGAGAAAGGTATAAATAATTAACATGAGAGTATCTCTGATGGAAAAATACAATAAACCAACAGTCTGATTTTTTTTTTTTTTTTAACATGCGGTATATAGATCAAGCACTTTTTGCACAAATAGGCAGCAGAGATATAGGTAGTGCATTTAATGAAACAATAGGGACTAACAGTTAAAAATAAGAAAAATTAATATGAGACTGTGGGGACTTCCTCTCCCTAAGAGAAACATGCTGAAAAATTAAGGAAATTCTCATTTACCACTTCCCACATTTAATCTCAGTGGAAATGGAGATACAATAATCCTGCAATAACAACAAGAAGAGTAAAAAAATATGTTAAGTAACATACTAAGTTAACAGTCATGAAAAAAAAAAAAAATTAAATACAGCCTTTATCAACACAGAAGAACCTAATAAAAATGCCCGTAAAACTCACAGGCAAACTTACTAATGATGTAATCCAGCAAGGCTTTTCCAGGTCAGTGTGGCAGTGAGTCTGGGTTCATGGAAAAGAGGTTCCTGGCAGCTGGCAAAGATGTTTTATCTGTAATGCTTTGCCCCTGAGCCATGAAGGTGTGGAAGATGCAGCTTATTGTCCCCTTACAATATCAGGAATATCAAAACAAAAGTAGTAAGGAGTTTTCATTGTTGTGCTTGATGAAATAGGCTTTGACAGAGCATGCTACTTCAGCATTTAATTTTTATGTGATTTTTATCCTGTCAGGCTTAATCTGCAGTATGGCTAATCTTTAATGGATTTAATGCTGTCTGTGAAGTGTTGGGATTGCTCTGTAAAAAGAGAAAATTATATTGCTGTTGTTACTTCCCTCAAGGATGACGTATCCATAGGATATCATTTAAGTATTCTAATGAAGGATATCCAGCTCAAGGAGTATGTCAAAATCAGGTTGAGTATGGTTGCTCCTATTGTCATTTAGATGCCCTGGACTTCCAATCAGAACAGATTATGGATGAACTAAAATCACTGAGCCTCATTTTTTTGCCTTCTCCATTTGACCTCACTACAACTGATCTTACAGAGAAGAGGAGCTGTTGCAGTCCACTGCAGGTTGTGTGCAGGAATTTCTCCACACTGTTACTCTGTAAATGCTCTCAGAAGAGGAAGAGAGAAACAGATCTATCTATATTTTTGCCACCTGTCTGATGAAAGTTTTGGGAAGGGGAAGCTAGGCTGGAAATTATTTGTCTTTCAGCAGTGGGGCCCCCTTTAGGTCCTGGAAAATTGTCCTGGTGCCTTCTCCAGACTGAGTAACCCCAACCTGTGTCCATGGGAGAGATGCTCCAAAACCCTGATTTATCTTTGTGGTTTGCTTCTGGACTCACTCCAACAGGTCCACAGCCCTAAATTGGATGCCCCAGAGCTGACTGTAGATCTCTAAAACTCCTCATTTGCATGTGTTTTGGAATATAGTCTGTCAATATTTTGCTCACAGACAAGAGGTAAAACGAGCTATTGAAAGTTCATTATGTAAGTGTACTTACAAGAAAGGAAAGAAAGTGTTTTATTTCTCTCTTTGGAAAATATCAGTACTTGTGCTAAGTAGCAATTGGTAACCTAATTTCTGTAGATAACTAGGATTTCCTTCTGATAAATCCCATTTTTACATGGCTGTTAACTGCAATGACTGTAATGGAGGTTTTGCCGGAGACAGTTGATTTCACTAAAGCCAGATTTTGACATATTTGCCTCAGCTGCATAATTTTAACCATCCAGCTAACAATGCCAGCTTTTACTAAGCCTCTACTCAAATAACCTGCAAATTCACTTGAATAATTTTGTTTACCTTTTGTTTTCATTTTTATAACTGAATACCTACTGCTGAAATCCAGGCTACTGGATGTCCTGAGGCTGTGCACAGCAGTCTTCATCTACAATTGGAATCATAGGCTCACAATTCAGGTTGTTTTTGCTGGTGGTTTTGTTTGGATTTTTGTTTGTTGGTTTTTCTTTTCTTTTTTTTTTTTTTTGTGTGTGTGTTTTGTTTTGCTTTATACTTTAAGGTCCAGGAAGAATGATTGATTGTAATTTGTCCTCAATAGCTGTATGTCCATTGTGAAACTGAATTTTGTGAAGAAAAACCCAAAACTCAAAAAAACAAGCAAAATATTTTTCATGCATTAAATTGGTATTTTTAAATAAGAAATAAGCAAAATCTCTGAATTTTAATGAAGTGATAGACTAATATCTTTTATTTTAGAAGTGGTAAAATATTTATAAATAAAGAGGAGAATAACTACCTGCCTTATGCTTTTTCTTCCTTGAGGGCAGCAGGATACTGGGTTTAATGTCCATAAGAGCACAAGTATAACTTACAGAGTTTGTGTACCAGCTTTGTTCTGCATTTTTCATAAAGATAAATACCTTTAGACTTGAAGCAAGGGAGAAGGAGAGAGGAATGATTGAAGATGATTATGAACAGAAAACTATCATTTAGAGAGCCATTATTCTAAGCCTTAGCCCTCAAGTGCCTCACTGGAAAGTGCGACTTACATAAAATTTGTCTGAATTACTTGGTTATTCCTATGACCCATTCTAAGACCACCAAGTAAACATCCATATATCTATAATACTGCTTTCTTTTTGTTGCTTTGCTTTAAATCTGCTGCTTGTTAGATTGTGTGTGGTACTGCTACTAAGAAAATATTTTTTTTAGCTGAAAAAATATGTACAAACTAGACAGTCAAAGTCGTATTTGCTTCTGTGTCTTTAGCAAATCTGAGTGGCTTTTTCTTCCAATATGTTCCTCATCCCTTGAACCTATACAAACTTGAGTAGCCACGATATCCATTTGGGAAAGGAAAAAAGCTTTGCAGGTCTGGAGCATTTCAAACAGGGGAAGAAACCCAGCAACACCCTAATGTAATATTTACTTACAGACCTTTGGATTTTAATGTGGCTTTTGCTAGCTTCTTTTGACTTTTAGCTCCTCCTCTTCTGACTCTTTTCACTGGAGACACAGTGAACATTTAATCCTCAGCCAGCCTATGCTGTAGACCAGCTCCTAGAAGTGTTTTGTAGCAGCCTCATCTGGTATCTCCAACACCTGTTTCTGGATGGTGAATGGATATATTATGCAAAAATCAGCTTGTGCTTGAAATTACTTTTGCTTAAGTGATTGGTGGATTTTATCCAGAAATGCAAACCCCAGAAGTTTTGGAGCTACTGAAATCAGAGTGGAAATATTCCTCTCTTTAGAACCAGGATTCCTTAGAGAACTATGTCTGTTTCATAAAAACATCGAGAAAAGAATAAAAATATAACAGGCCTTCCTTCAACGCTGTCAGAGCTAGGGCAAGAAGAACCTAAACTCAATATTTTCTAGCACTTTTTGCATTTAGAAAGTAGCAAATACAACCTCTGCCTTCCACTTTCATGGCCATATTAACGTAATGTAGGTGAATTAGCTGAAGTGATTGATCTAATGAAGTGCTATACAACACATCCAGGAATTCTACTCTGTTTGCCTAATGAAGTGTCAATATGTCTAAAATGGTCCCTCAAATGATTTAAAGGAATGTCAGATTTAGTCAAAGAAGCCTCCAATGATTTATGGTATTGTATAAAGCTCTTAATCTTTCAGCTATAGGAGTGCTTCAAATCACTCATCATTTTTTCAGCTACTTATCCTGATGCATATACTAATGTCTAATCTGCTAATTAGAGGAGGAAGATTGCAGGGCTTTGACAGGCAAGGCCAAAAATGGATTCTGCTTGTAAAAAAAGTCACAAAGGTAACAAAGACAATTTGCAATGGAGGAAATAAGGCATAAATAAAGCAATCAATTGCAAGATTGAAAATTTAGAATTAGAGAATTTACTATGAAAGATTAAAATGAATGCAGAATCATGGTAAATGTGTAAAAAACTAGGGGAAAATCATAACAAGTTTCCAAAAAACTTCATGCAAGTTTCTTTCCACAGCAGTTTTAATAGATTCACATTCTAAACAGTCTTCAAAAAACTGTCCTCATATAATCTGTTTTAAGAGGAAATACTAGGAATTCCTTACTCATTACTTCAGAGTGCTGTTAAAACAAAGGACAAGACATCATGAAAGACTACCAGAACTATTATTAGAGTGGGAATGTAAAGAAAGAGAGGCAAGTGATGAAACATTTGAACAGTTTCAGAGTTTTGTAAGGAATTTGAAAAATCAGAGATACAATTCATTTAATGGAGATCATGTGACTATGTTAATTTAACAAGAGCCCACAGGCTCTGACAGACATGCTTCTGTAATTGCAGAAGCAACCATAGCTTTAAATTTCTAATTTTCTTTTGTCACATGTCATATGATCAAACATAAACTTCATGGTGTTTAACGGCCCAGAGAGAGATCATGGCTAAATTGCAGAGGAATTATGTGAAAATCAGAACGTAAAATTTGGGATATTAACATTAGTATTTATCCTGCGAGATTAGCTTCAAAATAAATTCGAGCACCATAGTGAAAGAAAACTTAAATTACAATGAATTACAGTATAGGTAGTATATCACATTAATTTTAATATGTTGAAATTGTAATCAGAAATAATTGGACTTTCAGTAGAAAAGTAAATGAAGTTGCTGAAGCAAAAGGAAATTAACATTGATTGCAAGTGGAATAAACTGTGCAGATTTGGAAGGTTCTGATTTATTGAGGTGGGAACTACTTCTAAGGCCATTAACATAAAGATTTAATTAATGTGTCATTATTTTTGCCAGATAGTGCAAGGAGTTAGAAGCCATTAAAAAATATAATTTCATTTTGATAGGGAAAATCAATATGAAAATTGTAGGAGAAGCAATCTCAGATTACCAGACTGGACATTAATAAACTTAGCTATTGAAAACAATTAAGAAACAACAAAAGTTCCTAACAGGCATCACAATTTCAAGCATGAAAAGCTGTTCTCTTTCACATTCTAATGGTGAAATCTTTGTCTCTTGGAGAAAGAAATATGTGTAGGAAATATGTTTTCTTGCTTATTTGTCTGTTTCTGTGCTTCCCAGTCCCTCATACTCTCAAATACTTGCCCATTGAACAGCATCCAAAATCCTCTAACACTGCTGCTTACATGTTTCATCTTCTTTCTATGCTCTGTTTAGTTTGTACCATGAATTAGAGAGCATCAAATATACTTAAAACATCTCTGCATAGTATGATACTCCCCTAAAAGCAACTCACTGCTTTTGTGAAAGTGTGACCTTAGGTGGGTGATGTATTGGAATCATTCTGTGCTACTTTCCTACACCAGTACAGATTAATATTCTGTAAACTAGACAAGGATGAAAAAAGTCTTACTGGATAAAGACTCTCAAATATAGGTTAATTCCTGATTTGAAAAACTATTCTGTTTATGACTCAGTGAAAGGGGAATACCTCCCGTGCTGATTGAAGACCTCAAGGATAAAATCCATTCATGATTTTGTAGCTTTCAAACTGTTTCTGAGGACCCTGTAAGCAGCTAAACAGGAAGAGAGAGATTGATTTTTCTCTATTTATATTCTGTAGACACAAACATAAAAAATTCTTACCCTCTCTGCTTTCCCAATAACTTCAAAATACCAGAGATTTTGTAAACTACACTCTTGCTTGCCTTGAGTGGAGAATTCTGCATTACGAGGCTCCCATCCCTGGTGAATTCTGAACGTTCTTTTTATCACATATGAATCCTCTAGAAGATAAACCAATCATTCTCTTTCTATTATCTAACCCTTCCCACAGTAAGTGGTGTCTTTTAATTCACTCAATATTGAAAGGGAATGTGCAAGATATGATACTGAAACATTTTGAGAGTCAGTTTGTAAATGAGATGTGAAGAGCCTCCTCCTCACTCCTGATGCCTGTGTTCTGGGAACATTGGCAGTTGAACAGTGCCTCTTTTCTTTCACCACTAGAAAGGGAGTAGCCCTTTCCTGTGGGGCTTCCTGGGTAAGAATTGAGAAATTGAAGCAGTCTGTCATGTTGTCCACTGGATTCCCCAGATACCTAAGCGAGACATATTTGAAAACAAATTTCTTTGTCAGATGAAAAGAAATCTTGTCTTCAAGTGCTGCCGCTCTTGAAGGGAACTCTAAACTTCTAGAAGCTGTCATTTTGCAGTGTTTATTATCAACCTCATTGATATTCAACAGACAGTTTGGGACAGCAAAAGGAAAGCTGAGGCTCTGTAGGAGTAAGCAAGTCACTGTATTGTGCATAGATCCTCTTTTCTGTGTCTAACATTATCAGTACTGTAAGAAAAGCTGCCGAGTATAGCCATGTCATTGCAAATGCTGAGGTCTTTCAAGTGTATTTTATCAGATGGTCTCTGTCTCAGGGCACAAAGAGCATATGTTAGGATTACTGAAGTTATTTATTTTCATCCAAACAGTAAAAAAAACACCAAGGAGCCCCCAAAACAACAACAACAACAAAAAACCCAACAAAAACCACCCCCAAAAAAGTAAAAAAATAAATGAATAAAAAATATTCCTAACTTGCAGCCAGAAAAAAGCATTTTAGTTCTTTCTTCTCCATTGTTTTTGTGTCTGTTTACCAAAATGCTTGTTACCTAAACCTAGATATCTCCTGTGTTTTCCCTCACTTTATTATTGTAGCTAAAAGCAATTTATATCGAAACAAGTAGTTCAAATATAAACCCTGCAACTGAAACTCACCTAAATAGTATCAAAAATCTTGTAAAATGCAGTTTTTATTTATTTTGAAGTTTCGTCCTTTCTTTCTGCATTGTAAGCCTGTGATTTCCTTATTTCCTTCCTTTAACATCATAAAATCAGTGGAGAAATGGAAGGATAGTGGATTAAAATGTAATAAACGATTTTATATATATATACACACATATAGATAGACACACATATATATTATATATAATTTATATATTTTATTAACATATTATATATTATTTTAATATATATTTTAAAATTAAAAATTTGTCCTTAATTGTAGGATTATTGCACTAGTTCCATTGAGTCTTACGGAAAAAAAGACTTTAGATTCTACTATTAGGTTCAAGATGGTAACAATCCACTATTGAGGCTCTTCTTTAAGAATTTTATGAACATTTGCAGCTTAGAAGCTACAATTGGCTTCTGCTCCACAGTCAGAGGCAAGAAACAAAGGATTCAGAGATGGTCAAGAAACTCTTAGAATAACTTGACCTGGCTTTTGTGCCAGTGAAGTTCTGAGTCCCAGGATGTGTCCAATGTTACAGAATGGCAGCTGGCTGAGGTGCCCCCTTACTGACTGCTTTTACAATGGATCCAAATGGGTTATGGGGATATTTCAGGTTGAATTCACGCCCTTACCCCAGAGTGCAGCTGAGATGGAGACACCAATATCTGAAGGTAATTGCTCAGCTACAGCAGCCAAATGCCACCGACATACCAAATTGTTGATTTATGTCACACAAAGGCAGCATGGAAAGCAAGCACCTGGGTCAAGTGTGCTTTTTCAATTTTTTTCCTTTACTTTCTCCCTGTGTTCAGTCACAAGAAATGATACAGAGCCAGCCTGAAGAGTGGAACTGAATGTTTGTGGGAAGATTGTCAATTTTAAAGCAGACTCAGGTGTAGATGTAATGGCCATATCAGAAAAGAGGTTTCACTCTCCTCACAGCTGAATCAACTGTGGCTACTCCAAATAATCCTAGAGGCAGCATAAACACAAAGAGGAAAGACTGTGTCTTTACTACTTGGGCTCAGGAAACTTTAGACTGATATTTTCCTTCATCAGAACACTTACTACACTCTTAATGGAAAGAATGAAAGAAAGAAACTAAAAGGGTGCGCTGGACTCATCTGTTATGTACACACCGTCACTATTTATTACATTGAAACTATAACCTTCACAAAATTTCTTCCCTCACACTTTTCAAATAGCTTCCAGCATAACACAGTGTTGGACCAGCTACGCTCAGCATCTTGTATGATCAGACCCTGATGTGTCAGAGAACTTGAAATGTGTAAGAGATCTGTGTTCTGTGTTAGAAGCACAGTATCATCTGCTGTCACACTGTGAGGAAGATTGCAAAAACCCAGACATGTGAGAACCTCAAAAAACCCTTGAGAAGGCAGAAAAAGCATTTTATAACTTTCTAACGGTGGAATAAAAGATATTGTCTTGAAGCAGAGGTGAGTACAGTCTAGCTACTTTCCTAACAAATCAGCACCCCTGTCATCCTCTAGTGAGACTGAGGCATGACCACTGAGACATTCCTCAGTCTGTCCCAAAGATTTAATTGTTACTGACGAGGTACTACAGTGGCTTGGTCTTAGGCTGTTTCACTCATCAAACCTGTCAGGACAGGTTTTGAAAGGTAACAGTAGATAAAATTCTCAGGTTTTATCTGTTATGACTAATGCATTCATTGAATAAAACCAGTATTTTGAAGTATTTTTCTTCATTTTTTAAAAAATGTAATTGTCTACATGTTAAAAAAACTAAAAGCTATGAAGCCACAGTAGGTTCTTTGTATTTATCTTACGTGTAAGTTAAAATTTTGCCACATGGACAACATGAAAGTGTCTGTTTTAACTCTCAAGCATTTTCTTATCCAGAGGTTAGATGGATCATCTGATTAATGGCTGTAACATCACTTAACATGAATGTGTGTTCCAAGACTTCAGACAGTGTTGATTGTTTCTTTCCTTTTATATATGGAATATTAAACACTCAGCTTCTTCCTCATGTTCCTTCATGTATAAATAATTCTACTTTTAATTAAAACAGCATATTATGGATAAAACTGAGGGTGTAGAGATCAGATACGATTTCCCTTCTATAGTTATCTTCCAGGCATTATTACTAGGATTTTGTGAGGAAAGAATTAAATAGAAAGTAAGGTTTAGTTTTATTATAAATGTGAATCACATCATTAGGAGATAATACTATATTATTTTTCTGAATTGACAATGAACACGATCACCTTAACAGCCTCCTTTTGATGCAGTATTTAAAATGATAAGTGAAGGATGCGTTAGGAATAAAACAGAACCAGAGGTGGTAATTTGGTTTCCCTGTCCCACACTTCAAATGCTGAGAATAAATTAACGGATAAAATATTCTACCTGAAGTTTGGAAAATACTTTATTAATTGCTAAAATATTTAATTTCCTGGTTTGAGCATGAATTAGAAACTTCAAATCATAAACTCAAATATCTCAAAACAGCAAGATTTTAAGTTTAATGTTAACCATTGTTTAATCATGAGCTTGCTTCTAAGTAGTGGTAATACTGAGACAGGCCGCAAAGTCTTTCAAATTCCAGCATAAATGAATGGATTTAATGAACCTTTTTCTCTGGTTTATTGAGGACATTTTTCACATTCTCAGGCTCAGGGTTCACTTTCTTATTGACACATACAGGGCTGCATCACTTGGAGAGGACGTGTGGGTGGGCATCGCTCGCGCCGCCGCGGCCTCGCCGCCCTGGGGAAGGTCTCAGCACCAGCGGGGTTCTGCTTGTTTGACAAAGCCATTTCTGTGTGCTCCTCCGTGGAAGGCTGGAGCTCATTCTAAAAATCACACAAATGACAGGCAGGGAGCTCGCTGTCCTCCCCGCTGTGCCGGCGTGGCACTGATCCGCGAGGAGCACAGATGACTTGGCTGAGGCTGGCGAGGAAACGCGTGGCAGGGCTGATCGCTGGCGTGAGAGCAGTGCAGTGCATCAACTGCAAAAGCATCAGTGCTGTGCGCTCTCTGGCCTTTGACTGCAAACTATCTGCCTGTCTCCTGTTAGGGTTGAAAGATTGGGATTCTTGCCTCCTGCAGGAATTAGTGTCAGCTGAGCTCAGAGCAGCGGCTGGCATTGCCTTCCACATGAACGGTCGGTGCAGACAGAGATCTGTCTGATCATCTTCTTGAGAAAACACGGTGATCAAAAAACCTGTACAACCAAAGTCCTGATTCAGAATTCCTTGTTTGGGATAAAAAGAGTCTACGCTAAGCTAGCAGCTTGACAAAACTAGATTTCATTAAAGTGATTATTGTCATGTAATGATTAGGGTCAATTACATTTGCAGGCACTCCGAGATATCTAACTGCTGCTTGGTTACAGAAAAACTTGTATAAAACTAAACCTTGTTTAATGTAAAAAATAGAGTTCAAAGTAGTGCATAGAGGAATAAAAAGGGCATTTATGCAAGAGACAATAAATTAAAAGAGCTGAAAAGATGTGAAGATAGACGAAAATAAGTATGTGAATTGCTTCTGAAAAAACATTAAGGTATGGTAGCATCTATATCAATTGTAACAACACAATTTATGTTTTCAAAATTCCATTCATATTTATTTTCATCTAGCTGTGTGTCTTTTTCTAGTATGAAATATTGCATGTTTTTTCTCAACTGTTCCCTGTAATAAGACATTTGCCATAGTATTACAAGATAATAATAACCTTCTCTGACTATGCATCTCTCTCATTCTCCATATTTTCTGGGTGTTTTATTTGCCCTTTAATATTTTTGACAGGTAGGTTGAGATCAGAATAGCAAATCTGCATAATTCAAATGAGAAGGTCATGTCATGCTTCCCCAGAGGGGAATCCTCAGAGGCATTGTCCTTCTTGAACTGCATAGAGATGTAAAAACTGGTCCCATCGAGTTGGTGGAAGGACTAAAGGACTTGAACAATGCGTAGTCACTCCTTTTCCACCTGTTCTGTAAAAAAACTTTAAAATATACAGTAACACAATGGTATGTTACACTTATGTATTTGCTTATAGGTGATGAATTAGCAGGGGAGGGACAAAGTCGAGCCTTTGATCCTAAAGAAATAGGAAGAATGTTGAAACAAAATTATCTTGGCTATTTAAATAGTGCTATTACCAAGGTAAAAAGTCAAAAAAAATTTCCCTATTTTTTTTTTGAAGAGGGAGGAGATGATGATAGGCTGAGGAGTCTCAGCTGGATGGGCCAAATACAGCAGTGGGATCTGGCAGATGCATCTACACTGAACACAGGTTCACTGCTGAGCTTCTTTATAGTTCACATTTAATGCCTAACATCTGGGTTAAGCCAGCTGTTCCAAGGCTCTTGGTGTCCACCGTAGATGCTGCTGGAGGGCAAAAGCAAACACGTAATGTGGGTAGATTAAAAGAGCAGGTGCTACTCTTTCCTTAAACCCAGCAGTATCCGCTGTATGAATGCTTCCTTTTTGTGCTCCAAGTCAAGCAGAGATTTCCACAATTATTCAAATAATTTGAGGTCATTCCACAGTATTTCAGATCAGTGTTTGAAAGCACTGGTGGGTGTGCTGATTGTGTGTTCCATTATGCTAATGGCTCGAGTCATTTGCTACTTGGTTACTTGGAGAGAGTTGTGTTGTGCCAGTGATGGTAAGATATTGATGATTTCTGAGTTCAGGCAGAAATGTGTTTTGATGCTTGGTTTTATTAAAAGCCTATTCTTCACTATATCTGGAGTTCCACATGCTTTTCTCTTTATAATTGCTTTGAATATGAGAATAAATAATAAATTGTGATTAATAAATTAGTAGGAGTTGACAAAAGAGTAAGTGTAAATGATGGATTTCTGTGTAACCCATAGAGTATAATTCTGGATCCACTGAAATAAATTACAGAAGTCTGAATTTTAAATGGAAACATTTTTATAAAAATATTTCATTATCTTAACCAGACATTAAACTAACATCGTCTTAAGCCTTCCATCACTGAGTTGAATTGAAATTAATGTGAGTGAGAATAGAAAAAATTTTACTATTGAGAAAAAAGATTCCTTCCATTGAAGTTATTGATGTGGTCGCATGGATTTTGTGGGTTATGCTTATGTAACACATTACCAGTAGAAATAGAAGTGATGGAATGGCCATCAAAGTTATTAGGGTGCTGTTTGTTTTATTGCTCTGAGTAGATTGGTTGATTTCAGACTAACCCAAGTTAATGGAGCTGCTAGTGTAAGTACAGTAAGCATGATTTAGTCCTTGACATGTACATATTTATGTATTGTTGTGTTGTGGGGCACTTCTTCAAGCCATGATTATTCTATTAAGTCCTTGTATTCACTTGAATTTTTCACATGCTACTTCTTATTTACAAAATGCTATCTAGGCCTTGCAAGACCTAATGAATTTTTAATTGTTGTGAGCCAATGATACAGGTTTCTGCAAACACCCTGAAGTCATCCATCCTTAAATACATTTTACAAAACAATTTTCTTTTGCTTTCTTGATTCTTATCTCCTTCTTTCCATCTTATCATTTGACTTTGTTAAAGTATAAGACATAAGTTACTCAGCTTTTGAATGCCCTCCGTGTTATCAAAATTCTGACTGAATGCTCATTTACATACAGTCAAATCTCAAGTGGATTGCCATCTCTTTATGTGACTGGAAAAACCTTAGAACACATGAATTTTGCTGTTTTGACTAATTTGTCTTCATATTATTTCTTTGAAAAATGAATGTTGATGTTAAATGCATAAAAAATTGAATTGTTTCTTTACATTGTTTAACTTATAATGATAATCTAATCTTTCACACTAGCGTCACCATTTTATTAAAAAATCATAGGTTTTTTATTTGGTTTTGCTATTTAAAATATCTTTATATGAAAAAATATTTTTGTTGAGCAGTAGTGTTAGAGAAACTACATTTGATCTTTTCTCTATTAATGTTCTTTTGCTATTGCTCAAGTAAGGTGTATTGCATTTTATACCTCAGATGCTGGGCAGTATAAGTGAACATCAAAAGATTCTCCTTATATTTTGAAAGAACAATTAAACTGGCCAAGTTTAGACTGCAAGATCAGCATGTGCATTCATGGTTAGGATTATAAAAGCAGCTTATGAGAAATGAGACATTATTTCTGAAACTTTGGCAAAATGTAAATTAAAGAAAAGGAAGTGATTTTTTTTAATCATGATACATAGTGCAGTGAAAAGTGATACTGTTAAGATGTTAGGAACATTTACCAGTGGAAGATTATAGCTTTTCCATAAATTTAATTGATTTTTAAATTTTTATATAGGATCCCTTATCCAATGTTGGCTACATTCATTAAGCCTTTTTCAAATAGGCAAGTGTGAGAATACAATTTAACAAAATGAAAATATTAGCCTGTGAGTTCTTGGTATTAACAGAAAACAAAGCATAATATTTTTGTTCTTTCAAGATTATCAGAAAATTTCATAAATAAAGCAGAGATAGAATTTGAAATGGTTTAATGTTTGAGGGAAAAATTGGTAACAACCATTATTTAATGAAGCCTATAATTCAGAGTTGCTCAGAACAATAAAACAAGAGTAGGGAAATGTAGTCAGTTATTTCCTTTTTTATTTGAGTTATGGTGTTTCTGATTTGTTGGAATGATGGTAAAAAATCCTCTTTGCAGCTTAAAGTCCATGCTGCTCATACTGGTAATATTGACTAACAGAGTTAGTCACAACATATTTCCTGTAAAACACATCAGCGGTTTGGCTTTCCTGAATTGTTATAAAAATTGTGTGAAATAAATGATCCATTGATATTTTGGGGGCTAACTTGTAGAGTAACATGGTGGGGTATAGGAACTTTAGGGTGAAGGTTTTTTCTATATCCCATATTCCTCTTTCTGATCTATCTGATGCCTGAGTCCAGCAAGCAGGTGCAATTCTATGGTATAATAGTGAGGATATGGAATTAAATACTTTTGAGAATTTGAGTATTATTAACTTCATACAGTTAAGAAAGTTCAGCAGAGGACCTCAGTTCCTGAAGGGACATTTCCTGTGGGTTCCTGAAGGGACATTTCCAGAAGGATGGCTCAACTCCAAGGCTTTGTCAGTCTTTCAAGAGAGAATCCTCAAATGTTCTCAGTGTGGGACCTTCGACAGAAAATAAGGGGAAAATATGGATTTATACATTAAAAAATTGTCTATTTATTTATTCAGGAGAGGGGAATGATTTCAGATATTAATTATAACTGTTTATTTAGACATTCTCCTTCTTTACTTAGACTAATTTCCAAATTTCAATCTAAACCCAAGATTCAGTTGGATTTCAAGCTCCAGAGGTTCGCTGACGTTTGCCTCCTTCGTGGGCAGCTGTTCTATCCTTGGCACTCTGAAAATCTTGCTACATATCACAAGACAGGTTCAAAATGTTTTGGTATTTTTCCTTCCATGTTCATGAGTCCACACAGGAAAAGGCCTTTTTTATGCTATTCAAAATAATTGAAAAGGAAAACCTTCCCAATTTACAGTGTTGTCTGAATCTGGTTTTGTAGCTCTTGAAAAACAAAATTCTCTCTTTTTAAAAATTTGGTAACTCACAAAATCCCAACCAACCAATGGAAATCCTAAATGACTTAAAAATCGTTTGTGAGCAAAGGGACTTGCCCACAGAATAGTAATATTGATTTCATCCCCTTTGTTTCTCACTAGAGATTACCTTTTATAGCATGTGTTAATAGATATTTTGGTGGAAATCCACTGAAGTAAGTGGGGTTTTGACTTTTAAATCAGTGTTGGAAATATCCTCTGTGTACCTAGAAATTTCATTGTGGAAATGGCCAGTGGGTTCATGTTTAGTAACGTCAGCAAGATTCATAAAAGCACAAACAGGGTTAATTTATAAAACTTCTTAACTATTATCTTTCTCTTGAGAAAATACCATGCCCTTGTGAGTGAGTGTACAATACTGAGAGCTACAGTATTGCATCGAGAAAACCCTCTATTACTTTGTATAACATTTAAAGCCAGTTTTTATAGATATAAAGATACAGCTGAAATTTAGCTATGGTTGAAATATACTGTCCTTTGTGTCTTCAGCATTTTTGACTAGCTGTAACATTTAATTTTATTTTTAGGAATATAAAAGGATGTTATTTTTCAAATGCCTGTAGTATAGGGAAAAAAAGAAAATGGTTGCATTTTCAGAAAGCTTTCTTCAGCCTTTCATTTAGCCTTTTAGAAAGGGCAGGGTTATGCAAACTCAAGATGCAAATAACAAAGAACAGTAGAAATGATCTTCCAGAAGGTTAGGAGGGGGGTACACTCAGTTCCACACTCTTTACTTAAAGACATAATTATTTATTTTTCCCTAAATAGGAAAATCTATTCTTGAGAAAAAGCTACATTTTAATATGTTACGTAAAAATTTGACTGCCACTCTGTAAAATTTGAGAAACAGTAACTAGAAACTATAAATGACATATTTTTGCCCTGGACAGGTTTACTCCTAGATTACTACAAAATTTGGTGTTTATATTGGAGCTTTAAAAATATTTATATAAGTTATGTGGGTGAGGGGTCTGAAATGAAGGGGAACAAAAAATAAATTCTGAAGAGAACAGTTGATTGCACAATGGCATGAGTATCTCAAT
Organism: Cinnycerthia olivascens; assembly: GCA_035048155.1. Lineage (NCBI taxonomy): Eukaryota > Metazoa > Chordata > Aves > Passeriformes > Certhiidae > Cinnycerthia > Cinnycerthia olivascens. Next base: position 6,980,854 of record JAWWMU010000001.1, read on the forward strand.
ATTATGCAAATAAGGTTTGCATTTAGATTATTCTAGTGGCAAAATTGTTGATGACAACTATTTTTCAGGAATCTGACTTCAAACTTTGGCTCTTGGGGCTGACCTTGGGTAAGTGGTATCTAGTGACACAAAAACTTCATCATTAGGTAGATGTTCTGCTATGGAGGGACTCTGTAAGGCAATAAATTGTGCCAACACACATCCATTTCAGGGATTCTGTGAACTAATAGACTGCTTCAGTAATTTAACAGCATGAATAAAGGCCCATCTGTGGAAAGTTCTTGAAAAATGATGGCAACATGAATAAAATCTAAAGAATAACAAGTGTAGCACAAATAACTTGTGATAGGATCCAGTGTGAATCTCAAAGAAGTAGAATAATTTTATTGTAGAAAAGTCTGTGTTGCAAATTCTAATAGCTAGGGAAATGAAGCTATAGTAGTAGACACACAAAGATTTAGAGGGTGAAAACCATATTATGCCAAGGGATATTTTTCTTGTTTCCAGAACGCCCACACTCCTAGTAACTGATATTAGTGTTACATTTCTGTATGCAGAAAAAAAAAAATTGTCTTCGGAAGGATTTCTCTGAAAATTTATATTGCATTTCTGCGGTCTTTTCTGATATTACTTACATGCTACATTTTGAAAATAAATAGTCTGTGTGACAGAATCTGCATTTTTCAACGTACTAGTAATATGTAGCAATGTCACAATGAAAGTAATGGCTTGATTCTTCCATGTTACTAAACTCCAATTTAGTTTATATCTTCAAAGTTATAAAATACTAAAATTCTCCACATATTTAAAGCTTGGACACTGAAGAAATACCTTATTGATGAATAGCGTTGGTGTATTAGATCTTTAAATCAAGCTTAATGAAATGTGGAAAATTTAGAGTAATTAATTTTCTTGCATTTTAAATTACTCATGTAATTTTTATTATTAATATTCTGTGATTTCAGAAACCATCTTTTGTAACACAGCAATATTAATAGATTTCTTAACCTAGACTAAATGAATGTTTATGCTCGATAGTCCATACCATTTAGCAAAACTCTAAAATCTCATAATTTTTTTTTTTTTGGATAGTCTAAAATATTTTCATAACATACTCAAGCTTGGAGTTTTATGATTTAGTGAACACCCACCTTTCTCAACATGTTTACAGCTTTTTAAGGGTGCATTCCTGCCATGCAGTTCCCCTTGAGCTTCAATTTATGACATTTGCAGAGAACTACAGGGGTACTGTTTAGAGATGAATTTCCAGATGCATCTTTTCTTTTGTTATTTCCCTAGGTATGTAGAACCAGTCCTGTGAGATGCTGTAGGTTTCTTAATTTCAGTGGAAATTAACAGTGCAATGCAGAGTGCAAGCAGGCTCAGAAGAACTTCCTAAAACAATGGGTGGAGAAGAAAACATGAGATTAATCCACAGCTCCTGTGACTTGTGTTTATGAGTCAAGTGATCTAAAAGTAAAAAACCAAAAAGACACAGCTTTTTACAGGTAACACCAGGTTTTTCCCAGCTGCCTAAATTATCAAGATTCCTTTTATCCAAGTGTAGTATTTCTACCTACCTCAGTATGTTGTACAGATAAATTATGCTTTTCCTTATTTATAGCAATATTCATTATTTTCCCAGTGTTTCTTCAAAATGTCTCAAGTGGACTACACCTTATAAAAATTTTTTTTGAATGTTTAATTTTATCTTAATTTTTTTATCCGTATTAAATTAAAACAAAGCAAATATCTGAAAAAAGTAACAACAATAACTTAATATGCAAAAAGATTTACTTTAGTGACAACTGGAGAGTCACAAGAACCTTCATGAATCTGCTTAGGTTTCTGAGGGAGATTTACCTTCTGCTGTATGTGTTTCATTTGAAAGGTGCTTGCTGTGTACCAGGAGTGGAGAATGACCATATTTCTTCCAGTTAATTTTAAAACCCTGAGAAAGTTTTTGTTGTTTTATTTTCCAGATGCTTGAAAAACTTCTTGTTAGTCAGTCTAAGTACAAGATTAGGTAAAATCATGGGACTGAAAATGAGTTTTGATTGTGTATTCAAAGTAATGTCATGACACAAGATTGGTGATTGTTTAGTATTTGTTATAGTGTAAAAAAGGATCACCCTCATCTGTGAACTGAAGAACAGGATAATTCAAGGAAGAATTGTCATTGCTTGAGGCCAAAATGGTGAAATGTTCTTCAATAGAATTATAACCACATGAGAGAATTTTGGAGAGTGAATAAAGGTCATTTGGTCCATCAAGACATATTCTTTTTAGTAGACTGTTTCCCCAAGGATGATATCTAATTGTTTCTTGAATGACATTGATGCTTTTTGCCTCTACAATTTTGCCTGCAGGCTATTCTAAGTATTTATTATTCTCTGCATGAAAAGGTGCTTTCTGATATATATGCTGATTTTTTTAATTTCCAGTTAAGTTCTCTTGTCCTATAATCTGTGTTGAAATGGAAATAATAACCTGAATTAACATTATCTGTGACAGTTAAGAATTTATATGCTTCAAAAAAAACAGTTCTACCTTGTCCTTAAAATTAGATGCCCAGATTTTAATCTAAGTAACAACAACTGAATATCAAATTGTGGCAGGGCTCTCCTTTGGAAGATTGCACATCAGAATTAGTCTTATTTCCCTGAATGCATTTTACTGATGTTGTTGATATTCTGTCCCCTATTGACCAAAAACCTGTCTAATAAAGAACATCTGATGACACTTGATGTCTTTTTAACATCAGCTAAAGGAAAGACAAATGTGAGATGTACTTTAAACTTATTTCAGCAGGCAGAAAAATGAGAGGCAATACCTGAGGACATGACAGCGAGAGCTCACTAACACCTCCTTTGCTCTTTTTTCAAAACAGCTCAGTCCTACTTTAGTTTTTGAAGATTTAAAAGATAAATCAGATTGTCTACACTGCCTAACTTTTAACAGTGTCAGACCTGGGTTACTGGCCTTAAAGAGAAGGGGTGCCTAATCTTCCTGAATCTTTACAGTTTTTGCCCAGTACAGGCCAGAGAAGCCCAACAGCTGATTAGGAAATTCAGTCACAGTCCTAATTATGTGGTATTTTTTTACTGTGTCAGGGTCCAGAAAAGTAGCCAAGACAGTGTTTAGCTGGATGTAGCAGAAACAGAATCATGGTTTCCATGCCACATCTCTTTTTTTGTCTGGAGACAGAGAAATCAAAGCCTCTTCATCTCTCACCATTCTCCATCCAACCACCCTGCGCGAGTTCCGTCCATAACTATTTTTCAGTTGCAGACTCCTTACTGGGCTTCAGATGGCCCAAGTCTACAACTCCTCAACAAAAACAACAAGAAAA
>JAWWMU010000001.1:6990114-7037846 GCA_035048155.1 Cinnycerthia olivascens
TCAGCTTTAGTTATATTTAGGCACAGGGACTGGTCAGGTATAGGCAGTACCTGTCCTGGATATTTTACAATAGAAACAGATATGGTATATGTAGTGTAGTGCAGTACACTTCATGTAGTGGAGAAATTTGTAGAAAAGAAAAACAAGTAAGGAAATGGGAAATGAAAAGGGTAAAAGGAAAACAAGGTGTGTAAAAATGGAAGGGAGTGAGTCTCAGATGGAGCTGCTGTGTGGACAGTAGAAAAATGAGATTGAAACCAATCAGCAAAAAATCAAATGAAATCAAAATGGGTTTACAAAGTGTTATTTTAAAACTGTTCGGTGGACATATACTAAACAGCATTCTGTATAATTCAGATAAAGGTGCAAATCCTTCACAATTTTCTCTACAAGAAAAAATAACTTTTGTCATGACAAAAAATTAATATTGAGAAAAATGCATCCCAAAGTTGTTCTTCAAAAAATTTGTTTCACAGTACTTCCATTCATGTTCTGCTTGCCCATAGTGGAAGTATACTTCTATGTTGATGCAGTTTGTATTATGATTTCATACATATATATATATATATATATATATATATATATTTATTTATTTATTTTAAGGAACATTTCTTTTTGAGATAAAAAAATATTAAATTACTAGAGAATAAATAGTTTTCGCTTGATGAATTCTTAGGATGAAGCGTCTGTATATAGATATAAATGAATTAAAATTTTCTATCCTTCTACACTGACTTCTGTCAAGGTAAAGAGAAAATAATATAGCCATCACTGAGAGGTACACAGCAATCATAAACCAGTAAACAGCTACATAATTTGGGAAAAAAAAAATTCTTGCAGTTCTGAAATTATTAGTCCTGGAGGCACACAGATTTTAATTTGTCTTTGAAAATGTCTTTTTGTTCTCTAAGGGTTCAAGGATTTGCATTAATCTTTTTTATGGTTGGAGTTGTTACAGTGAACTTCAGAATTTGTATATCAGAATTTTTAATCACAATTCAAGAGTTACACAATGAATGAATGATGAACACATATTTACACATGAGGAAGAGAATATACAAGCATTTTAGGAATATTGTTTCAAATATGAAATAGGGTGAAACTGCAGTCAAGTGGCATTCCACATAGGAATGGATAACTTGTATATCAGCTTATTAATTCTTGTGTAGCTACTGTATTGTGTATGGCAACAAATGTTTCTAAGATAGGGGGGAAAATAAGAAGTTATTGTAAACTTCTCAATATCTGTCCTTGTCATGACAGGAAACCTGTACACCACAGCAAACAGTGATGTGGCAATTTGCAAACAGGAATTGAAATTATCAAATGATTAAGAATTGAATGCTAAGGAATGTAAGCAGGAAGAGAAGATTAATAGGATGGGAAGCCAGTCATATTTGAGAACTGAAAGCAATTAAGAAAATATCTCAGAAATTGTCCAGTAACAATAGAGTAAAACTCTGACGGCTTGTATGGCTATGAACAGAAAGAAGCAAAACTGTGTAGTATAACCTCACTAAGCTTTTTATTAGTAGGTTGCTGCAATACAGTTTCAGGTTTCATACCTGGGTAGAATGGACACAGCTGGAGAAAATCTTTAATTTTATGTGAATGCTGCGTGTTTGGTATCTTTTTTACCAAACAATGACAACAGATTTAAATAGAAAATTATTCCTTAAATTACTGTGATTATTTTCTGTAAGTGGAGCATCATCTGGAGAAATAATGCTGTGTGGTGGCCATACAATCTGTCTTGTGTAATTTTTAGATAGATTGCTGCAGCACTGTTTTCTGATCCACAGCAGCTATGCTTTACCCAGGTTAACAAATTGTGCATCACAATCCAGTGGCAGTTCTTGCAGCTCCTCATTCTCTTGTACTTACATCTTGGCCCCCTGAGTAAGGACGTGGCAAGTTCTGCTTCCTCTGTAATTTGTCTACTGGCCTTTCTTCCATGTGATTGCTGTGGAGCAAAACACCATGCAATTGAACATGTACATACATACAAACATTGTTTTCAAATTTCAGACCAGATTTTTTAATGCCATTGTGAAGGTTAGCTGTGTAAAGGAGAGTGGGAGAAATATTGTTTTTTATTTACATCATTTATCATTTTGTCAATAACCTGTTTTGTTTTTTTTTTTTTTTTACAGAAACCCTAATTGTGATCTTACAGTATTATCCACATACAACAAATAAAATTATTTGCATTAATGATTTCCTACATTTTTTGTCTCTTGATTGGATTGTATTCTGCCTAGAAATATGAGAATTCCAACTGGGGTTTGAGTTTTTTGTGTGGGCAAAGGCATTATTAATACTTTTTTTGTATGTTGTTTCTTTATGCCAGGACAAAGCCAGAGATATTTTACAGTATTTTGCTTATCGAGAGGCAATAATTAAATCTATTTTCTTCACTGTTTTAGTGAAAATAGCAGATCTATGAAATCTGTCCTGCTGTCTCAAACTTGGTTAAAGTTAGCCAAGAAGCTCAGAGTGAGGAACCAATGGATAATCAGACTTTTGTATCACCCAGAGATGAGGGGGAAAAAAAAAAAAAAACCCAACAAAAAAGCAATCCATCTTCATTAAATATATCTTGTTTCCTTAGGACATCAAGCTAAAAAAAAAAAAAAAAATCATTCAATTATTTAAGTAACTGTTCTTCTCTAGAGATTTTTAAATGTCATTTTGCTCAATGTGAAGTGTATCGTGCTCCATAGCTCTTTCAGTTCTACGGGGAGAGGACAATGAACCATTGAAAGGATTGATGTGAATTCTGGTTGCCATTACTGGGGATCTGCTGGTGGTAAATACCTGGCATTGGGGGAGGGATGGCTAAACAGTACAGCCAATTCAAAGAGAGACTTCTTTCAGGAAATCCTGCAAGCTCTGTTATCCACAGAATAGCTTCCTGATCACAGTAGTAGTAAACAGCTGGCTGTAAAGCATCTTGCTTATCATTTAGTGCCACTCTTTCTCTTGAGGGTACTTAAATGCCATTTCTTTTGCAACATCCTTCAGTGAAAGTACATACAGGTAAGAGTGATGTGGTAGAAAATGACAAGGGAAATTGTAGTCATTGCAATAGTGTCCAGTGTCAGAACATTAAACTGATGCAGCCTGAATATATTCCATGAGATAATTTTTCATTTTCTGTTCTCCGTATTTCTGTTTTGTTTTCATCATGGCAAGGCAGCTGGGTCAAAAAAAAACAGGGTCTGCTACACATGATCGTTAAGTAATGTGGTCCATAATCCCATGTTTGTCTTCTACCTTAAATTCATTAAAATTATTTGTATTAGTTACCAACTGGAATTTCAGATTACTGCAATCACTACAAAACAGAAGCTCTGACACAGTGAACTTTGGGACAGTGTAAAGAGGTACTGAAAGTGCTTGGTGAAAATGCAGAGATTTCTGAGGGTCTCCATAAAGTAAGGGAGTTACAGAGATTTTTTAGGACAGTATCACCTTATGCTCAAGAACACTGAGTGAAAACTGCCATTAGAGGCAAGACTATATGATTTGTTGACTTTTCTGTTAGCTTTAAAGATAGTTGATGACGATGTTTCAAACTAATATCTAAAAGCTGGTCTATGTGTTAATCAGTAATGAACCAATGATTACTGTAGCGAGATAAATACAACAGTTGAAACATGGAGAAAATTGTAGTTGATTTGAAACAAATAGGAAAAAAAAGCAAGTATCAAGTCTCACAATTCTACATCAGGGCATGTTACTTTTGAATACATTAAATTATTGGCTAAAATTCTGTCACAGGGTTGATAAGAAAAGTAGAAAATGTAGACATTTGCAAGTTAATGTCTTAAACATTTCTATACACAGAAAATTGTCTGGCCCATTGGTTTCTGATATTTTTCAGAGGTTACAAGTGTATATATTTTTGGGCACACTGTGTTACAGTCTTATTTCTCCAAAGATAATTTACACTGAAAAAAAGCAAAGGAAAATATGTAACTCATTAAAAATTAACTGTTTTGGAGCATGCAAAATCAGACAGTGATACAGACATTTACAGAAATGGGTCTCGCTTTAGTTTCATATTTCTGAGCCACCTGCTAAAGACTGCAAGTGCATTGAGAACTTTTTCAATTACAAATTTGGGCTGAGATTCTTATTGTTATTATATTCATACATAGATAATGCTGCTAGAACTAGTGAGGTGTTTTCAGTTTTGTTTAGTTGGAGTTTTTTTAATGAAGTGTTTGATTGCAAAACTGTTAAAGTTGATTTTTTTTTTTAGTGCATTACTTCTACAGCCTCTTGAAGTGAGTGACTGTACACAGCTTTTTCATATGCAGTATAAAAGGCAAATGAAAATAAGGAAAATAAGATGTGAGCTGAACTTAAGGTAGCAAGTTTGTTTAAAAACAAAAGCCAACTACCTTCATGTCTTTTCAATTTACCAAAGGTTTTTGCTCTTTTTCTGTTTTAATAGATATGGAAAAACCAAAAGATTGGACATACAGTTTATATTTTTGAAGGGAATGCACTGGTTTCAACTCTTGCATCTTTCAATGTCTTTTGTCTTTCAAAGTGTTTTTGTCTGAATTTGATTTTCAGACTTCTAAACTGCAAAACCCAGCAAGCAGGAGGTGGCATTGGTGGAGCTGAGGATGTGGATAATGGTCCCAGAGTATTTTACATTTCCTTTTGGAGGCATAAGTCAGTAACCAGAGCCTACCCTTCCTCGTTGTGGTGAGAATTCCCAAAACATTGTGAGGGGTTTGAATCTGTAATACTTTTAGTAGAAAATAGTGTGATGCGATACTGTTTTAACAGAGAAAATTCAGACTGAGACAAATCAGTTAGGAAGCCATTGCATTTTTTTATCTGTGCCTGCCCTCGCTGTCCCTGTAGGACTGAGATATTTTATTCTCAGACCAGTAGTAATTTTCCACATCTCAGAGCTAAGGCATCCCTCTCCAAATTTTTCAGAGAAAATTTTTTTCTTCATTCAACTCTGATGTGTCTCTCATGGGTGTAGTTCCAGCTCCTCTCTGTAGACGACTTCTCTCCATCTCTCCCTGCTCTTAAAGCTTTCTTGAGCTCCCCAGAAGTTTTTCCCACTTCTGCATGATCAGCTGGCTCCAGGTAAGGGGAGAAAATCCTGCTTCCTCCAAGGGTTTTCACCTTCTTGTAACATTTTCCCTCCATGCTTTCAGCCTCTTATTTTAATTCAAACAACAAAGTAACACAATGCTGGCAGCAGACAAAAATTCTGGCTGGCTTGCTGTGGGAACAGAGTGAAGGCAAAGGATTGCCTCTTCCTGTGTTACACTCAATGTTCAGGCACTAGCCATTTCTCAAATAAAAGGTTTTCCCTTATATTTTGAGCTGCAAAATAAAGAAAATTAAGAAGCCTTGTAGAGCTGTGAAAAATGAAAATACTGGTAGGTGATTGCTATAAGAAATAATTTTTCCTTTATGTCTTAATAACTTTCAAGTTAATTTTATATGTAAATAAGGAAAAAATATGCCAAGTTCAGGACAACTGATTGGTTCAAAAATCACTTGTTGTTTCATTTCTCAAACTTTATAGAAAATTTTTTTTTACTTGCAAAAGATAGGACACAATCAAGGTATTGGCAACTGATTGCTGCAAATTGTTGCCATCTCCAAAGAAAAATTACAATTTTGTATTTTGTCTGTGTTTTTTTAGATCATGCAAATGAATTCAAATTATTTACTGTTAAAGGTACAACATTGTAGTGTCTTAGGAATTGTAGGCAGGAACTGGAAGTTAACTAAAAAGATCAAGAAGTTATGTCTCCTTTTCTAGCAAGTTAGTGGCAGTCTAAATTTGTTCAGAAGTAAGACTGGAACTGTAGCACTATGAAAACCTTCTGCATGGTGGGTTGTTCTTGATGTGTTTTTCTTTTCTCATATATGTGTACTAATTATTGTTTGAAGGTAATATCAGAGACAGAGGGAGAAATTGAAAATATCTATAGAAGAAAGATCAAATTTGTCTAGGTTCCATTTTCCAAAGCAACCCACAAGAAATGTTCATGCAACTTTATACATTTTAATGGTAGATATTGAGAAAGAAATTAATTTATTTTCCATCTCAGCAGTTTGTCTGTTATTCATCTCTGTTCTCCTACCAGTTTCTTCTTACAGCTTCTTATTACGGGTGACTGTTTTTGGAATGAATTGAGGAAGTCCTTTTATTTTTATGGATTGCTTAATATCTCAGTTTTGTCTGCTTTACATAATGATAAAAAAGTGATTTAGAAATTCAGAAACATCACTAAGTCAAAGTAAGCAAATAATGCTATAAGAAATGGGGAGAATGTTAGGAATTTTAAATAGTTTTTTGGTTTTTTTTTTGCAGAGAGAAAATAGGGGTGAAAAGATGTGACATGATTTTCTTCTGCAGTGATAAAGAACTGATATTGTGCACACTGTATGATGAATGCTTTCTTTTTAAGATTCTGGTCTGGAGCTCTGAGCCTTGCATGTTTAGTCAAACTGTAGTTAAACAGATGCCAAGGAATCAGGAGACATGACTGCATTTAGATCACAAACATTTCTAGGTCAAAACATGAACTATGTCTTCAGAAATGAAATGTCATGTATTAAGAGTCCTTTACAATCCCTTAAAAGGCTGTAGGCCTTCAAAGGACTTGTATCCTTGGATACTTTCCACTTCCTTTTCATTTGCTATATGCTGTTCTTCTGAACACCTCAAAGTACCTTATAAATAATGAATTAAGCTTTACAGAAAGTTCTATCTTGCACAGACAGTATTGCAGCCCATTTGCTAGGAAGTAAAGTGAAACAGAGAGAGAGAACACTGGAGCTACTGCTTAAAGAGATAGAAAGAGAACAGAAATATTAGGAATTTGATGACCATTTGCCATGAACACATGAACACATGGTTTTCTTTAGCTATCTTTCAGCAATCAAATAAGTAACATTAACTCCCCTTCCTCACAAAAAAAAACCCCAATAACATTTGCCACGTACATATTCACAACCCAACCCATGTTTTGATCTGTAAATGTATGTGGAAAATTATATTCAAATATTCTTTTAAATTCTTAAATGCTCTGCTTGTCTGTCATGTTCATGATGAACATTAGCTACTAAAACCTACATGTCTGTGTGTGTCAGGTATGTGCTTGGGGGAGAACAAATATTTTATTTATTCCTTTTATATTCCTAATCTTACTCTTTTGAAGAGAGGGCTGAAAATGCAGCATATGATTTGGGTGAAAAGTGTTGATCTGACTGTTTTTTGAAAGATTAAATTCCACAGCTTTTCTTTTGAGTTTTTTATGAACTGGAAGGTAACTTATATTTCAATGTTAAAGGATTTTTAAATAATTTGACTATTTATTTCTAATTTTTTTTTCTTAATACTGTGGGACATCATCAACTGTTATTTAATTATGAAAATATTTGAAATGTTTATGCACAGTTCTGTGATTTAATTATGGATACAATAACTATTCCTAGATCATTAAAAATTTCTGCTGTTCTTATTTTTGATGAACTAACCCTCCTTAGTGGGTTATTTTAGTTTATGTTGGAGGTACTTATGTATAACAGTTGGATTTTTTTTCATTGAAGTTATTGCAAAAGTCCTTGAGAAAGGGCTCTTGAAAACAAGTCAGTATAGTGAACTCTGCCCATTCAATAGGTAATACATTAGACCCTAGATTTTTCTGAAACAGGAGATTGTGATAATTCAGGCACCGTCTTGGTTACTCTGTTCTGAGACTTTGGAATTGCAAAAGGAGCAGGAGGCAGCACTTTTAAAGCATTTTATTTGCATTTCAATCAAAACCAATGTTCTTTCTCCTGGCTATTAGCTACTTTTAATGTAAAAGTGGGAACAAAATAACATTTATCTTCGTTGCACTGAATGGCCAGGGAGACAAAGCACGAGGGTAGATGCAAACACTGATCCACTCCATGGATCATTTAACATTCAGTGTTCCTAAGCCGTGCTTTTGTTCCTTCATGTGCACACTTATAACAGAGTCCCACTTGGAATTTAGCTTTGTGTTTGCCAGTGTGGACACTCAGCAAAGAACTGGATCCTCAGAGTGCTCAGCCACAGATGAGTTGTGGGTGCCATCGCAACAGGAGCCAACAAACCCTCTCCCACACCTTACTGTGGCACTGAAATAACCAAACCACTCTCCAGTTAGTGTAGAAGCACTGCAGGGTCTGATCTGGCAGTGAATGAGTTTATGGCATTGAATTTCAAAAATGCAGGCCTAGACCCTAGGAATTTTTTGAGTGTTTTCTTTTAATCCCTCTGTTTGTAGACTTGTTCTCAAGCAGGTTGTGCAAACCACTAAGAAATAGGTTATAATGGTATCAAGAAAACCCCTCTAAAACTCTTAAGATCCTGGTTTTTTACTGAGTACTTCAGTACCATTAAAAGATACTGGTTTTGAACAGATGAGATGGGGCTGATTTCTATTAGAAAGATCTTGATCTTCCTTTTCTATCTTCCATTTCTATCCTAACAGGTCAAAAGATATCAATCTTTGACTTGTCACAGGTGCAGGATCGCATATTGCCATTTCTGGGCTTCAGGCCAGTGTAAATTTCGAAGTAGAGGGAAAAGTCAACGTTTTTCAGGCAGTCTGGCCATTATGGCTGCTCTTTTGTTTGTTTTCTAATTTTATTCTTGCCTGTCTGAGTTACTTGCCTTCCAGTTATTGGTTGAGAAAATTTTGAAAGGCTTAAGCTAAAGCAGCAAAGTATATGTAATAAAATTAATTTTATTCTTTGGTGCTGATTTAAAAGTTAATACCAGGAACACATAGTTCATAAATTAATATCTATAGGCACTGAACTGACAAACAAAATTCAGTTTTGTTGTTCAATTTTATTTATTTCCTGCTTTGTATGACCCATGCTAATAGTCTTTAAAAATTTACATTTATTTCCCCTCTGCATTACTTAAAGGAAAAGAGAGGATGCTAATATTTTCTCTTCTCCTACCACTTGTATTATACAAATACAACCCATTTGTATTTAGGTTTTTTGCTACATGATTTTTTTTTCCAAATTTGACTGCATCAAATAATTTATATGATTGAATCAACATTTCCAAAGAAATAAAATTTCTTTTTTTGAGTGTGCATATATGTGCTTTCTTGGGGAGGACAGCTAGGATGTTTTATTTTATCACTCTTCTCAGTACTACAGAGTTTGTGAAACATAGCAAGGTGAAGTTCTACTAAATTTCTGTCTTGAATTATTTTTATGAAAATATATGGCTTTCAACCCTAATATTTTCCAGCTGGAAAACAAAAATCACTGGTGGCACACATGCTTACAGAGTGTTCAGGAAGGGAGGACAAGGAGGTTGTGCCAACTAGGAGAACAGTATATATATCAGAAAGCTGGAATTCCACATTAGCCCAGTCCAATTTGCTCTTTTTTTAGAGGAACCTTGTATTGACTAGACAATTAACATTGTTTGAAATTATCATCTATATCATGAATTGAATACATTATCCTGTGAAGAAGTTATTGTTCCCTCTGAATATTCCTTCTCTATTTGTGTTTCGATAACCACAATCTATAACAGATTTTCTGTCTCTTCTGTGTAAGAGATCAATGAGTTATTGGATCAAGTGCAGTGTAATAAAGGCTGTTGTCTTTACACTTTTGGTCAAGCCCATAGCAAACTGTCTAAAACTAAATTTTCACAAATGTGCCTTGATAACTTATGTCATGTTTTCGTCATTAAATCACTGTTTTCAGTCCCTTAAGTTGCCTTTTATTTTTTTCCCCTCTAAGATACAAAGTAATGCTCCCAGGAGGTAAGCTCTATTTTCTATAATTATACATATATTTAAATTATTTTTATGACTCTGCTTCTAAAACATGAATTTAGAACTGTTTTGATGTATTTTTTCCTTTGAATGAAGCATGGAATTTTATGATATTTTTTATCATCAATTTTAAATTGGTGCAGGAAAAAGATATTTATTCCCTTTCAATATAGGGTGAAGCAATATTAGACAGAAATGTACCTATATTTATACAGTTTTTAACTGGTTTTGACATAGAATAAAGTACATGCTAACTAAGTTCTGATTTTGGAAATTGCAATGTCCTGAAATCCAAAATAAAGTTTTCTGTTTCCCATAAGTCAAAATATTCCTAATTATCTCTTAACTTAAACTATGTGAAAGAAAAAAAAAGTTTTAGGGAATCTATTATGTGAAATTATTAAAAGCAATTGGTAATCATAATGTGTTCATTGTATATTTGCTTCTCAATACCTCTGGATTGTTTGTCACATAGATATTTCTGCTATGCTTTTGTTATTTTAACATGAGAAAAATATTCCCCTCTCTTATTTAACATGCATACTAATTGCTCAATAGGGTTGCAGCTTGCCAGGGAAGAGTGGAGTGATGGTCCTCCCCTGTAACTGTCTTTAAGTGTGATTTTTTTCTCATTTCGCACATCAGTATAAGAAAATTGCCATTTTTCTCTGACAGAGGAAAATCTTGTTGGATTGCAATCAACCTGGGCTGGTGCAGAATGTTCATAGACAAAGCCATCTCTCCTTTTCCCTTTCAAAACAGAAGTAATCCACATCAGTAGAAGGACAGTGTGCCTGAGGTCCACAGAAAGAAAAATTTGATATATCGTTTAAAATATACAGCTGCATTCATATTGTGTCCCCTTATTACTATTATTCAGCCATGTAGCCTGAATTTAACTTGCTTAATATTATTATTGTCTAAATTTAATTTAGTGTACATATTGTCAAACTATAAAGGGGATATCCCTCTGATTCCCCTATGTGAACAAAATTTAGCCAAGCCTTTGATTTGGACATTATCTGGTAACTTTGGAGGGTTCCATATTCTCCCTTGGGGTCATTTGAGGTAAAAAAAATTCAGTCAGTGAATATATGAATAGCATTTAACTTGCATTTCTAATTTACATTTCCAATAATACCTTGAGGCTTTATTCGCTTCTTAATATTCTGGCTCCTCCCCTTAGAATATTATATTTTATTTTAGAAACTGGACTGGTTTCCCTCTGTACACATTAGATACCGGGGTGTGCTCAAAGTTTGTGATGCTTCAAGGGCAGCTGAAGTTCTCTGAGATACCTACAGTGTAAGGGAAACCCCTGAGTGACACAAAAACCACTGAAGCTTTTCTCAGCTTATTTAAGGCAGGTGAAAAAGTGCATGGCAGGAGCGCCATGGTGTGCTGGTGGCTCCTAATTAGCACGCTTGCCGTGAGACCACAGTACATCAGACAGGGTTGGTGAGTGGCCAAAAGCTCACTGTAGCTTATTTTTCTTCATTCACCTTCCAGAACTGTGCATTCACTTGAGTGCCTTTTTTTTTTTTTATTATTTTTTTTTTTCCTTCGATTTATTAATGAGAGACTACAATTTCTCCTGATGTCACTGGTAGTGAGAGCCTGTCATCAGGCATTTTAACCTGACTACACACCAAGATTTGCTGTCTGGGAAAGAGCACTTCTCAAAGAGTAGGATTAATGCTTGATTGGTCTCTTGTCTATCTGAAACCCTTAAAGACAGAAATGAACCAGAAGAAATCAGGGAGAAATAGTGCAATTCATGTATAGTTTTGAGCTTATATATTTCCACACTCTGCCCTTAATGTGTGTTTTCACACATGCCTTCACAGTGGGCACAAGCGTGCATCAGTATTTCTGCCCACAGGGAAACTTCTCAAACCCGTTGCCGTTGTGCTCAGTTTTAGTGGGAGAACCTGACGACCTGACCCCTCTGACCAGTCAGGTGTTCCCACCTCTCAGGTAAGAGCTGACATTCAGTGGATGATTTGACTTGTGAATGCTTTGGCTGAAAAGGTAATCTTGCCCAGAATCTATCTCCCAGAGGCTGGTCATTCCACATGGAGTCATTCCTTACTTCATTTTATAAACTACATTTTGCCATTAATATTTTTTTTTCCTTTTTCAATCAGTAAGCAGTTGTTGAGAGAACATCTAATCTAGAGCCTTCAATGGTTATTGTTAATCAAACACAAGCCTCCTGGCTGTGTGAAGGATTCACCTCTGAGTCCTTGTCTCAGAAGGAACCTCAAACTCTTTTATTCCTTAAATTACCATAATTCTGTGTCTTGCAGTTGCAGTATTTTCATGCTAATGTTGTAATTTTCTCCTTTCTTTTTTGGTTTGTTTGCTGAATTGGTTTCAATGCCTTTTGAAGTGTTTCCTGTTAAATAAACGGGGAGTGGTTTCGTTGTGGTCTTTTTATTCATTTGGTTACTGTTTCTTGGGTTTTTTTTTTTCTCTCCAGGTGCTAATATCAGATGACAGCTGAACCAGCTTTGGTGATAAACCTTTGTTTTGGTGTCACACTCAATGAGTTGTTAGGGTGTTTAAATGACTGTTAAATGATAAAAATCAGAAAGAAAGACTTTCCAGTTTATAAGATTTAGATAAGCTTTTTACTACTTAATCTCCAGAATTAACACATGCGTCTTTCAGTTTTATTAACTTTTTTTGAGTCGATTTATTTAGAGGACTTTACTGAAAATTTATAAGATTTAGCCTCTTGTTTGAATACTTACCTAATAAAAAATACATAATGATGTTGAATTAAACTCTGTTAAGAAAAAAAAATACTTTGCTGTTTAAACACTTGGCCCAGGTACAGCAGAAATATTTTCTTTTGCAATCCAACTGCTTAGAGGGATTATTTAATTCAAATTCACCGGTGCTGAAATCTCTCATAATAATTCGCTACATAATAGGATTACCTTAAAAGAGAGCTAGATGGCACAGTTGGTCAATTACAGTATGATACATTTTTGGAGGGTTAGGCTTAAAGCTGACCCTGGGACACAAATGCATCATGTTTGCTGGTCTGAATATAAGCCCAAGTAGATGTTTGTTTATGTTGCATACAATCTGGCATAACTTCATGCAGCTGGCAGACTGCTCAGTAAAGACCTGAGACTCAAGGAGCAGTTTTAGACAGAGGAGCATTGGCACAGCTGTTTGGAGAACCTGATTTAGCACATCTGAGCTGTTCTTGGCTTTAGCCAATGGAGGTAGCTTTTCATTTCCCCGACTGCTAAAATTTATAAAATTCACATAATAATTTAGTAGAAAATTAAGAGCAACAGTGCCACTGGAACTCATCTTTAGCTACTGTGCCTAGTTGTTATTCCTAATTATAATTGGGATAGAAAAACTGGTTTACATAAAATTTTGTAATAAAACCCTCTGTTGCAATATTCAAGTAGTTTAGGTATCTTTCAAAATGAGGAAATATGAAAGAATAGGCCTCCAATAACAAGAACCATTTCTGAATTTTTAGGACATAATAATCTATAATTACAATTATCAGTTGGTAAAATCTGTGTCACTTTGTGCTGGATATAGTCGAATTATATTTTAATTCTCTGTTAGTAGCTCAATTAGTAGTTATTCCTGAATTAAGTTGTATGTATATTAAAATAAGGTACATTATCTAGGATAAAAACATCAGATAAATAAAAAGAAGAGTTGAGAGAAATAATAAAAATGACTACTTTTCTTCTGTTGAACTACAAAATGTTTTCATTTTTCTCTGTTGTCATACAAAGAAAAAGTTTGCATTGCAGCAGATATCACACAAAAAAAAATTTGGTGCTTTATTCTGACATTGTGCTACATCTTCTATAGGCTGATGTGGGAACATTTTTTCAGCACATGCATATTTCATGTCACACTGTCTAAAAAATTTTGTTTGTTTGTGCTACATAAGTTAGAATTTCTTACTCTTTGTTTCTAATACAAAGGTTGTATTATCATTTCCTACAAGAAGAAAAGTCTAGTGGAGGGAATGCCATAAATGAGGTTACACTCAGTCTGTAGCTCTTCCTCAAGCACAATAAATATATATTAATTTGTGTTAAGACAGGCTCTAAGTTTCTAATTTTTGCATTTAGAGTCCCAGAAATCAGATATGCTATTCTAGTCCTTGTCTCCATTTTCTTTATCACTTTTATTTGAAAAGACCAAAGTGATGATAGAGCTGATGGGCTACTAAAGGAACAGTTCTGATAATTTATTTCCTAAATATAGAGAAATGGAGCTTTCTCTGAAGCTTCAATTTGCTTTGTTTCCATATGTTGGCTTTGATAGAAGTACAACATAAATATGTTTACCACTTCCACCATGGACATCTTTGTAAAGTCTTTATGTGAGCAAAGACAGGAGGTTTTAATAAAACTTTTGGGGCAAGATTCTTTAGTTTGTACCGTGGAGGTAGGAACATAGAGATTTCTCCCTACATTAAAAAGAAAAAATCAAAGGAATAGAAATATTTAAATACAGTGCCTTATATCACATGTATGGCATATATATTGGAAAAATTAAATATTGCAGCTTTACAAAAATTTGAAATTTCTAATGATAAGATCTAGAGTGCCATTAACATTCCCATATTCCATCACAACTACAGCTACTCTTAAATTAAATATATGGTGCATTTCACAAATCAAATACCATTAGATATAAATGGTGACAAAGTCTCTTCTTGAGAAAATCTCACATATCTACGAGTAAAAATCAATAATGACATATACTGTATCTGATCATGCTTTTACTCTCTAACCTAATGAAGTGTATTTTGTAGCAGCCTTAATTTCTATGAATACAGAACTTGCTATCTGTGCATGGGAATCATTCAAACTTGCTGATGACCATGAAAATCTTGAAATTCTCTCATATTGTTGATGTAAACTTATAAAGCAGCATGTTCTCCGAGAAGAACAAAAAGAAACAATTTGAAATTAGTCAATTTTAGAAAAGGAAGCACTAAAACCAGGCAGATTGGATGGTTCCTTATTACAGGAATTGTTCCTTATTCTTCAATAATATTTCCTGTAATATTTTGGATACCTTATTAGGGTTTGTTTTTACCATTTAAAAGAAGTGCAAAAAATCACAAAATCACTTATTCAGGATTATTCTTCACCAAAACCAGATGGGAAAGAGTCCCCTGTATCATTTTCTGTTACCATTATCTGTGTTGTGTGTTAGTGTGATCTGTAAAGAAAAGTATATATTTGAGTTCCTGTTTTACTGACCCTTTGAGAACCTTTGAGAGATGGTTAAAAAATAATTTTCCTTATCTCTTTGCAGTACTGCTGATATGTGAATTCCTCACCTGATGGGTGCTCCTGACCACTGCTGAATTGAAAACATAAAAGCAAAATCTTTAGGCTGGACGTAATGGAAAACACTACACATAAGGTACAAAACTCCAAGTCATAAAGCCCTATTGATGTTCTAAATTTTTAACCAACAGAAATCTCAAATTACAGTTTGGAGAACAACTTGTTACTTTAGGTTGCACCAGAAAGCAGTGAAGTATAACCAGGTCTGTATTGTTTTCTTTAACTGAATGCCTCATGTTGCAGTCAGTGACACAGTTTTTGGCAGCCAAAGAAATCCAGTGATTTTCTGCAGCATGGACGTTCTCCATGAAACTGAAAAAGTTAAAACATATGTAACAAGGTCATCCTCAAAATTCCATGCATTTGATCTGAGATGAAAACTAGAGAAACAGAAAAAATTGCAATACTTCCCTCTCCTTATTAATGTATGAAAATCTATGAACATGTGGACTATATTACTTATAACAACCATACTTTTATGTATCTTTGAGCTTTTTTCTGCAATATATATTTATTTATTCGCAAGTGCTTTTGCTTTGTGTGTACCACTGAAGGGCCTGTGACTGTATATGCCACCAAGAAACATAGGAGACCCAACTTCAGGTTTAGTGATTTGAGTGGGTTGGGTTTTGTTGGTTGGTTAGTTTTTTTTTAGTTTTTTTTTTTTTCATTTTTTTTTCCATTAAAAAGTATAATTTAGTGTTTGTTTTAGCTGTCGTATAGTATCATCTAAGAGATCCAGTCATGAACTCTGTTATGACAGGTTGTTGCTATGTTCTATTGACCCTATACACCTTGTAATGCCTAATAGGCAAAGTAAAATAATAATGATTAAAAACAGTTCAAACACCAGACTGTTTGCAATAACAGTAGTTGTGCAGATTTTTAGAAAATATTGTCCATAAATATTGCAAATTTACTTTTGCTAGTTCTGAATTTGGAACCTTTGTTATGTTTTTGCAAGATAACCTACAGTTATTAACTGGTTAGCTGCTTGGTAGATTCCTCATGTATTGGGAGCATGAGGAAATAAGGATATGGCATTGATCAGAGACTGCATGTCTGTGAGGCATCTTCGTGTGGCAGAGAGCATGTCCTGCACTAGAAAATGCAAATAGACAGACTATGGCATTCCCCCATCCCATTAAGCCTGAGGGGGTGTCAGGGTTTACCATATGGCCCTCCATGATGCACTACTTTTGTCAAATTCACTTTTCTCACTCAGTTTTTTTATCCTTTTTAATTTTTTTTTTCCTTTTCTGCCACCACCGGTCCTTTCATCCTTTCTCCTGTTCAAACAGAAATCTTCATTTTAGCTGGGGGTGCTTTTCTCCCTTCTGTTTCTGCCTGCCCACAGTTGCTAATAACAGCTCCTTTTAGTCTCTATAGCAATCAGGCAGCAGAAGCACTCAGCACTAAAAAACAGGCAAATCTGGGTAGCAGCCTCCCATTTTTTTCCTTTTCCTTTCTCTACAGCAGTTGCCATCTGCCTTCACCTCTGCAGAAATCTGTGAATGTGCTGAAATTCATCCAATGGAATGGACCAAGAAGAAGCAAACAGCAGTGTATGGGTCAGTTTCCTAAAGTACTGAACTGGATTTAAAATTAGTATATTTTACCACATTTTATGATACTAATGAAGCATCTCAAATGTACATAAATATTCTGCTTCTGTTCAGTGTAGCTAAAATAACTGGAGAAAGTGGTATAAACAAGAAGGTTGACCTCTTTCCATATTAAATATGGAATAGTGGAATAGTGAATAAAGTCCTACCCTATGTATTTTGAGTGAAAATGCAATAAATATTCTAATTCATAAGAGAACAGATTCTTAGACTGAGAGAAGACAAAAATATTTAATTTTCTATGTATGAATGTCTATGTAATATTCCAGAGAAAAGGTGAATAAGTAGAGTTTGTTTTTATTGCAAAGACGAGGTTTGGGTACTGTATGCTGAGCAGGAAAATCAAATAAGACGTTCTGTCAGGAAGACAAAAAATAAATAGCATTAGTTCTCTCGGCTGATTCTGAACTATCAAAAATATGTCCAGTCTAACATAGATGGCATTTAGTTATGGTACAGATGAATATTTATTAATATTCTTCAGAGACTGAAAGGATGGCTTTTGTTTTACTAGACACTTGAAGACATGATATTCAAAATGTTTCCTTTGTTTGGCGTCAAAAAGTATTATGATCGTTTTGGCAAACAGCATACAAAGCTATCAGGCAATGTGCTGTACTGACAGGCTTTGAGTTAGAAGATTAGTGTTGAATGAACAAAACTTCAAGTAATTTGCAAGGTCTTTCAGTCAAATGTAGGACAGATGTTTTATAAATAGTGTAATACATGACATAATACATGGCTTTAAAGATTTTCAATAAGGTCAGAGAAAAACCTATTTTGGGGTCAATTGGCAGGTGACAACAAGTAAAATATAAATTAAATCTCAAAACTGTTTTTCAAGACAAAAACAAGTGTGGTTTCAATTTGGTAATGAATGGACAGTGTCAATGAGGCAGTTGAATTAAAAAGCAGCAGCAATTGTGCATTTTCACCAGCCAGAGAGGGTGCAACTTTAATTGTTCCTTCACAGTGTCTTTGCTGAATTTGTCAAGAGATGCCAGAATAGGAGATTGTCCTTTATGACTGATACCCACACTGGCATGACCCACTTCTGGGCACAGGGGGGGACCATCTGTATCAAGGCACCAGAATATTTTATGTCCTCTTTTATAGGAATGACTTATCACATAAAGATGATCCCATTTGCATCTATACCTGGAGAGTCATTTGCTTTACAGAAGCTCATATTCGAGACAGTTCTTCAGGTACAACAGAGACAATGTGTGAAGCAGATGTCTGCCAGAAATCTTGGTGTGAGAGATGAACAAATACTGCAGGTGATGCTGTGCTGATTGCACCAGCCTGGTTTAAGTGAGGTGACTTTCTAGCAGAGAGAAGGCCACAGGGTACTCTGCCTGTGCAGTCAATAGTGCAGACATAGCTCCCTTCCACCTGCTTTATCCCACTGTGCCTTCCCAACACTGACTGAGGGTCAGCAAAGGGTCTGAGCACAGGATAAACAGACTGCCTGTACTCTTCAGTTCAAAACTATCAGGCTGTAGTCTGTGTTGAACCAGGGCTGACTGGTGCCAAATGGAAAATTAACTGGCTTTGCTAGCAAGTGCAGAAGAGAGGTGTTATACCAGCAATGTTAAAAGCAAAATTGACAACAGTGGAATGAAAGCTCTTGAAAAATGCCAGCAGGGCATGAACAGGATGGAATATACAGCAGGAAGTAAAAAATTGTTTCTTCAAGTCAGATGATTTGTGCACCAGAGTCTCAGTATTCATTTAATGGGAAAGTAACTTTCTGTTTGATAAAAATGCAAAGAATAACTTGAAAGCTTGAACTGACTGCTGAGTGATGTACTTTTTTAGACTTCAGCAGTAAAGCCTGAAAACTGCAACCTTTGTGTATTCTAATAACCCATTCATTTCCATGCTGCATTCTTTTGGCTACCAAACAATGACACCTAAAAATGTATATCACTGCTGGGCTCTAATTCAGCAGCAGCTAGAAGAAAAAGATGGCTGGTTACAGTACAGAGGGAGAATACCTGCAGGGAGTGACTTCTTGGTTGTCACAGAGGACATGGCAGAAAATTTGGCAGCTGAAAAGCGCGACCACTGATTTTCTTTGTTATTTCTGGAGAAGAAAAGCCAAAAATTCTCAGTAGGATGAAGCTTGTCATTTGCTTCTGATAAGAACACAGAGAAACACACAAGCAAAGAGGTAACATCCCAGTATATTATGTATGTAAGAATAGACTACTTTTAACATATATATATATACACACATATATATATATATATATACACATATATATATATATATAAATTGTATTGATTATGGCTACATCTTGGCATTCAGAATCAGCAGATCTGGAACAGCATGCTAAGTAATTGTCTCATCCTATGGCTGGCGATTAATATTCTGTAATATTCCTCATGGAATCTGCCTAACTCTTGTCACCCTTTATAACACTCATTGTTTACAAGCTATTAGAAGAGCTATTCAGAGCTACTCTTGAGTGTCCATGATCCCAAGCTGCAGTTATCTGTGTGTATGGATTGCTTCTGTAGATGTGCACTTGCAGAGCTGGTACAGAATACAGAGTGAGCTGAGCAGGTGGTTGAGTGATTAATCTCTAAATTTATTGCAAAATCATGTGGCTTCACACTTTGATCTTCTTGACTGTTAGGATCTGATTATTAAAAGATGCCTCTGCCCGAATTAAGGTGGAAATGAGACCATATGCCAAAGTCAATAGTACAGATTTTATTTCACAGTAAATGAGAGAGAGAGAGAGATTAAGTACAAAGACTGTCGCCACCACATGGATCCCTGTGATGTTTTGCTGTCCCTTCTTCTTCTGGTTTTCTTGGTGCTGGGAGTCTCCAAGTGGTCTTCTGGAAGTACCACTTTTATATGGCCTTTTATATATATCCTGTGCTCATCACAAGATCCCTCAGTGGAATTTTGTCCGGAGTCTCATTCCAAACCTTCACTTTCATTTAGCCCTGGAAATAATGCCTTCCTGTTTGCCATCTGTGCCTGTTATGGTGGCTTAACTTATGGGAACTTCCTTCTTTGACAGTGTTTTGAGACATTCTTTAAGTCCTCATAATAGTTTAATAATCTACTCTGGATATAAAAATCTTTAGAAGCGTCAAAGAAGAACCAGAAAATTTATGATATTCAGCACTTACTTTCCCACTGTAATCTTTATTGATCTTCAGTTATTGTTATATTTAATGATACTTGTTTTGGGCTATGGCTTCCAAGCTTGTTTATTGTGGTCCTTTCTTTCCTTGTATTTCTATTTGTAACTAGAAATATAAATCAGTGAAGAAGTAGAAGTAGAATTTAGGGTCTCAATTTGAATTTGTAGAACTTCTGGAATGATTTGTTGTCATTAATTTTTGCTGTTCAATTTACAGTGTTGTTAAATATGCAAAATTCTCCTGTTTTAATAATATCCTTCAGCAATAGGTTCTATCTCTAAAAAAAGCCCACAACAACAAACCAATAAACCCCCCACCCTCGATTATAAGTTTGAAACTGATGTTCCTTCTCTCAGTATGCATTCCTGAATTGTAAATCAGGGAGAGCAGAAACTCCCAGTCTTCTCACTTTGTTCTAGTCAATATTAATGCTTGTTTTTATTATGCATTCATGCATTTTTCCTTTCTTGGAGGGAACAAAGTGCATCGCTGTATATTTTAAGGAGTCTTTTGTGTTTTTTCATATTCCTCTCACTCCCCTTTGACTGCCTGTGCTTTTTTTTCTCACCTCCTTGTTAATACTCAAAGTTTTTGACTGTTGAGTTGAGCAACTTGATATTTCTGTCTTAGAGATTAACATATGGTTTTGCATTGAGATATAGCAACCAATACTTTCTTTTTTTGGAAGCTCACCTGGAGATAAATCGATTTGAGTCAGACTGAAGCCAATAATTTTCCAGATTTTTTTAAGAAATCTACAATTTTTTCTGGACATTTTAGTAAAAGCATAAAATTAAACGAATAAAAGGTGTTAGATGACTCTCATAAAGTCCATCAAGTATTAGGACTAATTGTAGTCATCCACAATCTAATTGCATGGTTCCATATTTGTTCCTTGTGTCTTTTGCTCTCTTCTAAATAATTTTTTAGAAAATGGAATTTCTTCAAAGGAAGATCTGCTGTCTTGAATGTTTGGGACCACATTTGGACAATTAAAGATTACCTTCTTTGCCAAGGCCAAAGAAGATCAAGACTAGGATTCATATGAGTATCCTAGCCACAGGAGTTCCATAAAGTGAGGGGCAGAAAAAAGAACAGGAAGAGATATAAGCTAGAAAAGGCAGTCATCTGAATATTGTTTCATTATTTGTTATAAAATCTGAATTTTTTAGAAAAAAAATTAAATCACTTATTCTAACTCTTACCAGTGTTTTTTCTCAGTTGAAAATGTTTGGATCTGGTGTAACCATACATTTTTCAGCAAAATTATTAACCAAAATATATTTTATCAGTCTATTCTAGGTTAATATAAAGTGCCTAACGTGTGTGAATTCATGTGTTGGTATGCTTTAAAAAAAAGCTAGGAACTGTTCTGTAGCTTAACACAACTTGCATGTTTTATCATTAATTCATGATGAATTTAATCAAATGTTCATGTAGATATACATGGGAGGAACCTGCATATCCTTTTGCTGTGCCACGCTCGTGTCAGATTTAGTACAACACAAAAATTGTTCCCATCAGTCTGCAATATTTTCTTTATAACAAGAAAACAAACGAATGGTTTCGAGTACAGTTGAAAGAACAAGCCTGGTGTTGTGTTGCTTTATGATCTGTGCTTGGAGTCTGTGTAATACATTCTTGACCTTTCAAAGAACGGTGTTTTTCTTTCAGATGTAGTTTCTTTTTTTACGAGTCTATGTATCCGTGGGTCGAGGAGGACAGCGATGGAGCACTGTGGTAAATTGACCAGCACACAATGCCACTGTCTGCAATTGAATCAGACTTGTTCAACATATCCCTTGTGATAAAATAGCTCAGGAGAGTGTTTTGCTTCATGTGGTAGAAAGCTGGATTTCCCCAGGGGAAGGTTTGTTATATCTGTTCTTTTTCCAAATGTATGTCATGATTTCAGTGAATATTAAAGCATGCAAATAACCTATTTTATTGGCCAGCTTGTTCTGTTTGTAAAACAGACTCCCATCAAAACCAGCTTCTCTGTGGATAGGAAAAGGTCAAAATACAAGATTATGTTGGAATAGTTTTGCATATAGAAATACAAGACAGTGGAATGATGATAATCACTGTTAAAGAAATAACTGACAGATTTCAGAGAGAAATAAGAGAGGATCACTACTTTGGTATCTACTACTGCTGCCTGGCATCTGTGGCTCACCAGCAAGTGAGTACTAATGTTCAGATACTGCTTAGGTGTTTGCTTGTCAGTCTGTAGGGTACGTCCAATGATAATTTGGAAAAAAAAAACAAACCCCTCAGAGTAGTTCCTCGGATGTAGAAGTTAAGAATTTGAGGAAAATAAGAATTGGAAGAAATAGTTATTCTGGTGAGTAAAGTACAGCTCTTGAAGTTGAAAGATCATTTTCTTTTTCCTTATTCAGCAGAACTGGAAGATTTTTGTTTCTGATGTTGAATTACTTTAAGTGATGGAAGCTAATTTCCTTTAGATAAACATTAGAAAAGTTGATCAGATGAGCTTTTGTTATTTGCCTTCAGTGCAAAGCATGATTTATATAAGGAAGGCTGGTTGGGGGGGGTTAAAGTGTCTGTGATGGCTTATTCTCCTTAAATACCCATGAAGTTGCTAGTGAGAATATTGATTGTGATATTGATCAGCTCAGTGATGGTGATGACACATCACTGTATTAATTATAAGGTTCTACATTTGCTGAATAACTGTTCATTCCTCTCTCTTTCTTTCCTTTTACTTCTTTCTCATCGCTATGCAATGTAGATGAGTAAGAGTGTGTTTTATCTGGTGGTGTTCTTGTCCAGGTGTCCAGTGTCCATAGCACTAAGAACAAATGAGAAATTGTGAATCCTCATCCAGTAGCCATTTCAAAGAGGAGTTGTTCTGGTTTTCTTTCCCCCCTGTAAAGTTCAAATGCACTTTGTTTCATAGCCAATGAAAGGCAAGGAAACAGAGCAAGAAAAAAATGAAAGTCATGTTACCCTTATTCTGTCATTTCTTCAAATAATTATTATTATTATTGTTATTATTTTTCTATCCCTCTGTGGGCCATAGGGTAGTTTAATAGTCTGGCTTAAAAAAGAAAAGGGAAAAAAGCTTTGGTATCATGAAGATGGAGTAAGATGGAGTAAGTGGCTGAATTAAGACTAGGAGCTGTCAGAGGGGAAGAAAGGTAACTACTGATACATTTTAAAATCTCATGTAGAAATACACTATGCTTGGAATGTCACTTTCATTTTGGCTGTTTCAATGGCTGCAGTACTTGAAAAAAAAAATCAGAATTCCTATCACGTCGTAAGACTGTTTCTCACTGTTCGCTTTTGTGTTCACTTGTCCCGCTGTGTCCAGCTGAATCATTCAAATTTGTGTTGAAGTCTACTGGACAAGTGACAGGAAGTTTATGAGCCTAGGGGAGACTTGTATTAGAAATAATGTAGGCAGTTTGAGCAGCTCAGTATATCTTCAGGTCACATTATTTATTGATTTTATTTTAAATGTTTTTCCATAGAAGTAACTTTACAAGGCTCACAAAAGATTTTCTGAGGGCTTGAATAGACATCAGTATGATACAAACAAAACAATACAGTAGCAGTGTGTCATCACTCTGCAAAGATATCACTACCAACAAACCTTTAAAAAAACTCAAACTTGTGTTTCAGTCTTTGAAAACCAAACAGGGAGTGAATTACTGCTTTCAATTCTCCTTAGGAGAAAGCCACAGTACCATCAAACAGTCAGAAGCAGCTGAGGTGGTAGAAAGCTGAAATTAGTTTACTTTGTTACTGTTAGACTAAGTACTGCACCTCTTGTTTTAAACTTTTTTTTCCCACTTTTTACACTCTTAAGTGCTTTATAAAAGATATGGAGACACTGAGCATGGATGTTATCTTCCTGAGGCACTGAGTTCTCTGAGGGGTACTTGCTGGTGAATCTTATTGGCGTTAGATGATGTCATCTCCAACCTTTCATCCTTGCCCTTTGTGGAAGTTACCTTCTGTGTAATACAGCCGTAGTAAAGCTGACAGAAGAGGATGTTTCCCTCTACTTTCCTGCTTTTTCAAGTGCCTAAGTAAAGACACTGGCCTTTCAACTGGAATGACTGAAGAATGAAGGAAGAATAGTCCTTTTCACCAACTCTGACACGTCAAGAAAACAGATGAAAATTGAGAAGCTGAAGAACTACTTGTTCTTGAATGCTTATGGTTGTGGGCTTCAGGGTTAGGAGTCAATGCCTCTGAGTGTCATAAACTATACAATTAATAAAATGTCTGGCAGCTTCACTGGGTCTTCTCCTGATGTGATGTGGAGCAGGCTAGAAAGCAGAGTCATCTCCCCCAGTCATGGGTTTGAGTTGATAGGAAAAATATAGCCACTGATACAAGGCCAGTAAATAAAAGAAAGCTTCCTGAGCTGCTTTGTTGATATTCAGCTCTAGAAATGCACGTAGTGGACTTGTGCCATCTTATGTTTGGAACAGTGATAGACTGATAAAAACATTAAATTTCCCTTCATATCAATCCAAAGAGGAATCTTCTGAATCAGGAATTTTCACACACAGATCTGCTCCAACCTAACCCTTGTTTGCAAATGAGTACCATAGCAACTGGCCTAAGTATTGGTATGACACTGGTATGCCTTGCTATAAGTTATTTTTTCTTATGTCTCTATCCAATGTTCTCTCAGTATGAATTCTGAAATGCTCTTTTTGAGGCCTGCGGAGAAATGGGATTTGCTGAATTTTGATTGCTTTTTTGTTTGATTGATTTTTGACTTTTTATAATTTTCTTGTATTGAGAGAGAGAGAGGGAAAAAAAAAGCCAGATAAACATTTCCTGCCTACCACCTGAAAAAGCATACAGCATAGGTACAGAGTATTGCTGTGCAAATTGTGATCAGAAATTGAGAGTTGTAGTGGTAGTCTTAGAACCGAGGGAAATTCTCATTTGAATTTGTCCTTAGCAGGCTGCATACATTATACATTCAAATATATGTATATACATGAACATATAATTGAGATGGATGTACAGGTGGTATGCTCCAAGAAAGAGTCAGAAAAAGAGATTAAGGTTAAATGTGTATTTAAAAGTAAGGTTTTAAAAATGCTTGCTTTTCTTAAATTCAAATTCAGATGTTTTGAAAAGTTAAATAGGATTCAGTTGTTTGAGGATTACTTTGTGTATGACTTGGATTTAAATCGCAGGGCATTTCAGATCAGCTACTCTGTTCAAAGCAGCTGCTGTTAAAGGATTTATACATGATATTGCTTCCAGGGTATTAGTATAGCAGGTCTTCTTCTAGCTGATTTTGAAGTGAAATGTAGATTTTACATTGTCCTTGTCTAACGTGTATTCTTTTGAGCAATCTTGATCTGCTCTTTAATGGTATTAACTGGTTCAAAATCGTTGGCATCGTTTAGAGGATTTTAAATAGAGGAATACAGAGTTAAGCTATGTGAAACCATTCTTTCCATTTAACTGCAAAAGTGTAAAAATAAGGTCTCTAGAGTGAAAAAAGTTCTTAGAATCATGCGTTCAGTGGTTCAGATCCTAAAGAAACACACAGACGATGTTTCTAAGGGTAATATGAATGTCTTGGATTATCATTATACAGCATTTCCCCAACAGGATAAAAAGAACATAGAGTATTTATGAGGGGGAAGAAAAAAAAAAAAAAGAAAAAAAAAAAAGAAAAGAAAAAAAAGAAAGAGATAAAATTTTGGTTAGCTTTTTAACCAAATTCAAAAGAAAATGAAATATGCCTACAGTATTTCACCCACAAACAGATGGCCAAACATAACAAATCAATAGCATGTAAGTATCAGTGTTAAGAAGATCTGTTGCAATGCATGAAAAATTACTGGTTTCTTGGCTGCTACCTTCATACAGACTAAACTTTCACACAGAAGAGTAGGATATATGTTGTTTTTTTCACAGAGACAGATGTACTGGATCAAAGTTGCCATCTTCATTTAAAAGTCCGTTTTTTAAAGACTGCAATGCAGAATCAAGAGATGCCCTTTAGAACTTGTAAAAGTGGTAAAAGAAATAGCCAAAGCTCAAAAGTCTGAAAATGCAGGCAGTGAAAGGAAATGCTGTTGTGTTTTCATGAGGCCTGCAAGTCCCTTGCACCCACATAAGTCTGTGAGAGAGAACTCGTGATGGAAACTTGAAATTTGAGCAGAGTTGTTGCAGCAGGCAGGCTGTGAAATAGTGAACTTCTGGTTCTGTGTCACGCAATCGTCAGAACACTGGCACTAAAGTGTGTATTCCTATTTAAATTCACAAGAAAAGCAATGATCCAGATTGCATCTTAGTGTCCTGCTCCTGGAAGTATAATTTATTAACTACCATCAAGACCTAAAATCTTTTTGCAGGTGGGTTGCAAATAGCATCTCTAGTATTTGAAGACACATTTTGCAACTGAAGTATGCTAAAGGTGTTTGTTCATTCAAATTGCAATGATGGGGGATTTTGTTTTAATTTTTAAAAAATGCTTCACAAGTGACTCAACTTGTGACCTCAGGCAATTGATTTAAAATCTCCCTCTGACAACGGCTTCTCCTCTCTGGAATGGGAATGATGCTGCTTTACTCCCCTTCTCTAGTAAAGCATTTTGGGTTCCTTTGTCTGGCCCCAGTTCTGTACAGTAGTCTGCAAAGTAGAAGTCAAACATTACAAAATGTGGAACGTGCAGAGATCCCCATTTCAAACTTAGATTCTTCTGCCTATTATTTTAGAAGAATCAGAAAAATGTACTACAGTTTTCTGAAAACAATTAGATATGAAGTGAATACTGATCATTTATAGTCTATTATAAATGATTAGTCATGAATTGAAAGTGCTTAAACCAGCTATTTCTTTAAGAAAATTACCAGTTTCAAAAGATTACTTTTTGTGCAGTTGATCGAAATATGGTTTTGAATATTGTCTAAAATAAAATTGCAAAAGTAGCATGTATATTTTAGATAAAAGTCTGTTTTCATTTTTTCCTTATTGTTCTTTGTTACTAATATAATAATATATAACATAATTTTCTGGAGTCCTTAATTATTACTCCAGTTTTTATCAGGTTCAGGGAAAGAATTCCCTGGTTTGAGATTTTCATGAAGTGTTACTTGTAACACATCCTTTCCCAAAGCAGAATAAGATAGTCCAATATCCTTGCATCTCACCATTTTCAAAATATATTTTCCTGAAATTATGCATCTTCAAATCATTAGAAATAATGTGTGGCAACAAGCTTTTGGGAATTTGCTGATAACTATAGCCATACCTTTGTATAAAGCAAGTTTAGAGATTTATTTGCTGTTTATATGTTATTTTATCAGTGATGTGGATTATTTCAGGAGACTATTGTGACCAGACCAAATTCAAGATGTGTTAGGATGCTTAAATATTCCTTATCTTAGTCTATCGCTATGTGATGGTTGTTAGGAGAGGTGTGAGAGCAGAGATCAGTGCCTGCCCCTCCTGTTCCCCTCTCAACGAAGCTGTACCTGCAGTGAGGTCTCCCCTCAGTCTCCTCCAGGCTGAACAGAGCAAGTGACCTCAGCTGCTCCTCATATGCTCCTTCTTCAGGTGCTAAAAGAAAATTATTCTTGTTTAGATGCTGTATATTTATTAATCAATCTTATAGAAAAAGACAATGGGGAAGAGAACAGGTACTTCTGGACAGGTCACAGAAAGGATTATCTCCAAGCACGCAAAGGTGGCTGTTTTCCAAAGAGAATGCTGGTTCCTGAAATTGTAACAAAATGTTCTTCGTGTTTCCTTCCTCCTCTCCCCAAGGACTCATGTCTTTTATAGAGCTAATGCATCCTGGAATTCTGTTATGTCACTATTCTCTCTCTTCACCCTAAACCATTTTATGTAGTATGGAAGTACCATGGAAGGATGTGGGTCAGTAGCAATTAAAAGGTTAACTGGGTTTCTGATGTAAACAGAAGAGGAATACAATGAATGAAAATATTGTTCTGAAGTAAAAACTCTTTCAAGTTTGTCAGCATTAGTATGTCAGTAAAGCGTCAAGTTGTAAAAAATGCATTTATAATTTTTTCTCAGTTTTGATACCATATATTTTCATTGTTATATTTTATTCATTTCTTTAGTTCCCTCAGCTCTATTCTCACTCTGGGTAAAACATTCCCTTGCCTCCATTCTCTTTTCATACTTTGCCAACTTTCCTTGTAGAGAGCTGAAAATGTGTTATAGATAATTAACATGACTAATCTCAAAGTACTTTTACAATAAACATTGCTAGCTCTAGCAAGATAGACCATTTCCCTCTCCATGTGCTGAAATTATGGAAGTAAGCTCTGAATTCTGTTGTTCTCAAATGTTCTCCTATTGTTGCCTCTGCATTTGACTTCCCTATGAAATTTATATTAACTCAAATATGACCACAGCCTGGTAAAAGTGATTGTTTTGTCTGTCAGAGTGTTATCACCTGGGTTACATGAGAAAGACCAAAACTGGTGGTGGGAAAATTGAATTAACAACACAATCAGTTTTGTAATGAAAATAATTGATAATGTTTACATTTAAAGTGCAAAGTATAGCAAATACAATGCCAGTCTGGTTACATTAATATGAAGAGAAACAGAGAAACATTATTATAATAACAATTTATTACTTGTACAATTTAATAAGGAACATTTTCTGGTGACAAGCTGGTTAATAAGAGCAGGCAGTCAGAACTGAATATGCTTAGGGAGCAAATGATAGTTTTTATTCCTATGGGTTTAGTTTCAAATTCTCCAGGTTTTCTGCAAATGGGAAAATGAGAAATCATCCAGTGGTAATTGTGAAAAATTTCCCTCTCCTGGTTTTTTAAACCACTTAATCAGTTTCTTATTACAGGATTCATTTACAACTTGCTCAGTTTTGAATTAGATGAGCAATTATTTAGTTTCTTTCTTAACAGACTTGAGCTTCTGGACTTTTTTCTTGTAATTCTGACTTTCTGCGACAATCCTTTTCCATTCCCCTCCCTTTTTTTTTTTTTTTTTAGTTTTTTGAAAATCGAAAATCTATCCTTGTTGCATGGTATGAACTATTAATACATTTACTCCTAGTTACCTGTTTGGTGTCCCAGCACATGATTCCTCATGAGTATCTTCTGTCATATGGAAACACTCACACTAACTGACAGCTGATCCCAGGAAAACACGGCCTAACATCAAACCGTACATGTTAATAATGGAAAGGAGTTTATGGTGTTATCTTACCAATGAATACTATTATGAAGTGAAAAAATGCCAGAGGACAATCTCAGTGCTGAACTTGGTAGGAATTGCTGCCAGAGTAGTCTATAAGATGTTTAATTTTTCAGATGAGTTACTATTTAGACTCTTTATTTAGAAGCTGATTTCATGTTTTCCTGGAAGGATTCAGTTTTCAGCTGTTAGCAGTTTTCATCCAGCTGAATTACAATAACACACAAAATATGAGTGGTGCATTCCAACCATAAAGTAATACATTTTTTTGCTCAGAAGTTTTGTGTTCCATATCACTGAATCAGTGGAGTAAGGCCAGGTTGTGCCATCTGAAGATTTGGCCCTCAGTAGCCCACAATATTCTGTTTCCAAGGACCATTACTCAAATAAAATAACCCAATCACACTACAGGCCAAATGTCTTCTGCGCCAAACTTTGGTACAGGAACTTCCCTTTTATAATTGTTGTAATAAAAGAGGAAAGTGCAGGTGGGTAAGTGGTATAAAATTTATATGGTATTTCTTTTTCTCTCTTCTAGAAGAAGTTTGAGGTGTAGCGGTTTTTGTTCCCTAACAAAATTTGCTCAAATGAGTTTGTTAATTTTAAAATGTGAATTTTGATTGTGAATCTCACAGAGGCAAATCTAGCTTTTTTGATGGTTTAATAGGTTGTCAGTTTTCAAAACTAGCCACTGATTGGTTTCATCAGGTACAGAAGGAGCTCTTTACAGCTCCTCTCAGAAAAATAATTTCCGTAAGTGACTTCTTCCCTCCTCACCAAATATCAATTAATACAAAACCAGCACAGAGGTCCTGTGGAAGTAAGATGTCATTTTCAAAATGGGGAATGATTTTGTTTATTTGAACTGCTCCTGTTAAAATTTCTAATTTTAATTGTGGCTGTTAGGATGTTGTTTTTAAATATACTGGGGGCTAGACCTGGACCAGAACTTAAACATTGACATAAAAGCAGCAAGAAACATCTGGTTCCCTATTGCCTGAACTGTGATAGCTGCATAGGTCAGATTGTGTAGCAGAATTATTTCTAAAATTGCATAATTTCTGTTAGTAATAGTACCAGAAAATGATATGTCAGTGAGGAAATGGAAAAGTACTTATAGCAAAGCTGAAATAGAGACTTTAGGAACTGTATTTGGCTTTGACAAGTCAATATAAAGCAGAAAGATTTCCTCAGTTTCAATTTATATGTCATTAGCACACCCATAACAGCAATAAAAATGATAACAAGGTACAATTTTGATGACTTAGCATTCACACAGAAGCCATTAAGAAAATATTTTGTTGATATAAAAGATTTTCTGGGGCTTTACAGTGAAAGAAATGTGTTACACTTGGTAGTGTTGTAGTTTGGCTCAAATTATAGTGTAAGTAAATTCTATTCCATTGTATCTGTGGGTAAAAATAGATTGGAATATAAAGGATTATTACATATAAAGAGGTTATTGTTACTAATATACATTCAAAAGGTTGGGGATGACCTAAAATCCTAATTTCAGGGACGACCTAAGTCCCTGATGTTTCTGTAATGGAGGGCTGCTGATGGCAATCGTTCCTGTTCACAGGGAGAGCTCAGGCGACCGCTTGTGCTCAAAGCCTTCCTTTCCCACCTACTCTGACAACATTAATGCCTTGCTCAAGGAACTCCTCCTTGCAGGTGTTCAGCCTGTGAGCCCAAGTCATTCACTGCCAGGCCACGCTGCTGCAGCTGCAACTTTGAAATTTAATTAGAGCTAATCCACGCAGTTACAATCTGCCTGGCTTTGAGCATTTACAGAAGAGCAACCCAACACGTTGAACCCAGGAGAAAAGGCCTTTCTTTCAGACTGCATGTGAGAGGGGGTGCATTTTCCTTGTGAATTATTACACTGGGAGAGAGGTGTTTTAAGATCATTAAAATAATATTAAATTGATGAGATGTTGACAAATAGTTTTTTCTTTATGTATTTAAGATGAAATAATGGAAGCTATCTAAGATTAGTTTCATTTTAATGTAGCCTTTGTTTTACTCAAGGTGTGTACAGGATGTTTTTTAGCAGTGTTACCTAAATGAGTGGTTAAGAATGTGCTGAATGTTGTAATCTCACTTTAAATCCGACACTCTGATAACTTAGAAAGCTTATGGTGTCTCAGGATGGTAAGAAGTGAGAAAGTAAAATGGGCATTTTTAGGGGAATTTAGCCAAAGTGGCAATATGCTGGGATGGAGTGAGTTGCCTATGTGTATCTCCTATCTTGCTTACTCTCTTCCTGAGCTGTCAGCTGGTTAAAGCAGAAAATGAGAATATAGTTCCCTGATAGCACAATGACAGTTTAAGTAGTACCTTTCCCTGACCATATCTTCTGTTGCCAAGTCCCTGAAAATTGCTTGCGAGGGTGTGAAGTGCATCAAATCAGATCAGGGAACTGATTTAGATTAAAAATAAAGCCTCCTTCTCCTCACCTTTATTCTTTTATCCCATTTCATTCCCTGGCCCGGGCTGACAGCTGTGCCGGCGGCTGTGTTAGCACAGCACGGAGCAGAGGAGGGAGGCAGCGGTGACAAGGGGCAGGAGGTGGCTGCTGCTGGCCAAAATTACTACTGAGCACCTCTTCTTATTGAACTGTGGCCTGTGTGCTGGCAGGCTGAATGGCTGAGGTCAGGATTGCCAGCAGAAGAGGGAAGAAAGTTTCTGGGCTCTTTAATATCTGTGCAGGTGCAATTAGTTAAGGAATTGAGACTGGTCATACCAAGTACCTTGGGGAAGTGTCTGAAACCTATGGTATGAATCTATTTTAAACCAACCCTCTTAGGGAATTTAAAACTTGTTTTAAAAAGTAGATGCAGGAAGTAGCACTGAATTAGGACTGAATTTTCCGATCTTATGTTACCCAACTAATTAGGAGTTATAAAGTGCTTTTTCTTGTTGCAAGAGCCCCTCAAGCATACACAAAGTAGATCTCCAGGGAGGTAAAATTTCCGCTGTTTTTCAAGTGACTCTTTTCCTACAGCAGGGTGCAGCCCACTTTGATTTGATCAAGTTGGCCAAATCGTTTGCAATTTTGCATCACTCACTACTAATACATTTTGACAGTACCTTGTGCTGTTGTATAATTTGCTTCTAATAAATATATGTGGGTTTCTCAATTGAGGAATCATCCATAATCCTGTTATCGACAATTTCAGAAGTACTAAAAGTTACCTGACAGCTAAGGTAAGATACTTCAAGACCAATGCAGATAGCGTGTTATGAATTTTTTTTTTTCTTTTTTGAATGCTACTTATTGTAAGTTCTTATAAATTACTGTTGGAAATTAGTATGAATATGGATTATTCTTTCTCTAGTAGTTGACCACTGTTGCAATCCATGGTCCAAATTATTTGTACAAAATGATTTATCTGTAAATTGGGATACTTATATGTGTCCATGAGTTTATAAATGCACATATTTGCAATCTATATGTATGTATATATACACATACATATATTTCATTATTATGTTATTATCTGTACAAAAGGCTTTTGGAATGCATATTTCAGATTAATTTTTAAACTGCAAACTTTAAAAATTTTAAAAGAAACTGTGCCGTGTTTGTTAGTTTGTATCTGTTGCTGTATTCAATTAAACACTTGCCTACTCGTTGATCCCATCTATTTATGCAGAGCTGTGCTCACTTTTAAATTCGATTTCCTCAGGGAGAATACAAATATTTTTAATTTTTTTTTGTGAGCCATATGTTCAAGAGCCGCCACTAGTTTGCTGTTTTAACTTTCTTTGCCTTTTTCTGCCTTTATAACATTCCAGACATTCAGTAGTACAGTCTAAATAGAGCACTGTAAACATGCCACTAAAAAAAGTTTCTTGTGCAACATAATTTTATTATGGACTCAACATTTATTTAGTTTTATCCTAATATCCCCTTAGTTGCTCAGTTTCTTCTCTGAAAAACCATCCCTCTTTCTGTTTATTTTGTGAGCCAGCTTTTATAAATTTATTGCTCCTCATCCCTTTTAGCTCCAGCATTATGAGTTTGCTACAGGATTATTTTAGGGTGTCTTTTATTTGCATTTTTAATGTGTTCCTGACCAGCAGACCTTAGTAAATGTGTCCTCATTGAATGATGGCTATTTTATTTTTCTTTATGCAATACTAAATTTGTCTCTCTCTTGTGGTCTTCTACCCATTTTCACGACTCATCCCTGTTCTGTTTGGTCTTGACAAGGAAGCAGAGCCTCCAGGGATCAGAGGGAGAGCAAGTGAGGGCTCAGGAGCAAATGGGCAGGAGAGGCCAGGAGCCAAAATGCTGCAGCCAGACTGGATGGCAGTTTACATCTGCTGGCGGGGGGGAAAGGCTACAACTGCTCCAGGGAAAAGAGTAAAGAGGCAGAAATGGCCTCATTCCACAAAAGTGACAAAAGGTGTAACTAAACCTGTGCAAGAAGAAAGCAAAAGAGACAGAATCTGGCCTTATCTTGAGTGGCTTTTTCCTGAGAGTTATGTGTGTTAAATTTCAGCTTGGGAAATAACCACAATTACCTAATTGCATCATTAAATTTCAGATTTTAATTGATGCTTGATTGTTAGAGTGAAATGTCCTGTGAACATTTTGAGAAGTAAATTGAAAACTTGAAGCACAGTTGCAATTCCAGTGATATGAATCTTTTGCAGCATCTTGGATGCCATCTAAAAACTGCATTCCCTCCTTCGCTACATAATTATGTTTCTGTAACCAATGGATTTCCCATATCAAATTTTGAGGATTCTACTCTGAGACACTTGTGTAGATCTCATTTCTTTCCTGTTGAAGTGCTATCCTGGTCTGTAAACTTGACATACAGGATGAATGGTCTTCATTTCTTATGAACACTAAAGATCTAGTTTCCATCTTGTAGGAATTTTTTATCAGGTTCAGGCTGTGACAACATATATTTATTCCGAAAAAATGCTCTACTCTGCCTTATCATTAGTCTTGGCATCTTGCTCACTGTAATCTCTCTCTCATTCCCTACCCCCTATCACTTGGTATTTTAAATCTTCTAAGTGTTTCATGTATGTTATTATTCTCAAAGTTTAACTCAAACTTCCATGATATGCTTCTTGTCTGTAAAGGTCGATACTGATTTGATATATCTTGGCAAGCATTTTTGCAGCATGAGGTAGGGGAAAAGAATATCAAAATTCTCTATCTTTGCATTACAGAGTCCCTGTGGAGTGGCTGCATCAAATTTTTCACACTATTTATGACTGAAGCGAAAGTAACTTTCTGATTGTCCTCATTTTTGTGATTTGTCCCCTACTCAATGTCACGCCAGCTTCCCTCTGGAAGAAACGTTTTGGGATCATTAGTCAGATGGAAGATCACATACCTTTGTGTAATTATTTGAGATGGTTAGATACCATCTAACCATCTAGGTAATTCAGTCATACACTTTGAGCTAATTTAAATATAAAGTGCACTAAAAATCGCTACCCACTTCTGCACCAAAAAAATCACCACCTACATTTTAGCTGCTGCTATTGTGAACTCCTGGGATCACTTTGTGTTAAATTTAACTTTGAAATTGCTAACTTCTTTATACTCTTTCTACTGCAGAGTCTTTTCTCATTTGATTACGATTTTTTTTTTTTTTCTAAAATAAGGTTGTATTGAGGTGGGGGTTTGTCTCTTTTTGCAAGTAACAGATGACAGGGCAAGAGAAAATTGCCTCGAGTTGTACCAGGGGATGTTTAGATTGGCTATTAGGCAAAATTTCTTCACCACAAGGGTTTTTAATCATTGGAACAGGCTGTGCAGGGAAGTAGTGGTTGAGTTACCATCCGTAGAAGTGTTTAAAAAGGGTTGTAGGTGTGGCACTTATGGACAGGGTTTAGTGATGAACTTGGAAGTGATGGGTTTAACTGGATGACCTGAATGGTCTTTTCCAACCTGAATGATTCAATATTTCTCTAACAATATTCTCTGGAGTGTGGGGGAATGGCAGACTTTGTGGCTGCTGGTCAGTGGGTGGTAAAGTCTGTGCCTGGATAACATTGAGGTAGCTGAGGAACATGTCCCTTTGTCTAGAACAAAGCTTAGTCTGAAGAAAAAAATGCACTCTGTGAAGAATTTAATGTCTATTCCTGCCAATGCTAAAGGAGGAAAAAACCAAAACAGGGCAATATGCAACCCCTATAATCAAGCCTTTTTTGAGACCCAAATAAGTGAATTATTAAGTATCCATAATAAAGAATTACTGCTGATGTGATTTTTTTTTTTTTTTTCCCTTTGAGTTGTTCCTCTGTTTCCTGGGATGTATGGCTTGCTTCTTTACTATTTTTGATGTGAGGTCAATGTCTTAATCTTTTTCTTCCATATGTTCATAGTTATTTT
Organism: Cinnycerthia olivascens; assembly: GCA_035048155.1. NCBI lineage: Eukaryota > Metazoa > Chordata > Aves > Passeriformes > Certhiidae > Cinnycerthia > Cinnycerthia olivascens. Next base: position 7,025,662 of record JAWWMU010000001.1, read on the forward strand.
GAGCATCCTTCTATGACTAGGAAAACAATGACACTTTGTTAAACTCTGCTTTTTAAGAGGAACCATTATTACTGTCCTAAGTTATGCTCTATTACCAAGTTTTCTAAGCACTTACTGGCTCTGTACTAAACACTTTGGAGGCTTAGTAAACACAGAAATAATAATTAAAGCTGAAATTACAGCTGGGGCCATGAACAGCAAATCCATGCCTAAGTGCATTTTCATCTTTGTTTAAAGAAAATGAGTTTTGGAGAATTGGTTCTTAACATAATATTGTAGCATGAAAGTACATTATTTGGTGAAATATTTTCAGGTAATTGTATGCCCACTTAAAACACACTGAAAATATGAAATCAGTGTCGTCTTAAACAACTAGGGCTGTGAGATGAAACCCATCTTTTGTTGAAGACCTCTGGAAGATGAGTAGGAGCATTCTAAAAAAAGACAAAAGTGAGAGTGAGAGTAACAGTGACATAGAAAGTTATTTGTTTTAAATCACATAGTCAAACAATTATATAATTGAAGTGAAAAACAGAAATTTAATTAAAATAATTGGGGGTAGTCATTTAAATATTAGAGGTGATATTAAAAGATAGTTAATTCAGATCAAATATGGATAATATGGTTCAGAGACTGATCTATGTTGTCACCACTCAAATAGTAAAGCATTCTGTGCTGGCCTAGTGCTCCACAACCCTTGTACCTGCTCCATTTGACTATTTCCATGCATCCTTACTGATTTTGGTTTTTTCATGGCCTCACATTCACCTGATGTTTTTCCCTTTCATAAATCCAAACTACATGGCTGTAGGATGGGTTGTGCATGGGGTAAAGTTTTAGAAGCTGATTTTAGTTTTTTGAAGGTACAAGGAAGATCGCAGAGTAACTTCAATGCAATAGGCTGGATAGACTCCTGGCTCCTCAGCAGTCAAAATCTTGGCGATCCTCCACTCCTTTGTGAACTTAAATGTGTTTAAAACTGGAGTTAGTGTGCTGATATTAACAGAAAACAATGGAGGATGTATAAACACAAAGTGTCAAATATAAGAATGTAACGTTGCTAAATTTTAATGTATGTTTCTCTATAATTTTATTTGTAATTTCTTTAAGTTTTACTTGGTTTCCATCCTTCAGATGATAACTACTGTTAACTACATTTGCAGAATCAAATTCTAAAGAGAGAAATCTCCTTTGTAAACAATGAGAAAGGGAGTGCTGAATTTTTCCTCTTTATACCTAAAAACAGGTATTCAAGAAGCTATAGTATGTATGATTTGTGCTCAAACAGTGTTATTGATTTAAAATATTGTCTTTATTAGTAAATTATTATATAGTGCTTTAGATACCTTCTTAGCTACTGTGTTCCTGAAGTTTCAGGAGTGTATTTAATTTGCTGAGTTTGTAGCATGTGTGATGTAATGACTTGAAATGTCTCTCTTGTGTGCAAAGGTAATGCCAGATAATTGACTTTATGCTCCTGAACCTAATTTTCTTGAAGGAGAATTATTTATGTTAATTCAATAAAGACTAATGGGCCTGTTAAAGTTAGTTGCTTTCAAAACAGTGCATTTATTGCCATAAATATCCCTGCTTTCTCCAGAAGCAGAGGAACGCTCAAGGTCTTAGTTTTCTCCACAGAAAGAATCTTGGCTACAAAATTGTTCACATTACACACACAACACCCTAGACACATTTTGTAGAACTATATAAAACCATTCTCATTATTTCAATTTATGGTGTAACTGGGTGCCAAAGCCGTTGAGCTTTGGCTCAATGTGAGCACAATGCAGGTTATGAAAGGACAGTATAAATGAAAAATACCTGACCATTACACAAAGGATACTGATACTACTTGTGCTCTATCCAGTTGTTTACTGTGCAATAGTATGGAAAGTCTATTATAGTAGTTTTATAGTTACAGATGCTGTTTTGGGACATTTATCACATGGTCTTGAACAAACATGGGGAAATGACCAGTTGCCTGTTATATACTATATTCTCAAGACAACAGCCCTTTTCCCATCTAGGGGAATGCATTTTCAAGCAATATTGATTTTTCTTTCATTCTTCTCTTCTCTCCTCTCCTCTCCTCTCCTCTCTCCTTCAGAAGCTAGGTGTTGGGGGACACTAGGTTTAGAATTATCTTTGGTCCTTAAACTTGTTTGCCTCTACATGGATTTGTTTAGTCTTTTTTTTTTTTTTTTTTAAACAACCTCCTATTCATTGAAGTTATATGCTGGACTGTAGTCACTAAACTACAGTACTTTTGTGGGTCAGCCCCCTGCAGGACATGTGCCGTTTTTTACTTCTGTCATCAAATACCTGGAGGGATCTGTAAAAAGTAGTGATTAGTTCAAATGTTACTTAAAAGCTGTGAATCAGGTAAAAGCCTTCTGAATTAAAAGTTCTCTCCAACAGGTCCTTGGTTTGATTTGTTGTCACTGATGCATCTCAAATAGATCCCAGTAAAAAACAACTCAAATGGCTGCCACCATGATATTGCCAATTAACCATACTTTTCGTGACTTTAAGACAAGGAGTAAGAAACCTGGGTTCTGAAAGCCTCTTGTTTGTGCTTTGATGAAAACCCACATGGATGGGTTCCCCATGCACAAAAAAGCTACAAGCTTAAAAATTCAAGAGGAGCTAGCAACCTGCGCTCTGATGCCTTCTGTGCAAAGAGACCTTTGACCAAAGTGTTGAAGCTCAGTCCCCTTGAAAATGTTTTGATATAACTCTGGCCTTTTCCAGGTAAATGTAAAAGTCTTTGGAACAGTACTGCTGTAAATGTGATTTGTGAGAAGAGCAAACATGAAGTTTTGAGCAATCTGTTTGACAGGTAGTGATTCATTGGAGTTTTGCTATTTATGTATTTGAAAATTCTTCCTTTATCATACCCTTTTTCAAATCTTTCTCATTTTAAATTTGGAAGAAATCATGCCTACATATATCCAATGTGAAAAAAAATCTTTCTTTTTCTGCAAAACATATTCACATAAATTTAACTTTTCTATGAGAACAATCTGTGTAGATGAAGGCAAGTGTATGTCAAAATAGGATGGAGAAAATGTTTCCTCTAGGTCTCTGTTTGTTTCAGCTTTTGTTGTTCTTTTCATGGTTGTTATAAATCCTATCTTTATGGTTTGAAGTTTTACCTTCCAAAGGGGCCTATGAAATAAATACATAAGTACTTAATAGGGTTAATTAGCATGTTTCAGTGATGGATTTAATTTAAAAACAAAAATCCTATGTGAGGTTTCATTTAGCTGTAGACATGGCTTTTCTTATTTTTAGATGCTGGTTTCATTATCATGTGTTTTGAAAAAGCGCTCTGACCCCTACATGAAAAGCATAAGCAAAAAGAATTGTTGTAGGAACTTAATATGGATATTCATAGGACAACCTATAATTTATGACTTATGTTTGATCGTAGCCTTTTTAATTAGAAACATATTGCATCTGCTTAACATTGCTGCTGTTTTGTTGCAAAAGATTTTCTGTATCAATTAATCTAGTAATATCCCTGAGCAATCTGAAATTGTTGAAGAAGATGGAAATTGGCTGATGAATGTATTGGTCACTTCAAAGGCATGTTCAAATCTATCTTCTTGCTGTCCTAATGAATATGGAAGCCTGCCCAGTGTGTGATTGGATTTTAATGACTTCAAGGTCAGGGACTTTGTAAGGTGTGAATCTGCTTACAAGGTCACTAGTGGCAAATGGTGCATGGATCTGAAAATAAACAAGGAACTGTCAGGGATATTAACTTTTTGTAGAAAAACCCTTGGGATGAAAAGGTTAATAGGTGATTGCATTGTAACTTGTTTTGAAACTCAAAACGAGCTGTAAAGCTACGTGCATTATCCTGCATTATACCTTGCACAAGAAACAGCAGTAATATAAAATGTGGACAGTGTTTGATTGTAATAGTACCCTAACTTATCAAAAGCTTGCATTTACTACTATATAAACTGGTCCACATAATGAACACATGCTCTAAATGCAGACCTTTTGGAGAAACAGGTGAAATTTCCTGGTCTAAACTACCCATAGATGTGTAAGCACATTCACTTCCCATAGACAACTCAGACTAGCAATTGCCCATAGAAATTCAGGAGGCATGTACATCAGTTATACCTTATGTTAATCTGCTATTCTGTAGAGATTGTTCAAGCTGCAGAAAAAATAATAGGGAATGAGACTAATGATATTAAGATAGTTTATAAATTACTTGTCATAAGTCACTTGATTTCTGGTAGAACAGCAAATTACTCTTTTATGAGAAAAATACAAAAAAAAAAACCAAACCTGCAGAGGGGGAGAAATTTGGAGGGCTGGTGACATTTTCTTGGTAGGATAAAAATTTAATTTACTAAGAACAAAAACTCAGAGCTGTTGGGAAATTTGCCCTGCTGGTTTGGGGCAGTGAGCTGTTTCAGGCATGGCTACCACACTTGCAGTTTCTTTCAAGCTGTTTGTATCAATGGGAGGTTTCATCTGATGGGCATGTTCAAGTGACAGCTTAACATAGTAATGTAGAATGGAGTCTTATATAAACTATTTCCTGTCACTGTAAAGTCTACAGGTTCAGTGACTGGAGACAGGAAAAAATACCACAAGTACCTTGCAGCTATGGGGCAAAACCCCAGTTTTACTGAATTCTAAAGGTTCTGTAATTTTCCTTCTTTTTCCCTCCCACAGAAAGTATATGTATATATATATATGTGCATGTAGATTTTTGTGTGTCTTCTACTCCACATCTGTGGATTTTATGTTTATGTGGAAGCTGCTAACAGTGTTTTGGCCTATATGACTCATGTTCTCATGATAAAACTCATCAGTATATCAGTAGTAAATAACCCAAATTTACCTGCAAATTCAGTTGCTACAGAAGTTCTGCATTTAAAATGAGGACTTGGGAGTTTTTGCTGTAAATGAAAAATATGTTATATCCTTCTCAGAATAATGCTTAGTCTTTGCATTCTTTACGGTGTAACAGAGCCAGCAGTAATATAGAAAATAAAGCAGAAGAGTTTTGCCAGGATAGAAGACTTCCTTGGTTTTGAATTCATCTTACACACATTCACTGTAGTCTTTTATGGTGTGCTACTCTTCATTGCTTTCACTCTCCTGAATGGATAAGCTCAAGTTTCTATTTCCATCTGGTTTTTGAGTATAGAGGATGAGGAGAAAGGTGTTTTGTTTTCTCTTGCTCACTTATTGATTATCAAGAACTTCTTTTTTCTTTCTGCATCCTGCCAACAAGAAAGAGAAGGCATCAACTGAGTTTTCTCCAAATGTTGTTTTGGGCTGATAATGGTTTGAACACAAAAATTAATTCAGTTTCAATTTTCTACTTTTAAGAGAAGTTGAAAATGTCGGCATTGACATTACAGGTTTTTGAAAAAGAATAAACTTGAAAGTAATAACTTGCTGCACTTTTATAGTGACAACAGTGAAACCTATTAATAGGATGAATATTACCTTTGGAAGTTCCTTTGTTTTATGACTAATTCTCACGAATGGAGTAACTCTGGCTATTCTTAGTGTTGGCAAGCATTCTTTGTATAATCTGTAATTAGTTTGTAGGAATATGAACTGAATCTATGTTTTTACAGCCATTTGATTTAGAGCTGCTGAAGGCATGGCTATGAAAAGCATTTCTTTAAAGCACAATCTTCATATACTAGTCTCTATTAGTTGTGATTCTATAATGTCAGTTTTCAAACCGTATGTCACATATTAATATCACTGTATATAAGAATTTATCAGCATCCTGTTCTTTCTGTGTTGTTGCTGGTTTTAATTTTTAAGGTTCAAAACTGCAAGCAAGTTTGTCAGCCTCTCCCATACTGTCAGTTTCTGCTTTTGACCTCTGCAGTGCCTCTTGCGTAGACACATTGACAGTAAGTTTGGTGTCCAAATCCCCTTCTGTTCTTCTATTCTTCTTGCACTCTCACTAAATTTTCTCATATTCTAAGTATGTTTTACTGTAGCTTTAATTTTCACTGATTTTAACAACTAATCTATCAAAACTGTCTCTTTTCATTGGTTGTCTATGCACTTTGTGATAAAGTGATCTTTCTGAAATTCCAGATGTTTAGTCAGCTTTGGCAAAGCAAAATCTTGAGATTGTAAAAAAAAAAAAAATCTGCTCTACTTTTAGATAATTTTCTGTTTCAGCTTGTCTGATATTGAATTATGCAGTTATTCTTATTTAAATTTTTTGTTTTAGGGACACACATCAGAGCTCCATGAGGGGTTTAATTGAAGTGCTGAGTTATATTTTGGAATTCTATACCACCCAATCTGTGTCATGTAAAATGGCAATCCTAGAAACAAATGACTTTTCTCATCAAAAATATCTGCTAATTTTCTGCAAATTGCACTAATTGCTCATTCAACAGTAGTAATGCACACAGCTTAGTGTATAAGAGGAAGATCTCATCTTCAGTGGATTCCTGCTCTCTGTGCAAACTCCTGTTACACACAGCAGAGCTAGAAACAGTGCCAGTGTCAAATCAATCACTGGCCTCTTTTATTCTATTTTTAGTGTCCTCCCCATTGCTAGTAGAGCCTTTGCTATGAAAACATACTGCTGTATTTTTCTGAAAATATGATGAGTAATTATTTTTTAAAGCATTGCCAAAAAGGAGAATAATCTAAGGGCATGTGATCCAGAGCCTGTTGGAGTGGGTAATTAGCAAGCCACCATGAGACAGTTCTGCTTGCATGAGTATTAAACATTTATGCCACTGACAAGTGATTGAGCTCTCTCCACCCCAGCGTGAGAATGAGGCCACCAAGTCCCTCCATCTAGAGAAGGCCCATAATGTTACTGCATCCCTGAGGAAACAGAGTGGAAAGGAAGAATAAAGAGAGCTTGGTTTTAGAAAGGATTCCTGCTTCTTTTCTATTTTTCCTTTGATAGCTGAGACTCCTTAAAAGCAATGATTGGTGAGGATGTGACCAAGACAGGGCTGGGGGAAGAAGGGACCTTATTTGGGGAAATTAAATTAGAATGCAGATGCAAGGAAGAGTGACACATTAGGCACTGTGGAAAGCAGGACGCACTGCTGCTAAACTGTGTGACAGCAGAGGCTGTAAAACCTAAAATAGGCTGTGAGAAGACTAGAGGAATGGATTCAGTCCCGACTGAGTACTTGACTGAAACATTCAGAGCTTTCCTAAAAATTCTTTATTCTCTCTGTCAAGCCCTTCTGACCTCCCACTTCTGAGGTGGCCTTACCTTGTGTTACACGGTCTCAACTGCTTCCTGCTATGTTGCAGAAAAAGGAGCTTTAGTTTTCATTATGTCTATAATGAGAGAGTTGTACTTAGCAGTCACTGCCTTTATGACTGTCTAAAAATCAAAAGAATCAAAGGACTGCTTTGTATATACAAGTGGCAAAACAGCAATATTAGGAAATTATTGAAGGTAGCTATGTCAAAAAGTCTTGTCATGTCAGATGTTCCACTGTTGTGTGCTTGACCTGCTTGTTTAAGTTTGTAAACTCTGGAGAAAAAATACTGTGTTATCTATTTGTATGGATCCCTGTGTTGTAAATCTTCAAACTAGTGTTTTTTTGGGGTTTTTTTGGTGGTTTTTTTGGGTTTGTTTTTTTTTTTTTTGTTTGTTTGGTTTTTTTTTTGGATGTTTGATACCTTTGGAACACAAACTCAAAATATAAATCAAAGGACATCCAATCCTGCAAGCAGAATACCTTGGGTGAAAAGACAAGTCTTCTCTGGTAGTGCTTCTGAGGGTTAGAGAACCTTTCCCTGCACGACTGGTCATTTGGTGGCTGAATTAGCACTGCCATATGGGAGATCTGGGCTCCACTGGCAGCCAATGCAACAATCATCTACTTGGCTTGTGAAATTCCCAGTGGCAGGTGGATGTTGCAGGAGATTTTTATGGAACATTGCTTTTCTACTTTATAACCAGAAAAGGCTTTTATTTTCCTTTACTTCCCCACCATCCCCACAAGGTTTTCACTAGAAATGAATCACAGTCTCGAGGGGGATGAGTGTTTTCTGTCTGTTTTCTGAAAGGTTCAGTAGACAAGGTTTGTATGATTTTGTCTTTGATAAGGAAACAAAAAAAAGAAAGAGAACAAGGCCTTTCAGAGCTTTCACTAAACTGACTGTCCCATCAATTGCAGCTTGGAGAAAACAGGGCTTGACATCTCACTGGACAAATTTATGCTTTTGGAGATGTGTTTAACTTTTCTACCATTTCCCACTGAGCAAAGAAGTTTCAATTTCTGAATGATGAGGGACATTAATATATATTTTTAATTTCACCAGTGCCTTCTAATGACAAGTGCCACTGATGTTGCCTAAACTCAGACAAAATGCAAAGATTTATGAAAACAACTCAGTCTATCAAATATGCTTAATTATTAAATAAAAGTGTTCAGAAGCTTAATGTCAAGGGTCAAAAACATGGGAATTCTGGTCTGGATCCACCCACTTTATTTTAGATGTTTCTAAGTTTTGATATTTTGACTCCTTTTTTTTTGCTGATGGAAAGAACTTGGTACTTTTCAGACACAAATTATGCTGATCCAAACTCTTTAATTTTGGGTGAGATGTCTGACCTCTAGATGCCTGTTTTCTTTCTCTACAGTTCTCTCTAGCTCAGATGTACTTAAGTGGAAAGAAACCCATCCTGAATCCTAATTGTTAGGAATGCTGACAGCTCAGAATTTTGTTCAAACATGGGAGCATCTCGATATGCAAAATATATATCTTGTCATCAAGCTAACACCCCAAATTAGATTTCCTAAATGTTATATTTATATATGACTCAGTTTCCCATCTGTGAAATATTCACAGAGAGCTTCCTCACTTCAGACATGCTGTAGATTTTTAGAAAATAGTAAGAGAAGCCTTTTAAGGTGATAAAATATTCTATATAAAGATATAAAATGCTGTTGAAACCAGGCTTCAACAAAATGGGGCTTATAAGGAATTAGGCCACACCATACTTAACAGAGAAATTAAAGAAAAAAAAAAAAGTGAGAGAAAAAGAAAAGAGAAAGAACTAAAGAAGCAGAAGAAAATAAACTGAATAAAAATACCTTTCACTGAATAATACTCATTCTCTGCATAAACAAGATAAAAGTTCTGTAGATGTCAGAATATGATATCACATTGCCAAACTGCACCATGGTCAAGAGGATAGAAATCAAATTACATGAGCTATTTATGTATGGAGGTTTTGTCATGTTTTAGTCCTTGAATTTGTTTCCTTAATGCTATTTTTAGTGAATTAATTAGTTTTGATCAAATAATTGGCAAATACTACTGAACACAATTTCAAAATTTAATTACTCATTAGATTTATGCATAAGTATTTCTTTTAATTTTTTTAATGAGCATTTGAACAATCTTTTCTTCAATTTGAAGGAATATTGGTGCTCATACAGATCTTCATTTTCTTGGGCAAACAAGTGTATTTATCAGCCAAAAAATAATGCTTCTTGTTTGCTATTCAATTAATTAATATTTGCTAAACATTTGACTCATTTTTTCTTATTAACAATATTATGTTGTCCATGCATACAAAAATAGCTGCTGTGGTAACGCTCTTACGTTTATAAACTTGAAATGATAAATTACTTTGGCTTGCACTCTGTCTAGATATTGCAATTCCTAATCCCCTTAAAACTGACTTAGAGTAATTTTGTCATCTCTCTTTTACAGATTGAGGTCTGAGGGTTACACAGAAAAAGCAGAGGGAAGGAGGTGAGAGAACAGCAGAGCCAGCCACTGAAACTTTATGACCCCCTGAAAGGATGTTGTAGCCAGGTGAGAGAGGGCCAATTCTCCCTGACAGCCAGCAACAAGGACAAGAGGACATAGCCTCAAATTGTGCAGGCGGTGGTTCAGGTTGGACATCAGGAGGAATTGCTTCTCTGAAATGACTGCTAAACGTTGGAATGGACTGGAGGTGTTTAAGGAAAGACTGGACATGGCACACGGTCTGGTCAGCAGGGTGGTGATCCCTCAAAATATGACTTGATAATCTCAGAGGATTTTTCCAACCTAATTGATTTTCTGTGTGTGAGTTTGTGTAAGATATGTACCACAATGATCTACCAACTTGGTGCAAAGGCAGCTTTAAGCAGCCTCAAGCCAGGTAAACTGAGGCATCTGAGGTTAAGATGAAGCAGTTCCCATAGTTTGTTATGCCAGCAGCATTGTGGGTCTGGCAGAGAGCAGCTGGATAATTTCCTCCATTGAGTTTTTACTGACTGGTGCATGCATGCACACACATGCACTACTGCTCTGGACTGAGTTTGTGTTGATCTAAAACTCTGGTTTGTGAAAACAAATGTTTTCATTAACATTGTAATAAAAAGAAACAACAAATTTTTTCCTGACTTGCAGAGAAGGGCATCATATGTGGTAAACAGCTGGAGTAGAATGAACCAAGTATTACTCACACTTAAAAGGGTTATTTGTAATTTTCTGCCCAAGGCAGAATTGATTCCAGTTGGAAAGTAGAAGTCATTAATATTTTTTTTCTTTATAAGAATACAGGATATAAGCCAAGGATATCTTGGGCTGTCAATCCCAGATCTACCATGTCATATTTTAACCATGTTTGCCAAAATGTAAAAATGATTTTTTTTTTCCTTTTTTTTTTACTGTTTTCTAATAGAAAGGGTTTTTAGAGTCTTGCTTCCCTGATGGTGTGAAGCGTTTTCCCAGTATCCAGCCAGGATTTATTCTCAGCCAGTTCACATGCATTTGTTTCACTGTCAGTGCTGCTAATAATGTGGCCAGGGTGAAATAGCTCATTTTCTTCCTTCTTATTTAGGGGTAGCAGCTGCATGTCTTCTGGCTCTTTATTTTGCTTAGGTAAATACTTCAAGCCCTTTTGTTCTCCTTTTGTAAAATAAGTTTTTCACTCTCCAGCTTGTGCAAGGCTAGCACAAAAAGGACTGACTTCATAACTTGAGGCAAAACTAGTATGCCAATAATGTACATTCCTGCTTGCAGAAACTTCTGTAGCTATTACATCAGGTTGGAGATTGCCATGAGGTGAATGCCTTTGGGATCAGAGGGAATATGGCCACTTAAGTCTCTGGAACACATCATCTTCATCTCTGAATCTGGAGAAGATTGCTGTGAGCAGCTTTTGTAGAGCAGAGCTGATAGCCATCTCACTGAGTCAATACAAGTTCACCAGTTTAGAGAAGCTGAAGCTCAATCTGATACATTTATTTTTCCAAGTTTATCTGTGTTTACCCTCGCACCTCTTGCGTACCTTATAAATGTCCCAAGCGACAGAAATCATTGTCATGGAAAACAGAAGAAAAGCTACAGGCAAAAATATATGTTGAACTGGTTTTAATAGATTTAGGTATGCTGTATTGTTGAATAGAGCCATAGTATATTTTTAACCCAATATATGACATCTTCACTGAAAAAAAACCTAAGAAAATTCTTCTGTAACTTCCCCACATTTTATTTTCAGGAAATAAATACAATAGTCCTCTAATATGCAAGATTATGCATTATGACTACAACGTCACACTATAACTGTATTAGTTCTAAGTGAGCTGCTTTCTATCAATTTCCAGGGTAAAGTGGTTTTGGATGATTTTTTGCTTTTGTTTTCTCCCATTAGGATTTCCTAAATTACAGTCATCTAATTCTTGCTAGTTGATATCTAATTTGAAGATTTTTTTCTGTAACACACAGCAGCCCCAGGACTCCTAAAGGTTACAACAATATAAAATATTTGTTTAAACCAAGTTTTCAAAATTGTTTTTGTCTATTTTTTTTTTTTGTGTGTCTTTTATTATGATTATGTAAATAGGAAGATGAATTTCTGAGCGCTTAGTTTTTTCTCATCCCTACTGGGATTTTTGTTTGTCCAAGGAACTTCTGCACAGGAAAAGGTCACATAAGAGGGCAATCCAAATTGTGGATCTTTTGTCTTACACACAAGCTTATAAACTCAAATTTGGAGACTATGTTTTAAATCATAGCCTCTTAAGTTTCTTTACCTTTCTTGAGAAGATTAATGTTTGAGATTGTAATGCATAATATTTGAATTATTCATTTTAATTAAAATTGATCATGAGAACTAATTAAAAGACACGCAACTGGTTACTGGCAACGTAGTTGGACTACTTTTCAAAAATACCATTTGGTGTTCAACATTA
>JAWWMU010000001.1:7047418-7092670 GCA_035048155.1 Cinnycerthia olivascens
TAATTTCATGGAAAAAATTCCTCTAGTTTAAATTTGGACTAACCCTTACCAATACATATACACACATATGTCAAGAGAATTTGCCTGGTTTTAATAATTTAAGTCTTTGTCAAAATCATCTTCATTGACTTTTTATTTTCCTAAACAGGTGTATTTACAGCTTATTTTTGTCTTATATCTTTCCTCACTAAATAAAATGGTAACTGTATGAAAAAATGAGACAAATTCAACTTCCTGTTGTGTCCCTTCACTCTGAAACATTGCAGAGTTTAAATTCTTCTGTCACTTTGTTTATTTTCTCTCTCACACTGCTGCTGCTCCCCTCTTTTTCTTGATTTCAGTATCTTTCTTTGGTACTCCTGCTTCTCTGTTTTGTTGGGCTGCAATAGTGATGATTTTGTATTTGGGGATATTTTTTCTGCATGGGATGTTCTAAAACATAACAATTCAGCATGCCGGACAAACACCAGTGTTTATTTTTCTCCGTCCACTGAATCCAAAGCCCATTGTAATCAATGGAAATAACAGAGTATGATCCAGTAGGATTAACTCCAATATGAGTAGAAGCTAGGGAACATAATTAAAAAGCATGGCCATCCCATAAAAAGTGGTGATGACATTCAAAGTCTGTCTCCCTCTTTACTAGGGAGTGGTGGAGGTAAATTGAAAAAGTAGGCCTGCTTATTTGTCTTCTCTGAAGGACGACAATTGAGATGACTTAAAAGTTAAAGTGAAGCCCAAGGGAACCTTTCTGTGTATAAAAGCAAGGTTTGAGTAGCAAAAGCCAATGGAGCTTCAAATAATTCAAAGAAAGATACTGAAGAAGTTGTTTGTATCTTTTGCTCTCTGGTTTTAGCTTAAAAGGTAGTGTGAATACTTCTGTCTATCTGAGAATTTCTAGCAAAAGAAAGTATAAGCAAATTTAATCAGAAAAATTTTAATGAAGTCCAACTGAGAGATTTTAGCACAAGATTCTGTATGACTCAAGAACAAAGGATAATGAAAAAATTATTGATCATCATTAAGTATTACATTGCTGTTTTGCTCTCCAATAGAGGCCTGTAACTCATTTTGGAGCCTGATTTTTTTTTTAAACAGAATGAAGATAAAAATTATTAACTACAAAAATAACTGATATGTAGAGATACCTATAAATTATTCCTTGAAATTCTGGGTAAGCAGGCAAAACTGTTTGAAATTAATATCTGATCTATTTGACTTTCTGATCCAGAAGTATTGCTGATAACTAAGGCTGAATCTAAACTGAGAGGTTATGAATTAAAATATTTCTTTGTTTTTTGACCTATTTATCTCCCCTCTTCACTCTGAAAAAAGCAACGTACGTGTGCAATGATTTATGGGTGGCTGTAAGCAACGACTTCTGTTGCCAGTGTTGAATCTGTCACTAACTTGTTTGTGTGCTTCTGGAAAACAAGGTCTTTCACCTGTCCCATACTTTTGATTTGAGTGTGTGTTCTAGGTCATATAATTTGCCTGGTCTGGGGAAAAATGTGGTGAAGGTAAATGTAAGGCTGTTTTAAGCACTTTAGAGAAATCATCCTTCTAACAAGTGGATCAAGAAAAGCTAACAACATCTAATTATCCCATTCATATGTTCCATTGATTTGGGTGTTTGAAAGCCATTTAGCTGGCTGAGTTTGATTTAGATTTGCTATGACAGGAATGGTTTTGCCTTTTATACTTGGAGACTTCAGTCAAATGGGATAATGCTATACCCATGCTTTCCTCAAATTCCTGACCCTTTAGCTTGGGCCAATAGCCATTGAAGGTCACTGTTATTATTATACTGCCTTGATGCTAGAACTGGAGATTTTCTTTTCCATATAAATATCATTTCTGTGCTGTCATTCCCAGAGATTCACCAGGCTTTTGTTAGGTAACACATGCTCAGCAGATGGAGGAAAGGAGGAAGCATCGATTCACTTCAGTGGTGTAAGTGAGGAGGAGACAAAACCCAAGTGCCACTGTCACCAAGAATTAAAAATCTGGAGATGGAGATTGCTAACAAAACATAGAGTGGTGAGTATTAAACTGTACTGCAAATATTGGGTCTTTTTACTGTGGATGTTTTGGCAACTTGTCCTCTGAAAAAAATTCTCAGCAGGATCTTCTCTTTAAGAGTAGTTCCCTTTAACTGGGTTCTTACTTCCTGTTGTCTTCTTAATATGGTCCTAAGATTCTTGTTTCTTCTTTAGCTTTATGGATAAATATTTAATATGTTAATGAATTTGGAACAATGACCTCTGCCAAAAGCATGAGATGTCAGTATTTTCCAGGTTTCAGTTTTTCAACAGCATCATCCTAACAACAGGGCATGGTCTTTTCCAATATATTCTTTGATTGTCAACAGTAAATAAGGAAAAACAATTTCTGGATGCTCTTTAATTAGAATGACTGATGTTTTCATTGAGGTTTGCAGACAACACTGACACTTCAGTGTGTTTTCTGACAAAACAGCTCAGTGACAATTGACAGAAAAAACATCTGCAATCCTGAGAAATAATGTATTTATCTACTTCTGGTATTTCTAGGAGCCTTACAGCTCAATCTCAAGGTCATAAAGTCCCTAGCTCTATTTTGGCAAATACAGAACTGACTCTAAGAGTTTAGAGCTCTGCAAAAAACTCAAGGTATTGTCATTCTTGGACAATGCTTTCCAAATTTAGATGGCATGGGTTCTGCCCTTTGATAGCAGCCTTCCAGTCTGTGTCAGGCCTGTCACACAGAGGAGGTAGATTGCTTCAATCCCTTCCTTTCCCTTCCCCAAGAGCAATGCCTGGCTATGGAAAGCTTGGACTGCTCCATAGTCCATCCCTGCAGGCTGCAGCCACTTACCTCATTTAGGATCTGCTGCTTTCCCAATACTGCTACAGAATCTGCACAAATACCACCTTCTGCAATTTACCTTCCAGCTTTTCCTCTCTTCAGCACAGTCACAAGTTGAGATCACAAGGCATTTATTTTCCCTGCTTTAAATCCTATTCCTATTCCTGTAAATCTGGGCTACAACACTGTGACTTCCAACAGAAGTTTGATCTCCATGTGGATGCATTTCCTATTTCCCAACACCGGGGGCTTGATCCTGCAGACCAGCTGGATTATCAGTGAAATTGTGAAGCCTGCAGGTCTAGGCTCCCATAGTGGCAGAACAGGAACCACCATGTGAATAGTTTTAGCCTGGCTTTGTGGCTTTGTTCCTGCGCTTTGGAATAAACTGAACAAAACCCCGTAGCTACAGCTCCTGGTTTTGATACTCCTCATCAACCAAACTGGAGTGATCAGCACTGTCTGTAATATTTGTGGCTAAAACTAAGCAGCATTTGAAGATAAAGGATTATTAACAAAATAAAAAAATTAAGGAAAATAATTTGTCCTGAATCTGTTCAAATATTCAGTCTTAAAAACTGATTTATGTTTGGTATTTTTTTTTCTTTAGGAATTGGAGCATTTTGTTTCATCATTCTCAGATGAAATGTTTTGATGTTTAGTTTTGAAACAACAGAGACATGTATCTTCTGATTCATGTTTATAATTGGCTTAAATGATTTCTTTGTGAAAGAACATTGAGATCTTGGCTGTATTATTTTCTCTGAGGATAAGTCTTCATTCATTGCTAAGTCTGTTAGGAATCTCCTTGAGTTGCACGTGTCTGCTCTGATACTGAACCCTCTGTTATTCTGATCTACCATATGCTTATTTATTCTGAAAAAATCTGTTACTAACTTCATGTTCAGAGACATCCTTTGTCTCCATGCTAATTCACTTTTTGGCTATTTAACTGGCCCACTGAGACTCAGTTGCAATAGGTTTTACACAGACTGGAAGCAAGACTGGGACCCACATTTCATTTTGCTTAGACCACTGTAAGGGAAGTGGAGGTCTAATGGTGAATACAGCTTTGGAGAAATGAAAGTTTTTCTCACCTCTGAGTAATTTTAAAGCAAAAAAATGAAACTTTGGCCCTAGAACACTAGCTGCACCTAGAAGTGTGAAGAAATAAATTAGAAATATTAATATCCCACTGTCAGTAGTTACTAAGTTCATTTTTCTGTCAGACACACGCACACACCACACTCTATCTCATGGTGATCTCACATTGCACTTAAGGAATCTTTCTATTAAGTATTTGTCCTGTCAGTTTTGTCAGAGAAATATTAAACTCTTTATAATTAATAAATTATCTCTTTTGGGCCAACAAAGCTACAGAGTTAGGTCTAGGGCTAATAATATTTGCAGAAGTAACCTTCAGACATTGAACTGCACAGCTTTTTGTTTTGCCAGTGTGCTGAAATCTTTTGTTTGGAAGAGATAATTTTAATTTCCTCCATATATTCACAGATAGAGAAGGCAAGCCAAGAACCTGTTTATCTCACCTGAAATTTGATTTCAGTAGAATTATTTATTTTAATAGAAAATTGATCCTAAAGGGGAGATAATTCCTCAAGAAACCAGAAGTGGGGTATTACTTTACCTGTTTAAAAAACTGGTACTTATCACCTCCTAAGCAACACTTATTCCCAGCCCACTCCAAATAAATCTAACAATGTTCAGTAACCAGCAGCCTGTTTCCCCCATAAGTGCTGCATGTGATCATGTACCAAAAGGCCTTGTTAAAAAGCATGTGCAGAGGGGAAGAGAATTAAAGCTCCTGTGGGAGCTATAACTTTAAACATCTTTCCTTTGCAATTTTTAAGAAGCCAAGGTACACTTCTTTCACATAGATTTGTCTTAAAAAGTGATAAATATGAGCCATATTGAAGATAGATTTAAATAAACTTTCATATAGCAGCTCCATATTTTTCAACATGTGCAAAGGCTGAATTTATTTGCCACAAGGCAGAATGATTGTACCAGTTCATTTCATTTTAAATTTTTGATCCAAGAACTAGTTTTAAAATGATGCAGACTGCGTTTGGGATGCGATGTCACGAAGCAAGAATCACACCAAAATCATGAGTGAACAAAGTGCTACTAAGGTGCCTTTGTATCACTCTACTCAAATGATTGTCTGGGCGCTGACTCTGCTCCTTTAATTGCCAAGACAAGTCTCAGTGCTGACAAAGGATGCAGCTGAGGATGAAGTAAATCAGTCCAAGAAAGATTTAGTCCTAAATTAGTATAGCTACTGGGAAGTAGTAAAGACAGAAATACCCAGCCAATCTATTTAAAGCTCTTCCAGCTCCAGAACACTTTTTTTAAGGCACATTCTTAAAAACGGATGCTCTACAAGTAGCAAGGAGGAACCAGATCCCAGTGCTACTCCAATAGTACTGAGAAAGAACTGTGTCAATCTCCTCAGGCCTTTAAATTTCCAATGCAATTGTGTTTAAATTCAGAAATTTTAGATGCTTTTGGGAGAAACTATCATTAATAAAATGTAGACTACATTAAGCATGGCAGGGAGCAGCTGATCTCTTTATACAGCCTCGATTATATTCTTGTTAGGCACTTCTTCATTCTAAAGTTTTTTCATGCAGAAATGCCTACTTATCACAACAGAATGTTTCAACTGATATGCCTCTGAATGTTGCAAGAGGAAAAAGCAACTCAATAGTGTGGATAAGCTTTGAAGTTTTGTAAGGGCTCCTGTGAGTTTATAACTACCTGTCTAAATATATTTGTACAGAAGTAGAACAAAATTTTATTCTTATGTGCATTGTTGATTTAAAACCCAAGCTATTTCAAAGTCACCTAGTCACTAGTGCAATCCTGTGTTCAGGGAGGAAATAAAAAGATGTGAAGGCTAGGCTAAAATCCAGGAGGATACATGACAAATTCATAAAAATATTTTCTGATTGAATTTTTTTCCCTGTGTAGAGAGATACTTTATATGGCTAGAATCGGTTGGTTGGTTGCAGATATGCAGATATGTGTCGGGTTTTGGGAGGGTAGGGGTTTTTTTTTGTTTGTTTGTTTGTTTTGGGGTTTGTTGGGTTTTTTTTGTTTATTTGAGTGGATTTGGGTTTTTAGGAATAAATGAGGCCATGTCATAAAAATGTGAGCTTTTGTGTGAGAGGTAGGCCTGTGCTATTGTCTTTAATCTGAAAGGCAGAGGTGCTCTGATAATGCAGTTGTTTCTAACTGAATTTCACTAGTTCAAACGAAATTAGAGCCAGTGGAGAAGATGCACTGTTGTCCCTCCCCCAGACATGTGGCTGGCCCTAGGTCATGGTGCACAGGGGCTCTGCAAGGCACCTCTGACCTCCCTCTTGGTGCAGCTGCAGTTGGGATGTTGAGACTGAGTGTCAGAGCCATCAGGAAAGATGACAGGCTTGAATAGAAGACATCTCCTTCCATCCAAAATAGAAGGTTATATACAAAGAAATATTTATTGCATGTCTCATCCCTATTAATTTCCCTATATTCTCTCTCCTGCTTCTATGTACTTTCTTCTCCATTTTCAGAGATTTTCCTGCTCTCAAATTCTTTGAAATCAAGCAAATTGCCTTTGAGTCCAACATGGAAAATGAAATATGAAGGTTCTCAAAACTTGCAACTGCAGCTTCTGTGTTTATCCGGTATCATTCTGTCCAACTCCGTTGTTGTGCTCAATGACATTATTTTCTCTAGGAGTTAAAACATGATCTCATCTCTAGAGCCATTTTG
Organism: Cinnycerthia olivascens; assembly: GCA_035048155.1. Classification (NCBI taxonomy): domain Eukaryota; kingdom Metazoa; phylum Chordata; class Aves; order Passeriformes; family Certhiidae; genus Cinnycerthia; species Cinnycerthia olivascens. The sequence continues at coordinate 7,054,046 of JAWWMU010000001.1, forward strand.
AATACATTTCAAATGGTCTTCAAAGGGTTTGTTTGCTAAAACATGGAGTCACCTGCATCTATGAATGTTCTCCTCCCCTTATGACCAGAGAACAGGATTAATTTCTCTGCTATTACTCTTTGGTAGTGGTAAGTTCCTTTTGAATGTGTGTAGGACAAGCATTTCTCCTTTCTGTTAATAGCACACCTGGTCACCTATTGTAAACAACATTCAGCCAATCCTTCATTAAACCTTTAGACATCCATCCTGGTTTTGACACCTAGCAATTATTCCAGTAGGCAGCTGTTCCTTCGGAATTGTTTTATGCTTTGGAATCACATATGGTGGCAATTTCATGCCATCTGCTAGCATTGCCAACAAGACTGTAACGTGCATTTTTTCATCCCCCAAAGTTTTTTTTATGATAACAAATTCTCCGCCTGTTTCTTCAGTGGTGTAACTGGGTGGTGTGTCAGCACGAGCTGGAGTCTCATTGGCATTCCCCATTTGGCTCAGCAAGCCCTTGCCATCTCTATACAATCCATTCACCTGCTGCAGAAAGACATTGATTTTTCTAGGGAAGTGGGAAAGTAGGCAGGGGTATAACAAAGTTCTTCACTGTAGGCAGAATCCATTGTGCCACATCATTTGTACACATTGACTATTACTTGTCTTGAATTCCCTCTATGCAGTGTTTTGTGTTTGTGCTATTTCTTGATTTTTCAATTTAATGATTTCCTATTTTAAAGGGGTTTATGTCTTTTCTTAGAGCATGCAACAATTCTACAACTTGTTCTCCTACCTTGTGAGTATTCTATTTTAGGTGCACTTGCCCACACACACACACACACACACACACACACACACATATATATATATATATATATAGTATGTCCTCCGAGCACCATATTTTTTTTAATAAGAGGTACCACCAAATTTCAAATACACATTGTATACCTATTGGTCCCTCCCCTGTTGCACTCATTCTCCTCAACTCCTTATGATCTGTTATTTCACACATAACTTTACAAGATTTGGGAGACTCAAAACTGTGAAAGATCGCTGTGGAGTGTTCTGAGTTACAGTACAACACACAGCTTCACAAGTCAGTGAGAAAAAGAGTTAACTTGCTAACACTGTGTTTTATTTAAACTTGGACTTGCTTTGGGCATATTCATGCTCCTTCACTAGGAGACCTCCCACAGTGCACACTCACTTTGTCTTCATTAATCCTAAAGGAAGAGGAATTAATGTTTTTTCGGTTGAACTAGTTGGAAGGAAAAAAGTTATCCTTTTTTGCTGAGGTCTGCTACAGCACTGAAACACACATGGGCCTATGGTGCAAGATGGGATCCACCCAAGACGGACAAGGAAAATGGCATAACAGGTCACCAAGCAAATTTCAATCATTTACCAGCAGGCCTGCTCAAATGGGGAGGGGTGTTCCAGTTGAGAGGAGATTAGCAAAAGCAACACACATCCAAAAGAATGGCTGAATGGGAAATCTGGAGAACTACAGGTCTCTTAGCTTCGCCTTGGTGCCAGGGAAGGTCATGGAGCAGATCATCTCCACTGCCATCACATCCTGAGTCTACAGGATAATCAGCATCAGGCCCAGCCAGCTTGGATTTGTGACCAGCACTGGTGAGGCTGCACCTCCAACTGTGTGTTAGTTTTTTGGGCTTCTCACTACAGGAAAGATATTTAGGTGCTGGAGCGAGTCCAGAGAAGGGAACAGAGCTGTCAAAGGGTCTGGAGCACAAGCTTTATTAGGCTGAGGGTTCTGGGAGGGTTTAGCTTGGAGAAAAGGAGGCTCAGTGCAGAATTTATCACTCTCTACGACTCTCTGAAAGGAGGATTTAGGCTTATGGGAGTTGGTCTCTTCTCCCAGGTTAGGAAAGGATGAGAGAAAACGGCCTCAAGTTGTGCCTAGGAGAGGTTTAGATTGGATATCAGAAAAAAAATTCTTCACCTAAAAGATTGTGAAGCATTGGAACAGGCTGACCAGGGCAGTGGTGGAGTCACCAAATCTGGGTGTATTTAGAAGATAGTAGATGTGGAAGTGAGGAACATGGTTGTGGTGGATTTGGCAGCACTGGGTTAATGGCTGGACTTGATGGTCTCTTCCAACCTAAATAATTCTGTAATTATAGAGAGGTGAGGATCAGTCTTTTGGGTAACAGAAATTAGAGGATGAGAGGAAATGGCCTCAGGTTCCACCAGGGAAGGCTTAGATTGGATATTAGGGAGAATTTCCTTGCTGAAATGGTGATCAGGCATTGGAACAAGCTGCCCATAGAAGAGGTGGAATCACCACTCCTGGAACTGCTCAAAAAGCGTGTGGATGTGGCACTTAGTTTGAACATGGTGGTTCTGGGTTAATTGTTGGTCTTGATAACCTTAGAGGCCTTTTGCAACCTTCATGATTTTGTGCATTTCCTTCTTTGTAAAAGGAGTCATGGATAAGACATCTTGAAATATAAGAAAGAAGTGAGAAGATAACGGAATCATGATTTAAGAGAAATTTTAGGGAATAATTAAGTAATGAAATGTTAGGATTTCTCTGCCCTTTTTCTCTACTCAAACCTTTGGTTCTTTTTGTGAGTAAATGAATTCAAATGCAAGCCAGGATTTTGTGTCTGTAAATATATGCCAGAGTGTTTATTGTTTTGTTGCCAGTAGGTTTGCCCACTGAGGCCTCCCAGCCCCTATATTTATGCACTTTTCACACTGTAAAGGGATCATAGCTCCTTGTGAGACACAGTGCTAACATTTCTGTGGTGCAGAAAATAGAGAAATACTGGTAGGCCAGCCCTGACGTATTGTTAAAATTCCTAACTTCATTTTGTGGGAGCCTACTAAATCTTTATTTTGCAATCTCAATTCAGAAAGAGGAAAAGTAATGCTGAATTATTTTCTTTCTCACCAGGAGCAGCCTCACGCTTGCTGCCTGTGCTTTGTAAAGGCTGCATACATAGTTAAACACCTTTTGCATTTACAGATGCCTTTACATTTTCAAATGCCTTTATCTTCAGAAGCATATTTGACACACTAGGCTGGCTTACAGTTTGAAAAGCCAGTGAATCATTCCGTGAATAGCTGAATGCAGAACATTTGAAACAATCAATGACAACTTGCCAGGGCTTGGGCAGAATGCTCCCTATTGTAAAAAAGAGCTGTAGAGAAGTCTGTGAAACTCAAGTGGTCATCTGATAGGAAAAGAATGCAACCAATCTCCAAGGAGCTAAAGCAGATTTTAGCATCACCAGTTGCCTGTAGTCATAATGTAAGTTATCTCCCTGCATTTCACTGAGCTTTCATATTCTGCTTAGGAATGAAAAGATTGCTACTTCTCCTAGTCTTCATATCTTAAGTATTTTGATATTTAGCAAAATGTGGTTGGGGTTTTTTTGTTAGTTATTTTTAATATTAGATCTGTTTATACAAATGTACTTTTTCCTTGAATTTGTGAAAAGCTGCAAATACAGATAATTCCTGAATCATGTGACGTTACACAGGCTTGAAGGTGAAATCCCATTATATGAACGTTCGCACACTTATCTTTTCACTATTAAACTATTACCCCACAGCAACTAGAAGAAAACAAAATTAGAAGCTAATGACTTGATTTCCCCTTTCTTTATTCTCTACATCCTGTTACAAAAGACTGACAACTGTGTGGGAGATGTAAAGAGAGAGTATATATGCATGTGGGGATGGGGTGTAAATATTTTAGTACTGCTGGAAAACTCAATTTATTCAATTTACTGTGAATTGCAGTGTTACATTGCTTCACATTAAGTTTTTCACATCTCAAAATATCAAGTTTCTGGCATTCCAGACATATCTATGTGGTTTGTGTGGGGAAAAAAGTATTTTTCCAGCTCTATTGAATATAGATTTTGACTTGCAACCTTGCTGAAATCTAGTGTAAACTACTGCTTTGACATCAACACATTTTAGATGAATACCATAAAGAATTAAACCTAAACAAGCTTTCAGATGATCTGTATTATCAACACTCACCACTGAAATGGATCTGCTTCTCCAGTAAAACAAAGAAAATCAACAGTAATCCAAGTTTCCTCTGTAAATAGTACAGACACCCAAAGAAGGTAAGTAGGGTGAACTCTCTTACACTTTTGAACTTACAAGCAAAGTGATAGAATTTTACAACCAGGAAGAATGATATTTTTTATTACTGAATCTTCTTTATTTTCATTGTGCACATAATTGTATATTTGGTGTGTTTAATAAGTCCCACTGTTCTACAGTTCAATTCAAGAGATTGCTCAGAGATTCAAAACACAATGTCAGTGAAATTAGATGCCACTGCTAAGGAGTTCTATATTTTATTTCTTTGCAGTTCATGTGAGTATAATTCTGTGAATACACAGGAAATGATGGCAAATCATGACAAAGTACATATACTGTGCCAATGGTGATTATATTTCTCAGTTATCAGGGTGTCTAAAATGAGTAGTTATGTATTCTACATTTTGCTCTACCACATTGTTTGAATTATAGACATTAGGGGGATATTTTCCTTCTGTCTAAATTAGTCTAAGTCATTGTAGTAAAGGGGGAAGAACTAGAGGAGATAAGATTTTTTCCTATTCTGGTGCCTTTTCACCAGAAGTCTTGGAAATTCTTTCATGGAACCTTGGCTAAATTGGCAGTAAATGATGTGCTTTTCTACCAGGTGGATGTTGAATTGATTTGAAGGTGATCAGGTGCTGCATCATCTTTATTTTCACACATCAAAGGTAGGCATATTGCAAGCAATTAATCATGTGCCTGTTTATTGTTTTGGAGTAAATGCATTTTACACACCTTTTTATTGATGATTTTAATTTAATTACAAATCATCCCTATGTGTATCTGTCATTATTGTAGTGCACATGAAAATGAAAAGATAAGAAGGAAAATGAAGAAGCCTTTGCATCTATGACACTGGTTATTTTTGAAACAAGAGACATAAAACAAGTTACTCACCACTGGTATTTTAAAACAAATTAACTATTAGAAGTATTTGCAAACATATTTTGCTATTAACAGTAAAACATTTGTTTTTTACATGAAAACTGACAGTTTTCAGAAACTGACAGAAGTTCTTTTGTTCTGAGGGCCCAGTTTCATGAGGTGGAGTTTATCCAGGATAGGCCAGCATGGTTAGATGTCATTGGAAACATCAGGTAAAAAATAGGGGTTACAATAAAATGAGTCCTAAAAAACTGAATTTTACCCTTTTTATCATTTCTACCTACTAATGTAGATGTCAGTCCTTACAAATATAACTATTTATTTTCTCAATCACCTCCCAAGGCTATTTGTTAATTTCTATGGAAATAGGAATTGTAGGATATTCTAAACCTCTGAAATTGCTATTTGGTGCATGGATATGGTTTTCACCACAATGTATTTAATATAAATATGTTAAAAAATATGTAGATGTTACTCTGGGAGATCTTTTCAGTTGCCCATTGTCATTTTATTGAGAATAAGGATTGATGCACTTGGGTTTTAAACAGATAGGAATTCTTTACAAAAACCCACAGGCAGCCGTACAGTTTTCGGTACAGTTAAGACCAAAGCAAGGTTTCTATTTGAAGTCTAAACTCTTGTATCTCTGGAACAATCAAACTTGAAGCTCCTATGTCATCCTGTCTTCACAAAGAGTAGAAATTTACAGACAAGGGGAATTTGGAAGCATTGAAAGCAATGGCTGTAGGACATGCCAGCATAGCTGTGTCTGTTATTGCAATTAGAAAGTAGTAAAGTGTCTTTGGGAAACAGAATTCATGAATTGGACAAACAAACATAATTCTTCCATTTCTCTTCACTTCCCATCCCTTCTGGGCCTGTTGGTCATGCACTGTAGGAAGTATTAATTATTTACATTTCCTGATGGATTTAAATCTGTGGTTTTATTTTTGTCATAATTGCAATAATGCAGCCCTTTTAAAAATGAATGGATAGGTGTTTCTGGATAATTCCTGATTTTGAGTGCAGAGGTAGGAGGATGTAGTGATGTGACATCAGCATACGCATTTGCATCTCCCAGTATAGAGTTGGATTCACTTAAGGGGTAAGTCCACTTAGCTTTTTATTCTTTTTAATTATTTTTTGTTTTATTTCCTTTGTTTCCTTTTATTTGTTTGTGTATTCTACCCATTCTTTGAACCCCTTGTATAAGTCTAACTTCTTTTTAGTTTTAGATCGGTTATGAACAATCTCTGACCTAAATTGAGGCAAACTGATATAATTGAATATGGAATCTGACTCTTGGAGTCTAATACTAATTTTCTCCTTATAAGCTAAGGTTAAACTGTTAAATATTTAGAAAGCTTTTAATCAGTAGACACTTTTTTTGGGCAAGGGAAAAAAAGGAGAAAAAACCCCACCCAAACCGCAAAGAAAGTTCTTCTAATCATGTTTTTTCCACAGTACTTTAAATTCCATGAAGCTTTTGTAATTTCAGACACTTAAGACTTAAAGCCCAAGTTCTTTACAAAAATAAAACAGGCAAGACCTTCATTAATACTTTTGCTCTTTGAATAAAATCACAAAGAGTTTAAGGTTTTAAAAGTTCTTAGACAAAAGGACAAATTCTGCTCTTGATCTCATTCTGTAGCACCAGTGAATCCTTGCAGCTAAATTCTCTTAGAGAGTAAGATGTAAATTCTTTACCTCGAAAGATTCATGTTTAGATTATTGTTTGTAACTGAGAAATCTTGCATTAAATTTCTGCAGCATACGAGGAGGAGGATACAAATCCAAAGTAACAACAATGTGAAATGGGTTCAAGCTGCAGTGCCTTCTGTACCATACATGGAATCTTGAAGCTGAAATGTTGGATAATCCTGGGGACCAATTCAGTGAATTAAGTATTTGTATAACATCATATACATAAGCATGGTTATTGTACTCAATGAGTCCTTTGGTCTTCATGACACTAGAATGTATTATTGCACCACAGACTAAAAAAAATTTGAAAAAACCCTGATTATGTTAGTGGCAAAATTCTGCACTCAGGATAAAAATTTTAACAGCCATTTTCATGTCATGAATCATGGATTTAAATAACTGGGAATTGCTGACCAGAGCAGGAAAAATAAGAAATCCATTAAAATTTCAACAAAATAACTTCTGTTTTTCTACAATAATGAAATATTTAACAATGTAGCAATTATTTCAGAAAAATTAAGCTGTTTTATAGACAAAGAAAGTTCTACTTTTGCCATCCTGCACATCCTCAGGGTGAGGCAAAACTCTGTCAAACGTGAGCCATTCTCCCGGGGCAAAGATTTCCTTGCACCAGACCCTGAGCCTCAGAATTTGGGTTTCAGCCACCCTGTTTACTCAGTGTTCTTAGCACAAGCAGACACCAGAGTGAGGTGAGACTGGTGCACCACAGGAATGAAGAGAACAGCACGGCATGGAAGGGAAAGGAGTGCTAAGCTTTAGTTTGGTGATAGTTCCACCTAACTTCAAGGCACCAGGCTTCATGGCAAAGCACCACATCCTGCTCAGATCTGCTAGCACATTCATTTTTACTATTACCAGCTACAGCTGACACTAAATCTTAGCTCACATCCTTGCAAATCTAGGTGTCAGCCAGAAACGATGAAGCCGTGTCACTGGGCATTGTCACATCACCATCAACTCAGAAAATTCAGACATAAGAAGATGTAATCTGTGGAAACTGATTTGTTTTCTGTAGTTTAGAAGCTACTAAAAGCTTTCCAAATTCCCAGCCCTCAAGTCCTTGCTTATGGCATGATCTGATTGTACAAGATTTTTTTCCTCAGCTCCAGTTTAATGACTGGGAATGTATTTCAGAATTAGCTGGATCTAAGAATGGATGCAGAGTTAGCTTAAGATGGAAACTGCAGGCTTCATCCACTAAGAGATGAACACCAGAATTGTGAATTGTGAAGTATTCTTGAAAAGTGACTGTGTAGAGAAAACAGACTTGTGCTACAGCCCAAGAAAGAGTAAAATAGGGGTAATATAAATATTGAGCAAGTAAATTACTTGAAAATTGTTGAAAAAAAGTTGTTGATCCAGATCCTTACCTAGAATAGGAAATAAATTTACTTTATTCTTTCAAGGTTGATAGAGGACATATCTGCATAAAAATTTTACGTGATAGCTGGGAAGCTCAAGAGATGCCATAAATCCTGTAAAGATGTTATCTGATTCCTGAAACCTGCAATGATGTGAATGTTAATCCCATCCCCTCATAAGAGCTCCAAAAATGTGTCACACGTGAGGGCCAAAATAATTCCAGCCTTACCTTCACTACCCTTCTTCTACCTAAAAATACTTTCCCCCCCACCAAGGAAGACCTCCAAAATAGCAAGCTGAGTGCTGTGCTAGTATGGGAGGACATTTTGGGAGCACAAAAAGAATGTCTTTGTGCATTGCAGCCACAGTAATATCAATATCTGGTTACCTTCATTAGAATCTAAATATAAATCAGAGCTTATTTTACCATGTCTCAATAAAATCAGTGAAGATTCAGAATGCTTGTTTTAGTGTAAATATGCAGCTGTTGAACTGAAACAAAGTTCATTCCACAATGCCAATCTTTGTTTCTAACTAGAAACAAGTGTTTGCTTAACTGAAGTGGAAAGGCACTCACTATTTATTGACCTGACAATGTCTTAAACTTCATCAAGATTTTTATAGAATTTTTCTGTTTCTCCAAATACCAGATCTGGATCATGAGAATATCATTAAGTATGTGCTCAGTCATTTTAACTGCATTGATTCCTTATCTTTGGATTGTTAATTCATTACTCTGCAGTGGATTTTGCTCCTAGTCTTGAATAATGGATGTATTGAGGATTGGGCATACAAATGTGTGATACTATACATATTTTGTATGTAAACTGTTACCAGGCATCACCAATTAATGTTACAAGTAAATTAAAACTCAATTTGTTATAAAGATTGTACTTTTTTTTAAAATTAAAAACCACTTAGATGGAGTCGTATGGATTTTGCATTTCCTCTTTCAGAAACAGGAACTTGAAGCCCTTTTAGTCTCTGTGCAATGTAATGTTTGCCAAAATTTGCTTTACTAGTTGGATTACTGAACTTTACAGAGGTCTGTTACAGAAGAGTTTAATCAGTACATCTGGGTATTCTGGCAGTACCACTCCAGCTCATAGAATAACACCTTTCCTTAGCTTCTGAGGTTTGCCTTCATTTATGTCTAAGAACTTTTGACTTCTACCAGGCTGTTTTGATAGGTGACAAAAGAACAGCAATGGGGTGTTGGGGGAATGAGGATGGTGGGACCAGACCTGCCTTCTGCACAGATTCTCAGAGTGAGCACGAGGGGTCTGGAATTCTTAGTCTACACCTACCATAAGTATCTAGGCTGGAATCTTGTCTCATGCAGTTCATGAAACATTCAAGGCAATGGGAAACTTTAAGTAGTGGAAGCGCACAATGCAAATGTGCTGGATGCAGAGTGAGTAAACCTGAACTCTGATGTATCTGTAGCTGATCTAAGTCATCAATACTGGGGAATGAAAAACAGCTCATAAAGAAAGTAACAGATATTTTTCTTTGTTTTCTCTTTTATACACACCTCAAAGGGAGAATCTTCTAAAGAAAGTTTTTTTTTGTGAGCATTGCAACTTGTGATTCTCTGTTACTAACGGTTTATATCTAATAGGTACTTTTTTTCTTGCTCTTTGTTTTTTGTTTTTTGGTTTTTTTTCCCCATTTTTACCTCTACTCTGTATGTTCTTCCACTTGTTCCTTGACCTTCTCAGGTGTCTGAAGCCCCAAATGGATAGAAAAGTACTCTGTGATTTCTTTCTGGCTGCAACTGAGCTAATTTATTGAAATGAATATGTATGGCTGTTTGGTTGACCAGGTGATGAATGAGAACTCGAACAGTTGCTCATTCTGCAGGGATACAAATTTAATCTTTTTTTCCTACTCAGAAGCTGATTTTCTCAGACTTAATGTTTCTGATGCAACCAGACTTACACAGTTGGATTTAGGTGATTTATTGAAAAGGTTTTCAGAGGGAAGGTAGGCAGCAAGTCTGTGAATAAGCTTTGTTTCTTAGGATATCCAGGTGCAATCTGAAAGAAGAATATTTATTCTGGGATAAATTGTACACTTCTTCTGCTTCCCAGAAAATCAGGGAAGATACAGCAACACAGGAAGACTTACTTGAGCAATCTATCTTTGTAACACTGAGTCTGATTACTGGATACATTCCCAAGCAACGTAGTAATCTGAAAATTATATTTCCAGAACCAATTTGTCCTCATCCTTTCAGGCTTTTTCCCCCCACCCCATAACATGTATAGCATCTGGTTTCCTAAAGTCTGTCTATCCATCCAGAATTTAATTTTCTCCTGTACCCTTCTAAATGCTGTATTTTTTCTCATAGTGATGCACCATCCTTACCTGTCAATCAAAGCCATAGTACTACAACTTTCAGTACTAATCTCATTTACTTTTATTACCTCTTCAATAATATCTGCATTCCTCAAATCCATCTTTTGGTTTCCAATTTATTGTAATTTCAAGTCACATCACTTTTCCTTATTTTTAGGGTCATTCACAGGTATGATACTCCCTGCTTATCTGACATGTGCTCTCTTTCCTCATTCACAACTTCCTCTCTGTTTTCTGTAACATTGTTTTCTATCTCTTTGTCCATCTCTATCACAGCTTTGTTCTTGATGTTCCCTAAAGAGATGTAAAACTTAAAGATTTACATTTTCTAAATCAGTTTTCCAGGCAAATTTCTACCATGAGACCTGTAAGAAATTCAGAGTTAATAGTAGCTAGAGAAAGTGTTATTATTATTTAGAAGGAGAAAAATAAATAATTTACATATTAATTCATGCAGGCACAAGTATTTATATATATATATGTAAATAAAATATTTGTTGGATCCTGCTATTTAGGGCAAGGACAGCCTTCTGAGTGCAACAGCAATCCATTAAACCATAAAATTGTAATATTGTATACTTGCCAGATCATCTCCATTTTTTAACCCCAATTAAAGCTCATCTTCACTCATCACGTTTTAGCATTGTGTTCTCCATCTGTATATCTGATAATAACTGCACACATGGAATAATTGACAAAAATCCTTAAAATCTGCATGTCCCATACATTTTGTCATTTTGCCAGGCTTGTGTCTTTTTCTTTCATCAAGGTCTGAAATGATAGGAGGATCTGTGTTTTCCTTGGAGCATCATCATTCCACAATTGCTCCCTGCTGCTTATGGAAAAGGTGGTGTTTTCCCTGGCCCAACCATTTTCTCTTTTCTATGCCTGAACATACCAGGAAAAGCAGGGCATATTCTTTTTATCTGCTTTGGATTTATAGCAAAAAATATTGATGGTATTGTGCTTTTTTGCTTCACAGGAATGGAAACTCTCAGCATTGGCCTAATTTTATCTCATTAAGGATCGTGGGAGTTTTGTTTGGCCTTACCATTAGCAGGAGCAGTGATGACAATTCAGATTCCTTTTACTAATCCATGCTTTGAAAATTTGAATGCTTAGGAATTTTTGAAGTTATTACTTGGCGCTGTTGAGACCAATTTCTTAACATAAAATGCAAATGTCAATGAGACAGAAATCACTTAATTTACTCTTTATCTTTATCTTTATCTTTATCTATAAAAAAGAAAAATACTCAGAAAAAGTAAAATTATCCATTCAGAGCTTTAAAAAATGCTTTGACTTTCAATTTGAAAAGTCAACCATGTTTTTTATCAGATTGCTTAGGATGAGAGGGTTAAATCATATTAAGTTTTCTTCTTCTTGCAGTTCAATCCTATATTAATAATGTTTATTATGTATCTGTATATTCAGACATATGTCATTCTTTGTGTTCATCATGAAATGATACTCCCAGATGCCTTGAAATGTGAGTGTTTGTTGCTTTTGGGGTGTGTATGTTTGTGTGGGGGGGTTGTTTTGTTTTAGGTTCAAGAATGTTGCAGTCAACAAGTCAAAAAAAGCCCCAAAATGTCATGGTTAAACTAATGTGTGACAGAAACCCTAGATCAAGAAATTCTAAAATAAAATATTATTCTTTGCATCATTCAGCAGACTGACAAATGCAGAATTTTCACTTATTTCCTTATTATTCTGCAAATATGAAAAAATAATGGGCCTTATTCTTTGTTTTGAACATTATCCTTAAAACAGTGTGTAAATCTGTGATGTGCCAGGAGAAAGAGGATGCTCAGCATTGTCCCATTTTCTTTTCAGCCTAGTCAGTATTTCATTCACACACACTTTTAATATTCTTGTTGCCTAAATCATATATTAATGTTCTTGGTCTCTGTAGCTGAAAGGCATAATTCCAGTAATGAGGGGAAATAAGCAGAATGCTTGATGAAGTAGCTAAGCCACCAAACAACAAACAGAATGTTTCATCAACTCTGTTTTAACAACCGGTGTGTGAAGCTGCCACAGCTTTGTCATTTCCTCACCGAGAAATGCATCTCTTTCTATTGCAACGTGGTATGGTATCAAAAGGGTCAAATCAAGTAAAATGTTGTGAAAGCATAAAATGCAACAGCAACAGAAACAAGCTATGGTGAAATTAGGGGGAAAAAAACCCCAGTGTTTTCAGAATTATTTCATACAGTGATCCTGTTGGTTTTGTTTTTTTTTCCTTCTGTGAGACCTCCAGCACCCATCCTAAATCCCACGAGAACAGAAAAAATCAACAGTTACCCCAAAGTAAGTGATACAGTCTCCTGGCTAAATTAGTTATTTTGTTTCTTACCCTTTCAGGATTTCATATGGAAAAGGAAGTTTGATATTTCTGAGGCAGAACTCTTTTAAATACCTCTTCTTTTGGTCTATTTTCTTTCTAATTCTGAGAGATTTACAGAATAGAATTGTACAATTGAGAGGAAGAGGAGAAATCAGACATGATGGAATTTGCTTCTAAGTTACTGAGAGCTGAGTTCCCAAGGTTGTGTGCTTTCTTCATTATTTGTAATGTTTTTTCCAGCTGTAGAAATATACAAGTATAATACTCAAAATAATTACTTTTAAATTAATTTCTTCAGTCATTTTTACCATTATTGAATGATAATTACTATTTTAAAAAATCTAATAAATGATTCTTAGGATTTTTTTTTTTTGGGGGGGGGCAGATACATTGAAGAGTACCTTAAGTACCATCTATTAAAATTTTATTTTCCATTTTCCCTTATGGCCAGTGGATTATGATAGCCTTTCTAAGCAGTTTTAACTGCCTCTACAGAAGCATACATATATATGGGAACATCTGTTAAGAGTTTTTGTTCACAAGTACAAAACAGTGTGATGCAGATGTTACAGAGTGGATAACCTGAACATTCCTATTTACTGTGAATTTTATCAGCTCACATAGTTTTGGGAGCACACCTCACCCTGTCAGGAGTACAGGAATTCTGAGCTAATACACTAAAAATCAGCCCTAGACAAACTGGAGTGTAGATGAAAATAGCTGGAGATTTTTTTAAGTGCAGCACTGATATGAGAAGAGAGACAGGACCCATTTGGAAACTGTCTGGATTTTTTAATTGCTTGTTCATTATTCCATGAGCAAGCTTACACATTATTTCCTGGTTTCAGATAAGGCACAGCTGGAAATCTGCCTGATGCTATCAGCTCCTTTGAAGTGATTGGGCAATACCTGAATGATTAAAAAGAAAATAAAGAGATTTTTATTAAATACATTTTGCTCATTCTGCAAACTGGCATTAAATATTGCTCCAGCCATTTCTTACATATTTAGTCAAATATATCGAATGCTATCTTTTTTTCTGAGTGCATTAAGCATACAAAGAAGAAAACCCACACTCATGGAGGCTACAGTCAAAGATTGCATCCAGTTTGGAGGTAATGAATGGTCTCAGTGTTACATGAGTGACATGAGAGAAACCAAATCAATTCAGACCGTGTCTGACAGTCTTCTGTCTGCCAAAGGCCAGCAGTGGACCTCCAGAACATGGCAAAACATTTCCTGGAATGTTGCCAAAAATCCCACGGCCTCTGGCTTTCCTAGAGAGCAGCAACGCTTTGCATTTTAGCACCTTCAAAGGATTTCGCTTTTCCTAACTGTACCGCAGTTTTTATGCGCTGTAGCTCTTCCTGGGGTGAGAGCAAGGTCATTGCTTGCTCTGCATGTTCTGCTCATGGCTGTGTGCATTTGGGCCATGTACCACTCACCTTGCCATGTCATCTTCAGGCTGAAGGGTCCTAGTCTGTTTTGTCACTTGTTGTACAGAAACGTTTCTTATCTTGATAATTGCTGCCATTCCCCTGTAAAACTTCTCATTTTCAGTGTGCCCTTTTTGATGTGAGAACTTGGAACATTTAACAGAAACATACAGCATGGTTTTCTACACAGCCATAATGAAATTTGACTTATTTTCTGTTCCTTTCCTAATTATTCACAAACTTTTTTTTTTTTTTTTAAATTTCCATTGATCATTTTATTGATGTACTTGATTGGGCAGAGCTTTTAAATGTATTCGTAGAGTTTAATTTATTTTTTTTTTTCCATGCACAAATAGTTTTTTATTTATCTATGATGAATCTTATTGGCCCAAAACAAAATCATCTAAACTTCTCTGTTTGTTGAGGGCAGTCATTGCTTTATATTTAGCTAGATTTTCTCAACTTCATGAATTTTTTTTAGAATTGGTGTACCTATGAATTATGCCTCTAATATGGTTCTAAATAATTTTGAGCCTACTGTAGCAATTCACTCTTTTGACTGCCCTTCACCGATTTTAATAACTTCCTTAATCTTTGTTCCTCTTTTTGTATTTTGTAGTACCAAACAATAGCAGACTTTGCAAGTCTGTTTGTTCCTATGGGTGTCCAACCTAGGCATGTTTTTGTCTGCTTGAGTTATGCAGAGCAGCTCTTTAATCACAGCTCTTGAGCTATACCTTGCTACTAGTAAAGATCTGGTTAGAAGTTCCTTCCTTTATTTTGAAAAATTTCCTAAAATTTGAATTATATCAATGCTTTAACCAAATGTTTGTCAAATTCAAAGTACAGATGGTCTTTCATATCTATTGCAGATACCACTCTTGCAGCCTCTCTGATCATGTCAAATAACCTGAATATTAGACATTCTTTTTCACCATGCTGACTGGGCAACAGTATACTTTAAATTACATGTTATCTTCTAGGATATGTGGAGGTGAGTAACTGAAAGGTACAATTCAGTGAACAAAATGTGTGTATCTTCCAGTATCTCCAGTGTGTTGGGGTTTTAGAGAGTCTCTTTGAATTTGTATGACATAAGCATATGTTGTTTGTCTGCAGTTGACTGTCTAAAAGATAGATTTCAAGGACATGTTGATTACTGGGTTTAATACTTCCTTTGAGCTTTGAAAAGACTTCTTGCATACAAATAATTAGCTTTAATGGAAAAGAAATGATGTTGTCTCTGCAAATGCTAAGTGTTGGATGTGTGAATCTAGTTTTCATGTTCAGGCTTGACTTTTGATGAGTTTCTAAATTAAACCTCACAATGACTCCATTTTAAATGATTCCTTAATAAAGGATGTTATCTTGACAATGAGTGAGCTAAAAAACAAAATTTAAAAAAATTACTTCTTTTAGAAGTGAGATCAGTCTAAGCAGTCATTAGGGTTGGACACACTTTATTTATGGTTTATTCTCCTTCTGTACCCACTCAGGTCTGACATTGCATGAGGCCAGGAAAAAGTTCTTGAAAAGACGCAAGTTACATAATGACACAATATTTTTTATGATCTTTATTTTGTTTAGTACTGTATTTTTATTGTAATTCACTTGTTTTTCTTGACTATGAGCTTTCTCAAAAAGCCGTCATCTAGATAATTTGCAGGCTTGACATGTTCTGATGGCATGGAGGATATTGATTATAGGTAGTACATTCAATTGGCCCCTCTGAATGAGACTAGTGCAAAAGTCTTGTTCATAATGTTAACTGGCTAAGAAGGTTTAGTTTTGCCCTTCCTACACACTGATGGTAGGTCAGTGGCACGTGACACCCTCTAGAATGTTTAAAAGTGGCTAAAGACTCAATAAGATCTTACTGGAAACATGGTACAATGTCTTCAGTTTCAACGTGGCATTTGTTTAATTTTGAGTTCAGCTGTGCCTGCTGGCTCCAGCTCAGCTCTTTGGGTGGGACTGGGATAATTATCTTCTGTGCCAATGACAAGGCAGTTCATTCAAAATGATGTTTGGAGCTGAAAACAACATTTTCAGGAAAACAGCAAACTAGGCTCTTTAACATGATTCTAATCCTTCCCTACACAATTACTGAGAACTGACCTTTAACTTCTCTCTCAAGCAAGTTTGGGTTTACAGTACATGGCTGTGTTTTCTGAAATGAGATTTGACTATCACTCTCTTTAGAAAAAAATAATTGTGCTACAGAAAATTTTGCAGAATAGCTGATTCAGTTTATTTTACTGGAAGTAATAAAAGCTCATTTTGCAATACAAATAAGCATTGTTGAAAGCAATTCCACTTGATTTGCTGTTTGTGAGAGAAGGCAAAATGGTAGTTTTGAAGCTGGAGATGTTTGTCTCTGCCAAAGCTATGATAAAAATAGCTCTACTGCAAAAATTCATTCTTCATCATACCAGTACTGCTCTGTCCATTTTGTGAATGGGCAGTGAAAGCAAGCAAGAGCTAGAGGACAGATTTTATTCTTTTTATTAGCGTAATTTATCAAGCAATTATCCAGCATTGCAACTCGCAAATGCTTGTTCCTTTCTTATTTTAAACTCTAGCCAAGATCGATAAATGTTTCGCTTCTTCAGAAACTGTTGCTTTAGAGTCAAATTTTGATAATTTGTCTCTTAACTGCCAGGAAAAAGGACTCATGGATTGTTACAGGATATTTTACTCTAACCCTAGTCCAGCATGTTGCCCTGCTGTCCCAATATTTCCTAGTCATTAGTCTCCCACTGGCAGCACTACTTCCTAATTTATTGTGGGCAACCTGCTCTTCTTGTCAGGTCACATCTGACATTTTAGTGTGTGGTGGCACAGGGGAAGCAGGTTTTCTGTGAGCCCAGGGATGAAAAATGCCAAGCTGTGCTTATCTGTAGAAGCACTTTCCACACTGGGAAATTGGTCTACGTCATGTGTAGACTTTGCCACCTCCTGCTACCACCCTCTAAACTTTTGTAGGACAAGCAGAAAATATCCACCTGACAAGTCTCTTTCAGCCTTCCAAAACTGCCCAAAATGAAGTGAAATAACTAGGGCAGGATGGAAGCTGGCCATGGATATGGGTACATGGAAAAACTCTGAGTGAAGAGAAATAGTTGGATGTTGGGGCAAGTAATGTTTTGGTTGTAATAGCCTTCACATGGGTGTTATCTTTAATCTAGTTTCACTAGATTTAAACCAGTTACTTAGATATGTGAAGTTCTGTAGCCTATTACTAATTCTGAGCTATCCACTTTCTCTTCAAGTTATTTTTTTTATACAGCTGACATAATTTTGTGAAAAAATAATTACTGTATGAACCTCCAAAATTAGCTTAGAACAGTCATCAAGGTATTGCAAGTGGTTATACTTGGAACAGCAGAAACTGATACATAATTAACCCTTTGCATAGCACAGTAGCAAGGAAGGAAATGACAGTAAGTAAAAATATACAAACAGGTTTGATGACGAATGTCTCTGGCAAAACAGCTGAAGGACAAAAAAGTAAAAAAGTCTGTGAGACAAGAAGCGTGCCTGCACAGCGGAATAAGCTCCTTTCCCGAGTGTCTGACTGCAAGGATGTGAGGAAGTTTTGGTTCCAAATCTCTGCAGGCACAGTTGATACTGACTGAAATATTGATCCTACCAGCTCAAGTTCAGGATTCCCCAAATGTGGATACGTGTCCTCTGAAGCAGAACAGCTTTGAGCAGAGGAGCTTTTGTCAGTATCTACTTGTTCTCTCTGATCTAAGAGCAAGAGGTTCAGAAACATCCTGCAATTAGAGTTGCTCAAGTGGTATATGAAAACTGTAAAATAATAAAATTAAACAAATAAAAGTTGTCCTAGTAAAATAGCAGGCTTGGGCACAGAGGTTTGGCTGCAGGTACTCCCTGAAGATGTAATTCAATTTTCATTTGTTGCATATTCGACGTATTTTTCATTTTGCTCTTGTAATGATTAGTTTTGTGCTAAAAACTGGCAATCATGCTAAACTGAACACAATTAGTTTCCTTTTTCTGCAGTATTAAAATCTTCCACAAAGTAGAAATCCAGTCCCAGCGTTGTGCTAGGTGTAGAACAAAGGAGCTGCACACTCAAAACTTGACAGAATGCTACCCATTTCTTTATGGCAGAAGAATTAATTGATTTATCTGAAAAAGGGATGTGTTTACATCCTCCTCAAAGATAACAAAAAAACCCAAGCAATCAACCCAAGAAGATATGAAAGTCTTTTCTTTGTTAGGAAAGTACCTGTGGCTTTAAAAAAAAAAGAAAACAACAACAACAAACAAACAAAACAAAACAAAACAAAACCAAAACAAAACAAAAACAACAAAAAACCAGACAGGGCAGCAACTTTCTTCATGTATTAGATAAGTAACTTTACTACAAATTAAATAAAGAGATGGAAACAGTGGCTTCCCTTCTGGTGGGATTCAACTGAAAGAGAGGAAAGTTAAGAGAGAGAAACAAATACTTTCTTTGCAAGTTTAAGACAAAATTTAACATAAACTGGGAATATATATCCTAAGGAATTTATTTCCTAGTTTCCTAGCAGCTGTGAAAGAGGGCTACCTCATTCTGCTGTTCACCTTCTCCACAGAGTGAAAAGGGTGAGGACACAGCTGACTCAGTTGTCATAACTCTTCAAATGGGAGGCTGCTGTGTCCTCTGGGAAGGTGAAAGGAAAAGGAGGCACTGTGGGTTTGAACACTTGGGCTCCAGCCTTTGGTTGTAAGAGCTGGCACCAGGATGCCAGACTTTAAGCCATATCCAACTGCCTGACCCACAGGATGTTGCATCTGGATTTTGTGTCAGAATGAGTAGAGAGTCCTGGATGAAAGAGACTGAACTTCATGTACACGGTGAGTAAAGCAGCCTGAGTATTTTCACTGTGCAGTATGGGAATCTTGTCGGGTCCGTGCTACTGTGAATGGTTTCCTTCATCTGTCTGGTGAATGGAATTCAGACATCTACTTTCAGAAAAAAGTAGTTTTCATGTCCTGCTAGACTTGTTCAGTGTTGGTGGGGTGACCTTGGAAATCTAGAATTCTACTATGGAACTTGAAAAATCAGTTTATTTTATTAGTGTAAGACACTTCAGGGTGATTAGGTAGCAATGTAGATGACTGCTTATTTGTGTTGTAAAGAAAGCTGGCACCAAGTTTTGATCTACTTTGACCCCAGTTCTCTATGGAGCATTAGAATACTTGAATAGAAAAGTGTAGTTCCAGACCAGTGACATTTGTTGATAATACCTGTAAAGTGTTGCAAATTCTTGTGTGTCAAGGTCTTAAAATAAAATTAAAATGATACAAGTATGTATAGTAAAAGTACAATTGAAATACACTTCTCAACAAAAGCCAGACCAGACCTGAGCATATGTAGGAAGCAGGATGCTCTGTAGCATAGTCAAAAGACATTCCTTCTGCCTCTCTCTCCTGGATTTTTTTTTTTAACTTGTTTGTAGTGTTCTTTCTCAGTCACTTAGATTTAGCATCTAAATGCTGAACTGCCCATCATTTCACTTCCCCTTAGTCTTGCTACATATTATAAATATTGAAATGCCTTGTTAATATTAATGAAGTAGTTGCTTGTTTAGACTGTTAAGACTACAGATTAGGCAGCAGTGGGATGCTCAGGGGGGAGAATCCTTAAAGATGTCTGTTTAAGGGAAAACCATAGGTAGGATAATAAATTTTCGACTGCATGTAGCCATCATTACCTCTTCATCAGAAAGCCTGGGCTTCTCATTTGTCACACTTTTTAACAAGAGTAAAAGAGGGAACAATTGCATCTTCTATCAACACTTCCCATTACAATGATTACAGGTAATGCTGCATTTGGCTCCTGCTGTGTGCTCCATAATTCTACCAGGGAAGGAAATGATCCTGTTGAAACATGCAATTCCTCTGTTGTAGGGATATTTCACAGTTTTGCCTCGTTGTGTGCTGCAAAGTATAATTTTCCAAAACATGCTGTATTATGGTTTCATAGTATTTTAATGATATCTTTTTTGGAGGAATTGAAGTTGGAACACAGTAGTGTTTATCATTTCTGCTTATTTTTTTTTTTATTTCAAACCATCAGAATTTTTAACTTTTCCCACTAGCAAAAAAGATGTTTTGAACTAAAAAAAAAAAAATCATCACTAGAGGGAAATTGCATTCTTAATGATTTTCACAAATAAAGTGCAATTATTAATTGACTTTATCAGTTTTGTGATGTGTAAGTTCCTATAGAACATTTTCTAGCCTTTGATGATGGCTTGATACAGGACATTTTTAAATGTTAATACCATTAAAGTATTTGTGAATATATCTAAACCTTACAGAGAGACAATATAAATTAAAAGAAGTTTATCTGAGATTAACACATCAAAATATTAGTGGAATACATTAAAAAGAAATACAAAATCAAGTGACATACATACTTTTAAAATTAAGAGCAATGTTAATTTTATCGTTTATCGATAAAACTTTTTGGAAATTTACTTTCTTAAAAAGAGTATTTTTCAAGTTCAGTCTGTTAGAGAAGACTCCATGTAGTTAGATAAACACAGAAGTCTGTAAGGTGGTGGTAGAATTACATGTTCTGCCTGATGATCTCATACTGGTATTGCTGCTAGTGAGAACAAAAGAGAAAAAGATGTTAAAACACTCCCTTGAGATTGCCTTGTGGTTCATAAAAAATGCATATTTAACAAATTCAGGTTCCTGAACTCCATGATTTTTTCTTCAGTCATTTTCTAAAAGGTTCATAACAGAGGAGAAGGTGCTAAAAAAACTAGCTGTAATTAGACACAAATTGGAGGCAAACATATGGAATTGTTTAATACCAAATTCACAGTCAGCTTTAAGAAACTCCTCTGAAAAGGGTCACAGTTTATGTGAGATATTTATGTTATTTAGAAAAACTCGTTCAGGTACCTTGTAGAACAAACCACAGGTGTGCTCAAAAATATTTCCATATAAAATTGTGCACAAGGAAGACTCTATAAAAGAAGATAGCTGTGACCTTTTAGTTTGTATATAGCCTACAGACCCTAATCATGACCATATAAATTGAATATGTAAAAAGTGCTGTCCTACTCAAACAGGACTGGGTTTTATGTGTTGTGACTGTTGTGCCACCATTTATCACCAATAATCTTTAATTATGGGTCAATGTTAACAGAAATTTGAGTTTGAGACATTATGTGTTTCAAGATGAACATCAGTGGTCCCTGGAAAGATGTGGCAGGAGATCATCTGCCAGGGCCTTTTGCTGTGCAGGGTTTCATTTACCTCCATATCAACTGATCACTGGTGAGATGGCAATTCCTACAGTTTTTCCAGGAAGGATGGAAATTGAGACTTTTTGGCTCAAGGTAGTAGCTATCATTCACTCTTTTGCTAAAGAGCATTCCACTCTTCTTCCATATTCTGGTTATTAACATTATACAGTGGGTTTTTTGTTGGTTTTTTTTTTTCTTTTTTTAATTTTATTCTCACAAAGTTATTTCAGGTGAAACACGTGTAACAGCCTGAGTTTGAGAGTTTGAGGACATTTTCAAACAATAATTTTAAATTAATGCACAATGTTCTGCTCAATTGCATAGACTCTTATAATTCATCAAGATTGCAAATGAAATGCTGGTTTCAAATGAGAAGTTTGGTTAGATGTATTTGTGTCAAAAATCTAAGAGGAGAACAAAAATTCATTAATTTCCTACCTTTTAGACATGCAAAGATTTTCTGTCACAACTCAGCTGACTCTATGTTATTTCATCTGTCTATGATCATCTACACTGTAGAAGTCAGTGAAGCTGCTTTTCTTGTTTTCATCATGTTCTCTTTTTCTCTGGAAAACATGAGGTTTTGCAGATGTTAAGGAGGAAACCAATGTTAAATCCTACAAATCAATATTAAATCCAAAGAATGATTTCACCTCTATTCTTTTTCTCATACACACACACAAAAGCCTTGAATGATTTCCAGTTCAACAAAGTAGTTTAAAAATATGATTGCTAAATAAATTTAAATCCAAACAATGAAGTCAAAGCTAAAGGGCAATCAAAATATTTCTAAGAATTAATAAAATTGTCAATATCTTTATGATTTCTTTGACCTTCAAAATCAACATTGCCTGTAAATTTTTAGCTGGATATTCCTAGTATATCGGAGCATAAAGTGCTAGAGATCTGTTATATGGCATCAGGAAATAGCCATAAGCTTGGAAAAATCTGAAAAACACTCTGCCATGCTGATCTCGGGTGCTTGGCTGTTCTAATGTGGGTAACTGTCTCTGAAAACAACTAAACATGCAGAGAAGCCAGATTAATGATCAAAAGATAATTAGCTTTGCAGATATTTGTAAATAGTTTAATTGGAGGACATTGCATTTAACATTCTATAAAAAGTAATAGGTAACCATCATCAAGGAAATTATATGCTTGTTTAGTATATTGTCTATTATATGATTATTCTAATGATTGATTTACATAAATCTCTGCCCTCTTACTCAGCAATGCTAAGAACTGACAAAACGTTGGGTTTTTCTCATTTTGAAGAGATTTATTTTATGATATGTGAAAACTTGTTGGAATAAGCTCTTGTGAAAAATAATTTCTGTTTTGCAGATCCGGCATGAATTTGCCTAGAGGTTGAGGCATTTATCTAAGATCTATCTGGCCCTAGATTCATGGCATTGTTTTAAGGAAAATTTTTAAGGAAAATTTGATGCTTTTTCTACATTTAGAAAAGAATCAGCCCTCTCTTAATTTTACAATGAGGGATTGCATAGTAACACAGCCAGCAGTTGGATCTGTCACAGCAATGCAAGGGCCATATTTTCAGTGTTTGGTGTGATTCATGATTCACAGCAGTGATTTCAACCTTAATATCCTATGAAGTTCTCATAACCATGAGGTTGCTGGTTGCTTTTTGTTTTGTGAAGGTTCTGTTTAAAAAAAAAAAAAAAAAAAAAAAAAAAGAAGCTTGAAATTAATTTTGACTGAATTAATAATGAGAAGAAAAAAGAATAAACAGCTTTATCAAACCATAACAGAAAACAAACAAAAAAAGACATCCTAGCATTTTTCAAGGGAAAAAAATTAGTTTTTAAAATTATTTCAACTTCTTAGTTACAATAGGTATGCACTGAAAACATCTCTAGACGCTCTTTAAAAATAGTTGTCGTTTTCCATAATTAAAGACTTTTTAAGATAAGAACTTCTCACTGAGCATAACTGCAATGTTTATTGCTTGGTTTACAGTTGTTTATTTCCTTCTTTTGTTTTGTGTTTCTTGGTTTAGTTGGTTTGTTTACTTTTATAAAAATTTGATTTCTTTGAAGCCATGGAATCTGACTGTTAGAAGAGGCTCCAGTGGTCTTCTTGTGTATGAAAATTTTGCCAGGTATAGAGATTCATTTTCAGCTGTCAGGCTCTTTCAACTATAACAAACCATATTTTGCTGGTTTTGTTGTAGATGTACCACAGGCTCTGGCCTGTGTGACACCCATTTTAGACTGTACTTTACAGCTGGTGCCATGATAAATCCCAGTTTCTGTTGAATGTTGTGGTTGCTGCGCCTTCTCTTTGTCTCTGTTGCACAACTGGTGATAGTCCCCTTTCCTAGTTCTCATCAATAGTCCATACAAGGTTTACTTGGGAGCTGTGCTTTGTTATGATCCAACATGAACTAAGCTGGTGTTCCTAGATGATCAGGTTTAAGTCTCTTTGTGATGAATATTTGATAACAGTCCTCGGAGAAGGTACTTCTGAAAAGATGGTGAACTCAGCTGCATATAACAAGAACCCTAGGAGGATGAGGATTTGGGAATAACTTGGAAATGTGGTTTTAATCTCATTTAACTGTTTACTTAAATATGTTCCTAATGCTAAACCATAAAGTATTACTAATGTATTAAGTAGGGCAAGATGTTAGCATGAGCTGGGATTATTGCACACATCAGAAATTATTACTTACCTTTGTGTGGAGTATTTTGCATTTCTTTTGTTTTCTTTTTATCAGAACACTTTGGAGTCACAGTATTTTCTTTTTAGTCATCCTTGGAATTCCTTTGTGATTTAGGTAACTGTATAATCTCTGTGTTACAAGTGGCTCTGTGAGGCACAGAAGAGGATCTAAGTGGAATGTGTAGAGATATTGGGCACCTCTAAACATGAGAAATTAAATCTAGATTTTTTACATTATTTTTGTGACTTGAAACAATCAAACTGATTTTTTTTAGTGTGTTCATTAATGAGTGTTCACTAATGAGAATTTCACTGTACCAAACCTAGGTACCTGTCCTATGCATTTAAAACCAGAGAACTTGAATAAATGTAGGCAACTTCTGTAAAAATATCTGCTGAACTATTTTGACTTTGATTTTGCAGCCCTAGTAGGAGTTGATAAGCTTTAAAGCTTTTCTGCAAGTCACTATTCTAATACTCTGGGAATGGAAAAACAGTCAAAATGACAGGAATCTTGTTCCTTCTCAGTGACTCTGGAATATTTATTGTGTTAGAGAAGCATATCATCCTCAAAGCCTCTAATGGCCCTGCCTATGCAGAGTCCACACAAGTTATACCAATTCTTCAACCACTCTCCTTGACCTTCTCATTATCTTTACTTCTGTCTGGTCTGCAGGAGGATTGCAGCTAATTAGTCATATCAATGTTACAGGTCACCTAGACATTTGCATTTTTGGTAGCAGGTTGGTTCAAGACCTCAGAGATGTAAGACTGTTTTAGACAAGATTAAAATTGTTGTTAATCTTACATCATAAATATAAAAAAAATTATTTCTAGAAAGATTTTATAATTTTTTTTTCTAGATCTCATTATAAAGAAGTTTATTCTTCTGTTCAATCCTTAAGTTAAATGAGAATAAAGAAATAGCAGTTGTCACTAAACAGAGTCCTTTTCAAAGCTCAAAGAAAGCCACAAAAAATTGTAATAGTAGCATATAATCAGCAAAAATCTGAAAATAAAAACACTTCTGAAAGCTGTAGAGATTTAAAAACTTTTAATCTTTATTATTATTATTACCATTATTTTAAGATGATATCATGATGTTTTAATTTTGTAACCTTGCTGAAATGTAATCGATTAATTTTTGTTGTATTTCAACCTGCCTAAACTGTTTCTGCCAGCTGCTAACAACTGAAGAGGTTTTGCTTGTTGCAGTCTGTATTTTGTTCCTGTTTTTGTGCTCTATTGTTGAGTTAAAAATGCTGTTAATGGTTTAGTGCACGTACCTTCCCAGATTGGTTTGTCTCAAAGTTGTACCCTCCTTTTGTTATAGAATGTTCTCTTGTCAATCCCCAGAAAGCCAGCCCCAGTTATTACCCTATTTGGTATTTCCCCACCTTTTGTTCCAGTCCCTTCCCTGTCTATCATTGTTACCCTGCCCATTTTTCCTGAACCTTCCCCTGTCGCTCCAACCCTGAACCAATCCTCTAGGTGTCCAACCCCCTGGGCATGTTGGGGTGTTACCCAAACCTTGACACCCTATTGGGACATGTGACCTGTTCTTCCCCTCCCATCTACCCTGCTTGGCCCCAAACTTTTATTGGCATCCCCTCCTACTCCTCCCCTGCAGATTTCCAATTGGTTAAGTCTTTGTATCCACCCCCGACCTTGTTACTGTATAAAAGCTTCTGCAGGGGCATGTCTCCCTGTTTTTCTACTCCTGACCCTCTTAGCAGCAATAAGCTTTTGGTAAGACCTCATGGCCAAAGGTCTCCTCCTTCACCCAACTCTTACTTCAGCTGGAGACTTCTCGCTGTAGAGCTGCTGCTCTGCAGGTTCTGCTACAGGCACCCCCATTTGCCTGGGCAGTTCCCACTCCTGGTGAGGCACTGGACAGCCCCCACTGAGCTAGCTGAGCTCGGGTGAGCCACGTCATGTTTTCAATGATTCTGCCAGTTTGTCAGGTTCAGAAACTGGAAACAGGAAGGCAAGAGTTTGTGAGAGCTTATCATCAACCTGCTTCTTCTCCCTTGTTCATCTCACCATAATGACATCTTTCAGTCTGAAAATCTCAAATATTATCGCATTCTGTTTTTTATTACCTTGTTACTTGTTTTCATTTAAGGAAAAGAGATTCCTTATGCAAGATGAAATGTTGAGAGGGTTTTGTTTCTGGTTGTAGTGGTTTGGTTGAGGTTTTTAAAAACCTCTGACTGACCTGTTATAAATGTAATGTGCTAACTGTAGTTGCCTTTAGTCAGAATTGCTTAAGCCGTGGGATGAATTATAGATGCTATGTATTCCCTGACACAATATTTGTTTGTGTTTCCTGTGTGGAGAAGCGTGGGCTTGTCAAACCTTCCCCCCAGTATCTCTTACACTGGGGTGGCGAGGGCAGACTGGCTCGCTCGGAGCTGGCTGTCAGCTCTGAGTGACTGTGACAGCTCTGGCAAAAGTCCTTCCCTGTTACAGCAGCTGCGAATATCATCTGTCATCCTCCAGCATGTTGTCAGCACAGCTACTTAATACTTAGGTGGAATATTGGTCTATACCTACAAACGTTGTGCCGAAGTTATATATAAATATGTTTATAAATAGACTACTTATTCATAGTTGTCATGGTTTGTTTTCCTACTGGTCCTCGAGGAAGTAAATCAATAGTGTGTGACACTTGGACACAGAAATACAGCAGCACAGGTTTCTCTTCTTGCTTTCTCTTTCTTTATATTGTATAGTACTTGGAGAGAAGCTGATAACAGACATCTCACATCACATCACACATCTTAAAAAAGATTTAATCCTAAATCTTTTATTCATTGATTTCCAAAAGTAAGGTAAAACAGCTCTGGTGGACTTGGCTGTGCTGAGTTAATGGACTTGATGACCTTAGATGTCTTTTTCCAACCTAAATTATTCAATGATTCTGTTACTCTGTCTCAGGCTACTGTACAATTTAAGTATTGTATTTGAATTTTCATGAGTTGTAAAAAAATGATTGTTTATAAGTCTTGCTACTTTTTGTCACAGAATCATAGGATAAGCTGGGTTGGAAAGGACCCCTCAAGGTTAAGAAAGTCCAACTTCTAGCCCTGGACAGAACACCTCAAAAGTCACACCATGTTCCTGGGACATTTGTCCAAATGATTCTTTAGCTCTGTCAGTCCTGGTGCTGTGACTACTGACCTGGGGAGCCTGTTCAGTGCCCAAACACCCTCTGGGTGAAGAACATGTTCCTGATATCCAACCTAAACCACCCTGACTCAGCTTCACGCCATTCCCTTGGGTTCTGTCACTGGTCACAGAGTGAAGAGATCGATGTCTGCCCCTCTTCTTCCTCTAGTGAGGATGATGAAGATCACAATGAGATCCTCCCTCAGTCTCCTCTTCTCCAGACTGAACAGACCAAGTGACCTCAGCTCTTCCTTTTAAGGCTTCTCTTCTGTTCCCTTCATCATCCTCATTTTTTCAGCTTGGAATGAGTTGTTGAGGGAAAACTTAAGGGAATTTTTCCATTTCTTCAAACTTTTTGAACTTAGATCTGCTTCTGGAACAGCTAATAATAATATTTTTCAGTGAGATGATTTCATATTTGGTAATACAAATGGGAGCATGGCATTCTCACAGTAAGGCATATCCTCATAAAAAAATCTAAACTAAAATGATATTTCGAAAGCTAAGACAAGCCAGAATTTTTCTATTTAAGGTTGAAATCTGTGCTCCCCAGGCATAACTCAGTTCACACTTAGAATACATCACCACAGGGACTAGAAATTGATTTCTTGATTTTTTTTTTTTCCTAGCAGCTTTTCTGAGTTTGTAATATGTGACCTAACAAGCAGTTTTGTGGCAGCATAGTAAATTTCTTATTAAATAATCTAATCCCCAGGTAGCTATGAGTCAAGGAACATTTAAGTATTTTCTATGCCATCTCACGATTTATTTTTCCTTTTAATGTGCATTTTGTGTTCATTAGGAGAAAGAGTCTAGTGCTTAGCCCAAAGATTGGGTGTCAGTAATTGAGGATTTCATTCTTTGTAACTACAAGATAGTCATCCATGTTTATTATGCTTCACAAAATTTAAACAGAGATGCTGAGCTCTGCTTGGATCACAGAATCATAGAATAATTTGGGTTGGAAAAATTATTTTATGATAATAGATTCCAACAGTAAACCCAGCACTGCTAACCCCATCACTAAACTGTGTCCCTAAAAATCTCATCTGGACGCCTTTTAAATACCTCCAGGCTTGGTAACTCCACCACATCCCTGGGCAGCCTATTCCATCACTTGATAACCCATTTGGTGAAGAAATTTTTTTGTGATACCCAAGCTAAACCTGAGGCCATTTCCTCTTGTCCTATTGCTTGTAATCTGAGAGAAGAGACTGACCTGACCCTCAACTCATCACAACTTTTTTTCAGGTAAGGTCCTCTCTGAGCCTCCTTTTCCCCAGGCTAAACGCTCCCAGTTTCCACAGACGATCCTCATGAGTTTTGTGCTCTAGACTCTTCACCAGCTCTGTTCCCCTTTTCTGGACACACTCCCTATTCTTTCATGTCTATAGCTATTTTTTTTGCCAGATGGTTGATTTATGTAATTGAGAGTATCTGTAACTTGACGTGTGATTTTGTAGCTGATACCTGTGACTTAACAGGTCTCTTTTCATCATAAGAACGCATAGCACTTCTTCAGGTCCCCATGTGTCATGTAGCAGATGAGTGGATGTCTTTGTGCAAACCAAGAGCAGCTCAGCAGAGGCACTGCACTGAAAAAGTCTGAAAGGAGCAGGTAGCAAACCTGATGGGGTTGATTTTTCTGAAGAAAGTATTAGATAGGACAAGTTTGGTGATAATATTAATTAGTTGTACTACTGGGTTGCTATGAGGTTTAATACATTAGTAGGTCTTATTCATTAATGTAAGTGTAAATCTTGATTTTGGCTGGGAAATTTATATTAGCTCAAGTGATAGTAGGATTATGTTGTGAAGCTACAAATCAAATAACTAAACAGAAAGTTCCAGACACAAACCCTTCTAAAATTCATCTTGTAACATCAGTAACAGTAAGAAAATACATTCCTTTCTTCGCTTAGAAGACAAAGGATATCACAAACAGTTTGAACTCCACATCTGTGGCATTGCTTGGAAATAAAACACGATAATATAATCAGAAAACTTTTATCTCTCAGATGGTTACTGTTGTAGGAGCACACCGCCTGCTACTTTTTTGTAGGTAGATGGGGTTAGAAATGATTGTGAAATATAATCTGTGAAAAGGCTTATTAGAATGTGTTAAAAAGCTGCGTGACAAAAACTTCCTCCTCTTGCTGAGCTTCAGGACATCTGCTCTTTTAGCTCATAAACATCTTTTCTTAGAAGCCAAAAATCAATATGAAGCCCAACATGCAGAATTTTCTTTGTAGTCAAAAATGTATATTTGAAATAAAAATTTATCAAAATGTCCTTTTTCTTGTATTTTACAAAAGTATGATAGCCTTGCAAGTGTATCATACTTAGTTTTATTGTCAGTGTAGCAGCACAGGAAGGATCAGTTACTGAAAAATTACCTCACTCTAGAACCATATTTTTTTCAGAAGCCCTGAGCTCAGCCTATCACAGAAGATTCATTCTGCTGAAGATAATTTGATTAAATTGTATTTGGCTCAATGGACTAAATGCCATTCCAAGGCCTTTCTTTTAATCCTTCATAACTGACTCTCGCGGCGCCTCAGCAATGCTCCCTGCAGCACCCATGGTGTGGCACCTGCAATGTTGACTGGCACTTCTGCCTTCTCAGTAATTATATGTGAATATAACAGTGTAAACACCCTAATTTCTAGATAGCTGATTACTACTGCACCTTGCTGCTGTGTTAGTTTTAGCCCTCTTTTTAAACCTTCAGCCAGATAACTCACCTTGGTGAAAGAGCACAGCGCTGCTGAAATGTAGTCAATGGCACTTATCAACTTTTATTTCCCATAGTTTTTGGTTTCTTTCACAGAGCATTGACCAAGTTTATTGTTCAAATAATGCCATGAAGCATCGTCCATTGTCTCTCAAATTTAAGCAAGTTTTTTTGTGGTTTGCCTCCTTAAAGGGGCTGTTGGTAGCGCAGATGGCCGTAGTCCCACTGATAGGGAGGGTGCTGTCATGATTTGCTCTGAGGATTAAACTCATGTATTTGCATTATATGCAAAGGAGTAGCCTACAATTAATGCTTTGACATTTTATTTCCAGCTTTTTTAACTGATTACTATTCAACGATATCAGTAAGAAATTGAGTTCTCAAGTTGAGGTCATGATTCAAAGTTCATTGAAATCAGCGGATAATTTTCTGAGTTTTTAATTCATGTGGAAAAACATTAAAATAATTTTTATGTTGCTATGGCTTAAACATATATTTTAAATATTTTCCCAGGTGGGTGTTGAGCTAAGAGTTTGGACTTCGGTCTGTTACAAATAAAAAATAATCATGTTCATATATGTTGAAAAATAAAATTGATATTTTTTGTGGTTTAATAATTTAAGTCAGTATCTCAAGTAAAGACTCTTAAAATGTGATTTATTTTAATAGCATCACTTAACATGATTTGATCTCTGTAGGAGGAAGGCAGTTCATTACTGAGGTCTCTATTTCTCAGCTGGCTCCACCACTTTGCAGCACAGTACAGTTTATTTTTTTTTACTAGGTCATCGGTTTTCCACAGTAGGTCATACTTTCTGCTAAACAGCTTGGCCTCCTATGGAGACAGAATCTGTCACCTTCTAAGGCTTCCTTGCTTGGGAGGTGTCAGTTCTGCTTTAACGAATAACTGTTTAATCAGAAGAAAATTTTCACTGGTGAAGTGAAAATTTCTTCAAGCTTCATCATCATATATATATTTTCAATATGAGATATCAAACTTTGCTTTTTTTTTTTTTTTTCTCAAATGAACCAGAGAACTGTTAAAACTCTTTTTCCAGCTCACCTCCACAGTGTTTGTTGGGCTTTGTTTTGTTTTGTCTGAGCTTTGTGTCTGTGTGCACATGTTTTGTTTGTTTTAATAGAAAATAGCTTTTAATTAATCAAAACTATGGGGGAAAGAGAATAAAATGAGATCCCTGATTAATTTCCTAATTTTTTTCTGCAGTGCTATTTGTCTTTTCATTTCTACTTTCATATAATCCTGTCTAAAATACCCTTTAATTAGAGAGTGGAATTTCATTTCTTTGCTAACGTTGCACACAGAAGTGATGTTTATGCTATTGCAGATTTATGAAGAGGATACTCTTGTATTTACAAGACATTATATATGGCAATATGTAATTGTTTTCATGTGTTCTGTTTATCAGCCAATACAAATAATTTAGAAGAGTTTTTAACTTATCTCCTGAAAACTGACAGTATGAAATCATGAAATTAATCTTCTCTTCTAATCTCCTTGACATCTTGGTTGTTTTTTTATTTGCTGCATTATACTACAAGCACATCTTTCTCAGATATTAGGTGATTTCACAGCTAAGTGCTTGAAGAAGCAAGTACTCCTTGCAAAACTTTTTAGAGAACCTTCTGCATCAGGACTCAGAAGATGACAAACTCTACAAAACCAAATTAAATTGCAGAAGACAAAATCACCACTTACAAAATACTTTCTAATTTTTGCTGGTTTATACTGTCATATGGCATTTGTCCACATTGAAGAAATTCAAAATCAGTCTAATTAGATACTTTTTTCTGCAATGTATATATGTTTGTCAAGGTGGAATACCATAGAAAATCAGAGGTCTTTTATGCATCTACAGTGGGCTTTTTTTCCTTCAAAGAACAGAGTGTGTCAATAGGATTCCTAGAAAATTTACTTTAGTACTGTTTACTGTTGTTTTTCCCAGAAATATTTCATTGTGCGATCAGAAAATTTGTTGATGTAGGGCTCATGGCTAGACCCAGCTAGGTCCCTGGAACATGTGTTCAGTTGCACATCTTCTCTGAGAATTTAGTCTGACAGCAATATATTTAGAGAAATGCATTTTCCAGATGGGGATTTCACTGAAGCAGAGTCCCTTCCACTCAGTGTAGTACACTGAAATACTCCATCTTTTTGTTATTTTTCCTAGCCAAAGATTCAGCCCATGCTGATTTCCCATATTTCTTGAGAAGGGCTCAAACTCACCTCATCCTTCAGCAAAACATTAAGGGGTTTAAGAGTGAGATGATGTTTTTCCTTATGAAACTTTTCCTTTCCCTTCCATCTGAAGATGGACATTTGAACATGTCCATTGCCTTGTGTTCTGTCAGTAGGTACCTTTGGACAAATGTTTCCTTTTTCATTGTACCTTCTCTTTGGGTGTTTATGCATAAGCAAATTATTTTTCACCCATATCAATTCTATAGATAAAATTCTATCCATAAAGGACATTTGAAAACTACCACAAGTTTTGATTCTTTTTGTGGATTCTCTCTCCCTTTTGCAGCTTTTCCAAAGAAGCAATGCGAATTTTTGTAGCATGTAAGCAGAGCACTAAATGAGTCCATTGCAAAACCATATTGAGAACTTTGCCCATTTCTGCTGGAAGCTCAAATGTGTCTTCTCCGAGATATATTAAAAGAAAAAAAAATTCTCTAAGGTTTTATACTAGGTCTTATTGCATTTTATAACAATAATATATGCCAAGGTAATCCTAAAAAAAAATAAAGTAGAAAACTGATAATACGGTAATAATCTTAATAAAGATATGAGAGTAATATTTTAAAGGTGTTTGTAGAGAATTAACTGACATTTAGGAAATTATGTAGAAAAAGATATTAAATATTTAAAAGTTATTTGAAGAAACACCTAATATAAAACAATTATAAACAAAAGTGATTTAATTACTAGAAATTGCTGCTCAGCCACTTAGGGAAAAGAGTGAACATGGTGCTAGACTGCCTGCTTAACAAGTGCAGTACCTTCAGTAGCTATTAAAGTTATTTAGGTTCAGTGCTCTGCACTGTACAGGAATCCATTACTATCCATACTTAGTTACATGCTTTTACGGAAGTGATAGCCATGTAATGAGCATTATAAATGTTTGCCACCATAAATAGTTATTACTGCTGCCATATGCTTGGGTTTCCACATATATGCTCTTTTTTCTTCCCAGAAAGCTTCTCTGTAAGAAGCAGCCCACCTTGGCCACCTTGCTTGGCAGTCTGGTGTTGAATGAGCTGCTGGGGACCTCAGGATCAGAAATAAAAACAGTGAGTCTAAAATCAGGATTCTTATGTGCCCACATCCACAAAGGGCCTGCACAGCATGCTTGAGGTACCTTGTGCATGTCCTTAGAAACATCTTGATTACTGTGCATGTCCAGGGACTTTGTCTGTTCATGAATAGTCACAGCAGATGATTTTGTCTTTTCTCTGCAGAAAATACTCGGTATAAGAAATTTGAGTCTCTTATTAGGCCCTAATGTCCTCTGTACTTATCAAGTTATAACTTAGAAAAGTTTTTTGGTAGGCCAAATCTCAGCTCATATATCTTTAATTAAATGAGATTTCTTATTTTATTTAAATAATCTGGTTAAAGAGTAACTCCTTGCTCTCTAGCCAAAAATGGAGTCTTGTCCTGAAATTGTATCTGCAAAAGCTGCAATGTCTTGGCTAGTGCAGATATTCTTTACACAGAAAGACCACAGATATAAAGTGTCATGTTATTCTTCTAGCATGAAGTCTTGTAGGATGGCATGCTATGATATGAAACAGGTACCTTGGGTTGTTTTTTTTTCAATATCTTTAGGGATTATGTGATAATGGAAATTGTATCAATAAGTGTTAGCATTTTTTTATTCACAAAGGCTTGAGCACCTGCTCTCTGAATCTTTTATCAAGATTTGACGGGCTGAGATACGAATAATAAATTCCATCCTGTCATCACTATTTCAATGCTTAAAGACCATCTTGCAAACCCAATTCAGACAGGTAATTTTATTACGATTTTCAAGAATACATTGTTTAACTAGAACAACATTTGAAAATATTTAGGAATGATCAAAAATCCAATGGCTTTAAAAAAATAGTCATGAAATGTATCAAATGGTACAAGATACTGGCTCCCTGTCTCAAGTCATAATAACTAGGGAGAGATTATGGGTGCATTATAGAAAGCAATGTTTACTTGCTAAAATAAATTATTTAGAAAATGTATTTTTAAATATGGTCAAAATGAACATATTTGAAAATTATTACATGTCACATTATGATGATTTATAAGAGCGAAGTATATTGAATGTTCTCCTTAAGAATCACAGTAGACATATAATGAACAAAACCATTCTTAATTAGTTTTGTTACCTGGATGCATTTTTTCTGTATTTTTACTGTGTGTTTTGAATAATTTAAAAATATGTCTAATTTTATTGGAAGTCTTGGGCTTTTGCTTCAACATCATTTTCCCCAAATTGCAAAGAATACATACTTTTAGAGGTGTTTAATCTCTAGTATTAATGAGAATATTAATGAGAAAATGTTTATCTGTCTTTTTTTTTTTAATCTTATGTTTATATTTCATGTTAATAGCACAATCTTTGTGGTGAAATCTAGTTGGAGCACAAATAAGAGACACTCTTTACTAAATTTTAACCCTATTTTGCCCAATTCTAACTGCCTGTCCTTAAGCAAAGCACTTATCTCAGTTTTACAGACAAGAGAGGTTTTTGCCTATCTACCCAACAGGGATGTTAAGAGGATTTATTTGTTAAAAGCGTGAAGATTCAAGCAAAAATGAAACATTGCTATTAATGCATTTGACTGCAGTTTGAGTGCAGGATCCTAAAGTAAACAAAGTTTTTAAAACTCAAGACATTTGCAATGTAGCATTGCAGACGTAATCACAAAAAACTCTTGTGTTTGCTTTTAAGAGGTTCAAGACTTCAACACTTCCTGGATTTTGTTACCACCTTTGGATTTTGTTGCTTTAACTGATGACTCTTAGTCTACTTCAGTCCATGAAAGAATTGGTGGAAGCCTTTTCAGCTATTTTACTGTATCCCCACACCCCAAATGATGAATATTCATATATTCACTCACTTGTTCGTTCCTTCATTCAACCATTTAATTTCAGCCAAAGAGTTGATACCCCGGAGTAGTCAGGGGACAACTTCTTGAGGTGTTTCAATGATACTGTAGCAGCCAGTCTGACTGCTTTCTGCAGTAATTTGTTTTGTTTAAAGTAGCCCATCCAAGGAGGTTTGACAGGGGAAGGTTAAAGGTGTCACCCCACAATGGTGTCAACAGTGGTGTCACAGCTGTTTGGGGCTGTGGGCTCTGGCCATCTGAAGGGAATTACTCCTGTCTCAAAGAATACCTTTTTCTTTCTCTTCCCACTTTACTGTGGGTGGCAAGCAGAGTTTTTAATTAAAAACTCTCTTATTTCATTTAGTATGAAGCTTTTATTGTGACAAGCCTTAATCCTTTTGTTTACATGAACTCAGGTTTGTGGTTCGTGTTTTCTTTACCGCCCTTCCCAAGTGTGCCATACAAATAGTTTTCTCAGGTTTTTTGTGTGCCTAGGAAATTATCTGTGGTTCTACTCTGCCTTCCAGTACACTCTTTTTATTCCCTTGCCAGTTCCAGTCAGGCAGGCTGGAGTCAGGCATGCACACATTTGGTTAAAACCGCTCTCAGGCTGGACTGGCACAGCTCTGTTGACCAGACCTGTTAAGAGGGGTGACCCAAAATAACCTACAGGGCTGTGAGACTAAGAGCAGTGGTTCAAAATGATGAGTGGTTCAAAGTTTATTGAGTGTGGGAACTTCCTCTGAGGATAGGTATCCTCTGCTGTGATACTGATGGAAAGCCAAGATGAATGCATTTATACATTTTCCTACAAAGCAAGCAAACAAGAATGGTTTATTGCATTAAGTTTAGTAGTAATATTGACAGACTTGAAAACCAGATTGAGCTGCTAGATTAGATTAGATTTTTGGCAAGGAAAAAGAGATGCCACAAAATAATGTATACTTTCTTTTGATGTTGCCCTTATTGTACCTATGAAATAGTCATGTGCTTGAGTTGCAGTGATTAATAGCCTCTGGTCTACCAGAACCCAAAAAAAAGAACAAACCTTCATTCCTATTTAGGATTGATTAGACTTGAGTGACCTTGCATTGAGCTGTTTTTTTTTTTTTTTTTTTTGCTACATGAAATTCAGGATAAAATTCAGGACATTGAAGAACTTAGCATTCCTGTGGGAGAGTGGAAGAAAACAGAAATAATTTTTAATGTTTTTATTAGCAAAAAATATTGCCCACGCACAAAACAAGATCTCAGCGTCATTTTGACAGTCCCAAAAGATTTTTAGTGGGAGACTAATACGGCTTTAAAGATTCAAGAAGTGTATTTGCTGTACCACTTGAGTGTCTCCCCCCTTCACCTTTTGAGGTCACTTGTGCAAAGAAGTGAGCACTTTTTCACTTCTATGCATGCAAGCCACTGTTCCTACATATTTGAAGGCTGAAAAGGAAGTCTTTGGCTGGCCTGTGGTCACTTTTTATGTGTCTGATCTCAAGGGCTTTGAAAGTAAACAGACAAGAAGATTAGTGCCAATGCAATGTTTAAAAGCACATGCATAACATAGATAGAGGTTTAATATGCTTTTGAATACTGAATCAATAATTATACTATGAGTGAATTTGAGAAGAGCCAAGAACAATATTTATTTAATTTGGATGAAGTCAGTTTTGGCAGATTATCAGTTAAGTTTCCAGAGGAATTTTGCAACAAGATTTTTATTTGTGTATTGTTCAGAAAAAACCTCACGTCATAATATGCTAAGAAATAATAGATATCCTCTCAATGGCTGAATGCAAAAAGTGTAATTAAATAATCAAAGTTCTGAAAAAATAAAATTGCTTGATCAAAAGTGTAAAACTTGAGGTTGTAATTCAGAGACGGTTTTCTTTTACTGTTCCCTTTAAAAATTTGGGAAACCTCTTTTAATTTAAATTCTCTGTCATTTCTACTATGCACTTCCAGAATGTTTCCCCCTGCCACTGAATCGGGGCAGTTTCAACAGGAGTGATATCACCCCTCTGGGCCTGATACTGTTACTCATTTTTTGCATTTATGTGACTGCCCAATCTATACCAAAGAGACTGATGGAGTCCTGCTGGTCATAAGTGCTGCTGGCTAAGGGAGGAATGATATCCAACCCTTTCAGAAAAGAGGTGATTAATCCCTCTAAGTGTTGCTCATATTTCTCTCTTGCTAGGGGTTTTTGAGTGAGGCTTGCTGTCCACAATTGTTTCTTGTTTCACCCTTGCATTCTCTTTATGTCAGGAAAGACTAAAGACCTGCAATTTTTCCCTGATCGGGAAGTAATAAGTTTTATATTTCCCAAAATGAGTGGCTCTGGGTAACCATAAGGTGCATTAAAAACCTTTATCTCAATGCTTATATGTGCTGAAATTTCAGGGAAATGTGTGATTTCCCTGTGATAACATTGCTGAGCGTTTCAGGGAAAGGTGGGGTGGTGAAAATGATTCTCCCTCTCTGCCCATTGGTGGTGGGGGAACCAAACTGTCCCAAGTTTGGTTTTCAACACCTCCAGATTGAAAGCTAGCTGAGACTGGATTGGAATTTTCCAAGTACAGGATGTAGTTTTCAATTAGATGTGTTACCTTTAAAATATCTTCTCCAAATTCGGTCAGTGACAGCAATTTTAAGTATTTTTTTTTTAGTATAGCCTGGAGTGAGTGTGTCCTAATGATACTTAGCATGTACAGAGGTGCTCTATATCCAGGGCAGGAATTGTATTATTTGAAGTTAAGTGAATATGTTCCTCTGTGAACTCTAAAACTCCAGATTCTTGCATCACAGCTCAGGTTAAATCTTGTTGGTCTGATATATTTTCTCACTCTGTTTTAATATTCAGTTTTAATCTATTACTGCTCCAAATTTATTATAATTAATGCTGCTTTTTCATTTACAAGCCATGATACTATTTTCTGAAGATAACAATCTGTTAGCAATGCATTATTTAAATGTGAATAACAATAAAATAATAGAGTTTTACTGTACCTTTATTATTTATTTGCATATTAATTGATATTTTTGTTTTCAATAGCTTGTGATTTAAAAAGTACTCTGGGAAGTGAATGTAATTTCAAAATAGTTATTATAATGTACTGAACATTTGCTACTGATTAAATGGTTTTGACTATTGAAAAGAAGAAAACACAATTTTTATTATTTAATAACTATTGAGCAATTATTGTTTAATTAAATATTTACAAACTTAAATGTTTAAAATGCTTCTAGTATAATATGTCGGTTTTTCACTTAATATTGTTACAATGTGTCATTCTTCCTATGCTTACAACTATGTTAGCAATAGGAGAAGTTAATCAGTGCTTTCAGACTCTCCCAAAATATTTATATGTAAATTACCTCTTTTTTAAAAAAATGAGAAAGATTAGTAGATGTCTAAACAAATATAGAAACAAA
>JAWWMU010000001.1:7092770-7102999 GCA_035048155.1 Cinnycerthia olivascens
ACGCACACCTTTCATTTGCTAATAATTTTTTCCATGTGGAAACTGCAGATTGCATTGCTGATGCCTCTCTGGTGAATAGACAGTGACCTCCTCAAAAACGAAGCAGGTTCTCAAGTGAGGCTTTCCCATTTGTTCTTTCTGATCCCTTTTTTTCCTGCTCAGGGGATGATTGCTATCAGTGTAAGTTATGGACTGGATCTGACCCTCTCTGGTGCCTTCCATTTTCTGCAGCACAGGCAGAGTGAACAATGCCAGGGTCCCAAACAGCTCGACTCTTGGGCATGCATTTTCGGTAACAGTTATTTGAGGATAACAGAAAGCAGTAAATCTAAACTAGAATCCTGTTAGGCATATAGTTAAAAGCTGTGGAAAAATTCTTTCCCTTCACTTTCAGATTGCCCTGCTCTCCCCATGGTGTCTGTGAATTACCTCTCTTTGCCCAGTCCCTCACCTCATAAGGTTTTTCACTAGTGTCATGCCTGCCACATAAAGGACTCAGGCAAAGTGTTCATATTTCTGTGAGGATCAGTGTGAGATTCAACTGGGAATCTAAAGTACCGAGCCTCCCTTCTCCCAGTATATTGAGAAAATGGTGGCATGGAGATCACACCTACAGGCTTGCTTCATACACATAAATGCACATTTTTCCGTATGTCAAGGTAACACCTCATCAGACTGGGAGTAATGGGAGAAGAGGCTGAGTTTTGCAGTATCAATCTGTGGCACGTAGATCATATCCAGCTTGCTTGCACTGCAGTAAAATAAATGCACAACTGTCTGCACCAGTCCATGGAGACAGAAGTGTAAGTTCTTGGAGCTCTCCAATGGAACTTGCTTGCCAGATTATTTTTTAAGTGTGTGCACCACTATAAACTTCATCTTACTGAATATAAATTTTAAGTTGATTCACAGTTTTTTTTTCATGTGTTGTATGGATAGTCTTCTTTCTGTACACAAAGAAGGGAAGTTTAAGGTTTGAGATCCTATGTCTTCATCAGAAATCAATATAAATATGAACTTCAAATGTTTATTTTAATTCAACTTACATCTATATTTAAAAATAAAATTAGATTGAGCCATTTCTTGCCTACCTTGGTGTGAGTAAACTAGACAGTTCTGTATTAGACTGATAATGTTTTGCAGAGTGTATTGTCGTAGTGATATATTTCCCTTGCATCCATATCTAAAAAGGAAATAAATCAATGAACTATTTTTAAGCACTTACACACTATTTTCTCTAGTGTATAAACTCTATGATGAAAATTATTTTCTCAATCACTGCTACAGCAGCTTCATGTATTTCACTAGCAATTGCTTTTCACCTTTGATAAAACTGCAGAATATATCTCAAGTACAAAATAATTTCTCCCAGTATAAAATAGAACATTTTAAACTGTAAATTTAGTAGTAATTTCATGGTATACGTGAAATTTTCTTTGCTCTGTTCCTTGTCCCTCTCTCCTCTCAAGATTTTCAGTTTTTAACTCTTTAAAGGTCACATTTTTCAGTTTTCTCTAGCTTTTAAAACAGAGTAGCAAAACTATGAGCATTAATAACAACCAGAATTTGAAGGTGCATTCATAGCAACCAGAGTTGGAAGACATTAATAAATTAGTCTTATAATAATAAATTAGTTCAGAACGCATTAATAAATGCCTTCTGAAGATAGGAAATATGAGAGGAATAATTTCCTAGTGGGCACATGTAGTATATTTGAAAGAATTTAATCACTTTAAATCAAACATATACGTAGTAAAGAATATGGCACACTTTTGCACAAATATGCACTGGCATGCAGAATTTCATAGTGAATATGTTGTCCATAATGATGTATGGCTGTGCTGCCTTATTAGATGCATTAAAACTTGTAAATATGAATATGACCTAACAATCCTTAGATTCTACCATGATAGGGTTACCAGGCAACTGCTGGGGAGTCTGTTACTCTATAAGTACAAAAATAACAATTTCTGAAGAGTCCTGATTAATTTTAGATATTTCCAGATTGGATTTAGATTTTCAGATCTATTTTACTCGTAACTTATCGAGAATTTGTTGGGTCTAATTTTGTAAAGTCTGTGAATTTCCACCCATGAGTTAGACCATTCACTTCAAGAACCTCTTCAAAAGTAGTGGATGAATATTGACAAAGATATTGATAAACTTGATCCATGTCTTTGTATATACCCTCAGGTACCTCCTCTGCAAATGAGCTTAGTCATGTGATTTCCCTCAATATCTTAGAATTTTAATATACTTCCTAAACCTTACACAGTAAGAGTCTTCATATCACTTTTGGATTATAACATTGTTCCTTTCTTGAAGGCAGTTAAACAACCTTTTTTCACTTTTTCTCTTGAACCGCACTAAAGTACTCAATGCCTTTTTTATGGAAAAAAAAAATAATAAAAAAATTCCTCTCCTGAGTATCAAGATGAATAAATGAAATCAGTTACCTGTAATTGCCCAATTGTAATTTCCACTAGTTGAAAATGTTGACCATGTTGTTTTTCATATTCAGAAATAGTTATTTGAAGTGTTTATCTACATCATTGACCAAGATGAGATCAAGTTCTGTGCTCTTTTTGTAAGAACACTGGCAAGTCTGCAGCTCTCAAAGGTAAATATTATTGGTATTGGAATTCTGGCCTCTCATTCCTGCATTGCAATCTATATCCATCTCACCCCAGCCAAAGCTGCTGTTCCAAGTACTTTCTTTCTTCCCAGTAGCCTCTTAAATGCATATTTTGCTTTGGAGAGAAGCAGGAAATGACTGACAGAGTCATTCTGTTTTCCAGCAGACAACAGAAACAGGTAAATCGGACCAAGATTATAATTTAAAGAGCTCTTCATCATCAAGTATGTGTGTTTCCCCTTTAACTGCTTAAAGGCTCTTGCCACTCTCAGCTAGGTTCTTGTTCTTAATTCTCTGATAACTGGTGGATGAGAATAGCAAAAGAGATAGAAGGGCTTAACAGTAAGCCAAGAAAAAGAAAATGTGAGAAATTTGTTCTGTTTTTCAGAAAATAAAAACTGTCTGGGCTCCAAAACATGTGAAATTTAATTTAATTTTACTGATG
This sequence comes from Cinnycerthia olivascens, assembly GCA_035048155.1. Taxonomy (NCBI): domain Eukaryota; kingdom Metazoa; phylum Chordata; class Aves; order Passeriformes; family Certhiidae; genus Cinnycerthia; species Cinnycerthia olivascens. Next base: position 7,095,851 of record JAWWMU010000001.1, read on the forward strand.
GATATTAAGTACAGGTATCATGAGGCATAATTCCCCTGTTTTCCTGGAAGAGGGGATGCAATAAATTTTGTACAATCTGGTTCAGCAGATTGTCTTATATCAGTGCAAAAGCTGTGCTCAGATCAGCAATTGTTCATGATCAACGTGCTGAGATGATAGCAAAGATTAGAGTTTGGTGAGTTTATTGGCTAGGAAATATGTTACCTGAGTATCAGGACAGCATGTGAGTGTACAGGCTCAGAATTTTTATCTCACAGGAAGCAGAGTCCAGCTTTTTCTAAAGTGACTTCATGGATTACTTTATTGTCTCACTATAGGACCAATGATGAGGATCCTGAAAGATAATTAGTAGTGAAATCTGTTTTCTCAGCATTATGGGAAGTTATAGAGATTTCAGATGATTGGTTCAGTGCCAAGACATGCCTGTCAGTTTTGTTGTTGACATTGGGACTTACTAGAGAAGCAAATATTTATTCTTTCAAGAATCTATTTCTTCATTTGCATTCAAAAATCACTATGGGTAGCAAGACAAAGAGAAAAACTGTCATTTACTGTAGATGAGTGGAAGTTTGGTTTCCCTTTCCTGTTCTTCCCCCTTAACATTTTTTCCCCTCATAAGCTTAATTCAGCTAAAAAAAAAAAACCCACAAAACAAAACCCACAAAAAAACAAACACCTTTCTGAAAATGAAGAGATATAAATGCACAGGTAGCAGAACTGTTCTAAAAAGTCCTGACTGCCCCCTCATCTCCCACTGGCATCACGTGTGCACATTCTGTATGTATCTTCTCTGTAAATATCTCTGCTCATAGAGGAAACCAACAATATTCTTGTCTTTTATTCTCTCTGTGGAGTCCTGTTGGTAAGAACTGAGGTGCTCAGTGGGTTCCAGTATCAGGTGAAGCAATTGTACTCATACTAATAGGGAAAAGATGTAGGTAACCAGGCAAACTCAAAGAATCAGAACTCTGCGAAATTCTCCAGGACCCGTGACAGGGTAAACAAAAGCAGAACACAGGTAAGCACGAGGTAGTAGAACTGTTCTCAAGAGCTATCCCACCTTTATACCTGCAAACAGTTTTTGTGTGGTTTCAGTTTCGAAACTGAAGTTTTCCTTGCTATTGCTTCAATGCTTTTAAAATTATTTTAGGCACACATGACACAATTCAACTTGTAATTATAACTTGCTCTGCTTCTCTTGCACTGAGGTAAAGAGAATCACAGAATTGTCTGAGCTGGAAGGGACCCAGAAGGATCATTGAGTCCAACTCTTAAATGAATGGTCCATGCAAGGATCAAACCCACAACCCTGGCATCATTAGTACCATGCTCTAACCAACTGAGCTCATCACAGGGTCATGTTATAAAAATATACAGAGAGACAAGATTACTAGAAATACCTGCTGCTTCTATGTGAGAACAGTATTTCCCTTTACAGGGGATGTCTAGTTAATGTCCTTTATTCCAAGGCATGTCAAAATTTGCCTGATAGGACTGTGCTTTAACGAAATAATAATAATAGCAGAAAGAACCTTTCAAGAGCAAAATCTCTTCTTCATGTGAAATGGCACTCAGAGGCAGAGGGCTGAAGTCCCTCAGCGTGGTGGTGTGGCAGGGCTCTTTAGCAGTGTCTCGTGCAGCTGGGAGCTCATTTCCTCAGCTGTCAGTCCCAGCCCTGAGCTGCAGTGTGTTATTACTTGATTTCTGGGGTAACAAGTTGGAAAATGCTGCCTTCGCTGCTTCACAGGCCTGGCTCGTGTCTTTGCACTGTCAGACTGCCACAGCCACTGCCTCTGTTTGTTTTACCTCTCTGTTTACCTTCTGCCCTGCCAGACCTGTAAATTTGATATGAAACTAGGAAGAAACAGAGCCCAAACTCTGCTGGAGAGAATTCCTGTCGAGTTGCTGTATTTTAACTTAAATCCTTGTAGGGATGGGAGAAGAAGGAGGAAGTTCATGCCTGTTCCATGTTCACATAGATTCCTGGTAGTCCATTCTCCAGGCCTGAAGGTTGAAAAGAAACAAAAAATATTGAAGAAATGCCAAGAAGACAGATACACCACAGTGTATCAATGAAAATAAAAATTTTCCTATAATTTCCATATAATATAGTTTCTATATAGTACTGAGAGGCTATTTACCTGATCAGAACAGAGAAACACCCTTTTCTATCTGTGAAGATGCAACAGCATAGGTAAGCTGTATCCTTTGATTTATTTAATTTAAATAAAATATAAATGGAAGCAAAATAGTAGTCTAATAATAATTGATATACAGATATCTATTCAGAATAGATAACTCAATTTTAATTAGTGTATCAGTTGAGGTCTCCTGGGAGTAAGAGTGAAAAGGATGTAAACTTCAAGTTAATGAGAATCCAAGGGCTCACCGAAACACTTTTATTTATGTCTCATGAACTGTGAAGTGTTTTTAAAGAAAGATAATTCCTTTCACCCAATTCTGTTCCCTCTCAAACTTGAGCAAAATTAATTTACAGCATGCACTGTTTCTGTTTTTATCATAGGGGCACCATAGTATGGGATTCTAGACATCACAGAAGGCGGACTTAGTGTTACAACTAAATTTTATTTTTTAATATCTAAGAGTTAGATTCAGAGTGATTCCCTATATGATCTTCCATCTCTCTGTTGTGCCATAAGGCCATTATGTTCCTGCAAATGTGGCTACATGGGCAGCAAGAAAGAGATGCTTAAGATCCTCATTCCCTACATCATGAATATAGAGCTCTGAGGTGTTTTACTGCATATTTAATGGTATTTCTAATAAACAGGAACAAAAGTCCCAATTTTAATAGTGTTTGCATATTCAGTGAGTCTCTACATAATGAAGCCAAAACATAGATCTCCATGGATTTGATGTGCTTTAATTAGGCATTTCCTGAGCATCTCATAATGTTTCAGTACTGTAAACCCAAGGAGGTTACAGTGTGAAAAGCAGCAACAAACTTGACAACGATTTAACTGGGGGGGGATACCCTTGTAGAAGTCAGACCATTTGAATGTTCTGATGGAACTTGAAAATTAAATCCCTGTTTTAAAAGGATAATTTTTTTCTGAACACATACATGGCACTGTGCTGAATAAGGAACAGATGTGTCCTTTGCATAGTTTTTGCACACTTTGACCTGTTACTTTCAGTGTGAGTTTCTGTCTTGAGGTACAGCACACACTCGAGTCAAAGAGCACAGATTGTCCAATGATCTTCAAGTACTGATTTATTGATTAACCTTTTTCTTTCTGATCACACTTTGTAAATTAAATAATATTTGGGGGTGTGCTGGTGTTTGTTTGATTGATTTTCCACCTTTTTTTGGTTTTGTTTTTTTTTGGGTTTCTTTAAGGTTGTTGTTGTGTGTGGGATTTTTCTTTGTTTTGTTTTTTTTTTAGTTTTCTTTATTCCATCTCTTTAAATAGAAGAAATCTTGCTGTACAGGCAGTAGCCAGGAGATTACTGCATCCTGTATAGTACCACTTGAAATGAATTAGACCTCAGTTCTCAATTAACTCTGCTTAAATTGGCCAATTCATGTTCTCTATAAAAGAGCCCAAACGTTTTGTGTATGTTTCATGTAGGTCATTGTTTTCTCCTGCTTTGGTTGCAGAATCAGCTAATGCAGACTATGTCTGATCTCAAACTTCATTCAGTCTTAGCATAATTTAGCAATTTGTTGTCTAAGAGACTGTAACTAGAATATTCCTCTTTCTACAAAGAGTTTTAAAGTACTTCACTGATCATTTTCTGCTCCTCATGCTAATCTCTGAGTTCCACTGAATTACTGCTGTTTGTACAGGAAAAAAACTGAAAAGGAAAATGATGTTCCCATTGCACTATATAGAAATTAAAAAAGGAAACAACGGGTAGAAAAACTATCATCAACAGAAGTAAAGGCTGACTAGTAGAGGGTGTAGTGAAAAAAAAAAAGAGAAAACATCATACATAATCTCATTCCTTTAGAACTCTTTATATTCAATTAACTTCCTGTAGCAAGTTCCCTTAGCTCCTGAAGCACAAACTGATATTATGACATGTGCTACATTTCAGGATAAAGAAAAAGCAGAGGAAGAGCTATGAAATGCAAGATTAAATTGTAGCTGTTAACTGCATAAATTAACATGTATCATAATATGCAATTAATAAGTATCCCCAAAGCAGAGGATGTTTGCAGCAACCAGCAGAGGTCTGGTTTGTAATTACTGTTCCAAGAAAGAGATGAGACTGTATTAAGGGTCTGGTGGCTGATTAATGGAGATTTCTCACATACTCAGTTATCACCTGGATACCAAGAAAGAGAGAAATGTCTTTCTATTACTCCGTGTTTATAAATAGAAATTTGTCCCAATTCTGTTTCAATACAGCTTTTCTCCATTATGAAATCAGAATACAAAATCTTGAAAGACTTTCTGTCTTTTGATCAATGGTAATCAAAACAGTCAGAATATGTAACAAGTATTTTCTTGGTGTTGCAGTTGTCAGACTCTCCCTTCACGTTTTTATCCATGTTATTCTCTGGAAGTAATGCAAGAGCTGCTAGGGAACTTAGAGTCTTACCCACAGTTTTAATATACATCTCATGTGGTGTTATAATAAAAAAAATGTCCTGATTTGCTTTCATGAATATATAATTTTTAGATATTTTCTTGACCTTTAACATATTCTTTATTATTTTGAAAGAAAGAATTTATTTTCTCCAACTTCTGTAGGGAGGAATTTTGAGTCAGTCTATTTTACTTAAAATCTATTTCTAATTCCAATCCTGAAGCAGCATAAGTTATACTTTAGTTTTCTTCAGCTTCTTCCCTCAAATTTTACAGCTCTTTCTCCGTGTATTTAATTTCAATAATACAAGATATCCTTACAATTTACTGGGAAGGGTTGTTTCATTATTCTAGCTTCTTCTTTGTAAAGTAGAGCCTTTTTATTTGATGAAGCAAAATAATTGTCCGTCTGACTTAAAGAAAATTCCCTGCCTGTGAACAGGTCAGTGATTTATATTCTACAGGAGTCAAGGTGGAACCTATTAATGAACACAATGTCTCACTTCTGAGCCTGCTTGATGATGCTCTTCAGAAAGAGATGCCTCATGAAAAGAGAGATACTGTTCTTAAAAGGATCTGGGAAGCTCACTGTGACATTATTAAAATACTCTATTTTTACATGAGGGTCAAGTTGGAACAGCTGCAGTGGTAAGGCTGTGGCAGTCATCCTACAATGAGCACAGTTGGGTAGGAAATGTCTCCTTGACTTCAATCCCATTAATAACCTCCCACGTGAGGGAGGTTTGCCAAAGGGTCTGTAATAGATTCCTTTTAATGTTATTTTCTGTTGCTCCTGTCATTAGCTTGTGAAACGTCAGATCACAAGGTCTTTACAACGCGTTTCAGGTAACTGGCATGCAATTCCTTTTTTACTTTGGATCTTGTTTGCTCTGCTAATGGCAGTGTCATTGAAAACAAAGTCATTTGTTCCTGCTCAAAAGAAATATTAGGCTGCATGAAGTACTTGATTCAAGAATTGTCATCTCTTGTAGATTCATGGGTTTTTGGCATCAAATGCTAAGGCTCTAAAACCCTTAATTATCACTGTTAAATGTTCATAACATTTAGCTTGATGGTTCAGCAAAAGTGCAAATATGAATGTCACAGAAGTTGTTAATAATTAATGCTTTTTAATACAGAAATATTAGAAATTGGCTTGAATTTATTAAAATCTGCCCCAACCTTAAAGCTCCTTGTAGACAGCAATCTGATCCAATATGACCAAGAGCACTCAGGATCTTAACAGACCTAATTTTGTGATAAAAAGCCCCTGTTAATAAGTGTTCACCCTTTAAATTGCTAAATAAGAAATACTGCTAGGATATTAAAATTTTTTAACACTGACTGATGTCACATGCTTTTAGGACTTCAATTATTGCAACTCATTCTTATTTAACTTCTTCAATTAGATTCTGCTGTCTCAGGAGATGGTAAAATGCTAGTATTAAGCTATTACTCCATGGATTATCTCTGTCCATCACTCTGCCCATGTATTACGTTCCCTTCAATTAATCATTGTACCTATTATCAAGTGTTTATTGGCATTTGTATGTACTCTTTTATATTAAGACTGAGTACATTATCTCTATTCCTGAAAGAATTGTTCATGCTTCTGTGTTTCTTTAACCACATCATTTTAAAGTGCCCAGCTTTGAATCACTGTTCTTCATAACACCAAGGCTCCTTTGCTCCTTTGAATATCTTCTATGGTGTCTGCTCTCCAACCTTTTAGTTATCTTCTCCTTCTCCACAGAAGGGACCATGTCCATCTTTTCTGCCTCTTTCCAGTCTGTTCTGACCCCTCCCACCCACTCCACTGTTCATATCATCCCATCTATTCAAATATCCTTCCTCTACAACCCCCACCTCCTTCCACATACCATCCTTCTTCCAGTCTGATCACCTCACACACCTTGGATCCTACTCTCCAAACCAAAGCTTCTTGGTCTGTGTAATTCCTAGGCCCTTTCTCCTTTTGTGGCTGATTTCTCCCTCCTTTTTTTAAATTTTCACAGATGCTGCTGCCACCCGTACTCCAGTTCTGAAGTTTTGCTTCCTTTGCTGGCCACATCTGCTTTCACACCCACAAGGCTCCTGCTCTAAAGCAGGCTTCAAAGTAAAAAGACTCAATCTCCTCAAGTTTTCCCAGAGGAGTAGGACTTATTTCCTAAATGGATTATAGATTATCATCTCTATTGTTTTTGACCCTTCAAAGTGAAGGTGAAAGGCAAGAAAAAAAGAGAGATTCTCTGCCATAAAATGACTGTTTAAATGAGTTCTGCAGTTATTGAGTTACCACAGCTTAAAAGAATAATTCACATGAACACCAAATGAGAGCTTTGACTAACATACACACCATTATTTAGAATTGTAAGTCTGAGAAGAATACCTAATAGTCAGTCAGAGTTCTTGGTGTAAATACCATTCTAAGAAGTCAAAATGAAAAAGTATTGTAACAACATGAGAATGACAACTCTATGTGGAGGTTGCCCCACAGGGGAGACCTGCTGCAGGAAGCTTCAGCAGTGTTCACTCACCATTGCCTTGCTGATCTTCACTAAATGTCAGGAGTACAGGCAGACTTTTCCCTGCT
>JAWWMU010000001.1:7103099-7123592 GCA_035048155.1 Cinnycerthia olivascens
GCTTCAGCAGTGTTCACTCACCATTGCCTTGCTGATCTTCACTAAATGTCAGGAGTACAGGCAGACTTTTCCCTGCTGCAGGTACCAGCAGAGCATGCTGGTGAATGTTGCAAGTATTGTAGGACTGATTAGTGGCTGAAAATCATTCATACCCCTTCCTATTATATTCAAGATATGTAAGATATATCTTACCTTTATACTGTTGTCTATTGAAAATTGTTGACTGATTGCAGCTTTTTTTTTTTCCCCCAAGCTGAGCTTTTAAAAATTTAACATTTTTCCCAATATTCCTGCTCACCTTGTGCAAAGTGATGGTTTACTGACTCATTTATTTTCCAACTAAATTCTTCTATCATTTTGTGCCTTTTCTTTTTCATTTTTTAGTTTACTGGAACCTCGGGCATGACTGTCAAAATACCTCTGCTGCTGGATGTCATCTTTCATGTGGGTACATTTCCATCACTGTACCCATTCTCCATTCTTAGTTCATCTCAAATGTCAGGTTTTGTCACACTACCACCAGGTTCAGAACATCCTAAACTGACAATATCTTGAAATAGATGAGTCTTGCACTATGAAGAAGGAAGGGGAAAATGTCCAACTTCTATCCATTGTCTTGTAATCTCTTTCTCAGCCAGCCTTTTAATTGTCTAAATTCAACTGAATAGTGTCAACCAAATGCATTTTCTTCTGTTTCAACCAGTAGAATAGTTGCAGCATAGTGCTTTTATTTAGTGTTTGTATAAAGAGAGCTTCTAAAAACTTTATCATAACTGGATTTCTTTTACAAATAACAGATGAATGGGAATATTATGTAGCCTGAAATTAATTTCATATAACAGCACTTCCTGTTATGTTCATGTGTGTCATAGTATTTTTGAAAAAATCTTCTATCTTCATTTAAATGCTTCCTCCCAAATATCACTGAAGGCACAATAACAATTATATAAACATTTGTATTTTGGCATTTCTTTATGGAGTTATTTAATACATGTGTCTTAACTTGTTCGCCCAAGTCACATCAGAGTAAAATAAGAGGGAATATTGTTTCTGGATTTGGTTTTGATTATTATCTTTGGTGTAGTCTCACTTGCTTTTCAAAGAAAGGTGACTCTTTTCTAAATTACAGATGTTTGTGATTTGAGTGTCCAGAGCCTTAGGCAGCAAAATGCTTCTGGATTCAGTAGAACAGCTTTTCAGCAGAAATGTTTCTCATAAATCCCCTTGTTGTAAAGATGTAGAGAAGTTCTTTCCTCTTATTCTCTCTATCCTTGATTGTGTTATCACTTCTACTCCAGAGTAGATAGTTACCTCCACAGACAGATAGCAAGTATGCAAGTAAGAGGGTTTTATGGCCTTGAAATCTGAGTCAATTGTGATTATAGGAGTGTTAAAATCAATTATCAGCTATATTTGGAGGATATCATTACTAGCTAAAAGTTATTAGATGTTAGTAATTCATCATCATCATATTTTCCTTTTTTTCTGTTGAATACCAGTTGTATCAGCAAGTTACTGGTTTAGAAACTACTTTTACCATCCTGCAACCTTTGTAGGGGCTCATCAGCTGTGGGATTTGACCTTTTTATATCCAATGACTGATAGAGATAATGCAAGAATAGGCTATAAGGGACTTCAAAAATGAAGAGAAGGGCTTACGTTAGTAACATAAAATGAATGGAAACCAGTGAACAGATGACAAAGACAAAGCAAAGGGCTTACAGAAATGATCTCTTGAGCAACGTCTTCTGGAGAAATATTGATTATGTGAGGTTGCCTTTGTCAAGACCAAAGGCAAAGGATTGCAGATATTGATATATGATGAAAATTTAGACATGAGCTCTGTCTGTGAGGGCAAGATAGGAAAGCTGGTTCTAAAGTGTCCAACAGAACATGAGAATCTAGAGCAGTCAGAAGTGTCACACACAACTGAGTGACAGACAGGGTGTTGTCCACAGAAAGAAGACAGTGGAAAGGCTTTGAGGAAGAGGAGCAGTGGTAGAAGAGTTTTGAATTACTGTGGGATAGTTGTCTGAAACTTGAAAGGAAGACCTGAGATGTAAAGCAGAGTAATAATAATAATGTGCAGCACCAAATGTTGGGGTGTCTGGGTGCCAATTGTTTGGTTTGCAGCTCTGAAACAGGCTCCTTCTGGACTCTTTGATAAGGCATTGAACATTTCTGTGTCTTTATTTCCCCATCTGCCAATGAGTATAAAAATCTAGTTCACAGGTGTATTGTGTGGCTTGGTTAATGAATATTTTGAAGGTTTTTTTGCAGTCATCAGATGGCACAACTATAGGAATGCTAAAAAACTATTAGTTAGCAACCATTACTAAAACCACAAAATCAGAAAAGGCCCTGGTTTCTGAAGGTCTATGTACTTAATATAAATTACTTTGATATGTAACAAAACTGCTGGGTAACATAACCTGTGACCAGAAGAAAAAAAAAAAAATCAATGAAAGATTGAACTAAAATAAAATCAAAAAAAGAGAAAGTACAACTGATTTGTTGTTCATTGTCCACATCGTGATTACAGCAAATCTGGAGTAAAGAGAATGCTTTAAAAAATTACCTAAAATAATTAGGAGAAGCAAAAAGCTGTCATTTATTAACAGCAAAACATCCTGGCAAAAAGAGCTCTGAAATCCACATATATAGAACCTAATATCATGTTTCAGCTGAAGGAGAATGCTGATTGCAGCAGGAATTAGGCACAACTAATAATAATATGAAATGAAAAATGAATGTTCATAGTATGCAAAAATACATAAATAGACTATATTTCTAAAAGAGTGAAGGAGAATGGGGGAAAACCACCAGCAGTGCCGATGTCACATGAGTCCTGCTCACATTCTGGATTGATTGATTTATTATGAATTTTAAGTATTTTAGGTGTTGATAGAATGTCCATCCCCATCAATCATTTTAAAGTGTTTATTGCAAAGTGAACAGATACAGAGAAATGTATTTTAACTCTGAGTTCCTAAGACTTTTTTTCATGCTTTTATTTCTTACCATCCTTGATCTGATTTATTTCTTCCACCATCTTTTCTCTCATTTCTAAATCCTTATTTCCAGTAATTTATAGTGCAATATAATTATGAAAAGAATTCTTAAGATTGATGTTATGTATTATTGGTTGTGGCTGTTTAACAAATCAGACTGTTCTATTTGGATTTATTGTTGTGTACACAGTTTTGTGAGGAGTAAATTTTCTCCTTCATGTTAGCTGCTTGTAACCTGTATTTCATGGGTGCTCCCATATGACTTACTCCAGACTTTAAAAAGTACAATGCAAGTTTTTTGTTAACTCATTACTGGGATAATTCATGTTCCACTCTTTTGACAACAAATTATTTGGAGGAGGCAGAACTGGAATTGGGTGAAACTAAAGGTTTTGGTACCAGAGCAAGAGCGGAAGGTGGCAGAACCAGGGTTTCTTCAGCATCACCAGGAACCTCTCCAACAGCAGCTTAAGGAATTATTCACTTCCAGAGAATGGGTTACAAGGAGAGACCTGTAATTTGACAGATTGATTTGACACCCATTAATTAAACATTTTCTTTAAATTGAAAGCAGATTCCTTTCTTTCTATTGCCATCCATGCAATTTAATCCTTCCCTAAACACAAGTACATTTGTTACAAGTGTTTCTTTTTTCTCCCCTCTTGTTGAATCAGACATTTATTATTTTCACTAATTTTTCCTTATAGGCTCTGCCAGTGTCCACAAAACTGAAAATATTGTTCCTGAAATTTAATGTAAGATTATAAAATAATTTTCTTTCTTTAACAGATTTGCCATATTTGCCAGAAAATCGAGTATAACTTTGTGTTGTGGGAGACACACCGGAATCTCTGTGTATCATCTTCCAGCCCTCAGATGAGCAACTGGGAATAAAAGCATGGCTCTACATCAGCAGCCTGGCACCTTGTTTCAGCTAATGAAACAACAGTAAAACTCAAGGTAAACTATGTCTGCCAAAGCTACCTGAAGTTTATAAGCATAATTAAGTTATAAACCCAGAAGAATAATTAAAATATGCAAAACATCTATTGATCTTGAGCATCTGGTGACTCGTCAGTAACCACAGACACTAAACCAGCCTGCTTTAACATGCTGTTAATTTGCAGTCTTTGATTAGATAGATTTTTTTGGTATGTATCCATAAAACTACAAGGATCTTCCCTGCCATTCATTATATTCCTTTTAATAAATGACCTCGGTTTTGTATGCCAGCAGGGAGGTTTGCAACACTGAATGTTCCTGTCAATTGAAAATTGATCTTTTCCACAGGATGTTCCAAAAGATTAAGCAGGTATTTTTAGGCATGAGACTCAGGTCACCTCCATCCTGCAAGCAGAATGTGTAGTTTTATTTTTGGGGTTTTTTAATTTTATTTTTTTTTTAAGGTCTGCAACTTCAGCCAAGAACAATGTCTTGGAGAAGACAGGATTTTACCTCTTCTACTAACTTTAAAACAAAAACGTAACTCATCAAGTAGATAGATACATGACAAATAAATAGTCTCAGTAGAATATGACTCAGTGGAATAGTCTCGGATAATAACTACACTTGCATCAAGTGGAAGAAAAAAATACCTTTCTCTATAGAGATGTTTCATACTATATTGATCTCTGTGAGATTATTTTTTTTCTCTGCCTCAAAACCTGCCACCAAACAATCAACCTTTTTGTTTCAAATAACATATATAGTTTGTGTTTTGATGGACTAGGACCATAGGGCCAGGACATGCTCTGTTAAATTCCATCAATGGCAGTGGAGTAGAACTTGGAATAATGTCAGCTGAAATATCTTGCTGTCAAATTACCATTTCCAAGTATGAATAAACTGCACAGTAAAAAACTCCACCAAATCCTAGAAGACATCCTGGGAAAAAAACAAACAAAAAAACCCCAAAAAATCCCAAAAGAAACGACAAAAAAAACCAAAAAAAAAAAAAAAAAGAAAATCTTATATGCAGTGTGGTTATCTGGAAATTGTAGTTGCAGATAGCATTACAATTTGTAGGTGGATACAGATTCAAGGAAAGGTACCTAAGCTTATGGGACCTCAGAACAATTTTAGGCCATTTTAAATTATTTTGCTCATGAAACACTACAATACTTCTAAACGTTTGTAGTGAGACATCCAGAGGAGATCTCTCTTTTCAGCTGAATTCCTTTTTGAGCAGAGCACATTCACTTGGTGCTGACTGAAATTCTGGGTCCTGGGAATGGTTGCACTTAGCCCTGCAGAGCGAAACCACTGGGCTTTGCAAATTCCAAAGTCAGCAGTGTATCAGGAGAGTCTGAAGGGCAGCCCCTGCCCAGGCACAGGCAGGAGGCACCATCAGTCACATCCACAAGCCTCTTTGCAAATGTCCATGTAAATCCGACTGCTGCATCCCACTCTGTCTGTGGAATGTGCGTGTAATCTATCATTTAACACTCTGGCAATGACTGGGCCTGTAATATTGGATTTGATTTTGAGAGGTGCAGCTTGAAATGCAGGATCTAGTCCTGGGACTGCTGCAAGTAGAAGTTAAAGAAGTGATGGAAGCCACTGCTTTAATCTTCCCTGGACTCATTTAATTTTATTAGTTTAAGATTGATGTATATTAGATGAGTTGCTTACTACATCAGGAGAAATGCTGCAGTTTGATTCCTCTTATGGAGGGGCTCGTTTTCTTAAACCTTTGCATTTCTGCATGGTGTACTCCTTGACCATTTTTAATTCAAAGCAGCTGTACTAATTCCTTCTACAGCAGTTCTCAGCGCAGCAATTACAGCATTAACATTGAGCTTTTCAGACTTGATAACAGATTCTAATTTTATCCCATCTGGTTTATTGTGAGGATTTTTTTTTTGTGCCTGGAGGTGACTTTTCCTTAATCATTTCTTCTGTACAAGATTGCTAGTAGCAGCTTAAAAGGCTTTCTTTGCTGCAAAGACCAACTGCTGGTTTCTCCTCCACCAGGACAATGTACCAGCAGTTCTCTGGATAAATTGTCTAGAAGGCAATCATTTGGAAGCTCTTGCCAAGCTAGAGAGGTTATTACCTTTTGATCTCTTTTCTTAGATAATATCACTGCAAAGTTGCCCAAGTGTACTGGCATTAGATCTCTACTGGGTTTTCTTCCTGAGAGGAAAATCTATAGAAAACTCCCTTTTTTTTCATTTACTAAAATAAAAATTCTTCAAAACTAAGGCCTCAGATATTCACATTAATCTCCCACTGCAGGTACTGGGGTGGGGGCAGGGGGTGTACATGTGAAGGAACAAATGGGTCCAGCTGCCAAGTGGGAGTAAACAAGAAAGGAAGGAATGTTAAGGGGAAAAAAAAGAAAAAAAAAACCAAACAGAAAACCCACAAAAAGACAACATAATTTCCCTTCATTGGTAATTTTTTAAAATTCTTTTGAGACTTGCATTTTACCCTTGTACTTGTGTTGACAATGACATGTCTAGCAGTGACATAATGAGATGTTCAAAAAAGATGAAGTGGTTTAGCTCAGGTTTAGGCTCTTGATGTGTCCAGGCAGCCACCTAAAAATGATAAAAAAATGGGAATTTCATTGTTTGGTTTTTTTAAATACAACATTTTCTTGGTGCTTTTGTGTCTCACTTGTGCCCACTGTGAATGTGGAATTCCTGGGGGCTAACATACAGTCTCCAGCTATCTTTGTGAACTTGTAGGGTCTATAAACTCTGTAGGATGTTACCCATCCATTACACCAGATGATACCTTAGGGACATGACATCTAGGGAATGAGGTGTGGTCTTTAGCTGCATATATATTACTAAATTGCAGATAGATATCCAGGCTTTTTTTTGTTTGTTTTTGTTTTTTTTTTAATTTTTGTTTTGTTTTTGTTTTTTTTTCCCGGTGTTAGCAAATTGGCAAATAGGTTTATGGCTGGATAATCAAGGAATATGTATATCAATGAGATGTGTTAAATTTGAGCATGCTAATATACTTACCAGCTAAAAGAAGCCGTAAGTCCTTGTGAATTTATTGAAAATAGGTTCAGTATTTCTATTTTAGCTTTGCAACAGAATATATTAGAGTAGATGTGACATATATAAGCTGATATTTTATCAGTTTGGACATCATTAGATTTGGGTCACTCTTACCAGTATAGTTAAGGCCATGATTATATTTTTTATATATATTTCAGGTTTGTCTCATTGAAAGTCAGTGAAGTTGAGACCATATCTAGAACCTGTCTTCAAAATATAGGAGAGTAGATCACTGCTTGTTCCAAACATTATCACTCAGTCAAAGCAAATTTCTTTTTCATCTAAGAAAGTCTTTGGTATTTTGGATAAGACTTCTTCATTTCAGTTAGCTGGTATTGTAAAAATACTTTAGATTGTTATTCAACAGTTATGTGCTCTTTGGGAGTTTGAAATAAACTACAGAAGTTATTGCAGTTTGTTCTTTATATTTCCTGTGGATTCTTAAGAGCTCTGAGTTTCTTCCTGGTTCTCCCTAGTTGAGAGAAACAATATTGCAATATTCCTTACCTGTTGGATTGGGTCCCAGCATAACTATAATAACTCCACTGGCTTCTGTGCTTTCTCTGTACAAAGCTGTTCAGAGCAGGAATTTCTCAGAGAAAAGCTTTTATTGCCTTTTGTTTTGTTTTGTTTTTTTGTTTTTTTTTGACAAGGGACTATGTCTCATTGAAAATGATGTAATTTCTGCTTTTCAATATGTATCTTTCTGACTATATTTTTCTAATAGCTTTATCTAATCCTATTAATTATTTTCAATGTGCTTTGTAATGTCTAAGGTCCCTCAGCTGGGTACCCAGTCCTCATCCTCCCCCTCCTCTCTCCCTGCTGGGCTTTGGTAACCTAAACTTTCTTCAGAAATTAGAGATTTTTTTTTTCCCCATATCTACCTACCAGTATTCCAATTCTATGCCATACCTATTCTCCCAGCTCTAGTTTAGGTGAAATTTTTCTATCCATTCTATCACCTGAAAAACTGCTTTTATGTTACCGTTCACATAACCATCTCATGCATGTTTTTGAAATGAAATTTTAGCTTTCTTTCAACCATATGCTAAGAGTCACCCTCTTGTCATGCTTCTCAATAATATTGTTGTTGCAATGCAACATCTTTCAGAACTGAAGACTAAATTCTTTACCTTTTCTTGTATCTGTCAATGTGTAAAAGCAAGCCTGTAGTACCCAAAAAAACTCTGTCCTCCATCTCAATCAAAAGGTTCTCATTTATCATTGCATACCTTAGACCAATTTAGACAGATTTTCATTAATGTGACAACACTTTTTTTTCTGAGCAAATATTTCATTCATTTCTTTCAAATACATTTTTATGGGGCACCATATCAAATGTTTAGCAAAATCCAGAAACATTAAATTTGCTGTCTTCACTTTGCCACTAATTATTTTGCTGTCTCTCTTCACGTTATCTTCCCCTTCCAAGTTTACCTCTAATATGACATATCTTCTGCATGATAGATAATGAGCCTTTTCCTTTAGTGAAACGTTTCAATTTTGAGAACAGGTGGTCAAGCATCTCTTCCACTGACACAAGGAAAAAGCTGTCTTGACTACAAAATAAGTCTCTGGTATGTAAAATACAGTACCTGCCATCTCAAATTGAATGGAAAATGTTCTGTGTCACTTTAGCTGTGGCTCTAAACCTAAATTGTATCATAAGCATAGCTGCTCTGCTTAGACTTTTCCCTTTATATTGGCAGCTGCTAAATAAAAGTTGTTTCAATTTCCTTTTTCTGCTGATTGAATGGCTAGCTCTAAGTCCAGTTTCTGAGCAGCATGTGGCACTTTTTATGCAGCCATAAAATATTTAAAAAATAAGGTGAACCACTTTTGGCAAGCCTGTTACTCGAAACCTGAAGGGAATTCCAGAATCTATAGCAAGCTTTGTTATCTCTCTGCCAATGCAGCACATCCAGTAATGTGAGACTGTCTACTGTGCTAATACCAAGCAGTCAGAGAGAAACAGATGACCTTTGTCACAGCATCCTGCCCTGACTTTGGCCTGGCAGGTACCAAGGATTTCCTGATTAAGCAAAATTCTGAGCAATTACAGCTAAGATGTAAAGGGACACCTCGTTGTGCTGTCAAATTTTTTGTGATGGATCAAAGTATGACAGGTTGTATACGGGCTGGAAACTAAACTTCAGAGAGAGGTTGGCCACCCTGAAAGCTGAAATACTCAGTGATTTCTTGGCAGGCTGTTACTCAAAAGGTGGAAATAGGAATTAATTAATTTAATTTTCACAGCATTAATTTTAATGCTATTAAAAAAGTCCAAGCCCTTTGATTGTTTACTGTTGGAAAGATTGTTAAGGCCTGCACCAGTGATGGAATTAGCACAAATAATACATCAGGAAGCAGAGAAATACAAAGTATGAGGTGCTTGTTGCAGTGGTACCAGGTGCTTAGAGTGATGAGAGACCAGGGAGAGAAGATTCTCCTCTCAGGCAAAAACCACCCAGGAAGTGTGTCTCTAAAATGCTTTATGCAGCATTAGCAGGGTGTTGCCTGCTGGGAAAAGTTCTTAGATGTAAAAGCACAGCAAGGAGAAGGTTTGATTTAATAAAATGTTTATTTCTGTTTGTGAAGAGTGCAGGCCCGATGCTCAGCTGGAGTAGGCTGGCATGGCTCCACTGAACTACAGCTGCCAGCTTCAGGAAGTTATCTATGCTTTCAATTCTTTTGTGCCCTTATAAGACATCTCTGTACATTCTTTTTGTGTGTGTGTGTGTGCGTGCTATTCCAGCTTTTACCTCATGGTCTTTGCAATTTTGTTTGCCTAAGAAGAAGCTGAAGTGCCCCTTTTATCTGTGATGGGAAAGTGAGGCTAGCCATCACAAAGATGGCAATTCTTAAGGCTTAAATATAGTTATCTGTCCCCTCTGTGATTCTTTCAGAGTCCCTGAACTGAGATAACTGTGGCACTGGCAGAGAAAGGAGGTTGCAGCAATCCATATATGTTAGTGCCTGTGACACTCTCAAAGGGATGAGAGGATTTCAGATTAGTCAGATACATAGCTAGCCCGAAGCTGAAAGGGAAGGGTCCAGGGACAAGCAGTCTGATGTGTATCACCTTCTCTATTGTATCCTCCATGTTATAGCTTTTGAAAGCTTTGGGCATAGGTATTGCCCTTGGAAACTGCTATCTGCCACTGTGCTATAGACTTTATCTGCTGGCTGATAGGAACATGGTAAATTAGCTTTTAAGCTTTGCATGTAAAATATAATTTAAGCTCCTCAAGACTCAGTTTTGAAGTCCACAGAGAAAAGGGGAAAAAAAATCATTTTAAGTCAGTAAATTGAAGATCCTTCTTTATTTTCCTAATATGCTCTCAGGTACACTGTAAGTGCTGGTTAGGAGCTCAGGGCATGTATTCATCTCTCTCCAGTGTGTTTCCTAATGTCCCTCTTTACAGGAAAAAATTGCAGCAGTGAAGTCGTTATGCCACTTCACTGTAGACAAGGCAAGTGATTCTGAGGTTTATTAACCCCTCAAGTAACCTAATGGCATATTCTATGTCCTGTAAAAATGGACAATTTCAAAAAGCGTTGGTTTCCCCACAAGAAACACTGCTTCACTACCATGCTGGCAGGGAAAGGTTCAAACCCAGGATAACTGTAAAAAATGCATCCTCATGGGGATAGCACTCAACAATTCATTTAGCACAGCTTTTGATTCAGAGTTGTAAAAAGTGGAAAAACAAATATTTATTAGCTCTGCCATTCCTTTGTGTATGGGTGCACATATATCAGAGGGGTCCAAAAAGGGAAGACAACACAGGCTGCCATCTAAGAATCTATCATATCTCCTATTGAGGTGAGAAGACGAGACACAGGGTGAGTAATGAATGAGCACCCAAGTGCATTTGTGTGTGCTATTTATATAGATACTTTGGGAGTTTTGTGTTTATGTTTAGAGGAAAAGAAAAAAAGGAGAGAAAAGAAGGAAAGGCACATGGAAATGTAAAGTTATGCTATTACAGCTATAGTTTTAGAAATGTTCATGATGCAGACACTTATTTTACTTTCTTAAGACCATGTATGAGCAAAGACAAAAGCATCTTTTGTAGACTGCTGGCAGAACCAGAAAACAAAAATTGATAGGACCAGAACCGACCCCAATTCAACCACTGGTACCCTCCACTCAAATTTCTGTCACCCTCCCTGGTACCTCTCTCTGTCCGTGTCTTTCCCCACAACTGGTGCTCAGACACAGGTGCCTTTCTGCCCTCTCCTGCCTCCAGGTGACCTAGATGCTTTATATCACTTAAAAAAAAGAAATCCACTTATTTATTCCAAAGAAATGTTTCAAGTCCTTAAATGTTAGCTTTGGTCTCATCCTGGTACAATCAATAGCAGCCTGCCTCCTGCTTGACTGATCATCTTCTCAGAAACAATTTTAGAACTGACTTCCAGTCCAGATTGAAGACAGAAATCCTGCTCCAGTGGCCTCTGACAAGACTATTTTCTGCACTGAAATAACTTTTAATGCAAAATAACATAGTAAAATTAAAAAGCTTTTGCCTCTCTCAACCAAAGACAACATGTAAAGAATATATGGAGATGGAAAGTTTCTGTGTCTGCAGATAAAATGTACTTCCAAGTGCTTTATGAAACATTTCTAAATGTTTATAAATAATCTAAATGTATATCTGTAAAGTACCATATATATTTATCTTTCTTTTGAGTTATAAATGCTGAAGTTAAAAAACTCATGACCAACATGATTTTAAACACTTCTGAGATTAAGTTCTTCATTTGCCTGTGTATGTTCAACATATGAAAAAAAAGGTTTTGCTCTCTTGCAGGACAGAGTACCACTGTCATACAGCAGTGAAATTGGCCCTTTTTGTAAGTGATTTTGAAATGGATGAAGGTAGATTACATCTGGTTTACAGGCATTAAATCTTGCCCTGTTCAAAATCCTTAAAACCCTGTTAAGAAACTTTTCCTGTTGAACAGTGTATGAAGGAATATACATGTTGGAAAGGATCTTCAGTTTACTGAGGAAATTTCATGGACTATAGACACTTGATATGCTATTGTAGGATTCTCTTACAGGTTTATCTGATAAAACTCTGTCAGTAAATACTGTAGTTCACACATTTTTATGTTTAAGATTAAAAAAAGAGTCTTATATGTTTTCTGCAAGGGTTTCAGACAATTCTTTAATATTTCTTTCTGAGAGCCATCTGGGAGATGCATGAAGCTTATTCAAGTCTTTGAAATTATTCACAGAAGTAATTTGTTACTTCTTTTGCAGAGGGATACAAGAAATCTCCCCCTTTCTCATTTTGATTGCTTCTTTTCCTTTATTATTATTCCCTTGTTGCATAGTTTTTTGAACTGCTACAAAATATAAAACTATTTTTATCACAAAAGAATATGCATAATGATATAAAACATATTTCAATTTATTTAGCCTTTTCTGGGATAAAGTCCAATTACAATCTTTAAAGTATGCCCCAGCTGATATTGTTCTTCCATAGAAATTTTAAGATACATTTTTTGATAAAGACTCATTTAAATAATGGATCTTGGCTTTTTGCTGATTTAAATGTTCTGTAAAATAGATGCAGCATTGTCAATGACTGCTGTGTAGTTACCATATATATTTATGCTCAAGCTGTCTTTTCCATTTTTAATCATCTTATCTATGCACTGAGCATTTACATTTTCATGGAACTGAACTCTCTTCAGAACATCACATATATTTGTTTTGCATTCATGCTGTGTTTTAATGACTTCAAATACTTACAGTAAACACAAAACTTGAACCTAGTCAAGTACTTAGCCAGGTGATTAATTTTCAGCACTCAAAGCTGAGATATTTTGGTGGAACAGTTCACAGGAGTATTTTTCCAGGTCCAGGCAAAACCGAATACTATGAAACCCTGAGGCAAATGTAGGTGCCTTCTAATGCTTGTAACACTAAAAAGCTGCCCAGACTGAGAGAGAAAGAGATTGTTTTTTCTTGTAGTGGAGTAGATTTTACCATATGATGTGTCCTAGGAGAGATAGGGTTTAGCATGACTCAGGCAGACACCCACTAAGTATCAGAAGCATAATCTTTTCTATAATAATTAATTTGAATCATCTAAATTATTCTGTATTTACAGAATAATGCAGAATTTTCATCAAGTTCATACTGTGTGGGCTAGTTTATTTGCCCTCCTCCAAAGATGACTTTCTCTCCTATTCATAAATTTCTTGTTCTTGTTCATTTGCATGAAAAGACTGTAGGTTCCCAACTGTTCTTTTGTCAAGCTGGAGTGCTTGATTTTTGGTATACATTTCTTGCCACATATTAAGAGCTGCTCTGAGCAAGTTGTATTCACTGTCACTGTAATAACTAAGCCTGCCAATGTTAAATTTGGGATGTAACAGGTGTAAAATCAATCGGTCTCCTTACAGAAATGTAGCAATGTCTTCCTGTTTCATTTCTTATACAAAAAAAGGTCTGGTAGGTCAGTCCCATCCTCTTTCAGATTCATGACTGTACATTGAAAAAATCACAGACATCATAACCTGTAGTATTTGCAGCTGTCCCTCAGCAACTCTGCCCTGAAACCATGGCACATTTGCAGTAAACTGAAGGATACTCCTAGGTATAGGGTGGGTTTCAATTATTTAATAATATGAGTTTATTAAATCATGTCTGTCTATTGTTTTCATATTGCTTTGTGGTTTTTCTGCCAGCCTCATAAAATTCCTTTCTTCCTTGCTTGCCAGATGCGTGACTTAGTCTCTAAACCACAGTAAGGATGAGTCAGAGCAGTCACTCTGCATTTCTCTCCCCTTGATTCCTGCCCAAACAACAGGAAGCACTTTGGATCAAATTGAATCTCTCAGGTTTTGCCTTCAAATTTTTCCAGCTATTGTTCTTTATTTATTAGTAGTGAAGCTCCTTTTTTTATGGTTTGGGGCTTTTTTTAAAGAGTAAAATTATTTTTATCTATTTCATTAATCTGCAGAAATTCATATACATGCAAAAAAAGACCTACTACTGGAACCAGCCTTTCAGAACAGTCCTTAATTAAAAATATAGACCTTCCTAATCATACTTGTGTTTGAAATAACAGGGTTTGACATAAAACTGTTTTCTTGGTCCAGAATGAATTCCAGGAGCAGCAGCAGTAGTAGTGTGCCTGGAATTACAGATGTAAAATGGATATGAATATGCAGCATCTGTGATGGTTTTTGCTGTTATAGCTAAGGCTTCAAACTACTTTTGTAGGGTTGCTGGTGGTTTCCAGGGGTTTTATGTGCTAGTTTATTTGGTTGAATTTTTATTTATTTTGTTTTTAAGGAATGTAAAAACAATATGAGAAGTCCTATAACATGGATGAGAATTTCTTTATTTCTAGGAAGAACTCGAATTGATTTAATATTCCATAAATACATATTTTTGAAATGCTAGGAGAAAAGGCTAAGGTAAAAAAAGATGAGGGACAGGCTGGTCTTTAATCTTTGTTTTGTTGCTTAGCCTAATACATTGCTTTAGTGTTTCATTCTGTTAATTACAATTTATCATGGAAAAGACAGTCTGTTAAAAAGGCAAAAGAATCTACAGTACTTTGCTTTGTGGTGGGCCATTGGCTCATACTTGAAAACAGCTAAGGTGACAGCTGCCAGTTCATTTTATAGCTCTTTGCTTCACCATTTCATACAGCTGCCTGGAAAGGTTCTAGATGCTTTAACGTTGCTCATATGTAATTTGAATTTGGCCTCAATTGGTTTGGTGCAGAGTTTTCTGCTAGGAAAAAAATCTTCTTTATCTATGTGCTAAGGGTATCTTTTTCACACTTACAAAACTTCCCCACCCTTCCTCCTCCTGTACCTGAGTTTTTCGGTAATAGTATGGGAAAAATGTTTAGCTTCTGCTACTTTGATTGTCTTGGGTTCCTGTGGAGCGGGTTCATAAAAGATGCATCCACTGCTCTTTCTGTGCTGTTTTCCCCTCTGTCCCTTTCCTCTCCCCACCTCAATAATGCTTTTAAACCCAGCTGTTAAAATGATCCAAACCTAGGCCTCTGAAGTCAAAAAACAGAAAGTTTCTCTGAGTTAGTGAGCTCAATTTTAGAGCTAAATAATTTTGTTAATATAAATATCTAATGAATTGAGAATATTCTTTGAATACTCAGCATTCACTCTGTTAGGAAGCAGAAATAATCCCAAGTGACAGGCTGGGATTAGTCACAGCAATTACAAACAGTGCTAGGGATTAGCAAAGGTGAAGCATTCCAAAGCATTCAATTAGCTCCTGGATACATATTGATGCCTTGCATAAAGTTATTTTTAAAGACAAACATATCTTTTTCCCAGAAAGAAACAAAAAGATCAAGGACAAATCCAAAACCAAAACAACCTCCTGGTTTTGCATGTCTTGCTGGATGAGCTTTTGTTATCCAGTTCTAAAGATCAGAGTTTAGTAATTCATGTATAGCTTTATGTACACCACTAGTACGAAACAGGTTTATTTGCTATCTGTTCTACTGAATATTTTCATTAAATGTGAATGGTGCTGCTTATGAAAACCACAGAAACATTCATCAAAGAGAGGTAAATTCACTTAAGAGCCTTCCAAAAACTAAAATACTTTCAGGTTGCAGCGGTGCCAATAATAGCTTTACTGTAAATTATTCTGAATAATTCATAAGCAGGAGAATGACATTCTGACATTTACGTAATCTAGCCTAAAATATTAGGATCTAACAGGAATCCTGAGAATATGCATAATATAATATCCTAGTAACAGGACAGACTTGCAGACCCTTCCCAGGGACACAGGACTCCTGTCCAGACATTTTGCTCTCAGGTGCTTGAACTCTGCATGCAGATGCCAGGTCATTATCACAGAGGCATATAACAAGGTGCTGATGTTCACCCATTGAAGTTATTAAAGGGCTCTTGTGACTGAAAGAAGGTTTTTGAAATCAAGATTGTGTAAGCACAGCTATGAGGTGACCCAAGTCTGGGAAGAAGCTCTTGAGTTTCCATTCAACACCCACAAAGGCTGCCTAAAGTTTTAACCATGACCTTCAAGTGATGCCATATAGATGTGAGAGCTGGCACCCATGATGATCTGGGGAGAAATGTCCCCACGATTTGCAGCATGTGAGTAATCTAAGGACTTTTTTTCCTCTAGAGTCCAGAAGCTCCAAGAAAAAATGAATCAAAGTGAATGTGTATTTTGTTTGATGCATGCACTCGTTTTGGTATTTCTGTAGTTATAGAAGATGATGAGTTTTATAGGATGTTTGCAGAGAAACTTTGGTTTTACTAGTAACTTATAAACTCCACATATCCTAAAATGTGTCTTTTGAATAAAGCTATACAGAAGGCACATTGGATTTTACCATAAAAAATGATAATAAGCTACTTTTTCCTCCCCATTTTGCTACTCTGGAGTTGTACAGGATGTTTTTCCTACTACCTTTGTCTTTATCACAGTGATCTTTACTGGCAGGTCACATAGTGTATCCTTGTCTGCATATCTTAAGCGTTATATGATTTAATTTCTTTTATGAGCCTTCCTCTGTTGTTAATTAAACTAAAACTAATACCTCAGGTTCACAACAGTTTTGCTGTTTTAATATCCAAATTTTCTTCTGCTCTGTCCCTAGTCAGAACAACTGAATGCCCTAAGGAAAAATAAACAATCTCAGCCTTTATAGGACTGATTTTTATTTGAAAATTGTCAGAGCAAAAAATACTGCCTGTGCTGTTATAATAAGCCATGCAGAAGGAGGCAGATCTTGGCTCCAGGGAAGACCAACCTATTTAATAGAAAGATTGGCTAGCCCAAGGAAGCCATTTTTTAAGCAGATTGAGGTCGCTGTGATCTGCAGGGATATGTGTGTTAGAACTAATAAGTTATTGCTGTAGCCACAACGCTTTCCTCCTGATTGTTTTGTTTTAATTCCAGCAAAAGCCACAAAAAGTCCCCCAACAGTTTCTGTTGCTGACCTGCTGGGTTTATGGCCCCAGGTAGCCAAACACTTCAAGCTATTCATTTTATAATATATCACTGACAGCTTGGAAGCGAGGACAAACCTTAAAAGTTGTGAAGCTTGAGAGATGAAAAGAGAGTGGCGAAGATGAAACACGAGTTGGAATTATTTTCTTTTTCTCCTCCGCTCAGAGTAACTGAGTAGTTGCAACCCAGCCAAAACTATGCAATGAAAATAATTTGTCTCTACAGCAGACAGCTGCTGTCTTCATGCTCCTATGGTGGGACCATTTGTGTTACACATGTCCACTCCTGAAATTCTTGGACTCTGCCAAATTTGCCTTGCGTATCACTGACCACACCATTCTCCATTCCTCCATGCTACTTGACCTAGCCTACATTTTATTCCCTGCCTTTTAAATCAGCAGGAGCTTTAAGGTCTCTAAACAAAACCAGGAATGTGGCCACCTGGTAGTGAAATAAACAATGGCTAATAAAGCTCATTCCCTCAGGCAACTGCCTGGAATCACTGTACATTATTTCTGCTTCCTAGTTGAGAAGTACAGCATTACCATGATGAGTCCTAGATTATTTCATTAAGTTTTCTTCACTCTCTGTTCAATCTTTAAAAAATTAATTACCAATTCCACATTCTGTCAATTAGTGAAAACCTACATAAATTATAAGAAAGAGCTACTTGAGTCATGACTATTTTTTCAAAGAGTTCTACTACTGTGTGAAACTACTCCACAAAAATTACAGTGTTTAAGTCACTGATATGACTTTTCCCATGAAGTATGTAAAATACATGTATTAAAAAAGACTCAGGTTTAAGAACAACAAAAGGCCTATCTATTTCATTTACTGGAGCGCCAGGCAATGATTTTGGTCATAACACAATGTTACGTGAATCACAGAAAACAATAAAGTTTTCTGTACTAAAATAGGACTGTCACTTAAAAATGTCTTGAATTTTTGTTTTGTTTTTTTTCCTCCTTTACTTTCATGTTAAAATTGAGTTCACATTTGAATAAAATTAGAAAGAGAGGGATTGTGTCATTTCTGAGCAAGGAAACCTTTAAGAGTATGTGACAATATGGAACATTGACTAATAAAATAGGGAATATGCCTCCTTATTTTGTTATGGGATTCCCTTTTCTCCCCCAGAGCTGCATGGTTTTTGCTGTTGTAGCAAAAGAAAGATGGAATAGTCTCCGGTACAATGTTAATACCAGATATTGGAGGTTTGAATCAATGTTTGTTCAGCCATGTAAATTCCCCATGGATTAGATTTAACACAGTATTGATAATGGCAAAAATAATAATGTAGTTAAGTCAATGCTTACCTGTAGTCATCAGCAACCCACTAAAAAAATTAATCTTGTCAGTTTTCTTGTCTGTTGTAGCCATTTTCAGTCTATAAACACTTATCATTTGCTTAAAATCCTTGTATGGTGAGGGTTAAAAGGGTGCCGTGCATGAGTTTAGCTAGAAATTCTGATCCAAAAATTATAGAAAAAAGGATTTTAGGTGATATACTAACAAATCCTAGTATGCATTCTTTGGCTTTCCCATCCCCATAGGATTGTTTTTAATAAAATACCTAATTTTTGCATTTTAAAGTCAAAGAAAATAAACATGAATTCTATGTGATGCATCTCTGAGGGTTACATCTTAGAGACAACTCAAATAACCTAAATGTATTTCACTTATCAGTAGTTCAGCCTTGTCCTATAAGAAATTTTTGTTCTTGTTAATTGTTTTTTTTTAATGTTACTGAAGCATCACAATAACCCCAACTCTTATTGTGGCTGTCTCAACTCAGTTTCTCTGACTTTTCTTTAGGGGACCAACATTCCCGCAGTTTGTGTCCAATGAAGTTTAAAAGCCACCTTGGTCATTGTAGGCCTGCAGTACCTTTACCCAGAATATCTCTCCTATAATACATAAAACATTACACCAGTGATCTGGCACTAAGAGATTTGTGCAGAGTTTGTGCATAACCTTAAGTTCCTAGGCACTCCAATATTTCTATTATTTTGGATTTTTTTATGAAATAAAATCTGTGATTTCAGAAGAGGCAAAATTCAGGTTCAAGTGATGATGTCTCTTTGGCTAAATGAATATTCTTTGAGGGATGGGGGGAAAGTAGATCAAGTTAAATATGTGTCTGCTAATATACACTGTCACCTGCTTTTCCTGTAAAGCAGGCAAATAGCTAATTTACACTTATTACTGCCATAGGAATTTTAAGTCCCTTTTGTCTGACCCCTGTTAAGCCTTTTCAGTGGTTTGGAATGGATCTATAACTGCTGACAGCTTTCAAGTCTCCCTCTGAATCAGTAGAACCATGGTTGCTTCTGTTGGATATGGACCTGCACTGTATGTAAAATTAGAACTGCTCATCTCCATGTGTGCCTGCATGCTCTCCTCATGGCATCTTCTCATCCAGTCATTGGTATTTATGTAAAACCTCAAGGAGTTTTACAAATGAGGGCAAATGAAAGCAAAATTAAGTTAAACAACCTTATTTAGTCAGAATTGTTATCAGGGAGCCCTGAGTCTAATCCTGAGAGGAATAGAATGGAATGGAACTATGAAAACATTGGCCTTTTTTTGATCTTCATTTATTTCTTTCAGATGAATGAAAAATCACAGGTGTATCAAAGACTGCTCTTGTAGGAATGGTATGCTCTCATGCTGTGGAATAGGAGTGGATGTCACAGACTGTATGAGATTAAATACTTGTCCTTTTTTCATATCAACAGAAATTGTCCATTATCAGACAGCAATTCCATCACTTATTTCTGTTTGCTTGGGAAAATTTTAAAAAAAGTTGAATGGGGATTAGATAGAGAGTTTAAGTGTTGTAAGGTATGGTTTTAATTGTCTGAATGTAAATAATATGTGCCATCAAAGTATGTAGTTGCCAAGTATGCAAAAGTACTTTATTCTCAACAATTTATCTGGAATTTGGTTATCTATGGTGAAGGTATCTTTATCTATCTTATCTTATCTATCTGTCTATATGAAAACAGCATGGCTACAGTGATGTAAACTTGGACTGCATGAATCTGAGAAATGAAGACCACTATAGCCACATGGTGTTCTTGTATAATTATAGGGATTTCTATATCAGAAAGACTGTGACATTGGAGCATGACTCTCTCTCTTCAGTTCCCTTTTCCATGAGAGCAAAAGGCTCCTATGGAAAAGCCTAAACTTTATTTTCTCCATCATTCTAATTCAACTGAACTACATAAAAATGTGCATAGAAAGAGAAGGAATTTATGGGGCTAAACAGTCAGTCTAGCAATGTAAGTTATTAAAAACTGTACCGATCTTTCAAAAATTTTGCTGGAATAAGATGCTCAAAAAGAAAGCACACTGCTACATGAAGTGGTTATCTTAATGTGTGTTTGATTAAAAAAAAAAACACAAGCAAACAGACAACTACAACAAAACTATGGAAATTGGAAGACATATTATTTTAAAAAGTGTT
>JAWWMU010000001.1:7124689-7179241 GCA_035048155.1 Cinnycerthia olivascens
GTGTGAATCAGGTGAAAAGAGCTTTGTAAGGATCCCTCAGGGCCCTTTAACTGGCTTAGAAAAAGAAATCCCACTAAACATCATGCTAGGAGGAACTGTTAGGATTTGTTTAGTGCTTCTATGTTTTATGGTATTTTTGGAAAAACATAACCTGATGTCATTGTCCCATGGAGATTTTAAAGGATAAAGTTAACTACAATTCCAGTAGATCTGGGATGATGTCAGAAATGTAAATAGATCATAGAGCTTATTTATATTTACTTTCTTAATAACTGAGAATAAAAATAATACACAAGGGGACACTTGTCAGAGTCATCAACAATGCAGGAAAAAGGTGTCTGTGAGGGGGGTGGAATCATCCTAATCAGATCAGAAATACACAAATAAGGCAATAAAATCAAAGTTGGAAAGAATCCAAAATTTGATAAATGTTATGTACTTGGCTTTAAAGCAGTCTTTGAAATATATTCCCTGCTTCTGGCTTTGTGACCATAGCAAGAGTTTTCTTCTTATCAGGTGAACTGATACATCACATAAACCATTTGCCCAAACCTGTCAGTACAAGTATCAGCGTTTCTCTGAGTCAGTGTTTAGTTTAGATGCAGTATTGTGACAAAATCCCTGTATTTTTATGGATGGAACTTGATTTGCATTTTGGCAATGATTTTTCTGCTATGTTTTCTCTAAGCTAATTTAAAAATGAGTCAAGGTTCTGCGTTTCAGTAAACTTTTAATGAATACAATGTGGTAATACTTTGCTTAGGGACTAATCAGGGAAAGCGGACAAAACAAAAGAGAAACATCTCTCTAGTGCAATGTAAAAATTTAAATGAAATTAAGCAGACCACGTAACTCTTGAAGCAATCTATATACTATATGGATAATGAAGAATACTTTTGAAGTCCAAGTGTTTAAACTAAATAAACTGTAAAATTCATTTAAAAAATGCGCAAAAGTTCCCACTTCTTAAATGTGTGTGTTCCAAGCCTCAAACTGGAGGTTAAAAGTGAATAGCTGTGTTTCCCAGTGCTGTTGTTGAACTTTAGAAGGAAGAAACTGGGAGAGGAATCCATTTTGTTGGCAGAAAACATAAATTTGTGATGAATGCTGATGAATAGATTAACAAAAATGTGTGAAAATCATGAGAATTTCATTCGGGGATGCTGGGAAATAAACCAGATTCTCTTGTTTCAGTGTTACCTGCCTGCCTGGGACACTGTGAGCTTTTGGCTTTTTATGGAGTCTGCTGCATTTGTAAAGCTGGGAATTGAGATACTGCCCTTGATAGTGGGGAGGTGATGGAAGAGTTTTCTCTATTTCAAGATGTCTCTGTGGCAGAATTTATTCTCAATTTCATGTCCATGTATGAGTGTGCTTCAGTTCTCCAGACAGACAAAAAAGGATGTCCTAGAGATAATAAAATTCTAAATTGGGATGAAAAAACAGGAAGTTTGATGCGAATTAAAATTAAACAAAAAACTCACTGAGGAAAAAACCTCTTTAAAAAAAATAAGATTAAAAAAAAAAAATCAGAATACCATAAAACTTTAATTTTATTATCTCCAGCATGGTCTTGTTTAGGCAATTGACTTGTCAAATCCATCTATTTCACTGTGCAGTAGGACCCTGCAGTTCTATTGTGGAATAGAGCAGGATTTTTGAAAAGGTCTAGAGACCTGGTTTAAACCAAAGTGCTGATACCTTGTTGCAGTTTGGAATAAAACTAGTATAAAATATAAAATGTTAAAATTGCAAGGACAAATAAAGGTAGATTAGTTAGTGCAGCTTCTAAGTGCAGGCAAAATTCCATGTTTTTATCTGTTTCTGTGGTTTTTGAGGATGAGAATGATCTGTAGAGTTTTTTCAAAGTAAAGCACATAATTCTAAAATTTCTCTTTAAAGAAAACAATTATTCATTAGTTGAATAATTTTATGATTCAACTAATCAGTCTTGCATTTTTCAATAACTGAGCATTTTTCATCTACCAGAAAATCACACTGGAAAGTATCAGATAAGTGAGTGTCTCTTCTAAGTGTTTATTGACAGAATAAAAATATTTACAGGATATTCAACACAGCATTGTAGTTGGATATGAAGCAATTAAAATCCAATAGTTTTAATTGAAATGGTGTTTTATTCAGGAAGCACAAGAAGCTCAGTTTGTCCCGGAAATATTTTTCTGAAGTGGTGATATTCCAGAAACTTTTCTGGAAAGCTGCTGCTAGAAGATCATGTTGAAGAAAGATTTTTCCAACTAGATTGAGTAAATTAATGTGCCTTTTGTTTTCTAAGAAAATCCTATTTTTGTTTAAAATATTTTCCTTATGAGTATCATCCAGAGGCTCCTTAGAAATTTCATTATTTTAACAGAAATTTAAGTTTGCATTCATTTTTATTCTGTAAGCTTTCATTCTGTACCTCTCTCACAGGGATAGAGCTCCCTTAAAAATATTTTTGAAGATGAGTATATTTGTATATGCCTACAACAAAATAATATGTCAGAAATATATTCTGCATAATAAAAGTGGAGGCAAAGTTTGGAATATCTTAAAATTGTCAAAATGTAATTCCAATGTAATGATCTAACTATAGCTTTTTTTTTTCTTCTTTTTTTTGTTTGTTTTTGAGTTTTGTTTTTTTTTGTTGTTGTTGTTTTTTTGGTTTTTTTTTTCTTAATTGCAAATATGAGCTGCCTTCAGCAGGGGCAAGCATATGGATTTCTCTTGACTGCAAAAATTTCAGCACTGCTCCCTGGCACTTCAGTTGTCTCAAAGATTTTCAGGAACTCATTTGTCACTACACTGGGTGATGACAGACCAAACCTATTTGTCACTGTGAGTGACAAATAATGTGCACCATGAGGGACTTCTTGGCTGTATTTCATTTGTAAATCACAAATGCAATAAGGCATATTTGAAATTCCCAAAAGGAGTGAATGAAGGACTTGCTACATATTTTATTTGTATACTGTAGTATGCTAATTCTTTATAATATGTAAAAATAGTTGCAAAGAGAAAATGTTTATGACTTTTTTTCATCAGTTTCTGACCTATGCTCATAAACTTTTTGAGAAAAACGTAGTCTTGAGGTTTCTCATTCTGAATTAAGACACCAAAAAAAAAAAGAAAAACTTTATTTTGCAGCCATTGGCATGAAACTCACAGCAGGTTACTCCTATTACTTATTGACATGAAAATCTGACCCTGGGAAGTAATAATTATAGTATCCATAGTATACAAATACTTGAAAAACAGGAATCTTATGGTAGAGCCAACATTAGTCCTAAAGCAGTGAGGACTGCTTTGGTTATATCACACAACTGATTTGGCTATTTTGTGAAGTTTGAGGCACTGTCACAGATCAGAATCACTGGTAATTTATTTATTTTTAAAATCATCTCGTCCTCTACACAAAGCCCTTCAACGTCACGACATTGAGTTTGACTTTGAATGTGTTTTGTTCGCATGATGGATTGTTTTTGTTTTTTTATTATATTTGAAATACTTCTATGTTTAAAGACAAGCCTGAAATGAATCTGGAGTTGCTATCCTTTACCTTCTATTTAACACATCTTGAATACATGAAACTCTTACACAGTGTAGTTTAGTGGTATTATGACACTCACTACATTAAGTACCAATGCTCTTGCCCTGATCCAGGTGCTTGCACACTCATTTTTAGACATTTTCTGCCATATTGTCCTAATTAGATGTTGTCTGATTGGCCTTAAACACCTTCCACTCATAAATTATAACCTAAATATGAATGTATATTGGTTTAGATGCAAAAATTCAGCTTGCAAGTGCTGCATGGTAGTAATATAAGCACAAGGAAAAGAAGGAAAGACTACTTAAACAGCTTTCAGCAAGCTTGATAGATCTTTCTCTCCTGATGAATATCATTCTGAAGATCAAGTTCTTCAGCTAAAATAACAGGGATGGTCTCTTACTGAAATATATGATCAACTTTATGATGATAATATCAGTTAATTGTTATTGTTACAAGAACATCATTTTATTAGTAACATACTCTTCTGTCTAAGTCATATTTATTGTTGCACAGGTAACCATGTAGACAAATTATTAGTTAGGGCAAAGAACCAGGTTTCTGCTGAAGCTCTGTTATAAACTTTTCACAAATCATTCTTTTCTTTAAGGTTTTTGTGTGTTTTTTTGATGACTCTTGGAAGGCATGATCTCCTTGCCTGGGCTAAAATTAGAAAGAAAACAAAACTCATTTCTACAGAGAGGAACTTTTATCTTGGCTAACAAGAAATCTTCCAATCTCGTATTTAGCAGAGAGCTTGTTTTATTTGCTTGTAGTATCTTAACTCATTTGATCCTGAACTACATTCACAGTAATTCTACTAGCACAATCAAACTGATACACTTGTCTTTCATCTTTTTTCCCTAGAATGCTACCTGATGATGATATAATGTTTTTCCCATTCCAATGCCACAGTGTGTATGACAATAGAGTTGAATGAAATGGAATTCCCACAAAAGGATTTCATTACTCTTGTTATTTGTGATTTTAAATACTGTTATTAATGGTTTTAAATACAATTATTCTTTTTCAGAATGTAGATAAGTACAAGCAGGGAGAGCCTTATTTTGGTAACTTTAAATGTATTCCCAATTTACTTACACCACACTAAGGGAAACAACTCCTGGCTAAAAATAGTGTGTTTGTATAACAGGGCACTTTTCTGTGAACACATGCTGTGTAGGAGCACTTATCTGCTTTTGGCATTCCTCACTCCTTGCAACCTGGGCCTCACAGCTTTTGGAAGTCACAGGTAAGGGCAAAATAAGAAGAAAGCTGTGCCTTGATTTTTGCAGCAATAGTGGAATCAAAGCTGTGGGGAGCCAGTGCTGAGGCCCATAATTGTTCATTTATTCAACAGGAGTTGTGACTGAGCAAGGGTTACACAGATAATCTGAGGATGGCATATGATTTCCAGTAAAGGAGTAATTTTTATGTTATGGCAATACATTGCTTATCATTTCAAGAATGATTTTTTTTTTTCCCCTTAATGTTTAGAGAATCAAAAGAACAATAAATGATGAGAAAAACAGAATAAATACTTGAAAGAGTGTTTGGAGCTGGGAGTTTGAAGCAATGTAAGAAATTTTGAAACAAGCTGGATATACTGTTAAGCTATAGATGCACAAAATAAGAAAAATGAATTGATCTCTAAAACTCAAGTTTTCTTTTTTAATGTCAGTTGGAACAGAGGTGGATACTCATTGCTTGAAGTTGATCTGTAGCCTAGCCACTAGCAATGCTCATTTTGGCCTTAGAACCCAGATATTAATGCCAGGACAGAAACTGTCCTCTGGCCAGAGACAAAGGAAATAAGTACTCCTTTCCTCAGAAATGTCTTACACATAGGTGGTAAACCAAAAAAAAGGAAACATGTTGAAGGCCAGCATTGTGAGAGATAATCCAAAAATCGTTTGCACTGCTTAAAATCATTTCACTCTCTGTACAAAGCTCTTCGATATCTTGGCATTGAATTTGGCTCCAAATGCGTTTTGTTCAGCACCCTTCTACAGCATTCACTACTGTTAAAACCATCATAATAGAAAAATAATAAGTAAAAAAGAACTCTAGAGTCTGAGTTTTGTGGCGGTGTGGGTTTTTTGTTTGATTTTTATGGGCTTTGTTGTTTGCTGTTGTTGGGTTGTTTTTTTGTTTGTTGTTGATTTTTTGGTTGGATTTTTTTTTTTTTTGTTTTAGTTTTTCTTTTGAAAGAACTACATGTTGCAGCATATAAAGCTAATGGAAAATCAAATAACCTAGTAGTAAAAACAAAGCACATCTTCTAGGTCCACATAAAATGAAGGGTACATCTGTCTTAGAGTGATGAATTGCTTAATTTCTTTGTGAAATTTGTGTATTGCATCTAAATACTTCTATTAAATACTTTTTAAATAGTCTTTCATCAAACTGTAACTGCTCAAGTTATACTGAAAGTAAAAGCACTGAGCAAGTTCAAGTAAGAGAAAAACAAAAATCTGATATACAAGCTGTCAATAATGTTTTTATTCATCAATAGTGACAAAGTCATGTTTGCAAATTCTATATGCCAGAACTTAGATGCTTCATAAGCGTTTCTCCATTGTTCCCTGAATTAAATAGGCAGGTTGTGAGAAAAACACTAATTAAAGGAAGCAGTGGCTTTTCTCCAGCACTGAATTATGAGGTCATTACTACTTGTTAAAATCCTTATCCCACTCAAATATTCATAATTATCTATTAGGTCTCTTGCAGACAGGGAGATTATGATAATACATTATTAGTGGGTAGTTTTCATCAGTATTCCAGATTAGTCCACTACTTTGAGCCATAGCCACGCCAACATAAATCACCAATGCAAATGCTAAACAAAAGTAACTTCTCTGTGGGAAGGACACTGCTAGTTGCTTTACTTTCAATAGTTTTCTTTTCTGCATTACTTGCAGCACTTTGAAACCTGAAAATGCAATTTCTCTTGCTATTGATTTTTTTTCTTTCCCATTTAGTAAGCACTGAGGTAGATGGAGATCTATGCATGTACCTTTGCATGGGGTGAGCCTGGAATACATTTTATTGCTTCAGTATGTTGCTTCTTCAGCTTGGGAGCCTGGTCTCAGTGTGTGGGGAACACTTCACCTGCAAAATCAGAAGTATTATTTGCTTACAGAAAGTTCTAATGAATTCCCTTATTTTAGTGGATATGCTATGGCTGCACTGCAATAACCTTAGTCTGATTAAATCTATATTCTTTAGACATCCTTTAGCTGTCTGATTCTGAAAGCTACTCTTCGTATTTGATCACTTGAAGGAGTTTTAAGGTGCAGAAGTTTGTAACTTCATAACTCCAGGTTTATGTTAAACTTCAGCCTTAATATTATTTCCTTATAAGTGAAATTTAATTCTATTTATTCATAGTTTCTGTTAAAGATATCTATCATGTACAGAGCTTCCTGTTAAAGCAGCATCTATTAAAGCAGGTCAAGCAGTGGAACTGGAGGAAATATCATTGTGCTTACAGGGCTCAAGTGTGTGGTGGTTACTGTTTCATCCATTTAAACAACATGGTGGCTGTAGGATTTTTCCAATGCAGGACAAGGTTACTAACATAGCTGAAGTGTTTTCATCTTGCTCAAGTTTTGGCCAAACGAATGTATGATTTCTAGATTGAAATTAAAATGAAATTAAACCAGAATTATGAAATAAGTACTTTAATATCTGTGTTCTAAGATAGAATAATGTACTTATACTTTTTTACTTTTCAGAAAGAGGCCAAGGAGTCAGCAATATCTGGAATCCACCTTAGCTTCTTCTCCTTTTTATTCTTTTTTCAGTCTTCCAGCTTCATCAATCTCACCTTTCCTAAAGAAAAGCAGAAGTTACTTGTTCCACATAGCAGGAACAGGAAAGAAACTTGTCTGTTAAGGACAAGGAATTGGAAAGTGGTTTGAAGCTGATAACCTGGTATCAGGGTAATGGCAGTGTAATCCGGCATTGCCCTGGGGATTTCCTGTGAGAAAAATAACAAATTGTCTAGCAGAATTATCACAACAGCAACCACAGCAAATATCATGGGACAAGGAGAAAGGGGAAGATATGGCTGCTACTCTATAGCTTTGATTAAAAACTGCAAAGCACTGTAGATATTTTCACTAAAAATAGAAGTCTCGGGTGATTATTCCTTGCAGATGCAGATCACAAATATGATCGTGCTAGAGAGAAAATACAGGTCTTTAATGAAATTCATCTTGCAATGCACATTCCACAGAAAAGATATAAACCAGTTTGGGAGTATAGTTGCTGTGGGTGGATGTCTGGGCATCTTATTCTGGGTTTTTGGGGTTCTTCTTGAGTTTGATGAGGCTGAGTGTTAAACCTGCCCTACTTCAGTCTATTCAAGCGCAGCCAGAGAGAAAAAAGTTCTGCTAGATTGAAAGTTGGACATCTGTATGGAAGGTGAGCTACACTAACAATCCTTGTTTAGTCTCAACAAGAAGAAAAACTGTTTTAAATAGAATGGTGTAAAGGGGCTGTTTAAACTCCCAAAATACTGGGATTTTCACCAGCAGGGCTCCTGTTCCCAGATATCAAAATATTAAAATGCAGATGAACTTTTGTCAGCTGGGTTCATTCCCATTCATGAAGAACAGCGACTGATTTCCATCAGGCCAATGCACAGTTGTATGTTCAATAAAGGGAAAAAATATTTCACTCTCTACCCTTCTTTTCTTAAATGAGAAAATTTCTTATATTTCTCAGGGTTCATTGCAGAGTTTAATAAATAGTGAATGCATTTAAAAAAAAATACTTTATGGAATAAGAATTGGAGATTAAATTATCCTCTCCTTTCTGGGCTAAACAGTGGTATAACAAGCTCAAGTGATATGATCCTATGATAGGAGTTATATAGACTCAAAATAAATATTGAATGAGTTAGTTCTGTGTGATTTGTCATGAATCAACAGTCTAATCCCTCCCAAATTCTAAGATATATGTGTCCAGTTATGACATCTGACTATAGTGGGATGAAGATTCATATTTGGTTGGTTGGTGGATTTTGAATGATTGTTCTTTTTGTTGTTGTTTTCCCTGAAAGAAAGGAAATTGCCAGTGATTGCCAGTGTCATTTCTTGATTTTAGTACAAATGATTAAAGGAGAAGTCTGAGGGGAGAATGAAGATTCAGTTTATTTTTCTGGTTTAAAGTGACTAGTTTAAAATAGACAAACTTTAGGGGAAAAATAAAGAACATATCCTAGAATCACAGATTCTGTGCATTACAGAATTGTTAGTCTTGAGTTTATAAATCCAGGTTAGAAGACTTCAAATGCATTAAAGATTCAAACTAATTTCTTCACAATATTGTCAAAACATTGTTATTTGACTTTTCACATCCTAATATTAACTAAAGGATTTCTTTATTTTCCACACCAAGTGACATAATAGGAAAAAAAAAAGAAAACTGATCTCACATAAGTGAGCATTTTTAAACAAAAGATTAGGTGGATAGATTTTTGATGTTTCAGGTCTAATAGTAAATATATAAGGAAACCAAGTATAAACAGGACATCAGCATGGACTTTACTGAACTTGTAAGTTTCCATTTTTACCAAGATCTTTTCAGTGGCAGATTCTAACCATTGTTGGATAGTGATGCATTTTTTTAGTGTTTCTAAAAAAAATCACATAAAAGCAAGTGGGCTTGCCTTTACTTGCAGTAAATTTGTTTTATATGCAGATACAAAGACAATACATTCAAAGTAGCACTATTTATAATAACACACTTCTGTTATTTTCAATCATTAGTTTCAACATAAACAACTGATCTCTTTCCATGAGTCACCTATCCTAAAAATAGTATTGGTCCATTCACGTAACTTGGTCATTGAGCCGTGGAGAAATTGAACTGCAAGTATAATTGCAATCAAAAATGAACATGTGGATAATCTTTGTGATTCAGATGCAACTAACTATGTGTAACTTTTGCTTTTAACTTCTCTCTGATTCATTGCTTACCACAAAACCTTTCAGAAGACAGGAAGTTATAAATAACTTAAAATGAGACAGGAAATTATAGGAAATGTGATTAAAATATAGACTTTTTTTAATTCCTAATCATCACTAATCATATTGCAGAGATTTTACACTTTAACAAGTGAGGAAAAAGGAACAAGGCTATGGTTGACTAAATTTGCTGCACAACACTGAGAGAACTACTAAAAAGTGTTCTGAGAATTTACCCTGGGTTCTTGGAAAGCTTGCAGACTGTGATTTCTAGTGGGTGGTGTTCATAGTTATGAAAGCACTTATGAAAGCCATTAGACTGTTTGCTTCTGATGAGCATAGACATCTGTGGTTTCTGTGAAAATCCCTCTCTGGTGCAACAGATCCTTTCTGGATCAGCTCTCTCCTGTAATCAACATCTTCTGTTGCTGTAACCTACATTGTATCTCTCAGATCAGCTGAAGGTCTGGCGTTAGGGCATCCAGGATGGGCAGGCTCTATGTACTGAAATTTAAGGTTTGTGACCTGATCGTGTGTAAGCTTGGGATCTTGGACTTTTTTCAATTATGCTGTAAGCTACAATAACTCTAATTGTCATTGTGGAGAAATGCATCGAATAGCTCAGCTACTTCGACAGCACACAGTTTAGAATTTATTAGCTGCTGCTCTGCTCCTAATTTAGTGGCATAGTCTCATCTCATTGAAAGTTTAATTGCCATTATTGAGTAGTCATTTTGATAGGTTATTCCGTTTTCTTCCCTGTTTATCTTCTGTTCTTAAGTATCTTGCTTTCTTCTTTCAACATTCCCATCTCAGTCTGAGCTCCTTCTGACTAGTTCTCAATATTTTCCATCCTTTTTTTAATGGCACAATCAGAGCTTGATAGCATCTCTGTGTCTTCTGCAATTCTCTCAAATTGGCTGGTATGAAGAGACTTGAGTGCTGCAATTTCCCATCTGAGCTCCTGCTCTTGCACCATTTTGACACATGGGATTTTTCATTTTCCACCCCTTTTTTTCAGTTTGTTCCTATACAATAAGATCGTTTTTATGTTTAAATCAATTGCCCGTTGAAAAAGTTAGCTTTCTGAAAAAATCTCCTATGCACAGAGTACCTCCAGTATCTTCCAAGGTGTGTGTATGAAATAAGGAATTTGCCAGCTTGCAATCATGGTCCATAGTAAATAGTTAGCAGGCAAAGCCATTCTTTTATACTCATTATTTTTTCTCTCATAATCAACTTGAAAATGCTTCTGCCCTGTCATAATGCATATCACATTTTGGTTTTTCATAGACATTTATGAAAGAAAATGAAAATTACCTAGGACCTCAAAAATAATCTGATTTTTATTTCACAAGTTACACTATTTTTGTCACTACAATGTCTTTTTTGCCCTTTTATGCATCCTCTGGTGTGTGCACTTACATGCAAAAAATAATGGCAACAAGATCCCTGCAAGGGAGATGAGATGTGATACGCAGCTATGGATTATTATTTGAGTCTTTGGAGAGAATGCTAAAGATGAATAGTAATAAAAACTTCTTTATATTTTCTGCCTTATTTGATGCTCTCCTTCCCAGTATTTCGTATTAGTATTACTGACCTCAGGCTCTATTTATTTCATAGCTTTAATTACTGATATGTTTGAAGTACAAAGTAACATCCAAGTCCTCTTCTTTTCCTGATGGATATTTTAATGGCCATTAGATGTTAAAAGTTGCTGGGCATGTAATGGATACTTTAACTCCACTGAAACTCTGTGTACAATATAGAAGTGCTTTGCATGACTTGTCCTGACTCCTGGCAGGGATCCTGCAGACTTGTGGAGAGAGAATCCCATGCTGGAGCAGGTTTCTGGCAGGACTTGTGACTCCATGGGGGGGGATTAAGCTGGAGCAGCAGTGGAAGTTCATGGAGGACTGTCCCCATGGGAGGGAGCCCACACTGGGGCAGGGGGCAGTGTGAGGAATCCTGCACCTGAGGAGAAGGGAGCAGCAGAGACAAGGTGTGACGAACAGACTTCAGTTCTCATTCCTCGTCCCCCTGCACCACTGTGGGGGTGTAAAAATCAGTAAAGTTGAGCCTGGGAAGAAGGTAGAGATGGGGAGAAGCTGTTTTAGGATTTGGTTTCATTTCTCATTACCCTGCTCTGATTTTGATGTGTAATAAATTAGACTAATTTCCCCAATTCAAATCTGCTTTGCTCGTGACAGGAACTGGTGAAGGATCTCTCCCTGCCTTGCTCAACCCACAAGCCTTTTGTTGCATTTTCTCTTCCCTGTCCAGCTAAGGAGAGTGACAAAGTGGCTTTGGGAGACATCTGGCCTCCAACCAGAATCAACCCACAAAAGGATGGAAATTTAAGGGAGAAGGCACCAGACTGCTGAATGGATCTGGTAAGAATTTGGGGATTATGAATTTTAAAAAACAAAATGAAATATAAAAGAGAATTCTAATCCCAACAGGACATTATTCAGTGACCTAAAATGGTCAAGAATTATATATATTACTAGACAGAAGTATTTCTTTCTGTGTAGTATAGATTGCTCTAAAGTAGTTTGTTTTTCCAGGTGATTCTGCCTAGCTCCTTTGCTTCTCTTGCCAGTAGTTCTTAAAGAAATGGTGAGTTGGAATGAAAGCATTGAGAGGCTAATTTAAGAATGTCTGATCCAGATGGAATTAATTAAACAGGATTATTACTTTAATTCAAATGCTTTTATTGCAGTAGTAAAAACGTATTTTTAATATGGTTTTAAAACTCATGTCCACTGTTCATTCATAGCAGCTGTAAGAAACTAGTCACATCTCTTCCTTTCTTTGATGCCACTTCTTCCCCTCCTGTTTTGCTTATTTGAGAACTTGTTTCCTCTATGTTACAGTTCTTTTGATCTCATGGCAATAAATAACAACTTATAGTCAGTCAAAGATCATTTCTATTTGGCTTCAATATTTCTGTTTTCAAGCTTACTCAAGGTATGAATGTAACATTCCGGTGAACAACACATAATTTTTGTGGCCTATTTTGAATCTGAATCATCTGTTCTGTAAAGAAAAAGGGAAAAATCTCAAAAATAGATCAAAGAGAAAACCTAATTATTTGCATGAATGGCAAAAGAGGATTTTAAAAGCTCTTTTTAAGTTGTCAGCACTGCATCTCTCATTATGTACGTACTAAGGATGACTATAAAGAAATGCAGATTTTATTTTAAATATATTCTCTGTGTGTGTGTATATATATATATGCACAGATGCTTTAACCCTGTACATTGTGCTAGTCACAGGCTCTGCAGTAAACACATGTTCACCTACTCTGGAGAGTGAGAAGACCCACTGAGAAATTCTAGTCCTGTATCTGTTGCAGAGTTTCCATTTGCCCTTGAAGCATTAGGGACTGCAAAGGTTTGAAAGTATAGCAAGTCTCCTGGCTGTTAATATCTTTTTCAAGCTGCCAGCCTGGAACTTAACCAGAAACAGTTTTATTGTGCATATTTAAGTCGGAATAATTTCTCACAGATGCACATGTATCTCAATTCCCATTTATGTATCATTTTTACTACCATCTGATACTGTGAC
Source organism: Cinnycerthia olivascens (assembly GCA_035048155.1). Classification (NCBI taxonomy): domain Eukaryota; kingdom Metazoa; phylum Chordata; class Aves; order Passeriformes; family Certhiidae; genus Cinnycerthia; species Cinnycerthia olivascens. The sequence goes on from JAWWMU010000001.1 coordinate 7,137,785, forward strand.
CTGCAGTTCATATTTATTGTCATTACCCGAGCCATCCAGTCTTCTTTTATAATACTAAACAAAAAGTGTGAACAATTATATAGGTTCTTAGAGAAAATGCACACAATCTGAACTGGCTATGCACAGCTGTTAACATTTAAATCCCATCTGTAAGTGGAAACAATTGTCTTTAAATTCTACATGTAATAAAGCCCTCAGAATACTTCTGGCCGTTTCTGAAATTTGTCTTTGGAAATTAATACTGAAAATGGATGTTTATTTCATTACTGTTTTCCTAATACAAAGTATGTGGTGGAATGTATTGTTAGTATAGGAATGAGATATGAGGCCTGGATCTCTATTATTCAGAAAGACAGACTTTATCCTGAATTTGAAACAAATTTTAAAAAATCAGATTTGTGGGGAGAGATTCTTGAGCTAATTCTGAGTACATCCCTTACAGGATGTCACTTCTAATAAGCATGGATGTGCCCAGACATGTTTTCCATGGGGCCTGTTTCGTGACTGCAATCAGAAAATCTGTGATGCACATTCAACAAGTCTTAAATTCTGCAGCTGAAGTTTTATTTTAACATTCTAACTTTTCTTTTCAAAAACCTCTTCCCTTTTACCTCCCTTTCTGCTGCTAATGGTAGATGGCAGCTGTCTCGAGACCTCAGTGCTCCATGCTTCTCTTGTCAATGGAAGTGTTTTCCTGTTGGCATTGACAGACAGAAATATTTTCATGTCATCCTTATGAAGTTTCTGCTGATGGACTGAATGAGTGCAACTGTTAGCTCTCTTAAGTGATTCCACTCTTATTTTTAATTTGTTACTTTACAGCTCAAGAATAAATTTTCGCATTTATCAGACAGCTTATAATTAGTTCTCATTAGAGGATGTCCAGCAAGAGGATGCATTATGGTTGCACTAAATCAGCATGACATCCTTCAAAAACCTTGCATCTGACATGTTATCATAAGGGCAAGCAAAGATAGACATAACATCCTGGATAAATAGATAGCAAGGAACTTAAGGATCAGCAGCTCAATCACCTAACTCAGGAATAAGTTCATACATCTAAGACTAACTGGTCTTTTTTTTTAGTATTTACAAGAAAGATGTACTTATTTTATGTCTGAATTAATTGAGTACAGGGTGAAATCTAGTACAACTCTATTGTTCTTGCCCTGGAGAAACAGCATTAAAATGTGTATAACTGACTTCAAAAGTGCAGGAATATGTTTGTATTCTCTGAAAGCATCTGAACTAAAATTAAAAACAAAACAAAGCAAAACAAAAAATTATTACTGGAGGAATCTTAGTATATCTGAGATTGATATTGGCATTTTGAGGTACAGAGTGATGAATTCGAACAGTAGTTAGTAATTTTATGCACAGTATGGACACCAAAGTCTGCAGTTAATGAAGGTCATAGAATCATATCTATAGATCTACAGATCTATGTTTGGTTTGCAAGGGACCTTTACAGTTACCTTGTCCGATGCCCAGGATACTTCTCTAGGCTGTTTTCCTTGCAGTTAGGAAGTAAGAGATATTCCAACAATATAATAATTGGGGCTTTCTGCATTTATTCTACTCCCTTATTTAAAGAGTACAAAAATAGGAAATGAGAGATTGGAGAAAAATTAAATATAAAAGTCTTGTTCTTTGAAGTGTACTGGAAAGAACATAATGCTTCATAGAGATTCAATGCATCATCTGCAAACTAAATATGACCACTTCAGTATTTGCACTATTTCAATGCCTTTTCATTTTAAATGAGTCTTTAGATGCACTGGCATTACAGTGAAGAAATATATGAAGATAAGATGTAGTAAGCTCAGAGTTTTGAGATCCTCATAAGAAGAAAAGGTGAAAGTTCCCTCTGTGCCAGTTCATGTTAATATCTTTTATTGATACCTGCATATCTGAAAAAAGAAACATTGGGAAACAAGGCCAAAGAGAAGAGAGTTATGTGCTGAGAGAGGACGTGTGAGAGGCTCCCAAGAATCCATCAGCTCTGGAGAATAGTGGCCTTATTGGATCCACAAGAACTTTTAAGAGAACAGTCAGCTGAAAATGTGCATGACCATTGGCACTTAAAGGTCTCAAAGGCAGGTGTATAATTCAGACCATAACCAGGAGTGCAGTGGCTGTTACAGGCAGACAAAATCAACAGGATTAGTCACAGAGGCCTTGAAGCAAAAAAAAATTTGAAAATTCCTTGAAAGGCTTTCTGTCTCAAAAGTCAGTGGTGCATCCCTGACTTGCTGCACTTCTGAATGAATAGCTGGGATTGGCCAGGGTTTGTGTATTCATGTGTAAGGGACCGAGCAAAGGAATGCACTGTGTGAAGTTTTCTGCTGTTAATAAAACCAACTTATTTATTATAACTCTTTAAATTAAGACAGTGATCTGTCTTAACCCAGTCATCTTTCTTTTTTCTCTGAGAGAAAAGGATATTTATGACAAGGGAATACAATGAATTTATTTATACTTATTTATTTTTAAAAGACATCCTTTCATAGAGATGTATGTAAATTAGACTCCTGGCGAGGACAGCCTTCAGAATCAAGTTTAAACTTTGAGTTTGAAAGTTCAGACTGAAGTACCACATGTATCCACCAGGGAAAGAATCAATATGTTTAAATGTTTATAAGGTGGTCTTCAACAGCAACTAGTTCTGAACATCCAAAGAGCATCTAGTATGGGGGAGAAGCTTTAGGTAATGAAGTTCAAGACTGAATTTAAGTTTTGACTGGCTTGAAATAAAAGCAAAAAAAGGATGGAAGAAAGGCTATAATTATTGGAAGAACATAATGTGATGCTTAGACAGGATGTGAAATTTGCTGAGGAACATATTGAGGCTATAATTAGAGATAGTGTTTCAGTCACTTTAAAAATGAGTCATTAGAGAATGCATTAAAAAGAAAAATTCTACATCTGTTGGGTCTCCCAGTTGGGACAAAAACATGAGATCTAAAAGTGAAATGCAAATTCTTTTTTCTAAGGAGCTCTGAGGTTAAATTCCAGAAGTGAAGCACAAACAAAGCTCTGAAGTTAGAAACAAATAAAAACAAGAGTATAGATGGCTTGTAATATTTTCCATACGTACTTCTAGAACATATACAAAACACTGATACTTATCCTGCAAGGAATTGAAATTTATTGCTTAGGAGTTTTACAGGGTATTCCTCTCATCTTTCATCACTGCTTTCAATCATAGGCAGGGGAAAATAATTCCACAATATGTTTTTGTAATGTACACCAAATAAGAATAGTTGAGTGACTCATTGTAGTTCTTCTGTGTCTATCTTCAGTATGAAATGAGCTAGATGGAGAACAGCTTTTGCTATTCATTGCTCATCTATAATAAACACTTTTCAATTAATTTCTTTTCTAATTGTGCTAGGACGAGGAGTGAGAAGCACAGATGTCAAGTTTTGATTGCATTGGCTTTTGCAAAGAGCTGGATTTTCTGGGGGAGGAGAAGTTTGTGGGAAGGAGGTCAATGCATGTATCTGGCACCACATTGCCTCCAGGCTGTCTGCATGAGGGAATGTTCTACAATAAAAAATGAATTGCCTAGCAGTTTTAATCAAATCAGCAAATTAAAGGAAAAGGAGCTACATGGTAAAAAATACAATGCTACTATTTGGACCAACAGTTTCTTTTTTTTTTGGCCTCTAATGTAGCTTACTCTGTGGATCTCATTATTTCACATGATCATAATCTGTTTTATAAAGTGTTTTTCTATAGAGTTTTGCCACAGACTAAACTTATGTAGACCCATAATAAAATAAGATGATTCAGTGTCAGGGATCTACCTGGATCAAAAAAAAAAAAAAAAAAAAAAAAAAAAAAAACCCTAAACAAGCAGACAAACAAAAAAACCCCAGAATAAACCTGGAAGATTTCAAGTCTCTGTTAGTACACAAGCAATATGGTTGTGAACTGCTGTGGAAATCAAGGGTGTAGCACTTTCCTGAGTCCCGTTAAGATAAAAAGAAGAAAAAAAAAAATGTATGCTCTGTACTTTGAATTATTTGTGTAGATTATAAAACTTCTTGATGAGTGCAAGCTGTGAAGACCAAAAAATAGTTTTAGAACAATTATTTATTTCAGCATGTAAAAGGTAAGGTGAGATGAGATAAATTTGCAGCCAGCTATTTTGGTCTTCATCATGTTGTCTGAATGTGGTTATTGTTATAATTATCAATGGAATAATTGTGGTTTTGTTCAACTTAAGTTGCCTGCAAGAGATTAGTTCTCTTGCTTTGCTTCTCAGTTAGGCCTTAGGTCTGAGGAATTGCACAGGAAATGTTATTGTAGAGATGATTTAATACCAAACCACTGTGTTTGTCTGACACACTGCCTTGTGGAGACTGTGCCTTCTCCTCTCCTGCCTTTCAAAATTCTCTTTAATAACATTCAAGACAAAGCAGCTTCTGGGCTTTAATAAGAAATGAAAACACCTTAGAATTAACTCAATTCTCATTATAACAGCAATATTTTTTTTATTTAGCTTTATTAAATAGTGGTTAGAAGACAAGCTATTGACAGCTTTCATAAAACTCAAAGGTGTTTATTTAATCTATTAATCCTGTCTCTGCTGAGCTGTCACAAAGATGATCTCTTGGATAAGGACAACCTGTTCCCTGAGAAACTAAGAGAAAATTTTTGTGCAGTTGTGTAGGCTAGCAAATATAATGAACTGTTTATCCCTCTTGAAATGGATAAAGTCAGGGTTTAATTTAAAATTAAAATGATTTTACCCTACATATAATATCTGGGCAGTTCAAGTCTGTGAGTATTTAGATCAGCCTAAGTAAGGGGTATTGTCTGAAGCACCCAAATATTTTTTTTGCACACTTTGCTTTTCCCTGACGGGGGGGGGAATGTTCACCAGGCAGCAGGCACAGAGGATGATGCTCCATCAGCTGTCTGCAGCCTAATGTTGGCTGTGACCACCACAGGCCTGGTCCTCCAGCTGGAGACCCAGAGATAAACACAGAGTGGAATAATCACATTACAACTGCTTGGATATGCTTCAAACGGAAAGGTTTTCTCGGGGAGAGGAATTTTGATGCGCGGTATCTGAAAAGCTGATTTAGAACAAATTGTTTGTGCACACTGCAACAGGAGCAACCTCACTAATACGTCTGGTCATGCTCCTGTGTCAGCATTCCTGCATTGCTGGTGAATGGGGAGGGGGGAGGGCATGTCCCCTGCAGGATTTTAATGCTTTAAAGAAGAGTGGAAGTACAGGATATGCAAAATATGAGGGAGGGAGACAGAGCGAGTTTGAGTATTTTATTTCTGGTTTTTTATTATTTAAAGAAACTATTGTTTTTTGACAGATTGCCTTAGTAACAGAGGAATGAAAATAAAGCTGTGTTTTACATTTTACCTTCTGCTGAACCTGAGTGAGTCGTTCAAGGATGGTATTAAAAGAGTTGCTCTGCTTTTATGTAAATGAAAATATTAATTATCCTACTTGAATTCTGAAAGTGCAAATATTACAGTACCATCTCAATAACAACTGTAAGTTGGGGGATGGTTTATGACTGGTGTATTTTAAGCCACTCACAGGTTCTATAATTACACTGAAGATGTAAAACAAAGATACTGCAAAGTAAGGATGACTTTCTTAGTTCAGAAAAAGCATAGTTTGAGCACCAAGGCTAAAACCTGAAAAAAAGTTAGCCAACTCTTTTTTAACAGCTAAAGATTAAATTCTCATAAAACTCCACTAATTTTTTAAAGAGAGTGAACTAAAATATTGATTAAGCTCATTGATATACTCGCATTTTCCTTCTCTAAAAAATTTGTTGGTTTTTTTTTCCCCCCATTCAGAATAGCCTTTGCCAATTAAAAGTTTGCTTTCATAGTGTTGAGTATATTTATGAGGGAATTTTATAAAATGATATTTAGAGTATCACCACTGATGCTGGTAATTATTTTTTCCTATTGTCCTTTTTTTTTTTTTTTTTTCGTGAAGCAATTCCTTAGATAATAAGGAAATCATGATAAAGGAATATCACAAGCAAAACAGGCAACTCTTCCTTGTTCTGGGTTATTGTTTTGCAATAATTTGGAGATATGTCAGGACTTTAGCAGTTTTTGTAGACAATAGATATAAACAGACTTAAAATACCACTTGCATCAATGTTCCAAATCTGATATAATATTTTTGAAAAATTGACTTGTGTGGGTGATTCTGTTCCTCTGGAAACTATTGGTGTGTTACACTGAATTGTGTGGCATTGCCAGGTCCTGCTTCTAGCAGATAAATTAAGTTGACAGACTGCTGAGAGTAACTTAATTTCCTACATTTTTTCCTGTATGTTTTCCATGTTGAAACTGTGTCATATGAAGGTAAATGAGATGCAAAGACTGGAGTTACTTTGCTTAATAAATGGCTGCTAAGTAGATCCAGAGAACAAGCTCTGTGGTAGCATTTCTTTCAAAGCATAGGCCTGAATATTAGCAATTATTTTACTGTGCATATTTAACTAGTTAAAACAAAACACAATTGAAAAAGGCCTGAAATGAAAAAAATATCTTAAGCACTTTCTCTTCTGTGTAGTTTTTAGATCTGGAACATTCCTCTATCTTTAAACAAACAAATGCAGGAGGCTGCAAACAGCCTCTTTGCAAACTGGACTGCAAGGATTCATAGATTTTTTTTTTTATTATTATGTTTTTTACCCATTGCTTACACACCATGATGAACTATCTCAGTAGTCAGAAAATCTTGTTGAGCTTGTAGTTTTTCTCAGATCAAATCCTATGCTGCACCATGCTGTGCAAATGGCTTTCCATTGAAACCTCTAGAGCTGTCAAGAGTATTGAACCAAATTCTGCTCTGAGATGTGCCCTAACAAGCATCCCATATTCCTCCTCATGTCCTTCATCCTCAATACACACACTCCTTTTCTTCAAAACCCCACAAATTTATAAAAAGCTCCCTCCCCACTTAAGGAGTAGTTGAAAGGAGGGTGGATAAAGAAAGAAGACTAAGCTAACTGAAGAATTTAAAAAGAGTTACTTTAATTCAATTTACAAACCTTTTCTCATGTTTTCTTCCAAATAATTTGGGAATGAGAACTGTGTAAGAATTCTGAAAGATAACTATAACTAATTAATCACAGAAGTCTCATTCACTATTCTATGCATTAATTTGATCTTTATTTTCCTCACTTTTTGTGTGATCCTTTTTGAAATGGCTAGGGAAATAAAATAACTATGAATCTATTTTCTAATGTTTCCTGTGGTAAGGTAGTTGAATTATGCTATAAGTAATTTATGGGGAGCTGTTAACACAAATAATTTTTCCCTGTATTTTTATCCAATGCTTTAATTTAAAGCTATACTAATTAATCAAACTCCAAAGCATTCAAAATTAGCCTTTCTGGTTTTGTTTTATGATGCAGTTATTAAAATTAAAGAAAAAGTTTGGAGTAAATGGAGTTATATTACTGAATTATAGAATTGGGTTTCTGAATTATCTATTAAATAACTACTCTGACTTTCGATATTTGAAAATTTGTGAAGAATAATGAGAGCAAAATCATAGTCTCTAACTAGATTTCAGTGATAGTACTGGGGTTTTGATGGGATCACCTGACCAGGGCCTGGAAATATTTTAGAATAACTTTAATATCCATGATATACTAAATGTGGGAATACTTTTACTCACAGGCATAGAAAATATGAACAAGTGGGAGTATGCATAGATACATGCACTCATCTGGATCAAATGGTATTTAATAGGATGTGTTTTATAGTGGTAAAGTACGTGCTGTTTTTCTCCTAAATCTGTGCCCTCAAGTAAAATAAAAAAGAAATCTCATACATTTGTCAGGGCTTTTGGGTCAACCCAAATTTGAAGGGGAAGATGAAGTTAAAAAAAACTGTCTTAACAAGAATTTTGGTTGGGCTTACTGAAAGAAAATGGGAAACTGTTTTAAACGCTGTTTGGCTTTTATCTGTCCAAATTGACCTGTTCATTCCTGTGTCTTCATAATTTTGCATGTCTGCTGTGAAGAGGGAAAATGGAACTTATAAAAATAGTTAAAAGTCAGTCTGATATTGAGAAAAATGAGATTTATTGGCAGGAGGGAGTGAAGCGGTTGAAATAAAGCCATGTGTAGGGAAGGTAAAATAAGGTAATAAAGCATGAGATGAATGGCAATAAAAAGACCAAAGATTCCAAATTTGAACAATAGAAGCAGAAGTCAAGCAGTCAGCATGTAACGGATGGAAAGAATTAGTTTAATATGCTGGCAAGAGGGAGGCTAAAAATTCTGTGAAAAGAAATGGAAGTGAGCCACCATGCTGAACTGGACTACAAAACCACAGAAACAGGAGGCTTTGATGTAGATTTGATGGGGATATCCTGTGGGGTGGAGGTAGGGGAGGAGAGCTGGATGCAGGGATTTCAGAAGATGGAAATACTGCAGAGGACTGTGCTCCCCTGGTGGAATCAGCAATGAGAGCTGTATGGGATGTGGTCATCTTGCAATCTTAATAAGCACCTCACTGCCCTAAGAACAACGCTTTGGTTCCCTTTTTACCTTTTATTCTGAGAGAAACTGGAGGAAATCTCAGGCGCATAATTGCCAGCGCCCGTTCACAATTCCTGGATTCAGTCTCCGTGGTTCCAGTCATTAAGGCTCTCTTCCCACAGTTCCATCTGTCCCATAAGCTGTGGGTTAAGCAGCCCAGTTTCCTTTGTGATGAGTTTAGTCATGGCTGTTTTTTCCATTGAGCTTTGAGTTTGGGGGTGTGTCTGTTGCTTGGATAGGGGTTTTGCTGGTTGTGAACAGTTTAAGAAATGCAAGAACAGTTCTATTGCCCTTCCCAAAAGGCAATATAAGGTGTACAGATCAATGCTGTCCCTTAACAAAATCCTACATGTTTTTTTTCTCTCTGTCGGGATGTGTTTTAGACAATCCCACAGCAAGGCTGTCGGTTCTGTGGAAGGCACAGCTGCCCAAGTCCTGCATGCATTCCTTTCATGGAGTTATTAGCACAGTTTCCTGCAGTTTACAGGCTTGTAGCTAATATTTGAAAAGCTAGACAGCTTTGTTGACAGTGACCAGAAATCCTGGTATATCTGTCACTAAAGGCCTAGAGAGAAACAGAAAGAGGAGTGTTATGCAAAGACCTGAGTATGGTAATACGTGGAATAAAAAGTCACTTTTCATTCAATATTTTATTTTTCAATACACACTGAATACAGGATTTTTAGTACTTCAGAATGTGAATTCAAAAGCTGAATTTTCTGTATTTCTAGCTTTGGTCACAAGATCTTGTGTTCCTTACTGCCTGATTAGACCTTGTTTGAGACCTCTGAAGTTTTGGGGGAGTATTCATTCCAAACAAAAATTTTTAATACAGCTTTTTTTTCTGCAGGTTTCTACAGCTAAATTCCACACATTTTGAAAATTCCATCTTTAATGTTTTGTGTTGCTGTTAACATTTACAAGTATATTTAACCTTTATGAATAAGGAATAAATAAGTGCTGGTTGTAAAGTATTTATCAAGGAACAGAGACAATACATAGATTTTTCTATATAAAATAAGCTTGAGTTAGTCTGATTTAACCTTGCTGCAATTACCTTACAGTAAAATCAAGAGTTCAAAGAATAGATTTGATTTGAATTTTGATGGTGCTTTTAAATACATGATTAATCTTTCTTGGCTCTTTATTTTCAGAATTTTACAGTTCTTTTTTAACACCTGTGCATAAACAGGACTTCTTTTTAGCACCTGCAATTATTTATGCAGCCCTTTTTCACCTTCAGTTAGTTGTAGGAACACCTATGTCAGAAGGAGTCTTTGTAAACACCTAAACTGAATATGTACCATGTTTTCATATACACTGATATTGAAATTCAGGGAAACATAATTTTTTTCCAATAAAAAATAAGGCCCACGACTCTAATATGAGTTGAAAGATCATTTATGCCATTATTTTGTACTTCAAATTATGTGCTGAAAAAATCTAAAAAAATTTCTTCAAAGTGACATCATAATTAAAGTGATAGCTGTATGTTGGTCAATATAGAATTAATGAAATTGAATGAACTCCTGGAAGAAATACATGTGAATGTCCAAGAAAAGGTGTTACTAAGGCATTCTAGTGGATTACAGAGAATGATGGGTGAAATCATCACAGTGATTATGTTTGAGAAAAGCTGTTTCATTACATTTCTTGTATTGTTTTTATGGATATACAAGTAAAGATTAGCCATTTGTGTATTTCTTTAAAATCAGTCTCTTCTTTTAAGCTTCTTGTAGGAAAAGTGAGTAACACTGTAAAGAAGGGATTCAACTGTCACATTCTCCATACATCCCTCTCAGTGTCTTCTGTGACAGATCCATGCTCCTTCCTTCTTGAAGCTTGCCATTTTTTATTTCTGTTGTAAACAAGTCAAATCTTTCCTCTTATAGATCACTTTGAGCAGCTTCTAGGTAGCTGTTTTACCGTGTCTCCTTTTTTTTTTCAACATTATCACATAGAAAATTACTTTTCTAGTTATCGTAAATTACTTTTCTTAGCGTTTTAACCAGAAAGTAGCAAGAAAAAATGCTAACTGCAATATGGAAGAATAACTTATAGGCCAAGTGAAATTTTAAATAGCTACTGTTATTTTAAAACTTGACAATCACTTGCAGCACTAATGACTTGCAGCATTGAATTTGGTATGTCAGGGTGATGAATTCTGATGTTTGCAATGAGTCTGTCTGTATTCAGTGTCCCTTTTTATATTATTTTTATTATGTAGTGCTTGGGAGTGCTGTTTAGTTACTAAATATCTGCAGAATTCTCAATCTAGCCTTTCATATCCAAAGTAAACCTGGCAACTCCCTACATCTAACCGTAACTAGCATAACTGATTTTCTTACTTATCCAGTATTTGACAAGTTTAATTTAAAATCACTTACTTTCATCCAAAAACTGTAGAGGAAGAGAAATTTTTGTAAGTGCCACTGTTAGATTAACATACATATCTTGGGAGGGGAAAAAAAACCAAACCTCTCTACTATTTACTAGACTGATTTGCCTGACTTGTATTTCTCAGCACAGAACATTTTCATGTAAAGAGATTTTTTTCAACCCCCTCCCCCCCCCCCAAAAGCTTCCACATTGGAAAGCTCATATTTTCTTTCTCTCATAGCTATCAATTTGCCTTATTAAAAATCTTGTATTTATTAAATATGTGTAAGCCTTCACAGCTGTAAGAGCCTAACTTCTGAACTGGTTCCTTGCTGACTACCAGAGTAGATTGAGGTGAGTTACCTGCTCCCAGCTCTTCTGGGCAATCACACTAAAGAAAAGAGACAAAGTCAAACAGGTTTGCCAGAGCAAAAAATGAATTAGACTTAGTGCTTATTGAAACAAACATAAATATCTGCTTATTTTCGTCCAAATTAAAGGAAGTGTCTTGTTTGCTTTGGGAAAAGCAGCAGACTCATTCATTTCTGGTATTTTCTGTTGTAGTCTTCACGTGTTTGTTTTCAGAAGTACCTGTTAAGTGTGTTCATTTCTGAAAGTATTAGTTTGCTCTGGCTGCACAGTAGACTTTCAATATATTTGTAGCAAGACCTTTTTTTCCTGTATTTTCTATATTTTTTTATATTTGTAACCTGATACATCCTTTTTCACTGGAAAAAATCTAGGATGAAAATGGTGACATGGAAGATGAGTGGCCCTTCCAAGTCTAGACAAAGAGTGATCTGTTCTGTCTCTCCAGCCCTACTGTTTCCAGTTCACAGAGTACTTCTTGAGCTATATTTCTCTGTATTTAGAAATACATTGAATTCCTCGTTAACATGTTCAGTGTCTCTTTGAATGCACATAAATCTGTAAGACTCATGGCATCTGTTGGAAGGAATTCTGGAACCTGAGTGACTTTGACATGAAGTATTTTCTCTGTTTACATTTTCCTTGGACGTGCAACTAAGTCCTTTCAGCAGAGCCCTCCCAGGCCTAGGGAATTGGTCTTTTAACGCAGACAAACTTTACCCACCTCTGTCTCACAAGTGCCTGCTTGCACAGGTCAGCCATGAACTTTTTAAAGCAAGTCCTCCCCGATGCAGCTCACCAGAGCTTGGCTAACTCGAAGGGGTTCTCTGGCACCTCGCCAGGAGTGCGGAACTGCCAAGGTACTTGTTCATACCAATGGCAGAACCTTTAGAGCTGCCTGCCCTACAGTGCAAAGTCTTACCACGGCAAGGAGAAGGCTTTGTGTTGTGAGGTTCCAGCAGAGAAAGTTGGCAGATGCCAAAGAGTTCAAGAATAAAAAGCAAAGAGCACCGCCTGCAAGGGTTTTTATACAGTGGGGTGGATACAAACAAGCAACCAATGGGGAACTCTCAGGGGAGGAGTGAGGGGGCTACAACATCTTTGGGACCAATCGGGGTAGGGGGGAGGAGAGGACAGGCCACATGCCCCAATGGGGCCTCAAGTTTAGGGAAACACCCCGGAACGCTCAAGGGAAGGTACACTTAAAAGATTGGTTCAGGGTTGGATGGACAGGGAAGGTTCAGGAAAAAGGGGCAGGGTAACAATGACAGACAAGGAAGGGACTGGAACAAAGGGCGGGGAAATACCACAAAGGGTAGGTTCAGGGGTGGATACAATTCAGGGACAAGCCAACTTCGGGAAAGTAAAGGGGTACACAGATTAAACCATTAACAATGCACCTTCCAACAGCGAATAAAATACTGAATTAGAACAAACACAGGCTGCAGCATCCCTCGTTGTTGTCCCGTGCTGTCCTGTGGTTCCTTTCCGGTTAAAGTGCGGCAGGAGATGAGCTCCAGGCGTGCATGGAGAGCAGCTCCAGCTGCTGCTGAGTGTCCTAGCAATGGCACGTGGCAAGAGGCACTTTGAAATAAACCTCCCTTGAAGCCTCTACCCTGGGAGTGTAAGCACCAGCTGTTTCACTCTACAAACCTCTTAGCAAAAAAACTCCCAAAAAATCAACCACATCTGTCTATCAGTGCATCTAGACTTCTATTCCTCTGGATCAAGAAAATTTCTTAGCTCTCCATATCTGCTGTTACATCCCTGAAAGCCTGAAATAACTGGGTAAAAGCAGCATCTTGCTGATTCCTAGTGACTGTTGGCAAACATCACTTATCTCAGTTTAGGTGACAAAAATATATAGAAAATCAGGACTTAAAAGCATAGTATCTTTTCCACAATGTTTCAGCATCTTTCTATGTATCTATAAAATAGGTGATCTCTGCAAGGGCGATTTAGCTTCAAACTGAATTAATTTGTTGTGTGCTTACCACGCTTCCATTTTCTTATCTGAAATGGCTGGATGTGGTTGTCCCAGAAATATCAAATCCGCCTTGCTAGACTTTTCATTATCTAAATTGTCGACTGACATAACCAAGAGTAGCTGAGACCTGTTTCCAATTCCTAAAAGATCAGGTCTTTTAATAAATATTTCCAAGTTAAATCTTAAATTCTTAACAGCAGCCTCCCAGTTCCCAATATTTGTAAATACTTCAGAATGACCTGATTCAGTTGAGGAGTTTTAGAACAGAAGTAGGGGTCACCGATACCATTCCTGAAGGAAATAATATGTCTTGGGTTAAAGGTTTATTTTCATTTAAACCTTCTAAAATTTATTGTTTTTTGGGGTTTTTTTTGTGTGTGGTTTTTGGGTTTGTTTGGTTTTTTTTTTAATGTAATTGATTTGTGACACTTTTATAGGGCTGTGAAAATTACTTGTTTGCTTGATTGAGGTTATAAACAGAAAAATCCCAGACACAATTCAACAAAAAACAATCAACCAGTTCTTCAAACAGATCCAAAATATTTTTGCAAGAAATGAAAAGGAAACACAGATTTAATTTGATTCCCTCTCTCTGCCTTACAAATATCTTGTTTCCTAGGACATATGATAGGAAAGGGCAATGCTTTTGAATAACAATTCAACATATAACTACTCTGTCTGAAAAGTTAAGGGACCCAATTCTTTCCTGGCTTCTTTTTAATGTCTATTTCTTCTGTCAGAACTGCCATCTATTCTGTTTTAGACAGATTTTTTGGATTTATTTTGCAGACTATTTCAATACCTGTTTGACTCAAAAATGTATCTGTTATCATGTCTAGAAAGTGCTAGATTGCTCAAAAAGCTGAACAAGTTGAAGCATCAAAACCATGAAGTTTAAGAGCATCTGTATAAACCTGTTTAAAACATGATAGTCATAGATTGTGGCACATAACCTATACTCCTTTCTGATAGCCCTTAGAGGTAGTGAAAGGGCTTTTTTTGAATCTTGTCAAAATAAAATGTGTGGAAGGAACTTTGCCTTACACTGATCATGTAGCTTTCTAGCAGAATATGTAGATTTCTGGAGCAAATGAGAAGTCTGGCTTCAAAAAAAGGGAAATAATAAATGAGGAATCTTAATGAAATTCAAAGACAGGAAAAATATAAATACAGTACTTAAAGTTGAGCAGAACACATATGGCAAGTCACTTGGAACCTTGGTTTACCTTGGAATAGCTCAGGCTTTTGGGGAGTTTGTGTTTTGATTTTTATTCCAGCAGATTGTCTCTTGTTTCGTTTCTCACCATGAGATAGTCCATTTGTCTGTCTCTGTGTTCCTTACCTTCCCACTTCCTGGGCCATATTGCCAGAAAGGAAAGATAATAGTCCGATTATATGTTCTAAAAGCTGAAAAAATAAATAAATAAACAAAACAAATTAAAAAAACCTCCAAAAGTTTAAGGCATTATTCTATCAGTCTTCTGGTACCATATACAGCAGTAAATTGGTTGGTTGCTTACTAAATACAGACAACACATGGGAAATAGGTAATACAATTTTTTTCTTTTTAAATAATATGAAAAGAGTCACCGAATATAATATCGAAGTTATGTTTTCTATGTGACATTATAGTTTTTCTTTATCAATTTAAGAATCATCCTCACAATAAGTATAAGTAGTCTATAGCTCTGTTTCTTAAAAATAATAACAGAACCAAGCCCAGCTCAGTTTAAAAAGAGCTTTATGTGGTTGTGGATGTTGAATGTTTTGACAGGCTGCTGCTACACTCCAATACATTTGTTCCTGAGGAGGAAATAAACATATTAGAGAAAGAAGAGTCTGTGATAGATACAGGTAGCAGGTTGAAGACAATCATGTTATTTAAAACAATGCTGAATTGTTGCATCAATTGGTGAATATGATTTTAAGTATGAATGAACGATCTAAAAAAATACTAAAATAGAAATTTCTGGTTTATCAGCTTGAAAAAAGACAAAGTTTCAAAATAAATCCATTCTGCACTCTTACAATATAAGGAAGAAAAGCTCTGTATTACTCTGAGCCTTTGAAATATGTGCTGAAATACTGAGGTTCTAACATACTTTGTCTCTACAGCACACTATAGTTGTTTTCTTTTTCTTTCACTTTTCAAGCCTTTGTGGTGCCTGCAGCTCCACTTCTAATTTTGTATCATCTATTCGATTTCTTTTACATAGACTGGATCCTGTCAGTGGAGCTGCTTCATTTGAAGATGCTAAAGTGAAATTCTTGTCAAAATAAACAGGTTACCCGATATATATTAATCACAGGTTAAATTTCAATAAAAGTAATGAGAACAATAAAAATAATTGTAAATGTGCATCTATTCAGTAACAACGACGACTTTTCCAACCCTAGCAAAAGTTAAGCTCCTATTTGAAATCAGTTACTATGCCAAGCTGAAAATTCTGAAGGATACAAGAGGCAATAGACTTGCATATTTTACCTTCAAAATACATAAGATAATTTTTTAATATTGTCATTCACTCTTGGATAGAAGAGCTTATTTTAATTCAACTTCTCCAGTAAATTCTAACAAATCCATCAAAACAGATTGATTAAATAGTTTGGTAGAATTATAAACTGATTAAAAATAGGGTGAGAAAGGTTTTATTAAATTATAGGCACACTAAATAAGCTTTTACATTTATATCATCATGCTATTAGATATATGGGGATGGACAATATTAAACCAGAATTGCTTGTTCTGGCTGTAGTGCTACAAACATATTTTGATTTGGATGTGAGGACTAATCCAGATTAAAACAGGACTTCAGAGACAAAATGTCTAATACTTATTTATGGAAAAATAAGGAAAGAACAAAGCAAAATTAAAAAAGCATTACTGAGTAATCAACTTTATCCAATGTGCAGCAGCAAATATCCCTTGGCACCTTTGAGCTGAACTGAAGAAACTCAGGCACACAACCAAAAATCAGTTAACAATTATCTCTATTAACATTATGACAGAGGCATTATCTTTTAGCTCACTATTCTTTCTATTCTAAATACCAAAAGGAGATAATTTGAAAGTGCATCATGTGGTTTTATAAACAACTAAATTTACCATCTAAAGGCACATCCATTACCTGTGCTCCCTGCTTGCTCTCTGGCAAGAAAATTCAGATTATAAAGTGAGCTTCAGCAGTATCTGGCAGTTCTTCAAGATAAATAAGTATGCTAGTTGAATTTGACTGTTGATGTGTACATGAAAGTAATATTATTTTCAAGACTTTATAAACTGCTGGCTACTAAAATGATGAAACAGGTGGTTACAGGTAGCAAAATGCCAGAGTGGGAAAAAAATGGGAGATTAATTGGAAGAAGGGTTAGCAGAAATAAGTAATCCTATTTAAGACTTCTGTGTCTGTAGGGCTGTGAAACCCCTTTTGTTGCAGTAAGTGCACCAGTAGGGCACGGAAGGATTGTAATAATCACCCTGACTGACTAAATAGATTTGGTGAATCTTTCAGAGGATGGAGTGATTTAAGAGCCTCATCGGTCTTCTCTTATAGCATTTCACACTGATCATTGTAGGAGGTGGGGAGTAATCAAAAAGGTTGAAAACAAAAATAGGAAGAGGGTTTCCTTTATGTTTCATTTGCATAGATGTAGGGACTTTGTTTTTTGTGGAATTTTTTACATATAAATATTGTGTAAATGGACTGAAATTTTACCCTATAAATTAAAACTTATAATGGGGCCTAAACACCTTTACAAAAGTTACCTGATGCAAATAAAATCCTGACACTAATTCTCTTTGATTTCTAATTGGGGTTATAATTACTTTAAATGGAGCCTTGCTCTACCAGCACTGCAGCATAATTAATTTCACTTGTGGCTGAAATGTTCTCCTTGATAAAGCTTCTTGATGAGCAACTTCTACTTTTAGGTTTAATAACAACAAAAAAAAAACCAAAATACTCCTCTGAACAGCTCCCCCCTCCAAAAAAAAATCACCAAAACACAAACCCAAAGAAGCTATTAGGTGTCTAATGATCTTACAGAGATTTGTCCATTATTAATGAAACATTATTATTTTTATTGAAATCTCCTTACAGCAGAAACTTTGGCATTACATATCCCAAGTTTCCTTCAACTACGAATGAAACTTTCAAAGTTGATGTTTGAACTTCTGATTCTTCTATAGTTAGTGATAAAAATTAAGGAGTTAAAAGCAATGTGATCCTAAGTGACAAAGTAATGATGAGTTTAAAGGGGGAAGCAGATCATTGCTGACTTCTAGGTCATCTGCTTTCTGTTTTCTTATGGCAAGTGGCAAAAATGTTAACAAAAGTATTTGAAAAGTATTTTATTCCAGGCTTAGATGATTATAAAACAAAACTTATATCTAGAACAATTCAAACCTGAATTTTAAAGAAGCTTTAGCTTTTATCAGTCTCTCACTTGTGCGTGTCATGTCCCCCTACCCTTTTTGTTTGTAGGGATGGTTGATATATATTCCTTTTATTTTTATGTAAATGAGGTCTTATTTTGGTTGAGAACAAGGACTTGGAGAATAATACAAATTCAGAAGTGTCTGCCACTGGCCCGAAAACTGGTCACTCTTCTAAAGGTTTATTTCTTCTATTTGGTATCATTTATGTAAACAAAAGATTAAAAAAAAAAAGACACCTGCTTGGAGCTGTGTGACAATGATGTTGATAACAGAGTCTCTGGGTCTTGGAGTCACTAGGAACATCATTCTGCTTAGCAATAATTTTGCTCTTATCTGTTGCTCTCTACATCAGGCATTAATTATTTTAAGTTTTGTTTTAATTCCTTCAATCTACCAGAGCTGGGATTCCAGGGTTTCTTATCTGGTTGCTCCATTTGTATTACTCTTAGATTCTCAGGGCATGGGTAATTTGGACTGGTGATAAACAGGTTATTTATCTTGGTGATAAATACTAACTCAGTAACTTGTTTTCCTCTATGTAACTTTGATAACAAGTAATCTGTCTTTATCCTGATTTTATTTTCCTTTACCCATTTTGACATATATGTAGGTAAGGTGGGAAGAAAAGACAGTAATAGAAGGCCAAGGTAGAGAGAAATTCTATCCAAATTCTCTTGTATAAATGAATTACTGGAACACTTTGGGAATTCATTAGCACTAAATTTCCTTTGAATGTAAATAGGGTTAGGGATAAAATTTCAAAGTTCTCAGAAGAGCACAGGTGGGCCTTAGAAAACACGGGAAATTAAATGCTACTAAAAAAAAAGTCTAGGAAAACAACAGTGTTTAACCTTCTCAGTTCCAGAAGAGCCCCTGTTAGATCAATAAATTCCACTTTTGTGCTCCTAGTGAAGCATGTAAGTTGTGTTTGGAGATGCCCGCGTAAAGGGCTGTGACACGTCCCCGATGCGCTGCTGGCTGTGCAGCCCCTCTGCTCGTCGCTGCTGTCACACACCAGGAGCAGAGCAGCACGAGCACGGTGTGTGTTACAGGTTATAGGCTGGGTCTGTAACTCCGGGGGGGCTGCAGTCACACACTCTGCCAGCCCACTATTCACACAAACGTTCGTCTCACCGGCTCCGCTGGAACTTGAGGGAAAAGGGAATTGTGTGTTTTAGTTACAGTTGTGGTATTTCTGCTGCGGCTCGCTGGATGTTTGAGGTTTTCTGCTCCACTTGCTTGCATGGGGCTCCTACCTTGGAGTGCCTGCCTACCACTGCAGCTGCTGCAGAGCTTGCACAGCTCTCTGAGGCACGGGCCGCATTTGTTCGGTGTGAATCTTTTCATCCTAGCGAGAATTTCTCTGTGGAAAAGAGGACAAAATAAGCCTCACGTCAGCTTCAATGACATTTTAAAAATAAGCATCACAGGCAGATTTCTGTATTATATTAAATATGCATGTATGTCAAAATGAAAAGTTTATGTAAAAAAACTGTTTTTTGATCGTCTGGTATTCTCTCTCTTCCTTAAAATTCACTTCATAGGGAGTGTTGGGGGAAGGGCTCTTTTGGTGTTCTGCTTTTGAAACAGACTGTTCTCAATGTTCGTCTGTTCCCACAGAACTAAAAATCAATTTCTTGATTATCACTGAGCTATGGCAATTTTAAGCCTGCTAGGTTATGCAGGCAAAATATTCTGCTTGCTAACTTGATAATTTTCCCCAGTGTCCAAATGTAAGTGCACATTATTTGTGATCACGCTCTGGGTTTTTCGAGAAAACTCGTAAATAAAGCATCTAGGTTTTGTTTAATTTATTTGTTTCTAAGTTTCTTGTCATATATTTGTTGAATCAGAGAACAGCTCAGGTTGGAACAGACCTTGAGCGATCTCGAGACCAAGTTCTTGCTCAAAACAAGGAGAGCAACCAAGTCAGACAAGGCTGTTCAGGACCTTTTCTGGCTGCCTTTTAAACCTCTGAGCACTGAGATTACACAGTCTGTCTGGGCAGCCCGGGCCATTGCCCACCTGTCCTGCTTGGAGGAAAAGCTTCTCCTTCTCATATTTGAACCTCTCTTGTTCCACTATCTGTTCCTTGTATCTCCTGCTCCCACCTTGCACCATGGTCAGAGCACAGCTCAGTCTCTCAAGCATGAGGAGGCTGAATCTTGAATAGTCCTCTTCCCTTTCCACTTCCTTCAGAATAAGTTTGTTTGTGTTTTTTTCCCCCTTAACTATTTTTGAAGAACTTAATCTTTAAGGCATTCATGTGGCTAGCTATGAAGGAAAGACCGAAGGTGTTCTGTACATGTCTAATTGACATCTTCCAAGAACTTCCACATTAATACGCACATTTAGAAAGACTTCTTTAATTCTACTTCTTAAAATCTTCATAAAAACCACCATTATGTATTTTTGCTATTTTTTTTGTTTTTGTTTCAAGCAAATTGTTTTTGCAAACTTTTCAGGTATCTCTAACTTCTGGTTTTGTGTAAAAACTTTATAAAATAAAAAACAATAGTTAAAATTGAAGAGAAGGCTCACATTAGATGTGATCAAATATACAAGAACTATTTAGCTTGCGGAATTAAAAGGAAAACCATTAATACTGGGTTTGGGGTTTTTTTCACTTGTTTTTTGTTACTTTGTTTTTTTTTACAGAGAAAACAGGAAGACTGCAATTGGGCTTTTTAAGGAGATTTATCAGGGTAGGAATCTTAAAAGTTTTCAGTAATTACAATATAACTTTTTAGATTCCTCTCAGTCTTTATATCATTTGAGAAATATTTTAGTTTAGACCCCTTGCCCCAAGTTATTTGCAAAAAACTGTTGAGAGAAGGGATGTACAAATCCATGGATTATTCATTCTCTCAGTTATGTATGAAACCTCTGTGTTTACCTGTTTTTAATTTACCTAACTTGTGAAATAGAGTTCCAATATTCTGTTGTACTACTGAAGATATGAAGTGACAAGTTGAATGTCTCAGAATCTAACAGCATTGCATCAATATTCCATAAACCAAAAAAACCAACAAATCTTGTAATCTCACAAAAAATTCCCCCATTTTCCTTTCCTGAGACCTACATTCCACTTGTTCATGCTGATTGGCTTTAATTATAATATCACTCCTTAAAAGTGTGTTAATTTCTTGTATCTTTATTCCTCCTGTGTTGGATTTGTTTGTGGTTTATGTCAGGCTGCCAAGTTTTCTAGTTATCTGGAACACTGTTTACCATTAAAGCAATAACAGAATGGGAGCTTCCTTTCTGTTGCCTGAAGTGCTGGCTGGGTGCCAAGAGATTCAGGTCCAGGGATTTGAAATTTTTTGACCTTAACTTTTCCCTAATTAGTCATGTAACTGTTTTGTAAACAACTTTTTTTATTCATACGAGACAGACGTCTTTATTTTCTCCAAGTGCTCCTACTGGTTCCTTCTATGATGTACTGTGACTTTTTTTTTTTTTTTTTTGTTGGGGTATCATTAAGCTCTCCTTGTTTAAGTAAAATTTCTCTAGGGTATACCTAATATCAGCTTTTTTCCTGATGTCATCTATTTTTGTGGAAAGCTTTTATCCACTTTCTTTTAGTTTCTTTTTAAACCTAATGTAAGCATCTGTCATTCACAAAAATGTGAGGTATCTAGAACTCCATCATGAGGTTTTATTATACATTTGCTAACTATTCTTCAGATTTAGTTTTATTGGTTTTTTCAAATTTAATTTAAACCACAATAACATTTACTTCAGAGAAAAATTCCTCTCTCAAGCATGAAAATATATTGCATTTATAGCAATAGATGTAATTGTTTCATGAACTATTGCAGCACTAACTCTTAATCTGGGGCTCAGTTACTTGTTTTCCGCCAAAGCTGTGCCTTATTATGTTAAAAAGAAAGTGAGAAGAAAATTCAGCAGAAATTCCTAAATCATGCTGGTTTCTCTATTGAGAGAGATCCCAGAAGGGAAGAAAGAAGGCTCCACAATAAGGTGAAAGAAACAAATCAGTATGTAGCCTTCTATAGAAGGAATAAAAAATGAGAAAGACTAAAAGGAACAAAATACTGAGAACCTACAAAACAGTGTGACTGTCTCGATGACATTTAAAATAGATTTCAGAAGCCTCCCAAATAGGGAATTGAAATGTTACCTTGAATTTTAAGCAGTGCATATTTATGTTGAGGAAACAGAATGATCACAACAAAACTAGTTTAATAATGGATTTGTTCCTTAAACTGCTTGAGATAAGCAATAACACAATGCTATAATACTGTTGTGTATTAGTTATAACCACACTGTTATAGGGATGTTGTTCTGCCTCCCAATTTACTAGAGGTGCTATATTTGAATGACAGTGAAAATAGAATTGCTGTTTAAAAGAATGCTAAAATATGGCTTCTCACTCTGTTCATCCAGAGTTTTAGCGAAGTAGTGCTGCTCTTGTAGTTTAATACTGTGAAAAGCAGCTGTTTCTGACCTTAACACTTCTATTTGAGATCTTTTATAAGAGATTATGTTTTAAGCTTTCGAAGCCATAAACTTAACCTTTTAAATATAGACATCACTTGGAAGTAGCAACCTAGAACAAGGTCTTGCTACTCTGACTTTTAAATTAATTTTTTTAAGAACACCCCAATCAGTGACATAAGCTTGCTGCAGACTTCCCTACAGCTCATTTGCTTTGCATCAGTGAAGAATTTGGTCAGGTCCTCTGAGGATGCCAGGCACGTGCCTTTGTTGGTGTGCAGCCAGCCTTCGCCACCCTCCAGGTGTGCCCAGCGTTGAACATAGCAAGCCATATGCTCCATTAGCTCTTTGTAGCTATTGTTCCAGCAGGGGATAAGCCCCTGGATTTGAGGAAGGCTGATAAATCTTGACATTAAAATCACTAACAATACAGAAAAATGTATTAAATTCCTTAGGGATTTTAGAAGATGGTTTTCTAGTTCTTTTGTTTTTTTTCCCTGATGTAATTGAAACTTGATTTTTTTCTGCAAATCTAGTGTGCCTTAAATGAGATATACTTGTAAGCTTTGCTCCAAAAAAGGTAAGGCTATAATATTGGTTCAGAAATAAATCTGCCAGTAATGTGAATGTCCATACTATAACCATACACAAGGAGACACAAGGATAATCATCTGAGCTCATCTAGAAGTAGATTTTCAAGTTTATTCATTTTCCATAGTAACAAATTTGAAAGTGAAACTACTTGGAGTGCCATTCACATATCACCAGTCTTAGAGTCTAACTTGACATCAGAATGTCTTCAAAGAAGGAGAGTACATGGTTCATTACTGCACTTGAATTCATCATTCCTAACACCGCACAGCTTGGGGCATGTCAGACTCCACAAATTAAACAGGTAGTCTTGATCTGTTCCAGGCTGGTACACCTGCAGCAAAAGCACCTGGTGCACAGAAAAGTGGCACTGGGGATTCATTAGGTGGCATTTTCCTTCTGAAGCAGCACTGATTAACTCCATGTTATGCTAATGAACTGCTGGAAGCGCTATTGGTCTGCGGGATGGGGAGTGGGCAGGTAGAGGTGCTGTAAGGAGAGTCAGAGCTTCCAGGTTTTGATCAAGTTCTTCTTAGTGAAAGGTTTATTGATGGGGATTTTTGCTTTTGGTGTTTGTTCGTGATTTTCCTTCCCGCCACCACCCCCCCCCCCCCATGTGTCTTTGATATTGTGCTCAACTATTTTATATTTTATAAAAGTCATGTCACAAGAACATTAAAGCAGCTAGTACTGAAATACACTAAACAATATTGTGATGCTTTGTCCTGCTTTAGCCACTGATTTAGCTTTACTTTGCTATAGAGCATATCAGCTATTGTATAAATTTCAGATTTGCCGGGAGGGGGACGTTAGAAATCTGGTCATCCTTAACCTCAAACCAGAATTATGAGTGCATAGTGTACAGGCAGAGTCTTCCTCCCCAAGTGGTGCAGTCAAGGCTTCTGCTCACCCAAAGCCCCGTGGACGCTGGGGGGTTGTACATTATTGATGTCCATGTTGTTCAGTTTGTTGTACTAGAACTACTAGAGATTTTATTGTTAGTTTTGCAATAAATGTATAGCAGTGTTTTCCAAGCCCAGTGAGATTATCTAAAAAGAATCAGGCCCTTTCCCTCAGCTCTGTTTATCTCCAGTAAAATTTCCAGCCTCTCCTGGTGTTCCTGACTACTTACACATTAAGAAGAATGTATATAAAGTTGCCTGTATCTTCTGCTTCTCTTCTGTGTACAGACAGTGTTGTAGTGAATACTACAGCCAAGTTGAAGTCTGAAGGTCAGACTTTATAATTAGCTCATATAAATAGCTTTGGCTTATGTTAATCATAGAACCACGGAATCATAGAATCATTGATGTTGAAAAAGACCTTTAAGATCATCAAGTACAACCTTTTTTTTTTTTTAAGGAAAAACCAGCTTTGCTTTGAGGATGGTATCAAATTCTATGAAACAAAAACTCCCCATAGACTCCCAAATGGTGATATATCTAAGTCTAGTTATATTTTAAAATCTATGTTTTAAATTGGTGAAGGAGTTAATATAATTCTGTTTGTTGACTTGAATGAATGACAAATTGAATTAATTAATATCAGACGGGGGCCTTTTGCTTTATTTCAAAACCAAAGAATTAAATAAAATCACAAAAAAACCCCAAAAAACCAAAATAGGAGATCTTTTGGTCAATGCTTCATTCTGATATAATTTAAAATCTCAGTAGAGTCGTCCATTCTTTATCTCTTCTTTCTATCTTGGTCATATGAAGGATTGATGATAGATGAGATTTGCTGAGGTGAATAGAGGAAGAATAAAATGTTTGGACCTTGAAGAAAATGGTTACTCAGAAAAATCTGCTTTGAGCTCTGAACTGAAAGAGCATACTTTCTGAACTTTATATGCAGGGGAGTGGTGAAGGGGACTATTTCTTCTATATCTGTGGTAAACTCTAGTTTAATGTTTACTGTTTACTCTTTTGTTTGTCCATTTGTTTGTTTTAAAGGCGATAGGAAAAGGTGTAGAGAAGAGGCCCAAAATACAATAAGATGCACATGATACTCTGAATTAAATTATTATCCAAGTTGAAAAAATTAATTAGTTCTGGATGGAAATAGTTTATTTTCCTATTAACATTGTTAATACTAAACACTGAAAACCAGTTAAAACTGAAAAAAAGAAACAAAGCAAAGCTAATAAACATACAACCACTCTTAAAAAGAGTACTTGTACAGTTTAGGGTATATTTTTTGTTTACCATGTGAATTTGAAAGGTAGATGGGCATATCACTTAAAATTTGGTGTCAAATATCGATAAAAAAACAATTGTATAACAGAAACAAAGATGAAATGTTTGGATTAATGCCTTTACATTCGAGGCACCTCAAAAGAAGAGGAAGACAATTATAAGTTTACCTCATAAAATGAAGTTGTGATTTGTAATTTCAGACACATTTTAGTGCATTTTTTCTTTTGGCAGTAGGAGCATTGATTAAATAATTGAAATCAGTGTAATCTCAGCTATTGGCTCAGAATAGAACAGAAGTTCTTTCTCTGAGTTCTTGGGTACATGGGTAGGGCAGCACATGGCTCAGGGATGAGAGATTTCTGAGAAACAGAATGGTTAGGATGAAAACAGTGAAGCTGTATGCCTTTTTCAGGGACACAAACTTTGTGTTCTGTGGTAGTACAAATTCAAGCATGGTATTTTCTTTTAAAGTTGCTGTATGCAATGCATGTGTATCAGAAAGAATATTCCTGATGGGAATGGTAAGTATAAATGCTTGAGTGAGCTTCTACCTCTAAGAGAACCTATTTCTACTGATCTTGTTCTGTTTAGTTTATTCTAAGTAGTGGATCTGTTACTTAGCTTTTTAAAAAGTGGAAGATCTTGTTTTACTTTGACTGCCTTGTTCAAAGTATTTGTTCTTTCATAGAAACACATGATACAGACTTGCTTGGATTATTTTTCTTGAATGCCTCCTGGAAACTGCAGGTTTCATTAGTGAATTTTTCATGAGGTGATTTTTCATGAGCTCCAAGCTCATCAGTGAGAAACAGCAACAGAGGAAAACCTTGTTTTGCGTAGATTTACCAATGTACAAAGAGAGTCTGATCAAACTTGACCCAGTGTAGCTGAAATGTCAACCCTGAAATGCCAAAGAGCATCATATTGCTACTTTGTGTGTGTCAGTGTTGTCCTGTGATCACAGCTCCACGTGTGCACTTACAGGGAAGTTGGAGATCGAGGAGGACTATTGGAGGTAAAGTTATCAGCCTGTATTTGGTATTCTGAATGATCTCTTGGTTCACATGGTGAAATACACTGAGAAATCAGATGTGGAACTATAGAACCTTCCCAGTTGTTGAGAACAACTTCCCAACAGAGGTCCAGTGGGTGGTAGTTTGAACAGTTCTCACAGTCTACTTGAAATAGGTATAAAGCAAACTATACTCATTATTCATCATGCAAATGTTTAAGTTGGATTTGAGTGTTCAGTCCTGGGGAAGGAAGGAATTGTTTTATGCAGAGACCAGATGTAAACATGGAAAGATCTCTTCTTTGCTTTGTTCTGATGATTTTCCTATGTCTCCTCTTCACACATATCTGCAATGCTTACCCTTTCAGCTTTGAGTGTACCCCTACCCAGCAAGATCTGTTATAAGAGGACCCCCTCAGAACACTGATTCCATTATTTGTTACTGATTAGAACCTGCTGTCAAAATATCTGCATGTATTTCAGTCTCTTAACTGACTTCTTTTCTCCTGTTTAAGTTTGGGATTTGGAGTTCTTTGTGGTTTTGCTCTTTGCCCAAATGATTGTGAATCCTGTTGTGTTGGTGACATGAAGAGCACAGGTCAAATTGGGTTATTCTAGTCAAGTAAGCAGAGACACTTGATGCTCATCCTTGCCTATACGCTTGTGTTGCGCTTAATTTTTGCTTAAATCTTCTTCCTTTTAATTGTTCTCTGGCAGCTGAAGTGAATTTGTTCTTGTTGGAGGATATTTCCAGTTTTGTTTTTATATGTCCTCTAATGATCTGCCTCTAGTCTCTGTTGGAGGTGAGTTACAAAGTTCTTAAGTTCCTTTTGCTTTTTTTTGAAAGGTGCTACCAGTCAAAAACTTGTACATGATCTATTAGACATTGCAACAAAAAGGTGTCACAAAACACCTTTATCATGATGTCAATGTGCCACTCCAGTTTTACTGCCATTATTTTCTCTTCTGGAGAGGAGAAGAAGAGTTGCTTTGGAGTTAGTTACAGGTCAGTTATCTATTAAACAAGTTTTAAGATCTTGGTATCTCTGTGCCCTTTTTCTAAGAGAGGGATTGAAAGAGAAAGCTGCAATTTAAAACTATGACTGTCAGTATTGATAATCAGGGAACTGAAAGAGAAATTTTTCTTTTGAAAAAAAGTAAACCCCTGTGGGACGTCCCAAGCATTTAACCAATCACTTATGGTCTTACTAATTTTTTTGTTGTGTGAATGTTTTCTGCAGTATGAATGTCATAAAATGTACATAGGTGTTTGCTACAGATAATTAAATTGATTATTTGAGTTTCTTTAAGTTTAAAAAAATTGTAAAAGCAATTTGATACTAGGGGCACTACAGTTTCTGTTGCTGCACAGCAACCACAGAAGAGGCAAGGCAGATATCTACAGGAATTATTTCAGCTGCAACAATGATTAACTGTTGGACAGTTTAACAGTTTGCAGGTGGAAATTCAGGATATTTCATACATGTCACCATACACGTTCTGTGAGGTGAATACAAATGTTAGCTACTTACTAGTAAAGGTACAAAAATCTTAAACACCTTGGAAAAAAACCAGCTTGCATCTGCTTATTGCTAACTGTTATCACTTCAGCTAATGTGAGATTGTTCAATAATTTATGCAGCTGACCTAATTTGTTATATAAAGATTTCACTAGTAAACAAGCTCAGCTGTGTAGGGCTCCAGACAGGGCTCCTTTAGGGGTGGATATGTTTGGAAAGAAGGCAATAGTTTTATATTTATATTGTCTCCCCTTCTGGGAA
Source organism: Cinnycerthia olivascens (assembly GCA_035048155.1). Lineage (NCBI taxonomy): Eukaryota > Metazoa > Chordata > Aves > Passeriformes > Certhiidae > Cinnycerthia > Cinnycerthia olivascens. The sequence goes on from JAWWMU010000001.1 coordinate 7,165,550, forward strand.
GTTTCAAATTTTGCCAGTGCATAATGTCTACATATAAAAAACACCTCCTTGGTCTAAACTTATCAGTTTTTCTTCTCTCACCTTGCAATGTCTATTCTTCATGCTCAAAAATTACTTCTTCAGATTTCTCACAGTAGTTTTAATGAAGAATGAAATTTTAAATAGGTGGGTGAGGCACTGGCTGAGTTTATTCCTAGTTGACTCCAGGTATTCACTTCAGAATAAGCCTAGATACTCATTTTTCCACAAACCAAGGACGATATTTTCAAAAAAGTGACCTTAATAAGAGTGTTTCTAAATAAAGATTTATCTGAGGGAGTTTTATTTGTGGGGGAGCAGGTGGGAGTGTGTGTTTTGTTTTACTGTTGTTTGGTTTGGGGGGTTTTTCTGTTGGTTTGGTTTTGTTTGTTTTGGGGTTTTTTTGGGTTTTTTGTTATTTTTGTTTCTGTGATTGTTGTTGTGGGTGGTTATTATTGATTGGTTTTGGGGATTTTTTGGTGTTTGGGGTTTTTGGTTGTTTTTTTTTTAGTTGGTTGTTTTTTTGGGGTTTTTTTGTTTGTTTTTTTTTTTTTTAATAGTAATGGCCAAATACGAGTAATTCTTAGGTACTTATACAGCTAGAGGCAGAATTTTGCATTCTTCTGCTGAGGTACTTTCTGTCCATTGTTTTGGTTCATATCTTCATCCTGAGAACACAGCACAGTCCTACTTGTAAAGGACAGTAAATCTCACAATAAATCCTTAAAATAAATCTTTCCGGGTTTAAGAAGTTTGCAAGCCTGAGCAACTCCTCAATGTTGTATCCTTTATCTGAAATGAAATGTTTCAATGGATTTTGGCTACATATCTAAACATACAAATTATTATTATAGGTTGCAGAGATGTGAAATCTTATTAGGAACAAATTCTAAAGGGATTTTGCATTATAAAATTAAAACCTAAAAAAAAGAAAATTCATTGTTGTTAGTGGAAGAGTGGCTGTGCTACGTGCAGTATTTCCTACTCCTCCATATCTATCACATTAAATATATCCATTCCAGCTATTTCTAAGAGCTCCATCACCAAATATTAGAATGTCAAACTTTTTCCTAATACATGCCATGGAATATATGTGATTGGAATATTATTTCACATTAAAGTTGTTATTCCAAAAGAAATACTATTTTTAGAACTTTCACTTATGTTTTATTTTAACTTTTCCAGTTCTGTGTTCACATGTAATTTACTATTCCAGCATTCAAAAAGAAGTTCTTTTTGAAGATACAAAATAAAACTCTTAATAGTCTTCCAATTATTGGGGTTTTTTAGGAAATCTAAAAGGTTTTTATGAGAGGGGAATTTGTGTGCACAGCAAACAGGCCAATGCACCTGATATTCAGTGCAGGTGTGTAACAACATGAAATATTTAGCATGTTGGAAATTGGCAGGGGATTTCTATGCCAAATTTAGACCTAGAAAACTCATCCAAACTGGAGCAGCTTAAGTTGTTAAGCATTAATCAAGTGCCTCCATAGTGACAGGTCAATACTGAAGGTATTAATTCATGGAGGAAAATTAGCTATTGCTTCATTGGAGTAAAAATACATGGTGGAGGTGAGGTAGACAAAAGTCTTTTTCATCAGAAACCTTTTCCTTGGGGAGAGAAAAACAGAAAAAGCAAGGAACATTAGATCATGAAAGTGATTTATAATATTCAAGTGTTTGACTTGCAACTATAATGGAAAAACTTCGTAAATTAATCTGTAATTATAAGAAGCAGTTCTGGAAATTTTGTTGCCCTTAGAGGGTCAAGAAGAACAAATGAGGGCAAGCCATAACACCCACTTCACAGAGTACAAAGTCCTGGAACGGTCATACCCTTAGCTGTCTGAAAGTAATGTTCATTTCTCCAAACCTTTGGATAATCTCAAAAAGAATAGCCTAAACCAGCACACCAATACATAAAGATAAAATCATTCTGTTGTGTCTAAAAACTACTTTTTGTCTTTATGTGTGGTATTAAGGTTGGTGTACATGCCATAACCCGTTGCTTTTTCCTGCAGAGGTCATGATCCATCATCTCCATTAGTTGTGTTCTCCATAGTTCTTCCACCAGAAGATGTTTGGAGAAGGAAGGCCTTGCTTTACTTTCTCTCTATACTTGGTCTTAATTTTCCAAAGTTTTCTGTCTGTTCTGACTTATTGCTAACATCAGGTCAGTTTGTGCCAATGTCTGCAGGTGTCAGTGAATCAGAATACAAATTTGGGTGTGGCTGTGTTATGACTGAGTATTTATACCTGATGCTAGTTCACCACATTGATGTATTTTGTCTTCATATATTTCTAGGTCTATAAAATGTATAATTGCTCAAAAAAAAAAAAAAAAAAAGTCTCATGATCTACTACCAGCTGGTTAATAATAATCCTGTCTTTAAGGGGAAAATGATCCATTTTACACCAAATGTATTATTTAATGGGGAAAAAAAAGTAAGTGAAATAGGATGGATTTATCTGCTTGATGAAGACAAAGTCTTCTCTTGGGTGAAAGATGGATGTTTTTGATAGATGATTCTGGAGTGACAAGTGTCATCTGAGGAATTTGCATTTGAGAATGTTGCTTGATGAAAAGACTTTTTTAACAAGGAAACATTATTCCTTTTGTCAGGTTATTCAGTTTCATTTCAATGGACATTTGCATTTGGTAATTTAATGATGTTTTATTATCTTATTCCCTCCATAAATCCCGAGTGAAGTTATAGATCTGTGTGGTGCTAACAGCAGCTCAGCTAGCAGGGATATTTAATGTACAGTAACAAAGGAAACTGTCCTTAAATAATATGGGAACAAGTAACCAGTAGCTATTAGTCTTTTGTAGCAACTTGTGGCTTAAGTTTGCAAATGAGTGTCTGAAATCAAATGACTTGAAACAAAAGAGGTATTTAAATTTAAAAATGTATGAACAAAGAAGTGAGGTAACGTGCAGGAAGATGTTAGGTTTGCTGTTCCTGGAGAAGAGACTTGGGATCACCTTGTATGGTTTTCTAGTACATAAAAAGCAGATACAAAGCTGATGGAGTCTTCATGGAGAAGACAAGGAGTGCTTTGTGCAAGTTGCACCGAGGGGAGGTTTTATCTCAACACAAGAAATTAAATTTTTGCAGTAAGAACTCATCTCCTGGAACAAGCACTTCAGTGACATGGGTGAGTCCTCTCATTGCTGGAGGTTTCCAAGCTGCAGATGGGCAGATTTACATTCCTTTTCCCATGAGGTTGGTCCAGATGACTTTTTGAGGTCACCATCAACCTAGACTGTTTTATGGTATATAATAAACAGAAAAGAGGAGTTAAGAAAGCTGATCTCCAAACTAGATACTTTTTGGTTGTGTGCATGTGGAAGCAGTTTTCTTATTTAAAAAAAAATAATAAAAAAAAAAGACAGCTTATTGCTTCTTCGGATAATTGGGATATTCATAACAATTTATGTGGTGAACTCAAAAATTTGGATTTAGAGAGGAATTGCATCCAACAAAAATTACCCCACTCCAAAAAAACCCAAAAAACCAAAAACCTTAAATTTTATGAAAAAGTTCTGTAAATTGGACTATCAAACATGAGAATGAGAAGAAAATCATCATTATTCAATTTAAGTAAGAAAAAGAATGAAGTGTAGTTTAGTTTTTAACTTGTTTTCCTTGTCTTTACTTCTAAACGAAAGGACAATAAGCAAAATAGGAATTAATGTAAAACAGGAAATTTTATATTAATATACATAGCTCATTATCAAAGATATTTCAGTCAGGAAGTGTTGTGACCTTGTTAAATCATTTCTGTATATAAGATACTCTAAAGTAGACTAACGTGTTTTCACTGAAAACATTTTATAACATCATGTCCTATATGGATGTTCCCACAGGACTCTGAAAAAAGCTAATGGGAAGAACTGTAAAAAGTAGTAACCCTGTCAGCACAATTGATAGGCCATCTACTTTCTGATCAACACATGCACAGGGAGTTTTATTGCAGAGGAAAAAAACCCCAAAAAACTAAACCAAATCAAACAAAAATCTTGTGATTCTTAAAAAAAAAAAAAAAAAAAAAAGCCCATTTTATGGCACACAAAAGTAGTGAGTACTCACCCAAGTCTCTGTTTTCACACACTTCAAATGTAATATTTTTCTCAGAGACTGCCTGCACTCTTATGTGGCATTAACCCATGCCCCTGGTCTGTTTTCACCACTGGGCTTTCCCAGTGAAACATGTTGAGAGTCCATAAATTACAGAAAAAGGACTGGTGTATGCTCTTTACACAAACTTTATTTCTGGGCCCAGTGGGGATATCTAAGGAAAAAAGATATAGCCATTAAATATTTTTATTCAAGACATGGTTATGCCATCTTAAAGTTTTCTCTAAAGGAAAAAAAAAAAACAACACTTAAAGGTCATTTACTGACTGAAGAGTGTATGATGGTAAGTACAATCTTTAAAACATAATTTTTCCTCTTAAACTCAGTTGAGTTCTAAGTAATTTTCTCTCTCTGCTGTGTAAAACTGAATACGGTACAAGTATGCTACAAATATGTACATTAATCCAAAATATGTATATGCTCTCTGGGCTTGTTCTTTAGTGCTAGGCCAAATATTTGAAATAATTGATTTAGCATTTATATGTAAGGTCCTAGAACAAGAACCTTCAGGTTTTGAAGTCAAACACTAAAGTTAGAAAGAAGCCATAATTAAAGCCACCATTCATTTCTCTTTTGGTGTTATTTTTTGTTATTCATTGCTGTGGCCATTAATTATATAATAATTTACTGTAAACCTCTGTATGAAAACTTAGCACTCACGACTGCACAGGGGAGAGCATTTACTAAATGGGGAACTACTAAATGATTCTTCATTATGCTCCTCATTAAGTAGTGGTACTGTATTCTTTTACACACCATCGAATTGCTGCACTTTATACAGAAATATTAATTTCCCTCTTGGGGCTTCTTTGGTGTTTATTATCACAATCTAAAGGATTCACAGTAGTTTATGAAATTAGCTAAACAATAGCATGCCAGGTTAAGCAACCGCTTTGCCTTTTGTCATACAAAAGTGAATTTAAGCACAGAGAGTTTATGGCTCAAGTAAGCCAGCTTTTATTTTATGTTGCAATTTGAGGTGCCCAGTGTTTCCTTTGAGGCTGTCATTGCACCATTTCCCTACTCAGGTAACCAGTAAGGTGAGTTTCTTCAGGTACACAGCACAATATGCGCTGCCTGGCAGCGTACACAAGAATTTATGACTGTGGACATCAGCTGTCAGAATTTATTTGCTCTGTGGCCTCAGAGGTGTTTGCTGGTCATCAGGGGAGGGTTCTCTACAAAGACTTCTAGCTACTCATTTTACAGCTCTTCTCTTTTCTTCTTGTGTGCCACTTTAGCCTCTATGGTCCTCTCTTTCCACCATGAACTCTGCCTCTCTTTTTATTTCCTTTCACATTTATCACATTGTTCTAGAAACTCACAGCTTCCTTTTGTATAGCAATAGCAAGGAGAGCTGGTGAGATTGACTTCCTCCCTCTGACCCCACAAGAAATTTTGCTTCTGTTAAATATGGCTGTGAAACTAATTCTTGCTTATGTCCACTTGTGGGACCTCTAAAAGCAGGCTGTTCGAACATCACTGCCCAGCTGTAAAGGGTTGTGCAGTGCCTTTGTGACTAAGAGTGAATTTGAACTGCCTTTAACAGAGTCTGAGTGTATGCAATGAGTGTGTTACGGATGCAGGGAAAACCTTTGTGCTGGTTTTCAAAGTACCTACTACACAAAAACATGCCCTTGAGAAAAATTTTCTCCCGCCTTGTGAAATAATAACAATCTAAGGAAGAATTAAATTCATAATGATTGTCATACTGTATGAGCACAACATAGGCACATATTGTTACAGAATCACTGCAGGGGCACAAGGTAGGAAGGGGCCACAGTGTGTCATCTGGTCCAATCTCCCTCCTCAGGCAGGATCATCCCAGAGCACATGGCACTGGATTGTGCCCAGACGGTGTTTGAACATTTCCAGTAAAGAAGATTCCTCACCCTCTCTGGGCAACCTGTTCCAGTGCACCAGTAAAGAAATTCTTCTTCATGTTCAGGTGGAACTCCTCGAGAATCTGTTCCTGATCTTGTCCAATTGCTCAACGCCTCTGAGCAGAGACTTGTTCCATCCTCCTGACACCTCCCTTCAGAGGAGACACTGATGAGGTCCCCTCTCAGTCATCTCTTCTCAAGGCTGAACAGGCCCATCTCCCTCAGCCTTTCCTCCTAAGAGAGATGCTCGAGTCTCTTAATCACCTCTGGAGCCCACCACTGGATCTGTTCCAGGAGCTCCGTGTCTCTCTTGTCCTGAGAAGCTCAGAACTGGACACAGTACTTGAGGAGAGACCTCACTAGGGCTGAGCAGAGGGGCAGGATCATCTCCCTTGACCTGCTGGCAGTATTTTTCCTTCTCCTGATGCTTTATTAGCAGCTGCCAAGTGAAAAGTATAAGAAAGGAAGAGAGGGAGGGTTTTCCACCATACTCTCCCTGATTCCAGCAATGCTGTAGAGATGTTGACATGAATTTAAAAATGGGGTTATGGTGGCAGCAGCTTTTCACAAAGTATTTTCAGGAGCTTGTTTAAGCAGTGTATATTTATCCCCAACCCACAACACTTAGTATTAAAATTTCAATACAAATTCTGTTACATATATTTTGATTTAGAAAACACTGCCATGAAAAAAGCCAGCTTGCTTCACCTGAGAAGCAATATTTACAAAGCTAATAGGCTTATAATATTTTATGACATTTATTTTAATCCTATCAGACCATTATGAGATTTCTATTTATTGTATTTTTCTGAAATTGAGTTTGCTATCCATTATATCAAATCAAGATTTTTATTATTTCCATGCTGGGCAGCCTTCTTATTTTGGAAAAATTGTAATAAGTAAATGAGAAGGTATTTAAATGATTACTAGTAAATCTTGCACTGCTGAGAACTGACAAGGGTTCTGTTCTGGCATTTCATGTTTCTTTTAGTTACGTCAATAAATTATTGGGGAAAAAAATGAAGTATATTCCCAGTGACCCTTGTAATCTTTGTAGTTATTGATGTTGCTTCTTCTGTTTCTCAGAAAATTTATAAAATCTCATTGATTGATACCTGTTTCCTAAAAATGAAGATTTAGAATCTATTTTGCTGTAACTGGTTTCAGCTTTCATCCAACTTTATGAATGTACTGCTAAACCAAACAAATAAATGTCTGGGTTTCTTTAGGATGGCTGAATAGACTCAGATAAACACTTAGGTGTCACAACACAAAAAGAGACAGAGACATAACTGTTGTAAACTGGTGATATTTTAAGATCTTTCATCACTGTTTTCCTTCCTTAGAAGCTCAATTTTATTGAAAAAGGAGTCTTATGGGCAATGACTTAGAAATCTGCTTCTTTAGCCACTCTTACATCCAGAACCACAGACCAGCATAATTGTTGCTGGTTGCTTTGTCTCACAGTGATGTAATCCTACTGATGCCCAGGTTTCAGGAGCCCAGCCAGGTCTTGTTCACCTCATTTTGGTTTCCCTGCCCTGTGGCCCACGGTGCCTTCTGCACAAACTGTTATTCTCCCTCTTTGATTTCATAGCTCCTAGCACACTTGCACCTTTTGTTACTAAAGAGCTTCCGAGCACAATGTGCTTTTCTAATGATGCTCTTAAGTAGAGATTTTTTTCCTTTTTCATTTCCCCCCCTCTCCAGGATGGTGGTTTTGTGATTGCCTGTTATTTACAGCTTGCATGCACCAAATACCAGCAGCAAGGACAAACCTCATTTTCTCCTTCCTCACTGTACATTAGTGAGCGAGTAAATGTGCTTAATTGTGTTTTTATCTGAGCTAATAAAGCTGTGCCAGGCTGTTAGACATGGAAGACTGCTTAAAGCCAACTTTGTCCCCACCAAGGGTCTCTGCAGACCCTGTTGCCTGGATACACCAAGGCCAGGGTACCTCAGCAGGCACCGGCAGGGGCTGAATATTTGCAGGGGAGCTCTCATGATCAGTAATTGCTCAGAGAACTTGGTGATACTCTGAGTTTCCTTTATCATCAGTGCCTTAGGAAATAAGGAGAAAGGCAGATTTTCATTTTTCTTTCTTTTTTTTTTTTTATTTATTTTGTTCTTTGTTTTCTTTTAAACTTCCTTTTCATTCCTTTCTCACTTATTCTTTTGTATCCATACTGCACTTGTCACAGTTCTGGCATTTTATGAATGCTCTTTCAGGACTGATTAATTTATTTCTTTTGTCTGTTAATGTATGCAGTGTATAAATTTAACATGCATCCTATTAAAATCCCTTAAACTGAAATTCTTTAACTGTATCTTTGAACTTTATTTGATATGCCAAATACATTTTAAAAAAATGCATGAATCAGAATGAATTCTTCCCGCTTGACCAAGTATGATTTCCTGCTGAAATTTGAATACTATATACTGGAGCTATCCACAGATTCTTTTGACAGCTTGAGTACATTTCCAGATGGTGTGCAATCACCATTCCTTTTTAAATCTGTTTTTATAATGGCGATAATTAAGAATTATTTTCTAGGACTGAACAGTCAGTACACCAAAACTGAAAATGGTCAAGAAAGTAGTTGACCACAAAGGGCTGAGCTAAAATTTATTTCAGGACCATGATTTAGAATAGGACCATAAGTATACTCTGCTTTTAAATGAAATGGTGTTTTGCTAATTGTTGCACAGGGGAACAAACTAGTTCACCTTTGCATGTTTTCTGAGAAAGGGGACAGAGGTAATATTCTGTTTCAGTAGATTCTTGATCAGATCAAGCTCACTGCCTTTAAAATACTAATTTCAACAGTAAAATCTCTTTATATATACGCTGCTATACATGCAAAAGCATGTAAAATAACCAGGATTAGCAGTCAGATCTTCAGAAAATGAAATTCACGACTACAGGCTCAATCCATATACAAGATGAGTGACTGAACTTTGTTTCTCTCATGTTGTCTAAGTATTTATGCCAAACATCATATTTATCCAGAATCACAGTTATTAGTTATATAGCTGTAATTAGGCATTGTGTTTAATTGTACACCATTATTTCCATGTACTTACCTAATTAAAGTAGTTAGCTTGTATGCATAAAACTGTAATGAGAAATTATTAAACTGTGGGATGGCTGTCTACTCTTGTCTGAAATCACTGCCATTGTTGGGTTCCAGCAGCAAGCCTCGTGCACAGTAACTTATATCCTCACTGCTCAGGAAGAAACTTCACTAATCTCAAATGCTTCACTTTAGTCCTAGGTAGTCCTGGGCTTGTGGCAGGAGGAGGAAAATGACTGAAAACATCTGACTTTTAGTTTAGATAGTTTAATATTTTTTAATCCAGGAACTACTAATTTAACAGGTCTACCTCTGCCCTTGGGTATAGTATATTCCCAGTGACTCTTGTGGTCATTGTAGTTGTTGAGGTTGTTTCTTCTGATTTTCATAAAATTTGTAAAACCTCATTGATGGATACTTGCTTCCTAGGTATGCAGTTGCAGAATTATCCCCCTGAAATGGGGTCGGATGTGTTGCAATACATCATTCTGCTTCTCTTCTCAGATTAGACAAACATACAGGCAACACTGATTGTAATCTCCTGATCAAAGCATAGCTGCTGCTTCGGTGTTCAAATATCCTGATAAACCCAGGGAAAAGCCAGTAAAATTCAGTCACGCAAAACCAAACATGATCGATACGTAGCTCAGCTGAAGCAAGCACTCGGAAGGAAAAAGTAATGGGTTTTGGCCCTTTTGGTACTGCTAATTTACCTCTGGTGTCAAAGAAATATCTTGGTAATTTGTAAATCCACTTTTAAATGCTTAGTTAACAAATATATATATTAGCAATATGTATAGCCCATTTCCTGGAACAGGCATTGAGTTGCCACAGGACTACTTTGCTAGTGTTGCAAAAGAAATATATCTGACAATTTTACTGGGAAATGGCTTATACATTGATCTGATATACACACACTATTGATCTTTGAGACACCTTAATGGGATTAAACAGAAAATACACTTATTAGTTATAAGACTGAAAATTTTTGCAGAGAGAGGAGGACCAGACTTGTTTTAAAAGAAAAAAGGTCTAAATCTGGCTTGAGGGAAAGTGTTAATTAAGAGTCTAGAGGATGAGCATAAAAGCTTTGGGTGGCCAGGTTTTAGAATAGTTTTATTTATTGTATCTTCTGCACAGTTAGAAAACTAGTAGGAGCCAACACAGAGGGCAAAGTTTAAAAAGTGTTTGAAGCAGTAATTTTCACTAAGTGCTCTCATATTTTCTCTCACTAAATTAGAGATGTATTCTTTGCCAATATATGTTCACAGTTATGGCAGTTTCTCCAGTAGGATCACAAATGGAATTGATGGGTTGCTCTTGCCTACAAAAATGTGTTTTCCAGGCTGAAACATGGGAAAGTGTGAAAGAAGGAGAAAGGGAAAAAACAAATACCAAGGGATAGAAAAGGTATTGTCTTCAGCACGAGCTTTCTAGAAGTGTTTTGTCTCCTGTTAAGATCTGCTACAGTTTAAGCAGCTATTAAGGTGGGAAATCTTATTAATGTGAACAAGGTAAGAAAGCTAATTTTGAACCAAACATTTTTAGCGTTTTATATATACATATATATATGTATAAATTTATTACGGAGTCACTTTTCAGATTTTTTTGTCCTTTCTGAGTTAACCTGGTGAAAGTTATTTTGCTCACTTTCTGTAAAGTCTCAAATATTGAAATTACTCAAACAAACATGATTTGTTCTGCTGATGGCTGTGTATACAATATAACATAATCTGTAGATTATGTACAGTATCACCCAGTCTCTTTTCCCTTTTTCTGAATCAGTATAGTATTATACATCTATAAGTACTTGTGTTTACTAAGTGTTTTGTTTTCCAAGAAGTTCATGTGAGTTCAGGAGTGGTGGCCTGAGCCTAGTGCATGAGTCAGTTCTACTGATAAACTCTGAAGCGTTTTGCAACCAGAACTATCATGAGAAGATTCCCCTCCTGACATTCAGTTCTATTTTTTTAATCATTTTGACCTTGGGCTTTTCAGATTAAGCATGTCTGGTGAATGTCACAAACCCTCATTTAGTCCTTTCCCCAGGAAGAAAAGCATTTATTTATTAGGGTTTTTTTATATGTGAGCACATTTTCTTTGTCATACTTGGTGTGTGTTGCAGTGCCTCCAATCCACCAGTGACATTTTCTCCCATTAATAAGTAAATATTAATAATTGGATGGTTTTAACTAGGGCAAATTTTATTTATTTCTCTTTTCAGAGCTGTGAGTAGAAGGTATATGTTGAAATTACATTAATTATGTATTGCACATAGACATGGAGTGTTTTGTATAATCAATTAAGGCATGGGAAAAATTATGTCATTTATGATTACATCTGGGGTGGATGATATGTGTAAATAATGAATGTTATAGGAATGTTGTCAGTGATTTGCTCTATTTCTGAATATTAACATTCAAAGATTAATTTTCAAGTATTTACTACTCCTTTAAAGGATGTAAGAAAAATTGCTTCCAAAATAAGGTATCAAACATAAGTAATAAAACTGTATACAAATATTTGCATTGAAATTTTGAGAAATGTATAAATTTGTGTGCAATCCTAATCTATTAATCTATAGTATTTTACAGTACAAATAGCTTACTTAGAGTGCAAAATCAAACGGCATTTTGATCCTTTATTAAAAACAAAATGCCTACTATGTCATCAAGTCTGCCAGATTCGTGTAAAACGTCCCACAATTTAGCAGATTTTGCGTTAAAATTGAATTGGCAAAATGGAGCCCTGAATAAATTAATCTGCCTAACCTTGTCTCTGCCTTAGCTGTGTGTATGATCTATGACTACTGTGTTAAAAAGAAAAAAATTCACATTGTCATCTAAATGGTCAGGCTCTGATCCTGAAAAGACCTATGACTATGCTTAATTTCAGCAACATGAGGGTCCCAATGGCCCTTTAGTTGCCTAATGAAGTGCTCAAAAATAAGCAAGCATGCGTAATAATCTTTGTTAGGAACTGGGCGTAAGGAAGTCATAAAAAAGGCAGTCATGTCCAAGAGAGTTGAACATCTTCTCAAATTGCTATAACAGAAAGGGTAAATTTAGCAGAAAACAAATTACAGCCATGATTAAGGGAATGGCTGCAGACTTAATTAGCTGGTTTTTAAAGTGTATATATATATATATCAGAAAACAATTTCAATGTCGTATTACAAAAGAAAATATGAATATAGGATGAAATTAGCTAGAGAATATGCTCTTTTAGAGTGTTTTTTAGAATTTTAAATCAAGGAGGGACACTTTACATAAATTTTAGGCATTTATGCAAAGAACATTTGTGTAACGAAAAATGTTATAAACTACTTGGAAAATTTATACTGGATACATGATGAATTTTATGGTGATTTGTAAATATATTTATTAATTATTCTGTGTAGAAATTATTCTAAAAATGCAATGTTTATGACACGCTAGCATGTGTATCAGCTTATTCTTTGTCCTGTGTGATTTTGCTAATGGATCAATACCCTTTGTACTTCCTATGTGGATGAAGTTAAAATAGACTACAATGGAAAGCATAAATTTCTAATCAAGGTGATTTATTTGCAATTGTACTTACTTGTGGAAGATTTACATAAGCTATGGAAAGGGTGAAAACGGTACCTTTATTGCTTTGAAAGTGGCCCTATTGTGACCTCTGCCATGTTTGTGTTTATACACAGATTTTGTGTGGCCCAGATGCAGTGGTGGCAGTGAGTCTGTGGGCAGCCCATGTATAACTGTGTGCGTGGGAGCTGTGGCAGCAAACTTCACAGTCTGCCCTTTCCTCATGTATGGATGGATGGATGGAAACATTCTTGGCAAAAGGGATGGAAAGACCCTTTCTGTTGTAGCCCTGCTGAATGCTGAAGCCAAGGGCAAGATCTTCGCGTATCCTCCTGGAGGTTTTCTCGTCTTGTATTTCTCTCTCCACTAAAAGCAGCCCAAACCCAACAAACTATGCCTTGTTATGCTGTAAGCCCATTGCAAATTAATTCACAGAATTCACAGAATGACCAGGTTGGAAGAGGCCTTCAACATCATAGAGTCCAACCCATGCCCTAACACCTTAACCAAACCATGGCACCGAGTGCCACATCCCGTGGTTTTTTTTAAAGACATCCAGGGATGGTGACTCCACTACCTCCCCGGACAGATAGTTCCAGTACTTTATCACTCTTTCCATGGAGAACTTTTTTTTTCTAACTTCCAACCTAAATTTCTCTTGGTGCAGCTTAAGACTGTGCCCTCTGGTTCTGTCAGTTGCTGCCTCGAGAAAGAGACCGAACCCCACCTGACTGCAGCCACCTTTCAGGGAGTTGTAGAGAGTGCTAAAGTCACCCCTGAGTCTCCTTTTCTCCAGGCTAAACACCCCCAGCTCCCTCAGTCATTCCTCACAGAGTTTGTGTTCCCAGCCCCTCTCCAGCCTCGTTGCCTCCTCTGGACGTGCTCCAGCATCTCAACGTCCTTCCCAAACTGAGGGGCCCAGAACCGGACACAGCACTCAAGGTACGGCCTCACCAGTGCCGAGTACAGGGGAAGAGTGAGCTCCCTGCTCCTGCTGGCCACA
>JAWWMU010000001.1:7182483-7203830 GCA_035048155.1 Cinnycerthia olivascens
AGATGAAAAAGGAATACAATGTCAGTTTTATTTCTTATATTGAAGTTATAATCCTTTCCTACTGTAGATGTTTTGATATTCTTTCGCTCAAAAGAAATCAATAACCATTGGAATATGAATTTAACAGAGACAAATTCCATTTAATGACAATTTTATTTTGAGTTAATGTTTTTGTTTTCAATAAAAAGCAAGAATAGTTGGTAGACACAGCCTGATATATGATGTTTTGAATCAAAACTTAGGTTTCTGTGTGTCCACTGAAAATTAGGACACTGGTCTGGAATGTAGGGGATAAAGATCTGAGTCCTGCTGAACTGATCCAAAATAGAAGGGTGAATACAGATTCCTCTGAATTATTCATAGAAACTGGATCTGAATCTCTTGCAGGCCAAGCCAGTCTTTTAACCCATAAGTTACACAAGTCTGTCTTTTCTTCTGGTTCTCAGACCTTGTAATAAAGCACATTGATCTTAGTAAATGCCAAAAGTTGGAATATTTTGGACCAGGTAGAATGGCTGGTTTAAAAATAGCATGATTAGAGGTTTTCATAGGTTTCACAGAGCTTAAATGACCCTTATGTGAGGATGCCTCCTGAGCTGACAGCAACCAGTTGAAGTGATTTAAGAGGCTCTGAGGGAAACACACAACTTCACTAGAACTGGCTCCTGTGAAAGTCAACCTACAATTTCTGTCCCAAAGAACAGGCATATGGATTAGCAGTGTGGTTTTCTTTGATAGGTGCCCAAATCTGAGGGCAGATTTGTTAGTTCTTAGTCTGAAATTCTATGTCATAGGCTTTATAATTTTTTATACAGCCTCTTTCATTCTTACAGTTACCTAAGGGATGCTGCACAAATGGAATATCTGTAATGGACTGGGCTGGAATTCATGTGGTATCTGCTGCACAAATACCCAGCAGACTTTTTAGAACAGCTGCTAGTTTTGATGTTAACTGAAGTACCCACTGAGGAGTTAGATGGCCTTAATTTGGGGCATAAGCTAAGGAGTGCACTGATTGGTGAGAAGCTGTGTAAGGCCAGTCAGTAAAAAGAAATTTTTCATTCCAGAAAACTAATGAAGGAGAAATTTAATTGTCCTGGCTTTTAATGAGTGAAATGGTCTTAGAGAAATACCTTTGTTTTAATTTTCTTGATATCCGGGCAGTCAGATTATGTTTGTTTAAAAGCCCCACATCCTATATTAGTGATTAATATTTATGCGTGTGTGCACCATTCATTGCAGGAAGCACTGCAATTCAGCAACTTCTATTTAATTAAATACTGAAGTCCTTCCTAGAAGTGCTGTAAATAATTTTGTGCTTGGTGTTGCACCAGTATGGACTGTGTAGCTAGCAGTGCTGCTGATCTGTATTCAGCTGCTATTATTTAGGAGCTTTCATTCGCAAAAGATGGATGTCAAGGGACAAAACCTCAGAGACAAAGATCACAGAGATGTTCAGAAAGGGACAGCTCCTGGTAGTCATTCAGTGGGTACCAGGGAGAAGACAGCTCATTTTCCATTGGATTGGGATCAGAAACTCAGTATTTGCTTTGCATCCAGGTGCTGGTGGGTCCCAAAGCAGCATGGTAGCCAGCATAATTAACCTTTAGGATAATAAGGGAGGGGGAGCAGTGAAGAACACGGAATAACTATTAATTCTTCTGCAATATGCAGCAGTTCTCATGTGCATCTGAGTTCTTCATTGTGGGAAGGAGAAAAATCAGTGGTTCAGTTAATGTTAAAAATTATCATGAACAAGTTTTAAAGCAAAAAGTAATTCTATTTACAAGTGTTACCAGCAACATAAGCAACTACAAAATGAAAACAGTAATCATAATGGAGAGCCAAGGCTTTCTTAATATAACGAAAGCAATACTTTTTCCTATGAATTTGTGGGTGAATTTCCAGCTTGTGAATTGTTCAGTGAAGAATTCTGCAGGTAATTTTCAAAGCTTGAAGACAGCAGAATTTTAAGACCTTTTCCTAGCTGAAGGCCTGGAGCAGATGTTGTCCATTTCATAACATGTCCATTTCCTGTCTTCCTTCATCCTCCGCCCCAATTATAGCAGTACCAGGTTAATCAGTTACGACTAAACCCCCAAAATGTGTATTCAATAATAAATTTCAGATTATTCACTCAGTTTTAATAAAAAGTCAACCTTCTCATGTAAGCTTCTGCTTATAGATAAATGGCTCTCAGCGTGAATAAGCAATGTATGACTGTGAACCAGACGGTCAGCAAATTCAAATGTTAGGGAGATGACCCTTTTGTAATGATTCCACCTTCACTGAAAAACAAATTGATTTATGAAGAGGAATAAATTGGCTTAACAGTGGACATGACACGAACAGCAAACTGGCATTATTTTCCATTATTGGTTTCAAACTACTGATGCAATTAAATATCACTTACTTTTCTATCCCCTGCCAGAAAACACTGTGTAAGGAGTAGAAATAAATATAATCATAGTCTGGCAAATGAGCTGGAAGTTCTTTCCTCATTAAGCTCTCAGCATTGTTTGGATCACAATGCATGTTAGCCATTTAACTACAGGTCAATTTCATATGCCTGCTGATTAATGCTAGATACTTATACACACACGCACACCACTCATCCACATCATGTCATTTATTTCAAATGTAAAATGATCTTTAATTTTAGAAAGACCTTATTATGAAATCTATGTAACCTCATCCACTTAACAGAAACGTGATTTATTTTTCTCTTAGATGAGAATCTGCTTTGTACCATTTATCAGTTCCAAGAAAAAGATAAACCAAATTGGAATAATTTTTCCCACAGAGACATCTAGAGTGCTCAAAATAGCAGGAGCATTTGGCTAATAAAGCAAACTGGAGTTCAACTACTGCTATGCTCCTTCCCAGTGTTTTAATTTCATCTCACTGAAGACAATTTTATTTTCAGCGAACATGTTATATGGCAAGCACTTTCCTCATTACCCATGTGATTTTAATATGACAGAATACTCAGAGTTAAAACTACCCAACACTCATATAATCAGCCAACTCCTGACTAAATTGATTCTTAAAGGAAAGCTGTCATGGTGTGCATCAGAAATTGAGTCATTTAAACTTTACGTAACTGCAGAAAAGGAGAATCTGTATTACTTCAATGTTAACAATTGCAGGTTTGCTTATTTAAGCTTTTTTTTATTTATGAGTTAGACATACTAACCTAAACTTCTTTTAACCTCTTCTTTTCTCAATTACATCAGTGTAATCTTCATGGCTGGGAATCACTTTCTGCTCTGGTAAATAACCACACAGAATTTGATCTTCAATTTGCATCATTGAAATAAAAATTACTTGGACTTCTCTCTTTCATATTACAATGATGCATTCCTGTATAGGATTGAGGGGGAAGGGAAATTTTAATTTTTTTCCCCTCCAGCACATCTAGAAGGGAGCAGCAGGTCTCTGCATAGTGTTGCCTCTGCCCTAACTTGCCTTTAATTTAAAGTCCTGCAGAAGAACACGGAGTTGCTGAACTGATGCCCAGGGATTTACTGCAAGTGAAGCTTGTGCAGGATGGAATTTCATTCTCAGCCCTGGATTACAGCACTGAGATGTTCTCCTGCAGCAAGGCAGGGCAGGAGGCAGAGGAAGGATCATCTGGGAGACCAGAGGGTATGGGTGTGCTTATTTTTTGGGATCCTCAGGGCACAAAAGGAGGGGCCACATGGTAGTAACTCCACCCTGTCCTGCTGTACAGCACTCCATGGATATTGTCTGAGAATTCTCAGATTTTAGGAGTGTTGGAGCAACTCTTTCAGTATATAGGAATATCAGTAGGGACAAACAGCTCTCATGTAACAAGTTTAAAGTATTTACTGACCCTTCAAGGGAAGCTCTTTCCCTGAATGTGTCATCATTTCTTAAATTTATGCAGTATATCTTGCTCAGAATATATCTTGCTCCAGACCTCCAGTATATGTCATATGATACATGAATTCTTCTTAATTGAACAGTGAAGAGATATGCTCATATTTTGCCTACATAGCTCTCCATATTCACCCCCAACCTTTATCAAAGAATTCTTTAAACTTCACACCATTTGAAGTACCTTGAGGCTGTTATTAAAATATTCTTATTTACGTGTTGCACTATTCTTATTTGCCAGTGCACTCTTGTTTTTCATGTGATCACAGGTTATCAAACCAGGGGACCAGTCCTTTTTTTTTTTTTTTTTTTTCCTTCTATTTCAGCTGTTTATCTCTCTGTGAGTTACTTCTGCACCTTTTACTTAAGGGAAAAAAAAAAAAAAGGGGGGGGGGGTGGAGATAATTCCAGAGCAGAGATAATTTTTGTCTTCATTTGATCACTGGATTAAGATTTTCTGTATTTTGTTAGATTAAACATTTTAATGTACAAGACCAGTCACATCAGCCTTCATTTAGGAAAACGGGCAAATCTGAAGAGCTTTAGAAAACATTTATTACTAGGATGTTCAGGGTCTTGAGCATTTTTTAAAGGTTCGAACTAGCTTGTCCTAAAAAGTGAGAGAAGTAGAGTCTACAGCTACTTGAGGTGCAAGTCTAGGCAGGGAAAGGGTTCTTGAGCTAAAGAACAATATCAGCAACTAGTTTGGAGATTAAATTAAGAATTAATTTTCAAACAACCCCAAAAACATTATATACATCTTAAAGGATATACAAACAAGAAATCTTAACTGAATTTATGTTTTATTTTATTACTCTAATGAATGTATGAATGCCATGCTCATGCAAAGACACAGCTCTGATGACTGAGGATTTTCCTTCTAGTCAAATGCTTGTTCACTTCACTTAGAGTGCATTTTCTTAACCTTAATTCTATAGGGGTAAAGACTTTGAGATGTCTTTTGCTCTTTAGAGAAGGTTTCTTTAGGAAAATTGAGAAAGTAAAGCATCTTTCTTGAAAATGCTGCATGTCTGATGAGGAAATTTAATGCAATCTTTGAATTCTTGTAGACGCACTAGTTTTTCGCACTGTGCTGTTTATAAAAAGCTTCTATCAATATTTAGGATTTTATAAGATACTTTCATTGGCCTATTCTTTTCATCTTTGTAATAGATGTAGAAGGAGATTACTTGTAACTCCCATCTCATGAGACTTGTCTAGCTGCTTACTGAGTGTAATTTGCTGTATTTTGTGTTTTAAAACAGATGGGAATGAAAAATAAATGAACACCTCTGTCATGACGTTATTTTGATTTTTTATCATAGTTGTTTTGGATGCCAAATTCAATAAGAATCCAAGCTTGGTCAAGCCCAATATATAGCATACTTGTGGATGCAGTTCCATGACATGCAATAATGAGTACAGTGGTTATGGTTAATATTTTATATCAAGAGACTGTGATTGTCCCTTGCCTAGTATTCTTGCTACTGTAACCCTGCACTGGGAGATGGAGGAGAGAGCAGGAGACTGCTTCATTCATATTCATGTTGGAAATTCATAGAGGTTATGGTTTTATTCCTTTCCAAGTGGTTATGCTTTTATTAAAAAGAAGAAGACACTCTAAGGAATCTGGAGATCAAAATAATCTAATTTAGCAACTGCAGGAGCCAACAGTAGATTTTATGATATGTCCTTTCCTTCAGCTAAATGGTTTGTGTCAGGTAGGTCATTTTCATTTTGCACATTTTGAAGACAGTGTATGAATACTTCACTGAAATTTGAGGACAAGAATTTCATTAAGCAATTAAAAAAACTGAATTATCATGCTAATTTGGGTAACATGCCAGTCTGTGGCCCTTTGAACTAACACAGCTTACTTTCAGGCTCTGACACTGTTTTGCTTTGATCTAATTTGAGTATTTAGTACACTTAATAGAAGCCAACAACAGAACCTTGGCAAGGCTTATCAGAGTTCAAACATAAGGAGAACCTTCCCTAGAAGGTTTCAAATTCATCTACATCCATACCTGATAGATTTGGGTCATAGAAATAACTTGTAACTCTCTTTTGCCCTGTCTAATTCTGGTCATGTTTGTTGTTCTTACTGGTCATCTTAACCAGAGTTAGAGTAACAGCTATTCTTTTATTTTGCCTCTGTTATTTCTCTTTACTCTGAGTCCTGTGGCATCCTCCATCACCTGAACTTTTCTAACAGAGAAGTTTTTGTGTAGGCATAGTATATTCCTAAAATGCAATGCAATTTGCTCAAGGGAGGAACTCTTAAGTTTTGTATAAGTCCAAATTCAACTCAGTAAAATTTGCCAACACTCCTGCGGTTAATTTGGAACATTCTCAGCAAAAAAAAAAAAAAAAAGAGTTCTAAATTGCATAATATTTAATATTAAGAAAACTGAGAAAAGCCTAATAACAGCTGAGAACTACCTCTCAAGGCAGAGTTGTGCAATGGTTTATATTAACTTCCTCTTACAACAGCCCTTACAACTCTTCTGCCTTAGAACTATCCTTCTGTTAATGTAGCCTGAGGATTATAGAATTCCCAGAAGTCAACTCCTTGATTAGAAGAAAACAATTAGTAATAGAATCTAAATTTATATTTCTCAAGATGAAGATATAAAACCCATATGAGAGAAATTTTTCTGGGCTGCATTTCAGAAGAAAGTACACTTTGAACAACAAAAACCTTTACTGTGAAAAAGCAGAGTAATATCATTAAAGTTATGGCAGATAGTGTTGCTATACTTTAAAATAAATAAATTAGTGAAGTTGTGTTTTCATTGTAAAAAACATTTCTAAATAGGAATAGGCTTTGATAATTTCCATCATGAAACTTAAAATGAAAGTATTTTAAATTTGTAGCTGTTTACAAATGTAAAATGAAACATTTAAGATAACCTGGTCAACATGTCTTTAGAAATTCTTGCAACTTCATTGCCAGCTTACATAAATACAAAGGTTTAAATTGGATAGCCAGTGTTCCCTCGGAAAAGTCTGTATTGTCAAAATTAATTCAATTTATTATTTCAGAAAAAGTCATTAATGTTTTTGGTTTGCGATTAAATATGCTATCATTTCCAGGAAAACTAAATAAAAACAATTCCTTTGGCACTGCTGATATTAAAATTTTTATCAAGAATGTAGGAAAAGTGCAAATTACAGTTATAAGTGTGTTATGGAAATGAACTATTTTATGGAGAGCTTTATGTTCTTTTTTAATAAGATGCTGTTTCATCTACCGAATGCATAACTAGGATTTAAAGTTCACTCTGTTTATTAAAGGGTTATCTTTTCCTTAACCTCTTATAAACTCCAAATGAATTGTTTTAAAGTCTTCTCTGTTCAGTGATACTCTCAGACAAAGTGCTGTGCAAGGTACTGTGATTTGGATTTGGCAATGTTGTGTTTCCCTGAGTTTTAGTTCAGGCCTTAACTGCAATATCTTCCACTGATTTTAAGGAGATTTGTTTTAGATGCAATGTCTTCAGTGCTACTCACAGAGAAACTTTATGTGAGAAATAACATCTAGAAACCATTTCTGAAACCTAAGATAACAAAACTAAAAATATATTATGTTAGAATCTCTAAAATAGAGGGGAAGAGGATAAGAAAGATCTTTCATCTTTAATCTTTCTCAAAAGAGTTTAATTAGAAAAAGAGTTTGTTTTTTGTTTTTTTTTTTTATTATTATTATCATTAGTGCTAAAATGGAAAATAGTTCATACTGATAAGGAAGAAACCTGTAAGGAAAGACTTATGTTCAGTTAGTTTTCCTATTGTGATTAAAACTTCGGCTTATTGAGATTTTGTACAAGAGAATGTCTTGTTGGTGCACTCTTGCCCCTCTCCTTGTCTCCCGCTTGTCTACTCAAAATCTCCAAGACATCAACCTGTAAACTTTTTAATTAATTTGTAATCTTATACCATCACAACTATCTGTGCACGCTACTTACAATTATTAGACATTTACATATGGTTTTGTGTTGCAGTGTTGTTTGTGTCAGCTTTCAGCCTAACATGAATTGCAAATTTATTTTATGCGTACAGGGTACCTTTTGCGTAAATGATGTGTTCACTGGATCTTTAGGATCTGTCACCTAATTATGTCATTCCCTATGTTGTATTTCCTATTATCCAGATTGGTGTCCATGTGTTTTGTTGAGGTTTCCTTTCTGGTAGTTTAAGGGTAATAATTCAAGCATTGGACTATTTGTCCATATAGACGTGCAGCCAGGTTATGCATCAGTGGTGGTGATGATAAGTACTTAGTGAATGATTTTAATTTCCCTCAACTTTTTATCTACTGTGTGACATTTTACTAGCTCTTAGATGATTATCTCAAAGTCATATACTTCGAACTGAATAAAAAACAGTCAGGGTTGAAATAGCAAGTGGGGGCAAACCTAAGGCAGAGGTGCTCTGAGTAGCTCAGGTAGGATTTGTTCCTATGAAGTAAAGGAAGTGTCACTGCAGGCCTGTAATTTCCTCTTCTGTTCTTTCTGGTGTTCAAGTTGTGCCACAGAAGATTTAAGGTGTAATATGTGATCCTAAGAAGAGGCTGAAGCACAGCCCTTCTCATGGAGCCTAAGAGAAATTCCCTCCAAGCTAAGTGGTGCTTTTAGCCCAGGAGTGCAGAGCTGAGGGGAAAAGCACAATCTTTACTACTATCAGCAGCCCTGGCTGACTGTGGCATTTCCTCAGAAACACAAAACAAAAATGCAAAGAGGAGGATTAAAGTATAGTTTTCAAAAGGAGAAGATGAAAAACAGAGTCTGGAGCACATTGGCTACTAGAAAATCTTTTGAACTCCTTTAAAACTTAATCTAGCTGAATTATACCTACATGTAATTGGTCACACTTCCAGCTACATTATAACACCTTCACTTTGGTTTTGTTTTTTTCTGAATGAAAAATGCTTAATAGTGGTTGCACAGAACACTCAGCTCATGCTTTATGCCTTTCTCTACTTGTGTGAAGTGACAAATGATTCAGCCAAAAGATCAAGTCTAAGGGCACACAAGAGGCTGAAAAAAGCAAGTTTATAGCTTTGCACTTCAGGAGAGCAGAGTTTGTCCTCTTAAATGATATTCCTAGGAGAGTCACCTGGGGATAAAGCCCTGAAGGGAGGAGGGATACAAGAAATCCTGTTAGTATTCAAGGACCACCCCCTCCCAGCTCAGGGGGCTTCTTTTGCAATGAGAAGCCATGCAAAAATGTCAGGAGGCCTCTGTGGATAAACAAGCTGCTTCTGGCCAAACTGAAAGACAAAAAGGAAGAATAGAGCGAGTGGAAAGGATAGGTAATGTGGGAGGAATAGAGAAACCCTGTCCAAACATCCATGGAGGAAGTTAGGAAAGCTAAAGCCCAAATGGAAATAAAACCAGCTGGGGACATCAAAGATGATAAGAAAGGCTTCTGCAAGATACACAGATAATGAAAAGAAGACCAAGGAAAATGTGGGTACATTAACAAGACCAGGGACCTGGTTGCACAGGACGTGGAGAAGCAGAAGTACTGAGTGCCTTCTTTGTCTTAGTCATTGCTGGCAACACTGCTCTTTGGGAATCCCAGGACCTGAGAGGAAACTTTCTCAAGAGTAATTCTCGCATGACTTACTTGATAAATTTCTAAATGAAGTAACAGACTTGATAGATGACCTCCAGAGGCCCCTCACAGTGTCAGCCATTCTGTGCAGCTTTTGCAAAGTTTTGCCAACTCTGTAACTGTAGATTAAGCATTATTTTTAGTGTAGAACTCTGTCTGAAGAAACCTGTTCATAATGAAAGCAATGGTGTACAAGTAGAATTTAGGGAGAAGCAGGGACAGTTCCTTTTGGTAGGAAGGGCTTGCCAGAACCGAAGTTGTTTTCTGTAAGAATGACAAGGTGTGTTTGCAGAAGTGCATGATGAAAGCTGCAGAAGAAATTGTTTCCCTTTAAGTTAAGGTAAGGATTAATGTTTTGAGGGGAACTGGAATGAAAATGCCTGAAGATGCTCTGGTTCTAAGACTGAAGAATTTAGTCAAATCACAGCAAAGAACTGGATGTAACAGAGAGAAACTGATGTTACTGATTCCTATAAATAAGAGATACTGAATCTGAGTTACTTTTTGTTGAAGCTTGTATTGCATCATCAAGAATTGAATTTGTCAAGAGCAAATATAATTAATGTTTATGGAGGAATTAGAAATTTAGGATTTTTTTTTGTTTGTTATAGAGGCTTGAATTTTGATGATGCCTTATCAGGTAGGACAGAAAATGTTGATATTTATATCAGAAACTAAGAATTTGTCTATAAATAAATGTTGAATGAAAGAGTTTTTGTTTCCTACAATCTGTCCACTACTATATTACAAAATTGAACAAAGTGTGCTGTACACAGCTAAAGTAGGACCTTGAAACTTAATAAGATCAGCTTTCTATTCATCTTAAAGCTTTGCCGAAAAGGAATAAGACAGAGAAGATTTTTAATTTATTAACTTGAAATACATGGAAATACACAAGTATACTTATCTAGGTAAATATTTATCTTATAAATATATATCCCCAAAGTATAAAAAAGGTACTTTATGTCTAAGATAAAATTGCAATTTTTGTGAAAGCTGGAGATGAAATGTTGAAGACAGACTGGCAACAACTGTATATTCTTTCATGTTTCTTTCTTGCCTATTTATTGAAAAATAAGGCAGTCAAAATTAGAGGAAGCTAATTCTACATGTGGCTGTCTCAATCTATATAAAAGAAGGCATCGTAGAATATTTTGTTTAGCTTTACTCTCAGTTTCCTTATTCCATTGCATGGCATCAAGTATGTGATTATTGCATAATGCTTCTAGTTCTGAAAGTGAAAAAAAAATCTTATGCACTCATAATCCACAAGAAATAGAAATTCATTGGTTTCCTTATCCTCTTGGAAAACAGCACAAAAGGTCTGTCACAAGTCAGTAGTGGTTAACAAATATTTTTTCCTCTTCTTTTCAGACTGAATGTGGGTTAATCTCTTGTTATTTATCTGTACTGAAGGTATCACATAAAATTGCTGGAACTGCTGTCATAGTGAATATTGACAAGTTGAAATAGTGTAATGATAGAAAAGATAAATTCAGAAGGAGATATTTTTCCTCCTAAAAGCTACAGGCAGTTCATTGCTGCTGGTAGCCTGTGCCTTGCCCAGAATATATTTAACTGGACTCTTTTCTTGCAAGGAGAGATGCCTTTTGCATTTGTTCTTGGAACTTCCCTAATTTTTGTCAGATGTTTTCCTTAGCAAAGGTAGCATTAAATACAAAAGTAAAAAATTATATACTGTCAGCATCAAATCAAATTTTTGAATCAAAGTTTGTTAGAAGTGATATTGATGTGTCTCGTTTATGACCATGAAGGATTTCCTGTTTGAAATATTCTCTTTGCCTATTTTCAACCCTTTGGGGATGATGCATGTCATATTTCTGCTTTATTCCCTGTTTTATGTAACTTTTTCATCACAAAAGGCTCAGCTATACTTTACTATGAGGGCAAACCAACACATTTTTTTGACATGGTAAAACTTTTTGAGGTTGTTGAAAGATTTTGATATAAACTTAATCAAGTTCTGAAAAATTCATAAAATCTAGAATTAAAATTGCCATATGGCTTCTGTTGAGTACTCCTGAACAAACCACTTGGGGTGTAATTTTCAGTGGCATGATTGCAGGTGATGGGGTTTTTCCATAGGGCCCCTTCTGCACTTTATGCCCTGGAGATTAATTTGGTCAATGTGGCAGGGTGATGGTTGTCTGTGTGTGTAATGGCTGATTTGATGAATTTGGAGGATCAAACAGAGTAAAACAGGATTTGCTAGAAGGGACTGAAAAGTTGAGACCAAAGAAAGAAGAGGTCCACGAAGTCACTATTACACAGTGTTCTTGTATGCATATGGAGCACAGGACCTCACAGGCAAAAATTGATGTTGTTCCTTCTGTAAGATGTAATTCAAAGTGGTCATGGCTCAATTTCATTTGTTGAAGCTAGGATTGCACTGATAACAAAAGTAAACTCTGAATGACAACTGGGTGAGTAACAAGAACAGCAGCGTTTGCATAATAGAAGATAATAGTCTTATTTCTGTAATGTACACTGAAATTTTGTCTTTCCAAAAAAACAAAGTAGTGCGGTGACAGGGTTAGCAGAAGTAAGCAGGCTGGGTCAAACATTCAAGTTGTATGGTTTTCTCTTGACATGTGGGATTCTGGTCATCTTAGGCAGATGAGACAGCAGGAAGAAATTGCACAAAAATAAATGTGGAGCAGTGAGGAAGGTGCTGGGCAAAGTGGAGCTGGCAGAGCCTTCACTGTATGCCAACATTTGTTCCTTTTAAAATGTGATAACGCAACACTTACCCACTAACTGTGAATATTCAACTCATGTTCTTTGTAGGACTGCAGTGGAACTCTACAATGCACAAGCACGTCCAAGCCTTCATTAAAATTTCATTTGGACAGCAGGGCCCCCTATGTCAAAAATGAGGTGGCAGAAAATGGCTAAATAATTGCAGCTGGGGGAGGGAATGTGATGCACATACATCTTTAATGAAGAGAATAGGATGCAGTCATGCTCAAAAGGCATTTCCAAACACACAAAAAGCTAACAAGAGAATTCTTCAGAACACACGATGCCAGGTATGTATCTCAGTAAATACTGTTAGGGAGATTAGAGACATCCGTGCATGCAAAATAAAGCCCTTTCCACCGATTCCTTTCTGTAGTGTGGTGCTTGCTAAGTTTGACCAGTGAAGTGGTGTATAAGCAAAGGATAGGGGCACAGGTTGAAAACAGCTGCTTTCCCATCAAGACTAAATTACATATATACTGCTAAACTTAGAGAGGGCTGTGGAGCTTTTATTTACTTTCTTTGGTTTGTTTTTAGAGAGCACTTGGGCACTTGTTTTCCAGCTTTGCTTCACTGAGCACGTTTAGAGGTCTGTGAGCTTCTTCTATCACTGATGAAGGATATGTTGATCTTTGGATAGTAGTTCTTTCTGCCAGACTATAACACAGACCAGTTCACTCATAGAGTCTGTAGAGACATATCCAGTAAGCTCAGAGAAGAAAAATACTTTAGTGCCCAGTAAGTATTTCAGTGCTGGTGGATTAGTTTCTCATTCAGTGTCTGTGATTCCCTCTCTTACTTCTTTTGACGTGTGCTGGGTTTTGGCTGGGGTAGAGTTGGATTTCTTCACAGTGGCTGGTATGGGGCTGTGTTTTGGATTTGTGCTGAACACAGAGTTAATAATATAGAGATGTTTTTGTTGTTGCTGAGCAGGGTTTGCACAGAGCCAAGGCCTTTTCTGCTTTTCATATTGCCATGCTGGCAGGGAGGCTGGGGGTGCCTGGGATTTTGGGATGAGACACAGCCAGGACAGATGACCTAAACTGCCCAAAGGGATATTCCAGACCATATGACACCCTGCTCACTGTATAAAGTGGGGGGAAGAAAAAGGAAGCGGGGGACATTTGGAGTGATGTCATTTGTCTTCCCAAGCTATAGTTGTGTGTGATGGGGCCTTGATCTCCTGGAGATGACTGAACACCTGCCCAACCATGGGAAGTGGTGAGCGAGTTCCTTTTTTTGCTATGCTTGTGTGCATGGCTTTTGCTTTCCTTATTAAACTCTCCTTCATCTCAACACTCAGGTTTTCCAGCTTTTATCCTTCTGATTCTCTCCCAGATCCTGCTGGTGGGGAGTGAGCAGGTGGCTGCCTGGTACTTGTTTGCAGGCTGGGGCTAAACCATGGCAGTTGTTTTGATACAATGGTATAAATTAAATAACTAGATAAAAATCTCAGGACACTTAAACTGGGGCAGGCATGAAAAAGTCAGAAAGGATCAAACGGCAGCGTTCCACCGATGGATGAAACTACTGGCAATTGAAGGCTGTAAACAAACGTTTGAAAACACAGGTAGAAACTGATTTAACCAGGCACTGCATGGAAGCTCCACTGCATTTCCAGTTCTGCTCTGACAACAAACATGCAAGGCACAGAGTGATCCTTTAGAAAGTCCTAACAACGTGGGCAGGGCTCTGAGGAGCATCCAAGAACGGCAGTGCTTACAGGTGAGCTTGTTCCTGCCAGCCTGTGTTTTGGGCTCTGTCTGCTACTAGAAGTTGAAGGTAGGTTTCCTTGGCACTGTGAACATTAACAGATCTGACACAAAAGTCTCTCACTCTGCCTCACAATCTTCAGAATAGGAAACACATTACTTGGGCAGCTGAAATGATCTCCATAGCAGCTCACCATTGCATTAAGTTGGTAGGGAGCCTAATTTGCTTCTCCCTTCTCACCATCTCCTTGTTATAAAAACAGGAGGTACTTTTGAAACCATAAAACTTCTATCTGCAGCATAAAATCACTGATGCTGTTTTAAATGTGCCAAGGGGATAATGTTTTCTATTTAGCAGAGAAGCTGCATAGGTGGATCCGGTAAATTTTTATAAGAGATTTCAGAATTATATGAGTCAGGAATATAAATACATATAGAGTAGAAAGTGGCTTTTAAAAAAAAATTAATTTGAAAATAGATGGCTCATTAAATTAGGACTAGGTTCATTTTTACTGTTTTCAATGTGAGTTATGTGTTTCCTCTAAGGAGGACTATTGGAGAAACAAAGGCTTGATAAGGAATATGATTATTTAATTTAGTAATTTGATTTATACAGATTCCAAAAGAACAATGTGGTACCCTCAATTCTGAACACAAAAGGAAAAGTAAGCAATACCCAATCCCTACCGTTAATAATTTTTTAGGTGAATTGCAGGTTACAGAATATACAGAATACAGCATAATCTGCAAACTGTTCTTATTTATTTTTTAATATTTACATGATTTCAACTTTTAGATATTTTATAATTTTACACTAAGAAGTGAAAGTAAAAGGAGATGGAAAACAAGAAGGAGGAAGGAAATAATATTATTCAGTGGAACTTTGTACTTTCATACTTTTCATACTTGAAAAATATTGATTATCTATAATTTCTTCTATACCCCAGAAAAATTTAAAAAGGAAATTTTGATTAAGCACCAAAAAAATTTGCATAGTGCTAACATCTATTTTTTCTTAGTTTAATAGATATCACCTATTTCCTCAACCTTAGATTAGATGATTGGAAAATACAGTTAATCATTAAAAATTGGAGAATTATCTTTAAAAAAAATAATGACTTAATGCTACCTTTGAAACTATATTTGACTTAAGAAAAATAGTGTTCTTTAAAAAGAAAAAAAAACTTGATAAGGAGAGTGATAAAGACATTTTCTAGTTGTAAAAGCAGTTTGCTTTCTTAACTTTTTAAATAAGGGTTGACGTTTGAAAAAATATCCCAGCAACTTGGACTGAACATATTTGGATCTGCTGATCTATATTCAATTTTGTGCAGCAGATGTTGTTCCACAAAAAAGGTTGGAGTGGGGATTGGCATTTGTGAAGGAGAAAAACAAGGGGCTTGATTTTCAGGAAAGAAAAGCTTAGCTGAATTTAAGCTATGCAGGCTGAAGTGCACTGTTCAATTTATGACCTATTTTTAGGAACAATCTATCACTTTCTGTAACAGTGACAGATACACACACATATATATAATTTTACAGGAAGGAAACAAATACTCTAATTTTTCTTTGCATTGTAGCAGCTTAAGGAACAGAACACAATAATATCTTCCTTTCGTCTCTGTTGGAAAGTTGCTGGGTTTTGGCAGGAGAAGGCACCTCCTAGGCTGTAGATAAGGGCTGATATCACAGCAAAGAGACTGGTGTAATACATATTGTGAAAGTATATTATTTTTGAAACTGTCTGATGTGTTGAGCAAACACCTGTTTGATGATACTCAGTAGTGGTTGCAGCAGGCAGAATTCATTCCTCAGCCTGCTGCATGGGAATATTAACTTTTACCACGTCATAGGGGAGGAAGACTGGATCCATTCACTGAATAATCTGTCATGACACTGGTTGAACTGATGTGTCTTGTGTCTTCTTTACCCTCTGTCCAATTCAATCTTTGCAACAATTGAATTCTAAAATATGAAAGTGACTTTAAAGCATTAGAGAAGGATACGGTTACAAACTCGGTAAGAATATACCATTGTTTCACTCAAGAAGAAAAAAAAGGAAAAAAAAAAAAGATGGAAAGTACATTTAATGCAGTCATGAGTTATAGAGTTGGTTTCTACCCAAACTGCAATGTGGAGACAACTCAAAATATCTGAGCCATTGTAAAAATTATTTTGAAAATTAATTTTCTTAGTAGTTTACCAGCTGATTGAAACAGAACCAGTTTTCATCCAGCCTGATGGGAGACGTGGAGAGGGGGGAAAAGTATGCAAAATCAATACTGATCTATTTTTTTGTACTTAGAAAAGAGGCCTAGTTATTTTCTGAAAAGGAGAATGTGAGCTTAAAAAGGAGTCCTAAAGCTATGGTAGCAATGGTGAAGTTTAGCTCCAGAGTTTTTGTCTCTAAGTCTTTGCAGACAGGTATATATTCCTAAGGATATAAAAATTTGTTATTAACATTTCCTCTTTCAAATGAAGGAAAAAAATTAAAACGTCACAATATCAAACATTTATTTCTGCTCACCATATTGCCCATGCTCTGATAATTTTTTTCATAGCAATATGTTGGAACAGAATACCTAAACTGAAAGCATGTATGTTTACTTGTCTAAAAGCCCTTATTGTTGATTTTTTAATGAATGTAGGTATGTGAAGATAAATTAGATGAAAATGCTTCTGGTCAGCCGAATTATAGTACTGGAACAGATTCTGTGGCATGGTGAGGGTTAAGGAATGCTAAGCGTATGTTTCATTTATCTTTTCCAATTCATTTAAACTTGAACACCTTAAGTCTGAAGGTTATGTAGATGACAAGGACAAGGTTGTGCAGACATACGCCTTTGTCTCCAAGAAACCTGGAGGCTGCCTAAAATAACAATTCTCTCCGACCTTGCCTCTGTACAATGGCAATAAATGATTTTTAATTCAAACTTGCTGGGTTCATTGTGTTTTCTAGCTAATGGGTCCTTGCTGTCTGTGCAAGTTTTAATGCATATATAAAATTCACTAACAGCTCAAGTCAAATATTGATCATTTCTTAACCTGACTAACAAGGGAAATTTTTCTATTTCTGAAATATTAACAATGGAAATCGATGTGGGTGTATATCTTTGGGGAAATGTCCTCTACTGCAGCTAAACACCGTTGCATTCATGATGGTTAACATATCATTATGTCAGTATCTAAAAATTAATGTTCTAAGCCAGGGTGACACAGGTAAGGAAGTGCTGGTCCTTACCTAGTCATGGCTAAGCCACAGCGAACAAATCAAAACTCTCTGAAATTTTTAGGGATTGGATTATTTTAATATGTCAGTTTCTTTGCCTCTAAAATGTTATTCATGATGATACTTCCCTGATTCAAAACAGAAGCATTATGAAGCTAAGTTGATATTCTGAGAAGTGCCTTGAGATGCCCAGGTGGAATGTTGTAGAATTGCAGATTTTATAATACCAAAGTCGAAATTCAGTTTATTACTGCCATTCGTCTATGTCGTCAAAGTTCTATTGCGCCTTACAGTGCACCCACTTGTGCCTCACTAGAAGAGACTTCAGCTTAATAACTGAAAATATACAGATTTCACAACCTGTGCAATTATATGCACAACCTGTGGAAAATCAGGTATAATCAAATTACTGTTTGTAAGATCCAGCTCAAAGCCATTGTTAGGACTTCTTTGGGAAACACAACAACAAAAACCTGCAGCTTTTAAGAGAGCATTGTTGGAAATAAATATGTGAGGGCCTGGGGGTTATTTTATGTAAGAAGAAAAGTATGGGTTATATAGGAAAAGCAAATATGTACTACATTTTGTACAGAATTATGTTTCAGATATATTTCTTACTGTAAAATATTGCCAATACTGGTGAAACAAAATAGGATAAACACAATAGTGGTAAATGATCCTTTTTTCTTCAGTAAGCAAGACTATAAGTACTGTCATATATTTTGCCTTGTGACCATAAAAGACAGGCTTTTATAGTCTACTTTTAAAGATCAACATGTTTGGATTGTATTAGTTGAAAGAGAAGAACTATATCCTGAATCAAATAAAAGTCCACAGAGAAAGTTCTGCTTGCTTTCTTTGCTCTTTTTTTTTTTTTTTTTTTTTATGTGTTAGCTGCAAAACCTGTCTTTCATTTGAAAAAGTCAGTGTGAGTCTGATATATTTCTATAGGTAGTACATAAGGCAGTGGTAGAATAGAACAAAAAAAAGAGAAAGAAGCAATCCATATGTTACCTTATTATCTTTCTTTGCTCATTTTCTTAAAGCAGTATAGCTGACTCCCAGTGAACAATTTATGAAGGAACTGAGATTGAAATTTCTTCATGTTTGGTTCATTAGTGCAAGTGACCCTCACATCATCCGAGCTCTCTTAACATAAGGGAATGGCATATAAAATGAACTCCATGCATTTTGGAGTGCTGCTGTTTGCAGAAGAATTGTAGGTAAAGTATCTTCTCCATTTGCTGCCTTGCCCTTTTGATTTAAATCTCATATCAGTCACATGTCAATGTTCTTATATTCCTCAAAAATATTGCAGAGAAACTGTATGATTCTAGAGTAAATCAGTTATTGATAAATATCAGATTGCATTTTTGTATTTTCCATTTTCATTAAGTAGGAGTTCCTCTATTGGCTTTTACTCCTTCAGAATACTTTGATTATCACACATTTATTAAGACTACTAAGTAAATGTTTAAATACACCCTCCCCTAAAATTATTTTTATGATAAAATGTATTTCTTGCAATTTATATAGCTAAAAAAAAAAAAAAAAAATGTAACTAAACTATTTAAACTATTTGACAGGAAGCAATATATAAAACTTCTAAGTACCAGAACATTAAAACACAGGCAGTGATGAGTATTTAAGTGAAACAAAGAATACAGTTTTAAGATTAATCCAACCATGGCAGATATGCCAAATCTGATTGGGTTTTTCTCATTCCTGCAGTTTAATCTGTTATTTTGTAAATAGCACCATTCTGTAATCCTCAGTCTTCTGTTGGACATTGAATATTTTGAGATAAACTTTTCCAAATCCTGAGCTTGATAGACCTAAACCATATTTATTATAATGTCTCATAACTTTGGGTAGCCTATTCTAAGATGTTTTGTGTGCCTGTTTTTTTAACAAACCTAGGTGGCTTCCATGAGAAGATACCAGAAGGTAAAGATGTCACTGATCTTTAAAATATAGGGGATGATTGGGAGAGTGACAGCAAACCACAAAACTACAAACAGGAGGCCAGCATGGCTAGGCTCTGGCAAACACTAATAGTGGTCAAGAGAGTTGCTAAGACCAATAATTTAACAAGAATCAGGCTGGATCAAAAAAGACAGGCTGGAAAGGCTCAAATTTCATTTTCAGTTTCATAGCTTGAGGATGCAGACTGGGAACAGCAGTACCAGGGACTTGCTGCAAGCCATGGAGTCTGATCCTGCTGGATCATTAGGAGAATAGATGGGGTATTTGTTATGAGTTGTTAAAGGAGAGTAACCATTATCTGTGGGCAGATATATTTTGCAAAATATCTCCTCAAGTCATCAGCAAATTCCTCAAGCACTCCTAGTTCCTTTATTTCTGAATCTCTGAAATAATCTGGTTCTGTATAGAAATTT
Organism: Cinnycerthia olivascens; assembly: GCA_035048155.1. Taxonomy (NCBI): domain Eukaryota; kingdom Metazoa; phylum Chordata; class Aves; order Passeriformes; family Certhiidae; genus Cinnycerthia; species Cinnycerthia olivascens. The sequence goes on from JAWWMU010000001.1 coordinate 7,202,103, forward strand.
TGTCTGAGTTTCCAGCCATGACTTTCATAGAGTCAGGAGAAGTTCATCTCACACAGTCTTTGTGGAAGTGGCCAACTCCAAAGTAAACGATGTTTTTGAAATAAATAATAAAGATTTCAGCACTGGATTTTTGAATATGATTCAAACTCTTTCAGATGAGCAAATTAGAGAATGGAACAAGTTCAAATCGATGTATTCATCATAACTTTAATACTTTGGTTAGGAATGGAATAAGCCATTAAACATCTATTAAAGGATTTTGTGTGCATGTGCATGATGGCCAAGTTATTAAGACTGTATGAAAACACAAAGAAAAAATACAATTCTTTATATTATGAGAGAGAATAATCCATACTCTACATCAATTTGGGGCCTATTATATATAGAAATGGAAGTGCTCTATTCAGCTTGGGTTGAGTTGCTCATAATTCTTTTAAGACACTAATTAAATGTCTTATATCCAGTAAGTAATAGAGCCTGCTGCCTCTGACAAATGGAGTTTTGGCCAAAAACCTATCGAGTTCTTTAAAAATGTCTGAAGAATGGGAACACTACAATACATTGTATAGAAACCTTAAATCTAGTTTCAGGGAGGGAAAAAAAAAAAGAAAATATCCTTTGATGAACTTATGAAAGGAAAGATCTATTGCAGGATGAAAGTCTGACCTTCTGAATTCTACTTTGCAGGACCTGTGATGTGGGTGTTGTGGTTTAACCCCCCAGCTGAAACCAGCTCAGTGGTGAAGGTAAATTTCCTTGCTTAGAACATTAATTCTGTTTTAAACAATATATTTGAGTAGAAGAGCTATGACCCTTACAAAACTTCAGAAATATTCCCTTTCAAAAAAAAAAACAAACCAAAAAACAAACTAGTTTCTAAGGAAGAGTTTGATTCCTCCTTTTCCTCAGAAACCTCAGGATCAAATTATGGTGGCCCATTGTGCAGAAACCCCTTCATGTGCACGGTAGAATTGTGCCTAATTGCATTCCAGTGGTGCGATTAACAATTTGGAAGGAAGAGTGTCAGAAATTCAGTCTCAAAATGTGAGCTGGAGTTCACAATATGGAGAAATTGTGTTGTATCTTTAGAACATATTTATATGCATTTTATGTTGTTTTAGCCTCCAGTTAATTAACACTGCTTGTAGAACCTTTACGACCTGTTACATTTGGTACTTTTCAGAAGACAAACCAGATGATTTCTGCCTCAAACTTTGAAAGATTTTGCAAGATAAAGCAGAACCTGTCATGTATTTAGGGATGCCTCTCAACCTACTAAATTTTACACCATTTACTGGAGCTGCAGAGGTGAGAATCATTCCCAAAACTGTTGAGAGGAGAGTGCTTAAACCTTGAATTCATTACAGCCATTATTCTCTTGTGCCCAGGTTTTTGCGTGGAAGGTATTATATCGGTTTTTAAGGTCATACAGGGAAGTAAAAAGTTTGTAACTTAAACCCCAAACAATAATATACAATGCTGAAACCATTTATTTCTTTGGTTCCCATACAATTTATCAGAGCTGATAAGAACAGTGGCTCAGGACTGTGGTAGGATCAAGCAAATGCATGTTCCATCCAGTCACCCACGCAAAGAAACCAGGGTAGAAGGAAAAAAAGGCTTCAACTGACATACAGGCTCATCTGCCTCATATGAATAACAGCTTTCCTTTCCCCTTCCCTTCCCTTCCCTTCCCTTCCCTTCCCTTCCCTTCCCTTCCCTTCCCTT
>JAWWMU010000001.1:7203930-7218931 GCA_035048155.1 Cinnycerthia olivascens
TCCCTTCCCTTCCCTTCCCTTCCCTTCCCTTCCCTTCCCTTCCCTTCCCTTCCCTTCCCTTCCCTTCCCTCCCCTCCAATCATGAGACATTTTTTGTGTGGTGTTCTGAAGCTCTTCCAGTTTTCAGTCATGTTACATTTGTACAGCACAAAGAAGCAAAACACGTCTCCCAGAGGTACAGCATGATTCCTTTCATAATCTAAAGGAATGGGAATTTGAACAGTCCAAAACTCTGCTCTGACCTCTGTTCCAGTATCCTTGGCATTGTTGTTCATAAAATCTTGGAGCAGGTGTGTGGGTGAAGCAGACAGCAATGAATACAGCAGCAACAGGTAGCACCAGTAAACAAAAGTTAATTTTGGCTTATTTTTAAAGATTTTTAAATTTTATATTTTTAAATATTAAAGATTTGATTGAATATTTCATAATTTCTACTTACTTGTAGATGGAAATAATAACAAAATTTAAAAAAGGAAACACAAAAGGGAATATTGTACCCCATGCATAGGTCAGTGATTGTTAAACTGATTTAGTCAGAATTACTTCAGACATTCTCAGGCAGTAGTAGTGAAATAAACCCCAAAAATTTATGGGATTGAAGGGAGTCAGCATGAATGAAATTCACCTTTCTAAAAGTGTCTACTTTTCTGCGTAACATGCCTGCTGCAGTTAAATCACTCTCTGAATATGTGGTGATCATTTAAGCTATTAATGTTTGTGCTTTGTTCTGTTCAAAGAACCAAGTCAGGAAATGTTTGCATTTTCCTGTGGCTGCGACTCAGCTCAGAAGGGGTCAGGTGTACCTTGGGTTGTCTTCCTGAGCAAACACAAAAGCAAACTTTTTCATCTCAAATTTCAATTACATCTCAGTCCTTCCCCTCCCCCTCCATCTCCTTTAATGAGAAAACAGGAATCAATGCACGTTAATGCTTTTCCAGACCAAGTAATTTATTTCTGTATGTGCTTTGCTTACACTGGCTTGGTCATTGGAGGAATGAAATCATTGTTCCTTCAAGACTGCTTCAGATTCGTGCAGGGACTTGCAGCCTTGTTGAGTTCTAAAACAAGAACAGATCTCTGTCTTTCTTTCTAATTGCCTTAATAGAAGAAAAAAGGAATTGCTGGGTAATTCATGGTGGATCTCGTTATTATAATGTCTCTGGGATTTCTTGAGTAATATAATAATCTGCAATCTTTCAGATAGAAGTCCCACGTTTTTTGCTCTCGCTTGTGCTAATTTTACATCAGTGTGACTTCTTTGAAGCCAAATGCATCCTCTCTAGATGGAAAAGACTTGAGAAATCCAGTTATTAGTCCTCCTTGCCCCATTCTGGAGATTCAACTATTTCTGTGCAGGAAATGCTGTTCCCCTACTGACCCTGGCTTCAAAAATAAGTCTCCAAGCAGCATCTACTGAGTGAGAAAAAGTCTCTAATTACGCCTTTTAATATGCAAAACCTCGAAGTTAACTGGCATTACTTAAATGTTAATATTGTTAATAATAAGCATCTTCCATCTTTTTCTTTCTTTTTTTTTTTTTCTTTTTTTTTTATTTTCCTCAAGGAGAAAGGGAAAAATCACAATAATAGCACATTACTGATACTGAGGGAAAATCATGAATCCAGAATAGTGAGGCAGAAGTTCCGGCAATCACTTTTCCAAAATCATAAATATTTTCTCTTCTTTTTTCTCTCTGAAGTGTGTTCAGAATTATAAAACATGTAGTAGAAAATATCTGATAGGCAGAGAAGTTGCGTTGATGCTGGACCTCTTGGATATTTTGTGGGGTTTTTTTCTCCACTTCCTGGCCTTTTTTGTGACATAAGCATCCTGATACTGTTATTGCACATACATGCTTTCCTGCATTAGATGTTTAAGTGACAGCTGAAGTCCACATAGTCTCAGTTCCTGGGTGTTTTCATAAGCTGAAGCAACTCATTCCCACTTGAGGACATTCTCACCTAGAGAAATAGTGCTTAAAGCATTCGACTCCAACCTGGCAGAAAAATCACTCAAAATGATAACAGTGACTTATGGAAGGTTTTCCTAGGAGTCCTGAGCTGATTTGATTTTGCACTTCAGCATCCACCATCATATTCCCCTACTTCAGAACCCCAGCACAGCGTACACCAACTGGAAGGGGCACATGTAAACTTCAGAAGTGTCTTTGTGTCAAAAGAGCAGAACCAACTCCCGGCTCACAGAAGAACCCTCAGACACCACCCAGGCTACTATTTGCTGCAAGATAAGATTGTGTGTGCTGGTCACGTGTTACAGCTGCATTGTCAGCTTGGCCACATCTGAAAATCATATCTGCTGACTTTCTGGGGCATGGTGAAATACCAAAGGAAGATAATGCTGTGCCTGGACCCTGCCTTTCCCCCTGCTGCAGGCACTTTGCCTTTGCAATTTCCAGCTCTGAAGTGGCTTTCTCTTTTGTACCCCTTATGCCTTCTCTGGCTCCCATCCAGACTCTTTTGTTTGCTTTGCTTCTCAACTTCATTCCTTGCAGCCATCAGAACTGGCTGCTTTCATGGCAGGCTGCCAAGGAATTTGTAGTAGGATTCCGGTATATTTGCTCCCACTTATTGATGCTCTCAACAAGGTGTTTGTAGCACAATCCCCTTCTTACCATGGCCCTCTTCAAGAGAAATACCCATAATTTTGCATTTCCTTAGCTGTAACTTACAAACAAGTCAATAATAGCCCCTTCATTGCTTTCAATCAATCTATTAGCAAGCCGATATCTGAGAAAAAGAATATGTGACCCTTGCCTTCCTCTTTAAAATGCCATGGACGTGAGCCTTGTTTGTCATTGAGTGTATGAGGGGCCATATATTAAAAGACAGACATAATGGCCCAAAAAACATTTTTCAAACATTGTACTTAAAAAGTTATAAATTGCACGATGAGTATTTTTATTGTGAGTCTCTGCCTTTCATCTGCTTTTTCTTGCCACTAGGAAACCTTTATTCTTTAGGACTTTGTAAAAAACTCCTCTGAACAATTTTATAAACAATAAATGTTATAAAATCTGCCTGAAAGAGAAATATCATGTCCAATTCTGCCCAGTTGCTTTTCCATAAAACACTAATGCCTTGGGCCTGGAATGGACCTCACTGTGTAAAGCCAATCAAATTGCTGATGAGTTATGGTAGGAAAATAACAGCTTCAATTAATTCAAACAATGTGACTGTGGAAAATGGTTCCAACAACTTTTACAGCTTGAGGGTGTTCTTAATAAATATAAGAAACTATGATACGATTAACTGCCTTTGTAAGGGTATAATACTTGGTTACAAACACCTTTTTTTTTTTTAAACTTTAGTCCAATATTTTAAAAACGAGTAAAAATCTATACCAATTTGTGTATTAAACAAACAGAGCTGTTTGTAACTTAGATTGTTATTCACATAATTATGGGATGGGGAAGATCTGTTCTAGACTACAGTCCTGGATCCAAACCAAACTTTTCTGTTCCTGGTAAAGTTTTCAGTGTTAATTTCCATTTTCCTGTTGCTTGAAAGGCTAGATATAAGGATGTTTTTTCACACAGCATGGAGTGAGATACTTTATTTTCTAATAAGCAGTACTACCATTCTAGAAATTTCTGAAACATTGGAAAGCAAATAAGCATTTTTAGAGTTGAAGGATTAATGCAGTTACTAGAAGAGAGGTTTTTAGTGAGGATGAGAGGGGGACTCAGATGTTAGCACAGCTGTTGGTTTTACACGTCATAGTATGTATGTTTGTAGTGCACACATAACCACACGGCTTTGAAAGTCCTGTGAAAATGACTTACTCCTAAACCAAATGGGTCCAATTAAAAAAAGCAATAAATTTCAAGCTAAATTTGGACATTGTTTTAAATCATGGTAATTTGTTTCTAGCATGTCCTGCAAATGCTATCTGTGCATGCATTTCAATGGCCTTAGAAATTTTGTTAATCAGAAATTGCATAGTTTAAAATGTACTGTTTTTTAAGAGCACAGATTGTTCTGTGAACTGCTTGTGAATGAAAAAATACTAGAGCAGAATCACTGTTTGACTAGAATGGTATAAACAGTTGGGATGAATAATTCATGCAACCAATTTATTTTATTTTACCCTTAATGAGTTACCTATGAACAGTAGAAAACTGTCTTGATTTCAAATATTTTGTAAAATCATTTAATAAGGAATTTTGCTGATAAATTCTTGGCTTCCAGTTGATTTATTAAGAATACAGGTAGTTTACTAAGAGTATTAATTATTGCTTTTTTTTTTTTTTTTGCATGTTAGATTTCATTGCAAACAAAATTTCCACTTTTGGCCATTTTTTTCTATTCAAAACAGATTATTGGACCTTAAGTGAAACGCTTGAATTTTGTAAGCTCAAAATTAACTTCCAGCACACATTCTCCAGTATTTACTTACCTTGAAGTATTTTTACTGGCTAACTTGTTGGGCAGGGGAGGGTGAGGAGGCCGCTATAGGGAGTAAATTAATATTTCACTGAGTCAGATTAAGCCATCTGTTTGTCTTTTATAGTATTAGAAGTTTTGAAACCAAGTATTTCTAGGGAACTATTCCAATATTCCAGGTGTTCTCAGCTTCCTGATTGAAGTGCCATTACTACTACACTATATACAAATGTAGCAACCTGGATATATTGGAACTGGTGGGTATCTTGTTTTATGAAATGTGATATTCTCACCTGCCAGTGTTCTTCAGTTAAAGATCATTAAAAAAAAAAACAGATCTTGAGGGGACCTGGTTTTTCAGGGTTTTTTTAATGCTGTTTTGAAACACTATCCCAAAGAAGAAATTTACTCAAAATATTTTTCTTTTATCAACCCTTTCTTTAAAGTACTTGACAGAAAGTAGTGTTGAGGGAGACAATTTGCTTAAGGAAAATTACATAAATGAGGTATTCCTGCTGTTGCCACTTTGTCAGTACTCTGAATTGCCAAGTACGGATGCAGTGCTTTCTCTGTAATACCTCCTGTAGTGCTCCACAGCCCTGTTGTGAGGAATTTAAATAAAATGTTTCTAAAGAGTGCTTTTTACAGAAATTTAAATAAAAGCTTATCATCACCCCTTCTTCCATTTGCTGGTAAATCCTGATGAACCATTTGCTAGAAGCAGTATCACTAACTAGCCTATCTAAATAAAGACAGTACAAGGTCAATGAACTGATTCTTTGCTGGTGTTCTCCACATCATTGGCCCTGTACTCTATAGGTAGAAAGACATTTTTGTTTCTGGAAGTGACGTCTAACTTGGCACTTTGGAGAATTATACCAGTTTCCTGTATAATGAAACATAAATATATAAGTTTTTGTGTAGACAACATATAGTCAATGTCTTCTCCAGTTTTTGCCTGGGAAAGTTGTATTCTCTGCTGACTGAAGATCTTCCAGACTGAGCTTAATTGTCTTCAGTATATCCTTAAATTTCTTAAGTGAGAGATGAAGATATGGCCATAGCTCTGCCTGTCCTAACTGGTTTTGCTACCATACTTTTATTCATACCAAACATCTCTTTCTTTTCCATACCTCCCTCTATCACCTTCCTAACAATGTGCACTGCATCCTGGGTGGCTATATGTGTTCAGTAATGTATTCAGTCTATTCACTGTGTCTTATTAAATTTTAAAGCTCCTCTGTTGTAAAGTATTTTATGTATGAGTAGTTTTGGTCTGCTGTCGGTCCAAAAGTAGAAGCAAACAATCAAATCTTTTCTTGCAGTTCTTGTTCATGCTGTATAATAGAACTGGTGAGCAGCAAGCCAAATGGGTGCATTTGTTTCAGACAGAAGATAAATGAAAGACCTACCTAGATGGAGCAAACCATGTTTCTTTCAGTAGAATTCAAGTAACTATTTCCCCTCTTTGTTCCTTTCTTTAAGATTCCTAGACAATGAAATCAAACAAGCCTCCTTCCAAGAAACAGAATTTGACTTAGAAAGATTTGGAATCATCAAGAAACATATCAATTTCCTTTGTCATCTTGGTCATTGTCATACAGTTATAGAAGTTGGAGAAATTAAGGCAATGTTATTCTGATTACCTTGACTGCAGGTGAATGCTGAATTACAGCACAAAGGAGTTTGGTGACAAAACTCACCTCACCCAAGAAATCAAAAATTATATGAAGGAATTAATATTTTAACAGTTTAATAGTCCAACCAGTTGTCCAATAACAATGATGCATTATTCAATATAATAGCCCAAATTAATTAAATTAATACAGAAAGGCATTGATAATATTAATAATAATTTAAAATTGCTATACAAGACAGTGAATAGTCACCCATTTCTTTGGTGTGATATTCATCTTCCCAGTGTCCCTCTGGGTCCTAAGGTTAAACAGCATCTGTATTTTCCTGGTTTAACCTTTACTCATAATTTCCCAAGAGAGATAGCTTCTTTGGTATCTCTGCTGAAGATTGCAAGCATTGCATGGCTGAACACCATGTCAAATCTACATTTCAGTTGTTGGATATTTCTGTGTATTTGCATCTTTCCTCTAGGTCCAGCTCCCCCTTCTATATTAAGGTACTCTATGTACTGGCTTTGGGGGCTTTTAGAAGCTCAGTACATGGATGCAGGAGATTCCTTCCCAGCCTTTCTCAGGGTGTTAACATAACCAAGCTTGTAGATACAAGCCTTTACTCTCTTTCTTTGTTCCAGAAGTTGAGATGTTTAGCTTCAAAACCATGAGTACAGAGAACACTCATCTGCCTTCCATGAGGTCTCAAAGGCTTTATGGAAGGGCATAATTTAAACTACCAATGTATTAATTAGCTAATTTAATTTTTTATAATTGCCATCCTATGCCTAAAAGATCAAGGAACTTGGCTGCAATCAATTTAATGCATTCTTAAATAGAGAGCTATTTTCAATACCTATTTTTTCACTATATGGATCACAGCCAATGTGTTACACAAAATCCATTCTTTTAAGGATTGCTAATGACACAAACCAAGTGATCCTGAAAGACAAAATCGTTGGTGTGGTTTTCATTGATTTCGGCAAAACATTCAATGTGAAATCTCATTTGCCTTTTATTCAATTGTGGAAAATATCTCATTCTGGATTTTTCAGATCAAGCTGAAAAACATGTAGCAACTTCTTTGTTAAGACACAATGAAGGAAAAGAACTGAGTGATGTGGAAATAGATAATCTTGCCTTTGGAATCTCTATTCTTTATAAATTGATCAAAAGTTTTTGTCTACTATATAAAAAAAATGTTACAGGAGAACTTAATCAGTTTCTAACCACATCTTTGAAATAGTTCAGAGTAATAATAAGGTATTTTCTTTCTCTTTTTTTTCTGTAGGGAAGGACCTGTTTTTATTCAGAGAGCTCTCTGAAGGCCATGGAGTTTTTATTTATCAGATACAATTCCAGTGACTGACACCTTGGAGTTAAGTAGTATCTCCTAGAGAGTGGTAGAATCCCTAAAAAGAAGATGAATTCTGCTGATATTTGATGGATAAGAAGGCATGATGGACAGAGGAGACCAGCAAGCAATCTTGAAATATTTATGCTTGCATATTTTTATCATGCTTTGGTGCATTTCTGTTTATAGTTACAGAAATTTCTCAGCCACAAAATGCTGGACCCATATCATAATGACTTTACTTTGTGTCAGCTAATTTTTCTGAGTTTGTTCAGTGTACGAATAATTTGAGAGCACAGATACCATGGAATGAAATAAAAGTATGGTTAAAGATTCTTTTTTTCTTTTGAGGTGAAAGAGTTTGTTCAGTGTCATGTGTGTTTCTTATAAAATCAGAAAAAAATGAGGAAGAGAGGCTGTAGAGGGACTGAAACTCATATTAAATAAAGACTTGTGGTTTTCTTACTTTGCATATAAATGTGTATATCCATATGTAACCTGCAAGGTTCTTTTAAGCATCTCACCATGAAAATTCCTCAAGTTCTCAAGCTACTTTTTTAAGGAACTTGATAGAGTTTAAGCAGTCCAATGCCAGATCTGCATATTTCTCAGACTTCATAAATATGCTTAAAGCTCAAAAGATGCTGTCAAATAACTTCTGGAAAGTCAGTTTATGCAGCTAACATGGTGTCAGCATTAAAATCTTACTTTTTACCTTTACTCTGTTTATTTACCTGCCTGGAAATTAGAGTTGGATGTCAGAAGACAAGCTTTTCCTCTTCTTGAGGGAATTCAAGCTTAAACTCCCTCATGTAGGCAGAGTTTCCAAATCAGGTGGATGCCCATCCTGGAAGGAAGATTTCCTTCAATACCAGACTTTGTACCATCCCCCTTTCCTACCAGTTCTTCAGCTTTAGTTTGCCCACAGAAGTGTTCACAGGGGACAACAATCCAGTTTCAGAATGACCTGAGACAGAAGGGAGCTCTTAGGGTTCTAGTTCTACTTGTGCACTTCACATGAAATTGCAATGGTGTAAAATAAATGTCTGTTTTACCAGAATTCAAACTCAAGCATAGGTTTCAAACTCTTTGAGGAGCAAAAGGAAGCTTTGTGGTTTAGGGTGGGGTGGTTTTGGTTATAGGATTGATTTGGTCTTGTTTTCCCCAAAACTTCAGAGAAGCATTGCTTTTTGATCACATTTTCACAGAATTTTATTTAATACTAAAAGAGTATTACTGTGAGTAAAGTATAATGACATGGAAAATGACAGTCTGAATATTATGGGTGAATCTCATACAATGCCAGGCATGCATGGGGTTGAAAAATAGACAACCTATAGCTGCTGCTACTCACATTTGACTAATTATGTTTAATGGGATAGCAAGGGTCAAAATCTCCTTCTGACAACTCTTACAAGTACATGAGGAATAACTCTGAAAATCAGCACCCTGTAAGACACTCAGCTGCCAGAAGCTTTTTAGCAGGTGAGAAAGAAAGGTGATTTGTCAAGGACTATTCAGGAAAAAAATATAAATAACTCTTTGTTATATTCTTAATAGAATGTTGAGTTAGTGAAGTATATTTTGAAATAATTTGACTAGTTTTATGGTTCAAGAAATTGGTGTCAATACTTATGAGAGGAATGAAACAGGACATTCAAATCTAATTTCTTGAACAATTGCTCATCTTATTTTTCCCCACATCATATTCAAAGAGGAAATCTATACTAATACCTGAGGCCAGCCTTAATTTAACCATGAACCACAACCTTAGGGCTTCCTCATCATGCATTGGCAGTCATGTTAGTGGGGAGGGAGGTTCTTGATTGCAAAGCAGGACTTTTGTCAGAACTGCACCTTTGACATTTTTTTTTTCTTTTTTAGTCTTGTCTCTATTTGTAAACAGGAGAGTACAAAATGGAAGGAAAGGTACCAAAGAGCTGGATAAAGAAGTGGTGACCTGGGATTGTAGATAGTGGATTTCTGTGCTGAAAGCGTATATGAAATTCTTCACCATCCTGCAGGAAGGGCTGAAGAGGCATTAGAAATATTTTGGTCAAAATCTATGGCTGGAAGTTTAACTTATTGAATTGACAGCCTCTAAATGGTGACCTGGCTTAGAGAGTTAAAGAACAAAAACTTAATGTGTCAGGTCCTAGAGCAGTCGTATGATACAAGCTGTGCAGCTGCACTTCCATCTAAAATGTTGAGTAATTTTTTTTTCTGGTGCCATTCTGATGATCTTGGTTCAGATTTTTGGGACAGGTTTTTGTGTGAACCTCTTCCCTGCAAAAAGAGCAAAAAAACATATTCTGTGACTACTACTAGGATTTACTCACCAGTTGTTTCTTATGAACTACTTGCTGGCAAGCATTTTTGATTTTTTTTTGAGATTTTTCTTTTCAATTCCTTCACTCTCATAAAGAAAATTCAACTTTGCTTTTCTATAAATGTGTGACAGAAATGAGGTAAGCAGACATTGAATACACACACAGGCATAAGAAGACAAAGAATATGTTTAGAATTATGGGCTTTGCTTCAATAAAATAGAGATTTCTAAGGGCTAAGTGATATTCTTCTCTATACATTTGTATTCATATTTCCTTTGATATTTTGAACATAGCTTCATTCTATTTATGGCTCTGACAACGTTTTATGTTGGTTTTTGCACTACATGTTGTTCATCACTTAGTTGTGAGTTTTCACTGTTGGGTGAGTAGTGTACATGAGACAGGAGGTAATAAAAGGTAAAAATCAGCCTGTTGGTCTGTAAAAAAAACCCCAAAATGTCTGCAAAAAATTAAGAAGGGTTGGGTTCAAAAAATTGTCTGGTTCTTTTGAGTGGTTAAGGAAACTGATGTAGATATTCTACTTCTCTGGAAAATTTTTTGTAGCATAATAATCCTTTAAAATGAGGAATCTTAATTTTTTCTTCTAATACATATATCTAAATGAAAATGTGTGGTAAATTTGATTTTAATTTTTCATTTTTCTAAAACACTATTTATATACAGAGTTGTTCATGGTAATAATATCCAGCTATTTTTCTCACATAGAAGACAGTAATTTTGAAATAGTCATCACACAAATGTAGAATTATTCTGATATTAAACAATCAAAACTTTTCTTTGATCAAAAGAAGGAATTCAGCTTTGATTACACAATGCTCTTTTAATTAAAAATAATGTATGCATCATCTTTTTAGTATTAGTATCTCTTTAGTATTAACTTTCATTATTTTTTTTTCATCTGAAAGGCTTTTGTATGAAAATTAGGTTTCCCTTTCTAGTTGAACAAATGCTAATAGAGGTGCTTTACCATCATTCATTAAAGTTTTAACTGAAGTCAATTTAATTATTTTTGCACCCCAAATGTCATTTTCCCCTCCAAGCACCCCAGCAAACAGGGTTGCCAGAATGAATATTTACAAATGAAGTAAGTATCAAATGTTTGAATATTTTAAGTCTTCCTCCAGTGGTAATCACTCAAGATGATGATTAATCAGCGAGTAGATGTGCGTCAAAGTTAAACATCAAATGCACAGATTCAATTTCGTATATCAATTAATTCTAGTGACCTTCTTGTATCCAAACCACTCTATAATTTCTCATCTGCCACCTGGCATCTGTGACACGCCCCCAGCAGTGCCATTATGTTCTCAGCTTGAGGACAGGGAGGGAAAATGAAAGGTAAGGGTTTGGTAGATGCTAGACTGAGAGGTAGGACTGCAAGAGGCACTGTGATCAAACAACTTGATAAGACAAATACTTCTGCAAACAAGGAAATTTCTCACTCCACTGAGGCCCACTCATCAGAATAAGGTCCATACCCAGAGATGCTTCCATGTGGGGGTTAATACTGGGCTCTGAAATCTTCTCTATCTTAGGTAATTTTTTTTGTGGACTAGATGAAGTTCTTACTGAGATCTCCTTAGTGCAACAGCATCAGCTTAACTGTGTTTGGCTGGTTCCAGCTTGTTGCTGATTAATCAGCATTCAACCAAATAAAATTCCATCAAAGCTCTTCCTTTAGGATAAATAACTTTAGAAATATTATTATTTTAAGAGGGAAAACGGGAAAACAAAATGTATATTTTTCTTTTATATTTACTGTGAAATATTGTTGTCCTTCAATGGTCCAGTCATTAAAAAAAACAGACATTCATTATGATCTGTTCCATTGAAATTGATCTTCATATTGTTCTACTGCAAGGGGAATTATAATTTATAATATTTTTATGTAATTTTCAAATGTTTGATAAACACAAAAATTGAGTTCTATGAATTATGGCAGGAAAAGGATACGGTAGAAGATAGTTCAGGTGGACCTGTGTTAGAATTCTACTTTGAACTGAAGAGCTGTGACAATCCCCCAGACCAATTTTTTGTAAACTGTTTCATATATACTAGACATTTTAAAAAGAAAAGATTCTACCATTTGGTGAATGTCTTTAAATTTGCATATGTTTTGAATTAGGCAAATACATTCTTTATTTAAGGAGAGTTTCTCCAAGTCAATGAAAGTTTTATACTTGGAGTTGGTTTACTCTTTATCTATCTCCTTCTCTGTGAGTTGAAATGCTTATTTTTTTTTTTTTTTTCCATTTAGGACTGTATTTTATCCTCAAAATCATTGCCTTTATTGTTATTTTTGGTTCAGGTTTTATGTTTTTAAAGTGTTTTCAGCTTCATCTAAGGAAAGCCTTTTACTGCTTAGCTCCAAATGATAATAAAAGCTACAACATGTAGAAAGGGATGGATTCCCCCAGCTTATCATTATGAAAGATCATTTTGATTTAAAATTAAATTTAGGAGGTAGAATGAGACTAAATGGAAAGCTCAAGTAGAACATTAAAGAGAACTCCATCTAAATACTGGTATGATTTTAAATGATAATAAAGGACTTACTGTTATGTTCTACAGTCCCAGTCAAATTTCAGGGATACTTTAAGAAAATAGTGTAATAATTCAAAAGGAATAGACCTTCTGAGCCAAAGAAAGAAATTATTCAAAAGACAGTAACAGAAGATGGGAGAAAAATAAAAAGATTTTACAATTATGATATAATATTAAAGATTTTTGTGTGGTCTTTTTTAAAAAGGGTAATTGATCTCTATCCCAATATCAGAGTTACAATCAAATTTTGATTTACAATCAAAAAGTGATCTGCTGTTCTGATTGGGTCAGCACATCAGATTTTGGGTCATCATAGGTCTTAAGGCCTCCAACAGCTATTCTCTAAGGTGTCAAATGCAAGTGTCATACCTCATCGAATTCTGTATGCTAATCCACAGGGAGAGTTCTTCAGAAATGCTTCTTTTTTTACTTGAAATTATATGATTTTTCTCTGTGTGTCTGATTTGTATCATCAAGGAAGAAAACTTGGACAATGTCATGAAAATAAATTAGGAATTGGTGTATCCTTTAGCTTCTGGAACATGATGCTTAGGGGAAAAGTTGATACAGAAACAGTTGCCGTGACATTTTGCCCAAACTCCTCAGCAGATTAATTTAACAGTGTACATGATGGCCTCTCAATTTCTTTGGTGAAGAATTAGTTAACCATGGCCCATGTAAATATGAATTATTTCTTTCACCAGCCAAGATTTTACTCCTCTTTCTTGTCCACTGAAGGTTTCTCTGTTGGGCACAAGACCACAAGGGAATTTAGAAACCCTAAACAACCACTTGAACATTTGCTTCACCAAATGTACAATTCTGGGATTAACAGTCCCCTAAAATGCCTAAAAATTCCCCTAAAAACATGATTTTTTTTTTCTTTTTTTAAGAAAACATCTTACCATTGTCAAGGTTATTACAGACCTCTTATACAGTGATGAGAGAGGAAACACTCTTCTGCCTGAACTTTGCACCACAAGAGTCTCTAAGGCAGCTCAGTCAAAAATGAAGTAAGGGGTTGTGTCTTTTGATTTCTTTTGATTTCAGAGAAAAGTCCCAGTAGCTGTGATCCAAGAGGAAATGTTGTATAATCATGCCATATTGCACAGATGGGTTCTGTTGGAAAGGTAACAAAGCATCTCTTAGTCTTCTTTCCCACCTCGCAACATCTGGACTTGGTGGATGTTTCTTGCTTATCCAAGATCTGCTTTTAAAGGGATACCCCCAGGTTTGGAAAACAGGACTCTGTTGCTTTTTGTTCCTGAGTCGAGCTCAGTCTGCATCTCCCAAAGTGACTAAAATGACCTGGGTCAGTGATGCTCTTGTTTCTTTCTGCTGTAACTGTTTTATTTTTCGTGAGGCATTTAACCATTCAGTGAACTCTTGACTTACAAAGGACAAGAGTTCAAGTGGGTGAAGGATTTAGGAAAAAAAAACAATGCTGTTATCTTGTGCCTGGCACTTTATTTCAGAAATGGGTATTAGTACGAGAAATTATTGTGCATTTTTAATTTCTTCTGAAAAGTCCCTTTGCCTTAATTCTCAGAGGTTAAAGATTGGTAGACTTATTCTAATTGACAGAGATGTCATAACCAGAGCAGGAAAGGGAGTTGAATAAATTACATAATCTGAACAAATTAGAATTTTATTTGACTTAGCAGTAGACTCGGCTTTAGTATTTAAACTGTAGAATAAGAGAAACAAACAAAAATGTTTCTTTATCAGACAGAAGAACCAGATCCTGAAATATCCTATCATATGTTTCACCTAGGAATTTTAGAAGTGCAAGACCTTTGATTAACTAGTCATTTTTCTGAAGCTAAGTTATTGACAGGTTGAAGTTGTTACTGCCGTGAAATGGAATCTTATTTCTCTTGTCGAATATGACCCCAAGATATATTATTTTGCTGTACTTATACAAGTCAACAATGTGTAGACCTCAAACTCAAATACTTATTCTTGTGGGAGGTCTCTCTAAGGGTACAGATAGCTTTCTCTTGCATTGTGTTCTTCCTCAGACCCACTGAAACTGCTAAAGGATCTTTTGGAGCCTGAACTTCGCACCTTTCCTCCTGCAAATGGAGTAATTCTCAATTCTCCATGCAGTTATGAAGCTGAGCTCTGGGAAAACCTTCTGGAGCCAAGTAAAAGGGCTACCACCAGGAGTTTGGTATGAAGGAGCACTTAATAGCTGTATCCAGTGGGATTATTCCTATGAATAAGAACTACAGAATCTGAACCCTAAGTACCTTATAGTGAAGACTTCATCTTTTGTGTTCTGTGGAGTGCTGCTCATATTTATTGCCCTGTGGGGAAACAATACTCTGCTGTAATAGCCTGGCCCTCTTTTGAACTGTCTTTATGTTTGGGATATACAAAGTATTCTGCAACTTGTCTATTGTTCTGCTTCCCAAATTCTTCCCAGCTGGGGACAAATTATCGTTTTTAATCAGCAACTTCATTTATTTAATTCTTGCTGGTAGTTGTTTAAAGTGGTCATGAACACTGCCTTAATTGGGCAGAAGAGTGAGTTTTTTTGAGTACAGTATTAAATGAAAGAGCTGTTACATTCACAGTCTAGTATTCCGATTGAAAATTTATTTTTATTTGTTTGAGGGTTGTTTTGGTTTGAGTTTGGGGATTTTTTTTTTGGCCTCAGCTGTCACAGTTGCCCCTTTATTCTTTTTTAGAAGCAATGTAAAAAAAACTACACACAGT
>JAWWMU010000001.1:7219031-7243913 GCA_035048155.1 Cinnycerthia olivascens
GTTACATTCACAGTCTAGTATTCCGATTGAAAATTTATTTTTATTTGTTTGAGGGTTGTTTTGGTTTGAGTTTGGGGTTTTTTTTTTTGGCCTCAGCTGTCACAGTTGCCCCTTTATTCTTTTTTAGAAGCAATGTAAAAAAAACTACACACAGTAATATTTAATGAGACTACAGTATGACAAATTTCCTTTATTCATGGAATTACTGCTGTTCACTGCCCATGAGTGGTCATACCAACCTCAATTCTTCATTCTGCCATAGGAAAATGCTTTGATATAACTCTAAACACCTATACAAATGAAACCATAATTGCCCTTTTTTATATTAACCATTAACATGTCTTATAAAGCTTTCCTATTTTGCTTATGCCACTCTCTGTAATTTACTTTCTTCATGGTCTCTGCAGTGTCTTTACCTTGCTTGCTCACATTTGCTTCTACAGATTCAGATGGAACATTTTTGCAATGTGTATTTCATATCCCTCGATGACAGCCAGTGTTTTCATGACTTATGTATTCATTTTCCTGATGAGGTATTCCACAATCATAACAAATTAAATGAGTGACACACAGTGTGCAGATACTTGTTTGCTCTTTGACTAGTTACAGGGAAACAGCTTGTGCAAGAAAAACAAAATATGTAGTTCTGAATTACTGCAATATTGTCAAGCTAAAGGTGCCACAGTTTATTGAATTTTGTTCCTGCTTCTGAAGGCAGTAGTAAAGGTTGCCTACAAGCTGCAATTATAATTTCTAATTGTCTTTTGTGGGGAAGTTATTTTAAAAAGTTTGATTTTATCTAATATTGTGTAATTCATACTCCATCTCAATCATGTATGCCTTGCATTTTCAGGAAAAGTTAAAGGAAGGAACTCTTATATGTTTTTTTGAGCAACTGGAGTTTTTGTCATCTTAATCAATATACTTGGTGATTAGAAGAAAGGAGTTTCCAGTTTTTGAGAATACTTAGTCATTCTGAATGGTCATAAGGAAGCTTATATCAAATTTCCTTTTTCTCCTTTTATTTTCCTTTATATTGTTTTCTTTGCAATAAGAAAGTCTCATGTCTCCCTGCTGATTGCTCCCCACCTTTTGCTGGCCATGCCTTTAATTGAAATTCTTACCAACTTTGTACAGCTATAAAAATGAAGAATGGTATAATCTCCACTGTTTTCCTGTTATATAAATTTTAATTATAGAGGTTTAAATTTTGGAAGCTATGTTTTGTGCCAGCAATTCTAGCTTTCTAGTCCATAAAATAAAATTTCTTAGACGAGGTGGGTAATATTCCTGCTACAGTGCTCCTGCAGATTACCAAAGGTGCAATACAGGTAAGGAAAGAAATACAGTTTCTTGTCACATGTGGGTCCTTGCTCTTAAGATTATTCTGGAGACCAAAACTCTTGATCTTCAAGAAAACAGAGTCAACAAACAACCTGTTCACAATGGAGCAGAATAAAGGCAAAATTTTACACTTCACAATGTATGGCAATAAAATTACTTTCAAATGGTGCAGAGGAGATTCATTCATCTTAATGTGAAGTAGATTAGGAAGACAAAAGAGAGCCAAGACCCAAAGAAAGATAAGGAAAGGAAAAGGATCAATACAGTTCCAAATAGAAATGACTCACTATGAAAATAATTCAAGGAGTATAAGAGAGAAATACCATAGAGGGAGATACAAGTGATACCAGTGCTACACTGGATCATTTTCTATTTGGAGTTCTGACCTGTTTGATTTAGAACAGTAATCCACTTTCTGTTAAGCACCTATAATGTTCCCTTTGTTCCTTTATGCACCATCATGTGTGGCTTTTTATTTTTTTTTCCTGAAGGTGATCTACCATTTATCGCCTTTCTGATGTTGTTTGGCAATTGTTTTTTTAATGAGAATCTCAAAAATGTGAATATTTATAAATATATCTTTGCAAGAAGAGAGGGTACGGTCATAGATAGCAGTTGATTTATTTTAACAAGGCCAGATTTGACAATACAAATATTAGAATCTGAAAATATTGTTAGTTTGACATTATTTCTTCGATTTTTTTCCTTTTTAATTTTTTTCTGTTCACATTAGGTGCTGCAATGGTTCCTCTTGAACTGCTGGATTCCATCTTGCCTGAGTTGCATCTCACTGTCTGTGTCAGAAGCTCTTCAGCTGCTTATGGTTCCTCCCTTACTTGCATGACTTAAACAGTATCTTCAAGACATACCAGACTGCCCTTGCATATCATCATGATTATTTTTTAAAGCTTTCTGCACATGAAACTGCAAGATAATGATGTCTTTCAATACAGAACTGTAGTAGGGAGTACAGAGAAATTAATTTCTTATGTAGCTTCAAAAAGTGGCTTGTGTGCTTTAAAGTATTGTGTGTAAATTTGGGGGTCAGGAAAACACTCAGGATTCAGAAAGATAGGAATTGCAGTTGTAAATCCTGTAACAAAACTGCAATAAAATCATAGCAGAGTGGAAATTCCAGCTTCCAAATCAACCGCTATACTTGTAATTTATGTGAAAATCAGGCTTCTTTGGATTCAAATTCTTGTAAAACACATCACTTCTGTATGTTGCTAGAGCCAGTACATAAATCAGAGGATCACAGAGGATAAAGTGATGCCTTGCTTTGACAAAAAAAGGAAGTTGGAACTGCTCTGCAAGTCTGCCTCATGGCCACATTGTCACATGGTTTTCCACAGGTGAAATCCTTCTCAAAAACAGTTTATTTTAATTTTTCTGGATTTTGCTTCTTTACCTAACTACATGTATTTTTTTGGCTATATCCAGCAAGTGATTTTCTCACCCAGTTCACAGTGTTCTCAGGTTTCAGGTCCCTGTGTCCAAAGCTGGGCTGCAGCTGAGGCTTTCACGCTGCTGAGTACATTTCTGAGTATACTCCACAATGCATTTTTAATGCCAAGATTCCCCGATGATCAAAACAAAATTTTCCCTTATCTCCTTCCTTTCAAAGGTATTCTCAAGACACATTTAATGCATCATGCAGCCTACAGCACGAATTGCTTTTTTTCTTTTATATAACCTGAGGAAACGCCTACACAATGCCATAACTTCTGTCTCTGCAATCCTGACCTTGCATGGGGGCATCTTCTTCACAAGGTATGTTCCCTGTGCTCCAAGGGATTTTGCATGTTCCTATTTTAATAAGGATTCCAGTTTTCTTAGGCTGGTTTTGACTCTGGAAGGAAAACATATTTTGACTCCCATCTTACATGAAGACAAGGTAGATATATTTTCTGAAAATTCTAGGAAAGCATAATTTAAAACCAATGTCTCTGATATTCCTCTTAGAATTTTTTTTTTAATTGTGTCTGATGAATTATCTTCTGAAAAGTCCATCCTCTTAAAAAAAAAAAAAAAAAGTGTTTAAAAGGCATCCCAGATTAAAAGTGTTGTATCCTAAGTATGATTAGTGATATTTCTTAAGGCCCTTATTTTGATTCATATTTAGCTTTGCAACTTAATTTCTTTATCCAAATACTTGTGCTAATTTCCTGGAATGGCAGCAGGAAAACAAAGAATTGCTCTATATTTGATTTTTTTTCCCCCCATTTTTATAATTTACGTGTGTGTAAGAAAGGAAGTCAGTTATCAAAGATAGCATTAGCACTTGATTCCAAATGGAATCTTTCTTTTTACTTTAAAATAGGGCTTTGGAATGTTACCTTAGTTCTTCTGGAATGCGAGATGGCTTCCCAGCAATGAGTGAAATCTCTGTAACCCAAAGCAGACAAAATGGTTAAATGTGGATAATTCAGAGACATTTTGAGTTACTATTTTTTCTCTCTGCATGAAGGCTAAAGCTCATATTCATATTGTACGCGTGATCCTGCCCATCACTTTTGTTTTCTCCCACCTCCTCTTTGTTCAGAGAAGCAGCTGCCTGTGCCCTTTTCCCTGGATGTGGATGTACTTCTGTTTTGTGGGACTAAAGGAATCTGTGGTGATACATAATGCTCTGAGCCAGAGAGTGTATCTGTGTGTACTTCTGTTTTACTTCACACAATCCTCTATTTACAGTACCTGGTAGTATTTTAGAAGAGATATGTATTTCTTTTAAAAGAGTTATCCTTTGTGAGGGGTGTTTACATCTGCCAGCAAACTGAGGTTGAACATTGTAACTTCTCAATCGTTCTAATATAGTCTTCTTAAGAAATGTAGCAAAGGGTAAGTAAAGTGATAGATTACAAGGTGCTCCATCCAAACATCTGTCCAGGAAAACGTGTAATCCTAGAAGTATGGATTGACTGACAAACTTTTGCAAATCTCGATAATATTTCCTTTTAATAAGGAAATTAAAAGGAAATTACTGAAATCACAATATCTTGTCACAGTGTGTGTTCACTGCAAACTGATATAACCAGGTTCATCTTCAGACAGCATGAGTGTAAATAAAATATATTTGATTTGTGCTGTTTATTCCTGATGAAAATATCATGGGTTTCAAATTCTTTTTTTTTTTTTTTTTTTGAACCTTTGGGGTTTTTTGTTTGTTTGTTTTGTTTTGTTTTTTTGTCCTAGAGCTTCAACTCTAATCCCAACACAGCAAGGCCTTCATATTTAAATACCTGACTTCATGCTGGGTAGTCGTGCTGACTTAACAAAGTCTTGCTTAAAGCTACCTTTATTTGTGTGTATTTGGGGCTAGGTTTAGCTCATTAACATGTGACCTACTTTACAGGGGAGCATGCTTTATGAATTTTTCACCAATATTCATGTCTATATTCTCTTTCCTTGCCAAGGTAAGCATTAATGTAATTAACTTTGACAAATTCAACACACTTGTGTGGGCAGTTTCTACCTGAAGAGATGAGATGAATCTCAAAGCTCAGGTCCTTCTGTGGCAGCTCAAACTTTGCAAAAATTACTGTATATAACTATGAATAAAATAGCCCTTAGATGGAATGAATCCCCAGAAATCATAATTACTGTGTTCAGAGGAGGTACTTTTACAGGGGATATCCACGGAGAATAAGGAATGCTCTGGTTCTGTTGAATGCACAGAAGGCTATGCTGGTAAAAATCACATATGTATGAGTTTACGGTGAGTGAAATCTGATGTGCTTGAAATTACTTGAAATCTCCATAGTTTTAAAGATTTGGCTCATAAAGCAGGCAAGGAAGAGACACATAACTTTGGTGAATTGATTTCTCATGTTGCGATTATAATCTTGCAGAGTTCACACAACATTAAAATATATATGTTTTTATGATATTTATTTTACTTATAGTAGTAATAATAACTACTTTTAATTCTTTGCATTCAAATTCATAGGAAAGTTGATAATGTGGCACTGACATGCCTGAACTTATTCTCATAAGTAATTCTTAATCTTTTTGAAAATTTGATAGTAACACAGTTACTTACCTGTGTGCCTGTTGCATTATTGGTCTTGTAGGAATCCAGATTTTAAAGACAAACTCCCAGGAGACCAATTAGAGGCCCTAACTTCAAATGTAAGTTCACAAAATCAACCCAAATCTAAAAACCTATTCATTTGGATCAAAGTTTGTAAAGAAACAGAGAATAAGTAGCCCTGACAAGGATTTCAGGTTTTCCCTTTTTTTGGCAAATTTCTTGAAAACAGAAATGTGAAAGTATCTTATCACTCAAGAAAAAAAAATAATCCAAATCCATCTTATTTTAAAGTACATTGAAGCTTTAAATTTTAGATTTTGTTTTGCATTCATTCTTAAAAAACTTTTAGTACTAAAGGAGCATTTCTAAAAATGACAACACCCTCATTTCAGCATGATAAAATGCTTCTATTTTTAAAGTCTGTACATTTATCTGAACTTTTCAATTCAGCCTAACTCCACTTCATAGGGGAGAAATATGTTCCAGAAAATAATGAAAGTGAGACCTGACAGGATTGGAAATAAATTTATAGTGAGTTTTTCTGTGGGATACAATGGAGTTTGGAAATGAACCCAGATGTAACAGCCTGATGAACATTAAGAGTCAGAAAGAGAAATACTCAAGATATAATTTTAGTGTCTTGTGCATTCATGGTATTTATCTCTGCTATAAATCACATCAGATTATTTGGACTTTCACACAACATAGGAACTGTTTTTTTGTTTTGTTTATTTATTTTTATGTTTGTTGTTGTTGTCTGTTTTGTTTGTGTTTGGTTGGTTTATGGAGTGGTTTGGTTTTTTGGTTTTGCTTTTATTTTCATCAGTTCTCTTTGGGCTACTGCACCTCTTGACATCCAGACCAGTGGACCAATCTCTTAGGCTATGCATACATTAGCAACTGTAGCAGCATTTAATATGCACTTGTGCTTCTTCACCAGAGCTGATGGGGAAAAAAGGAAAATGGGGATATTAGGACTCCCCTATGTCATGAAACATTGACATGGCAATGACAGAAGTATCATTGATTTGAGTTTATTTATCAATCTTACTTGCAGGAAACTCCCCTTGCTTGTATCTTTTAAATCAAATCTTTTTTGAGTTTATTAATGATAACTGAAGCAGCCTCTAAAACTCTGTAGTCTCTAAAATCAAGAACAGTCTAACAAAGATATGAAAGCAATGCAATTTTCTTTCTAATTCATCATATTTTCTGATTTCCTAAATGCCATATCTGTTCTTTATTCTGCAGTAAAATTAAGGTTCACAGAGGGGATCTGATAATCTGAGTCATCTTTTCTGACCTCTCTCTGGAGAGTTCTGTAATTTAAACCCAAAACAGGCTTGAGTGGGCCTATAGAATGACTCGATGCCTTAAGTTTTAGCTTTTATATTTTTTAGATTCTGTGCTGTTTTAGTGGGTAGTTTTAGGTTTCATATTGAGTGCTACTAAGCTCTCTTCACTGAGTAGAGAGACAAAACAATTCCTTCTCTAGCTTGATACCAAGGACAACTTTCAGGCCCAAGAACAAAAACAACAGTGAAGTGAGAAGAAAAAACCAGGAGGATAGACCTTCATAACCTGGTGCTATAATTGGACAATTGTTTCTAATATGCAGATAGACCAGAACTTATAAAAGTGTGAGACCTCATGATCAGGTGTCCATTTTGTGACCATTTTGGGGTATCTTGAGTGTGGTCCAGCCAGGCTCTTGTGTGGCCCGGGTGTACCCATTGAGACCTTTTAAAAAATCCCTACTTTATCCTTTTGCTCTGTCTACTCTCTGTTCCAGGTCAGCCTCCAGAAGGCATCAGTGGAAAGACCAGAAGAAGCCATTCAGGACTGGCACGATTGGGCAACATCTACATTACAAGGTTATGAAGATGTGGGTGCATTTCCATGCAGCTTCTCAGCAGCACCAGGGTTAGGAAGAGGGCATTTTGCTTGAAAGACACAAGTCTTCAGCAAGCAGCAGTAAGAAGATGAGACATGACTGAAGTTTTATCACACCCAGATAAGAGATGAAAGAGTAAACAGATAGTGACTCATGGAGGTGAAGTGCTCCAGAGAGGCAAAATGTCCTGATCACCATCTGCTCAGAAAGAGTGAAAAAGGCACATCTAAAACCAGCACATGATCACTAACTTCGAAACTCTCCAGAAGACATAATAAAATCTTTATAGTCACTATCCCTCCTCTTCCTAACTAAACCTTGGCAACTACCTTCCCTGTCAGCCATCATCCCAAGGAAACCTAGTTTTGAGGACCACTTGAACACATGCCCACTGGTGTGAAATTCTGTGGGTAAAAACAATTTTATTCTAAAATAAAATCCCCCTTGCTACCAGAGAGATGCATATGATACTTTGCTGTTCTGTTGCTACAAGTCCACAATCTTATTTACTTTCAAAGTTTTGAAGGCCAAAGGTAGGGTTCTCAGTAACAAATTCCTTACGACCCTAGAAAATGAGTAATACCCAGCTGTCTCTGTATTAGGGACTGCAAGGTCTCCATCTGCCTGGCACAGAAGTCTGAGTAATTCATGTTGACCTCCTAACACCTAAATCCTATGAGAATAGGCATCTCTTTGACTGTAGAGCAGAACACTAAAGAAAGAATTGAAAGCTGAAATTTCCTTTCTTTGCATTTCCTTTACCTTTTAAATATAATAACTGAGCTTTTAGAGCAGTTCCTTTAATGTTAAGTGAACAAAATTTGATGTCTTGCTGTTCACTAGTCTGCCTTATAAACCATGTTGTAAGCTTGATTTTTTTGCTGTTGTTGACAAAATTAGCACACCAAGTGAAAGAATTAAAAAGAAAATATGCATGAACTTATATGGTATGGTGGAGCTCTCTAGCTCCCATGAGGTCCCATAATAGTATTTGTATTTTATTCATAGGTTACTTAATACAAAAATCTTCAAAAGGCACTGGAGCAGAGAATGAAAATCAGGTACGTTCAATTTCCTGGTGAATTTCTTGATATTCTTACCTTTTCTATCCCAAAGATACAGTCGATCGATTTTGCAAAAAACATCATCAAAAGAATGTGAGTGTTTTCTATGAAGTCTGGAATAGCAGAGTAAGGCACTTTATTCTCAGGTTGGAAATGGGACTTTGAAACTGCTCACTTAAAGGAATTTAGCCATAACTCCCACATAAAGGCTGAGTGTTATGAGAAGGGAATTAAAAACATTATCACAAGAAACATTATTTTTTGGGACAGAATTTGATTCATAATACAATCTCTTGTTCATTTGTGGAAGAAAGTCTTGGCTGCTTTCTCTGAGCAACAAGCTCAGAATGAAGAAACCTTTATGGCTTAAAGGATGTTTAACATGTCTCACTTTTCATAGCATTACCTATAACTTAAAATTCCAGTCCAGCAATGCCTGCTGCTTGGCTTGGTACCTTCAAATCCACTGTTGGTGCACAATTTATATGTGAATATATGTAAAAAATAGGAACTCATTCTTCAACAGACCTTAGTTGCATCTGCTTGTTCTTGAGACTAAAGTGATGTTAAGCTTCTTTTGTGTGGGTTTGTGGGTTGGGGCTTTTCTCACTCTTTCTTGCTGCACCCTTCTCCTGGCACAATGCTGAAACTGAATTCTGTCCCACCTTACTATGTCTTGAGCAGAGTTGCTGGTCATGTTCAAGACTAACCCAGTGAGAACTGAAGATAAGTTGTTGCTGTTTCCTCAGGTCCTTCATAATCACAAATCCTGAAGTTACTCTGGTTCCGGATTCCAAATCAAGGATTTGGTGGGATTTTGGTTGAATTTGGTTAATTTCATAAATTCGGATTTAGCTTGATTAATGGTATAGTAAACAGTATTCATTTACCTCGCAGTCCTTATTACATTGAATGCTGAAGAACAGAATGATTTTTTATGAAACAAAGATTCAAATTAAAGATTTACTGGAAAGACACCTCTAAGCAAGCTGCAAAACCCTCTAAACAAGCTGAATGTCTATTTCTTCTTCATTTGGTAAAACAAGACTTTAGGTGAGTGTCCCAAATCATTTCCAAGTCATCCCCTTTCCTGGGGTTCAGATGAATTTGAAATGCAGCAGTCAATAATCTGATTTACAACTCATCTCAGCCAACACCTTTTGTGCCTACTGCTCCCCGTCAGGACCTTATTTATTTTAGCCTTTTCTCAGCTGAGAGCTGCTCCCCCCACCATGTCCTTAGGCTGGGAAGGCTGTCACCAGGGAGTGGGATCGGTGCTGCTCAGCCCTGGGCTCTGCCTGGTGGGGTGGGTCGGCAGAGGAGCCTCACCACCTGGTGTCGGTTCTGCTCAGCAGATTTTGTCTCTCTGTTTACACTCCGCTCAGCTATAATTGACAGTTCTGTCATCATTTCTTCACCATCTTTGGGTGCATTGTTATAGCTGAATACATACTATAGATGGGAAGAATCCTTGCTCATCACAGCTGTCGCTTTCCTCTTCTTCGGTTCTTCTTGTTCTTTTTTTCCTACGCTTTGAGTAGTGTAAGTCATGGTGCTTATGTTGCATATGCATTGACAGATTTCTTGACTGACATGCAAATTAATTCAGAGGAAGAGGAAAAGAACATTTTTGTTCCTGACACTTCTTTATTTTTATCTTTGCGTGCCATCTTTGACAGGCTTTAAAATCTTATTCGTATTTTAAAAGTAACTTTAAATAAAGAGCAATTTTTTATATCAGAACTTTGCTACTACTGTATCTTGCTTTCCAATTTGTTCAAGTCCACACTAAGGAAGGCTTCTGAGTTATTTGATTCTGACACTAAACAAGATCCCTGGAGTTCCAGTAAATTTATTGTCTTTTTATTTTTTAATCTGCTTGAGGGAGTTTTTATAATGCTCCTGGGCAAGAAATTTTCCTCTGGTGTCCTTTACCAACGCTCCTTCGGAACTGCACGTGCTGAACCCTGAGAAATATTCATAATGGCTAAAATTAAAGAGGATGGGCCCAGAAAGGGCTGTAACTGAGAACAGAAAACACATTCTCATTAATCAAGAATAAAAGCAAGAGGACCTATTGTCTCAGTATCAGTAATGGATCAGCTACTGCAATATGAAGCTCTTGAATTTTAAACCTTATTTATTGGCTCTCAAATGACTGCTTCTGGCTTTCATTTTCCAGTTCAGCTGGTCTCCTAGTAATTTTACTTTCTTTCAAGAAAACAAAGGGTTTATTTGTTTCTGCCTTTTTATATTTACTTACATTGGGATTAAAATTACCTGTGACCTGCCACCTACCCAGAACATCAGCCTTGGAATAAATCTGTGAATTCTGAGGAAACAGAAAAGCAATTTTATAGAGAGGAAATTGCCTTCATATTTATAGTAGATGAATTATAATCTTGTGTGGGAATTTTTTTTGCTAAAAATCACAATTCTCCAGTAGAGTAGCGACCTCAATTTTTTCTCTTGTGATAGGGAATTGTTGCATGCCTTTTCTCATTTCCTGTTGGGGCATGGTCAACTTTGAGACCAGTGCTACCCACTGGTTACCCAGTACTATCCACCCCAAGGGTTCAAATGCAGTGCAGGAATTTCTCTGTTATTTGCTAATGGTTTTCAGGGAGGAAAACAGCATCTGTTGATTGGAGTTGATATTGAGGGGAAAAAAAAATACAACCAGTAACAGTAAAAGAAAATATAAGCATAGGAACATGGGTACTGAAGAAATAGAAATGTAATTCAGAGAGGAGGTATGAGAAAGGAAAAATGTATAAAATTAATCCTAGTTCTTTATTGTCATTGCTCATGTCTTTTTCCCCATTCCCTCAAATATATTTCCTTCTAAGATTAAAACACTTTCTAATGCAGGTAATGTCACAGACATTTTGGAAGGAATCTTTTTTTTTTTTTCCCAGTAAAATTTTTAGAACAACACATGATTCGATGCAAAAGACTAATAATTGATTTGTTGTTCTTGTAGAGGTTTTTCAGTCCTTTGTGTTCTCTTGGCTGGTGCCTTGAATTTACCTGAAAGCTACGTTACTCAGTGGATGTGATGCTTTTAGCTAGAGAGGAAAACCTCATACAAACAACACGAAAAGTGGGTTTTCATTACAGTTTGAGTACTTTAAAATTTTTTGCACTTCACAGGCTTCACTGTGCATGATTTGTGCTTCTGAACAGACAAAGGCAGAGGAACAGCTTTGGAAAATTCAGCCCTTTGAGAACCAATGACCAACCTTTTTTTTTTATCAGTTTTTAACCTTGCACTCATGAACAGTTTTAAATGTCCAGGTGTCACAAGATGTAAGAAATAATGGGGCAGAATAGTGATTATGGGTGGCAATTAGTCACTGATCAGCTCTTTTTAGTGGCTTGTTTAGAATGATGTTTTTTTCCTACCCACAAAGTAGGAGTAACAATTTAAATCTTTTTCTTGTCTACTGGTTAATAGGTGTCTTAGAATAAATTTACAGTGACAGGTTCTTGTATCAATAATGAGTGTAAGTAATGAAAAACCAATAAACTTTATCAGCCTGCAGACTTTTATGTTTGCTTTCTACCATTTACCGTGTTTGCATTTCAGAGAAGCTATAGATTCTTTCCTATTATGTTTCCTCTGATGCTGGTATTGTAATTTCAAGCAAAGTTCCAGATACTACTGCAGTTATGAAAAGCAGATATTGAATTACTGGGGTCAAAGCTAAGTATGGAGCAATTTTGTTAAAAAAAAGGCTAAAGCAAGGTTTTTGCTTTAAAGGTAAAAAGCCCAAAGTCCAAGCTTTAACCTGAAAATGAACCTGTGAACCCTGTGCAGATTAACTCCTATGCTTTAGTGTACTTCTTTTTGTTTGACATAAGAGATAAGTTTCTTTTTCAGTAAACTTAGAGAAATGCAGAATTTTACTAACCTCACGCCATCTCAGAGCCCTTATTTTTGAATTATTCATTTGAAGGTTGCTTGCTATGGAGAGATCACAGCTCCCACCATGTTCATTTGTATGCCTTCTTTCCTACCCTCCCGGAATGTGCTTGTAATTCATCACTGCTTTCCTTATTTCTGAGGTCCATGGGAATTAACATCTTTTAAACAAATAAATAGTTGTGCCTTTCCATTTTTTGTCACCTTCTCAGTATTTTCTCTTAAAGTTTTTCTTACTATCTTTAGGACATTTTGGAAAGCCTGGAGAAGGAAGGAGGTGGCTGTTTCCAGGAGATCATGTTTTTTTTCTGAGGGAGTTCCTTTTAGCAGGACACCTGACAATGTCCTTTCCTTCACACCAACTCGTCTCCTGCTCCAGACTTGGAAATACTTTGAAAAATGAGAGTACTGTACTTGAGGCAGAGACAACAGCTTAAGCTGTGTATGCTCGTTGCCTTTTCCTGCCAAGACTTGCTCTTGCAACTCAGCTGCCACTGACTTTAACAGCACAGAGTGTGACCTGAGTCCCATCATTAGGAAATTCTGAAAAAGGTGAAAGAGGTGATTAGACTCTGAGTATCTTTTCATAACAAAGTTTTTGGGACAAATGCTTATTATTTTCTGCCTCAAACATACCACTTAGAATATTTTGATTGAATCCCTGGAAAATAAGTGAAAACTGATGGTCCACATTATAGGTAGCATTTAGCTGGGTTCAGTAGTGACATTTTTCTCAAAAGTGAAGGCGCTATCATGAGAAAAGGTGTTTGGAAGAATATTGTTGATAAAGCAGCATATCGAGTGTGGTAATTTGTTTTTCATTTGATCTGTGTGTCTCCCCTTTCATCCAATACTTAGAGAACATTCTCATTAACATCCACCTGTTTGAAAGTCTTCTTTGGCCCTTTCAGTTTGTGTTTCTGTATTGCTGAGTACTCCTTAGCAGAAGTGTCCCTTGGATAAGCAGAGTTCCAGGGCATCCTTTTAAATTCTGAATGATCTACTTGGAATATTAGTTTATTTTGCAGAATAAGGGAGGAATAATTTCTTTTCAAGAAAAGTTATCACTCTCACTGAATTGTGAAATAAGATTACTGGTAAATCATAATTTTTCAGGACAGCTGATGGAAGAAATAAATCCATCTAGGCTCATCTAAGCAAAGTATTTACAGCTCGCTTAAACAGCCTTTCTAACTCGTATTTCCTGTATATATCAGTCTCATTTGTGACCTTGGAAATACATCAGAATTACAAAAATAACTAAATTGCTTTTGCCAACTCAAGCTGAGGTTCTTTTAACTTACCATTGCCTTCAATTTCACAGAAAATGTCCTCTCTGATTAAATACACTTTTAACATTACAAAATGCTTTAGGAAAGAAAAAGAAAAAAAAAGCTAAGTCTATGGTTAAAGTGATACTTTCATAATACCAATCTGAATTTTTACTACCATCTATGAGTTTGACCACAATATACTGTAAATATCTGTTGACATGCAATCTCAGAAAGAAGTCTGGCTTCAAGTTTGTGGTTATAAATTCCTTTTAAATTCCTTTAAAAACCATTGCGTTTGAAATGCCCTTCTTTTAAGTTAAGATATATCCCCATAGGAATTTTCTAACACTTCACGGGAGGTTTTTTTACCCCTGGGTCAAAAGCCAAGACAGCTAGCCCTCTTTTTGTTCCCTGTCTCTTTTGAGGCTAACCTGGACTGCCTGCTGTTTCTTTTGAAAGTTCACCCTGCTTCCACTGACACAAGGCCTGACCCAAATGCTTATTGCAGCTTGTCTTCTGCCTTGTAGTTTCTCAGGCACAGACAGCACAACTGTCATAATCCTTTAGACTTTACTGATGTCAATATATTGATGTTAGGAAAAGATCAAGCTGGGAGATTTTGGTCACTTTTCCTTTTATTTGGGCAATGTCCAGCTGTGGTAAAATATAAGTAGATGATAAGGGAACTTTTTGGTGTTTAAGGGCAGAGCACTGATAACAACTCAGACCAAATAAAACCAAAGAAGCTGGTGAGGAAATACAAGGCTCAAGTACCCTTAGTTGGTTTGGGTAATTTATGTGAAAGAAGTTCAGATTTAAGAGGAACATTGGTGTTACTACATTCTCATTACAGTCTTCCTTCCTTTGAGGGAAGAAACAAATGGAATTTTCTCTGAACTAGAAACTGCAATTTCACCTGGCAATGTAGGCAGCGATATTCCAGTTTCATCACATAACAGTAATGTGTTCATGCATGAAGCCTTGTGAACATCCATAGTTTTACCGAAAGCCTGCCCTCTGGAATGGAAAGTTACCATTCCCTTACATTCTGTACACTCTTTTGTCCATTTCCTTTCCATGCACAAAATCATGCTCAAAGTCTGAATGCTGGCCACAGCCCTTAAAAGAAAACTATTCACATTTAATCCATGGAGATGTTCATTACTAAAATCTCAGAAGATTCCACCTACACTGAACAACCAATTCTTGTTATTGCTGGTATGATATGATTAGAACCTAAGAAATTAAAATTTACATAAGGAAAGGCAACCAGGGAGAGAGATAGCAAGGAAGAGGGAAAAAAAAAAGGCCGAGGCTAAAAACTGAACGCATAAACTTTTGGAAGACTACAAGAAAGATTTCCAACTTCAATACTTGACTTTACAAATATTGTGTTTGTTAATTATGTTGGGGAAAAGGATTGTGGGAGATTTTTTTTGCAATTATTATTATATTTATAATACAACAGCAATTCTACACAAAATCTATGACACAGCGTACTCCCTTCTAATCTGAAAGCTTCCCCAAAGAAGAGAAGGCAGCACTTTCAGTGTTTCCCTTGATGACTGAAAGGAGGTTCTCTTGTAGAGTAAGGGACAGTGTGGGACACTGGTTTTGTGTGGATACCAGATGTTTGCTGCCCAAGGATTTGAGAAAATGAGTATTGTTTTCAGCTCTCTGAAATGCCACAAGACCTATTCCCTGGTCTTTCCTCCTCTTTTCATCAAGGTGAACTAAATAGAGTCTCTAAGCATGGGGATCCCTGTCTTATTTTTGCCTGAAGGTACTAAAAAACACAATCTGATTCTGCAGTTACCTTTATAATTAAAGGTCAGTGCAACTTTATAGCCTTCAAAAATGTACCCCTGATTTACAGGAAAATATAAAAGTCAGAGGAGAATTGGGTCATGTAATTTAAAGATCATTATTGTCATTTGCTTTGAAATAATACTTCCACATTGGAATAGAAGTAACATTATTCACTGTGATTTGTACTTTTAAAAAACTAGAGATGGACAATATTTTTTTCAGGCCTCAACCTTTAGCTAGAATGAACTATGGTAATTGTTGTAAACAGAGCATTAATGTTAACAAAGAAAAGATGGCAGTAAATTAGAAGTAGATGTCTGCCAGGGAAACAATCAAGAAAGAAAAATTTATGAAGGATAAGGGAAAACATTGGACTTGTGAATATCTTTATGATTAGAAGGCTTTCTGTTTAAAATAATAGAGTTATAATTTTTAAAACCAAAACAGAACTTAATATTGGCTTTGACAGAGAAAGAATGTGGATGCAGATGAAGATAGTGAAGCTTGAAGGGGTAGTTTGGACAAAAGGATATTTTGTATTCATGAACAACATTTACCTGAAGACAAGAACTAAAATATGCAGGTTCTGGCTTCCCCTTCCCTCCTCACAACACACTCAACAGGATCAAGGACATTTCCTTTCCTTTTACCTACAGTAAAGATTTAGCAAACCCTGTAGGTTGTACATTTATACTCCTCTCAGCCTGAAGAATAAAAATTTGAAAGGGAGTCAAAAGAAAACACAACTAAGTTTGGCATGAGAATTAAGCTTCTGATTATTTGTACAGTGAGCAGAGACTTTTTGTTTCTCTAAGTATTTAATTTTTTAACTAGGAAAAGAATAACAGTTACAGATGAAGTTGGACTAGGTACTGCTAGGTGCCTTCCAACAGGTAAAAAAGATTCCAAAAGAAATCACAATTTTCCTGAATAGATCTCAGAGGATCTAAAGTAATGAATCTCAGGCAAATTAAACCGGAAGCCTTTTATGCAGTCTATTTTCTTGTATATCTAAGGAAATGACAAATCTTTGAGCAGGGAGATAAGAAAAGGTGGTGGCAAGTGAACAACTGATTCTTTCCCAAATTTGTTACAGCAGCTTTCTCCCTCTCTCCTGTAGCAGTGCTGTTCCAAGCCAATTTAAATGACTTGACACGCTCATCACAACGTAAAAGTGATTTTTTTCTTACCTTCTTTCCTCTCTGACTAACTTACTGGGCAGAGAGGAAACTGACAGGAGGAAATATGAAGAGGATAGAGGTTACTACTGCATCCTTGTCTTAACCAATATTTCAGGTGCT
This sequence comes from Cinnycerthia olivascens, assembly GCA_035048155.1. NCBI lineage: Eukaryota > Metazoa > Chordata > Aves > Passeriformes > Certhiidae > Cinnycerthia > Cinnycerthia olivascens. The sequence goes on from JAWWMU010000001.1 coordinate 7,235,676, forward strand.
GGTGTTGGCAGAAAAAATTTACAATGTGCTTTTACTTTCCATTTGCAAATAGAACACGCTAGAGAGATAATAAAAGTCAGGGCTTCCAGCCATTTGAGCAACCCTGGATATGAACTAGCAACATAGGAAAATCATCTTTTTCTGTATTTACATATATTTCTGATATTACACCTATGCATATATGTATATTGAGTTTTTTCTTTCTTATAGACATTTAATGTAGATTTATGACTGATACTTTAATTAAAAATGTAATGTCTTTGCTAATGCTTTTACAGGTGATACCTATGCCTTTTGTTTCTTTCATCCGAATACAATCCAGTTCTATAACTTGCAACTTTATAACTTAAACATTTATAGCAATATCAAATTTCTGCTCTAGGTTCTGAAAGTGTTTTTGTCACAAATACCTTTCTTCTTTGAAAATTATTTTCAGTAGCTTCATTTTTAAATGAGGAAAATGTGTATGAGGATTCAACAATATATTATCTGTTTCTTCTCCATTAAAATCAAAGTAGCATATCCAGGTGATTTTTTTTCACCAACCTGCACATTCTGGTCACATTCATTATTTTTCACATGGCTAGGCAAATCTCATAAGATAGAAGCAGATGGTGACAGCTTCCTCATACCATCAAATCAAATTGAGATAGCAAAAATAAACATTGGTCCCAAGCTTAGAAACTAGGTGAACAGTCTGCTTTCTGGAAAGCTGTGCCAATTTTTTAGATACCATGGATAAAATAATGTTGATTAAGAAATAACCATGAACCTCCAAAAAGTATTCTTAGGAGAATATTGAAGATAGGAGACTACCTAGCACTTAGTGTTCTGTATCAAGATGGGGTTTGTTTGAAAAGTGTGAGCATTCTCCCTCTGGCCTTGAGAATACTCATTGAGAATGTGCTCTGATCAATAATTCAGTGTCACCTGAGGTTCACCGTTTGAAATTTAGGAACTACAGGTAATATTTGCACTGTTTCCTCAACCGCCTCTGTGGAACAATAAAAAAATCATAAAATATGCAGTAAAACTGCTACTATAGGATGGAAATCTATGCAATAAATATAATCCAGGTTCACTATTTTAACAGCAACATTAAAATCTGATTCTGTAATTTTCTCCTCTTATTAATTTCTTTTGTGTATCAATTTTTTTCATGACTTGGAAAACCTTGTACCATGGTACATGGGAAACAGCTGTAGGAGAGAAAACAAATACTTTGGGGATATCATATGTACATTACATTGCACCAGCCTAAATTATACTCCTGATTTCGAGCACGAAGTATAAGAAACAAATATTTTCACTGATTTAGGACTTGGAGCATGTTTGCAAATGGGAAATGCTTATCTGGTCAAATGAGTAGGGACACTAGATTCTTTCAATGAAATTATTACCAAATTTCTAAACACAGGTCAAATCTCTCTGTGTTCTCAAATAACAAAACAGACAAAAAAACCAAACAAACACCCCTCAACTTTAAAACAAAAAGCAAACTTTTCTCCACAAGTAACATTTCCCTCTCAGATTATTACCTTTGTAAAATTTGTAAACAAAATTTTTTGTAAAATGTTTTATAAACAGGAACTTGGGTATTTTACTGGTGGAAAAGTAGGGCCACTGATTGAAAAGTGATACTATTTCTATATCACAAAACTATTGCCTTTGAAAGAAGAATATCAATCATAGGTGAATATATAAATAAAAGCATCTATAGCATTTATGCTTTTATGTGACAGTTAAATTGTGTGGAGCATTGGAAAGGGGGAGGTTTTATGAGAAGTAGGCTGGGACAATAAAATAGCTTTTGCCTGATACTGGTATCATATATTTTATAAATAGGAAGAATAACACACTTCAGGCAGTAGGGTTTAGCCGTCCCTTTCATTTGAAATGTTCTCTTTGTTATCTTCCAGAGGGTGACTTATACTGTAAAAACCATGTTACACAACCCATTATGTGTCTTGATATTCATCCCAACATAAATGTTACGACAAATTAATATAATGAAAAGATACTGCAACAAAAATGAAAAGTGTGATTAATAGAGTTCTAGTGTAGTCAAAGGCAGGTTGTGTTTTAGATTTTTGTTATGCTCTGTACCTAACTTAAATAAGTTGTATCTAAGGTTGCCATCTAAAGTTTAGATGGCAAATTGTTTGATCACTAAGAGGATGTGTCCTAGATGTGCTAACACAGGACTGAGGGAAAGAAAATCCTCTTGTGCCAATGAATTATAAGTGTTATATAGGAATCTTATATATTATTTGTATAACAATAATAATATAATTCTTATAATTCAGTATTGTGCCCATATATGTGAAAATGTCAGTCTTGCAGTGATTCTTCTTGTCCTTCAAAAAGTCCTCCTGTAATTCTGAGGATTTGAAAGAATGACAAAATGTTACTGTTAAATTCAAGCCTAAATCTATAATCTCATTGGAGTAATGGGAGAATTCACTTCCTAATCTACATTTCTGAGCTGTCTAAGGAACTTGGAAAGTTAATATCACATCAGTTTAGGTATGTCTTTTAGATGTCTCTTTTTTCTTTGTAATCCCAAATGATATCAACACTTTTATATTAATAGTAACACTTTTTACAGCCCCTATCAACGTATGTATCAGCCAACAAAAAAAATGCTATAATCTATGTGCCATGGACTATGAAATGTGTTCGTTTTCCTGCTTACTGCTCCTATACTTTTTCTTCTATTTATTGCATTGATTTTAAGTCATCAGGCAACATATAGTATGGATTTCCATCTACTTCTTTGCTTATGTCAAGGATCCCTTTGACATTTGACTGCATTTTTCAGATATCTCTTTTTTTTCTTTTCTCACCATTCTTCATCTTTTCCCTACGTTGTCCTTTTTTCTCAAGTCTTCTTTTTACCAGAAGGGAGATGCTGAAGAGGATTGGTAACAATTTGCTTCCACCTCCATCATAGACCTATTTCTTCTCACTTCAAAAATAAGACATTTCTTTCAATTCTTACAGGGATAGAACTGCAACAATATTAATGCTGTCAGATGCTTTTTCCAACTCTAAGTTGCCTTCCCATCCTCAGACACAGAGGTCTTTTGCTTCAGGGGAAAAAGCTAAGACATTAACTAATCTTCAGATCTTAATATTGTGGAATTCTTATTTTCAAATTATCTGAAAAGTAGCCAGAAACTATAAAATGGGGCGAAAAGATGACTACTGTGTACTTTAGTGGATACATACATTATTGCTGAAAGTGTGGGACGCACATAATCCAGTATTTAACAAAGGAGCATGAACTTTGATTTTAACATGAATTTCCTCCAAGACTCTTACACAGTGCTCTGACATTTAAATAAATTTAAATTTATTTACCACAAGATATGTTGCAACGAGTCAGCATATGTCCACTAATTTAACAATATTTCTGACAAGTTCATAATATCTCCCTCATTAGAGCCATTTCTTCCTTACAGAAATATTCTCCCAGGACTCCTTTTAGCAGGAGTGTTTTGGTGGAAAGGCTCCTCCTGCAAATGTTCATAAAGTACTAACATGACATTTCAATAGTATTAAAACCTGTTCAAGTTTACTTGCCAACTTGTGCCCTATTTGCAAGTAAAATATGCCTTCCTTTCTAATCATCTGCTGCTTTAAATGATCATTTCCCATTCATTTAATAATATATGCCAAGTGCCTTCCCAACATGTTTTATCCCTAGACTGTCTCATCATCATCTTGTGTGGTAGCAGTGCCCCTCTTAAAAGAAATGAACAACATAAGGAACTCCAAACGTCTAGGTGGAAGTTCACAATATAAAAATACAAAATGTCTGTAGCAAGGCCTATCTAAAAAACACCAATACATTTTTAAAATACAACAAAATGGGGAAAGCAGCTGGAGAAGCATTTGGGCAATTTTGATCAATCAGTGACTGTTTTAAACTATATCTATTATTTGTGAACTGAAGAATCTGTAATATATTACCATAGAGATGATACTGGACAAGTAGTATCAGTTTCTAAAATACTAATTGGAAAATAATGTTCCTGATTCCATAGAAATAAGTGTGTGATACACCAGTCAAGAAGAAACTGTTAGTTTTGATTGGAGTGCCAAAAAGGTACATCCATTAAAGGGGAAGAAAGGGTTCTTTGTGTTTGCAAATATTTTGTGAGTCAAGTTTAATTTTGTTAATAAAAATGCTGCCATGAGAGAGATTTAGATAATCTAGCAACAAGATAACAAGTTAGCACCATCCTCCCCAAATAACTTGTGAGACCAGCTTGTGGAAAATGTTCAAGATGAATCTGCGAGAAGAGATATTTTTGTATCTTTAGAACAGTGCAGCAGAAAAAGGTAAGAAATAAATGAAAATAAAAGAAAATTTTAAAACTCAAGGGTTAAATAAAAACTAATAGGAATTAGGTCAATCTTTGTAATATTTTAATCCCCTCTCCCACATTCAACACTTTTAATATCATATTACTTAATTCTGGGCCTAAGCGTATATTTTATATTTGGATAACTGTCAAATCACAAATTTATTTTTTCCCCTACATGCTTCAATTTCATCTAATGTCCATGATACAGAAAAGATAGTTCTTCTTTTGCACTTGACAATTTAAGGTACAGTTCAAGTGATTTTTTAAACGTTTTTGTTCTTTGCGAACACTGGTATCTCATTCTTGAGGATTTTTCAATTTTCTGTTTTAGAAAATGCATAGTAGCGTACAATTACTTTATAACACTCAGAATATTCACTATGGTAATAGAGCTGATAATCTTGGGAGAGCTAATGAACAAAGTTCAATGCTATTTCCAGAATGGATGGGTCTATGCAAATTTTAAATACTACTTACAGCGTGTGTACTCTCTCAGAATTCTATTAATAAAGACAGACGATATCTGAGCAACAAGACAAATACTAATACTCAGAAAATGTAACACATATCTTGGGCAGCTCAAGACAGAATAATCAGTAAGCCCTTAAATTGTGCTTTATGCTTTCTAATCAACTTGTTTATGACCACAGCACCAGTGCCGGGTGGGTTTGTCCTCACAGCCCTGACTACCAGCCTGCCTTTCTGTGTTGGTATCAAGAGAGCTGTTACTGATTAAATTATTTATTTGCCACTTTGAGGAGATGAAGAAATGGTGTTTAAGAGGAACCCAAAGCAGTTTGTTCCAATAAACAAGTCAGCACGTTTGCAGTTTAATTTTAGAAATGTTTGTGGTTCACATAGAGTTACTCATCACTGGGTATCAGTAAGTTGATTATGCAAAGTAACAATCTGTTTTCAAGCTTCCAAAGAGACCCAGTATATCATCTGCATCTAAGCTCCTTCATGTTATACACTGAAAGTCAAAAAACCCCAAGGATATCTGCTTCACAAAACGCCATTAACTCAGGAGATGTCGACATTTCCTACCTCCTTACCCAAAACCACAGTATAATCTTTTGACTGAATTTTTGTTGTTGTTGTTGTTGTTGTTGTTAAACAGAAGAAAACCTGTTAACGGAGATAATGTAATACACTTGTGAGTTTAAAAGCAAAATACAAAACACCAACACCTCCTCTTCTCCCCCCTCACCTTGCCCTGCCAAAAATCCCTAACATATACTGTAATTTTCTTATCTTGTCTGTTTTTCCTTGTCACTGGTCTGTTTTGCATCCCCATCAGTTCAATACTTTCTCAATCAGCATGCCACCCTGTTTTGTTTAGGTTTTTTTTTTTTTCTGTCAACTTGCTAAACAACGTGCCATTAAATCTGAACTAGTAGGCTTTTAAGCAGTTCCCACTTTGACCTTTGTCTGAGTGCAGAGAACAAAAGAATGGACACACCCTACCTAAAGGCCTCTTGCCCCCCTTATCTTGCAGCCTTGTTTACAGTGAGCAACCAAAATAATTATGTTTAGATGTGAACAGCGGTCAGACAGCACCAGAAAGATCTGTAGGAATTTCAAATGAAACAGAGGAGTTCATGGAAGGAGAAGCCTTGAAAACTGTTGAGCACTGCAGAAAGAAAAAAATAAAGCAGAATAGAAAGTTTTTTTTCTTGCTAGAGCTCATGTGACACAAGCTGCTTTGGGATCATGGAGAGCATACCTGGAGCTCTGAGCTGCGAAATGCCCCTTGTTAGGGGAATTTGTCTTTTATGAAGGAGATTTAATTGCAGCCATCTTCAAACAAATTGGAAAATAACCAGGAGGTAAGTGAAAGATTCATTTAATAATCTTAACAAGACACAGCCTAGAGCATCTGAAGGCCTTTAACATGTGCTAATGATTATACCTGAAAAAATATCTAGTTCTTACTCAGAATTATTAATTTAGGATAGGAGGGAGGATAAAAGTTTCTAACAATTTTAATGGAGGGAATAAAAAAAAAATTGAAAATGCAAAACTGAATAAAGCCATTTTAAAAGACACGAATATTTACTAGTTCTTCAAGACATGACTTACTTTCTCTTCAATGTATTTTTCAAGGTGGCTTTTCTATTGTCCTGTGCATGGTTGATTTATTGATACATTCCAACAACTCCCAATAATTTCCCCAAAAGAGTTTTTCCTTCTGGTCTTGGAAAACCTACGTGCTGAGTCCTAGATCTCTGTAATGTCAGGGGAAAGACCTAGATGCTATCTGAATCAAATACACTCCATAGCATTCAGTATAAAGAAAAAAAATCACAAGATATGGTCACAGTGATATAATCACTGTGATATAATCAGCATCTAGCTTAAAATGAATCGATTCTTCATCCAAACAACCAGAGAAGAAAAGCAATCTGTTTACACAAATGAATCAAACCATGGTTTGCTTGTGGTAGACGTGCCTTCCATTTCTTAGGTCAGGATCCTTGGATCATCTTGTCGTGTGGTACTTTGTGGTTATTTGTTATATTTGTGTCACTGCAGAAATAGAGTGAAATAATGAACACTCTTTTCACTATCTTTGTCATTATCTTTTCAGTTGTGGGAATTAAAAACTGATTGTTTGTTTGTTTGTTTGTTTTACTTTTCAAGTGGTCCAGTGTTCTTGAGTCTGTAGGCTGCAGTACTGAAGACAGAAATGCTACTGTATCATTGTTATCTGAAGAGGGAAGCCTTGAAGAGAACTAAAATATCTCACCCTGGAACACTGAAATTTTTCGCTCAGTTTTCAACAAACTACTGCTTTGAGACCTTCCAGCATTACATTTCATCCCAACTTTTCAGACTCTGTGAATATCTGTATTTTACTTTATTTTCCTCAAACATATTAGTTTGTATTTTTCCCATTTGAAGCTCATTTTGTAATTTTCTGCCTGATTCCTTAATCTCACTTGGTCCCATTTGTATTATGCCTTTGTGCTCTCTGGTGTTCACCTCAAATTCTAATTTATTCTCACCTGCATATTTCATTAATGTATTTTTACTCCCACATGCACATTATTAATAAAGATGTTAAACTGAATGACTCTCTACAGAATGCTATTAAATATTCTCCCCTATACTCCAAATCTAATACTTTGAGCCCTTTTTATACAGCCAGCTCCCAGCCCTTGTGACAATGCTCTCTGCAAGTCATTGGGAAATAATTTTCGGTGCAATTCTGTAAATTATCATATCAAGAACTTCGATAGACTCCAGACATGTATATTGCATTCCCTTTATCCACTAAGTAGGTGATTGAGTCAAAAAACAAACAAACAAACAAACAAACAAAGAAACAAAAAAAGCAAAGGAAATGGCAAGGTCTGTTTTTTGGAAATTGGTGCTATATTCATTACTTGATGACTAGGTTTGAGATTGAGGAAAGAATGATTTGAATTACTTTTTTATAACCTTTGCACCATGATTTATAGAGCACTGTTTTCAGCTCTACCCAGGATCTTTTTAAATTAATCAGGATCTGCTTCTGTTGCTTGTAGTGTTTGGCATCAACTCCTTGTTCTCAGGATGGACAGTGGGGCAAAAGGCTCTTTCAGACCAACCCTTCTGCTGATCTGTGGTGTAACTTCCAACAAGCTCCACCAGAGCCAATGCTCCAACAGAGAGAACAAAGTCTCCCTTGTCTTGTCTGCAACTCTTACATGGGAAAATTGTCCCCTGCTCCAACTCCCAACCCCAGTGCCTGGGAAGGCAGCACGCCCCATTGATGTCCTGCTGTTTTGGTTTTGCTCTTTTCTCAGTCTGCTTTTTATATGCTTTCTATTCTGTGTTTTCCTCCCTAACAATTTTCTCCCAGCTACTCGTGTTGTCCTCT